>OZ007555.1:44225057-44946191 GCA_963931855.1 Philhelius festivus | reverse complement strand
CAGAAGAATCACTTTGGATTGCAATATTTCCAAAACCGGACGTCGCAGAACCTTCTGGTTTTCACCTATGGAAAGCTATTAAAAAGATAACAGAGGATTTTTTTTACCGCAACCATTTACAAGGCTTGGTTTCCGAGATATAGCTTCCCAAAGACATTGTTGGATAGGGAAAAGTCGAAAATCAGAAGAATCGCTTTGGATTGTTTGAATTGCAATATTTCGAGAACCAGACCACGCAGAAGCTTTTGGTTTGCATGGATGTACAGGAATTGAATAGACCTTTCGTTTGATGTATGTCTTGATGGGGTTGGGAAACATTGAGAAAATCGATGATTTTTATAGACAAGGGGTTAGTCCATGATTTTTTTCAAAAATTAAAAAAAAAATGTTTTCAAAACCTGCGATGGGTGCCACATCCATGAAAAGGTCTATCAATTTCCTGTTCAGAACTGAAAACTAAAACGTCTTACGAGCCTTGGTTGCGGAGATATCTCCATCCGAAGACTTTGTTTCGTTTGCTTCCATACTGCATAGATATTCAGTTCTAAGTTCACTTTGGATAGAAATATTTCGAAAACCAGACCTCACAGAATCTTCTAGTTTTCAATAATAGAAAGCTCTTCGTTAAATTTAATGAATTCCAAAAACTACAATTTTTTCAAGGCTTGGTTGCGGAGATATAGCCATCGGAATCAGATTTATCGTTGTGTTGAAAATCAGAAGAATCACTTTGGATTGCAATATTTCCAAAACCGGACGTCGCAGAACCTTCTGGTTTTCACCTATGGAAAGCTATTAAAAAGATAACAGAGGATTTTTTTTACCGCAACCATTTACAAGGCTTGGTTTCCGAGATATAGCTTCCCAAAGACATTGTTGGATAGGGAAAAGTCGAAAATCAGAAGAATCGCTTTGGATTGTTTGAATTGCAATATTTCGAGAACCAGACCACGCAGAAGCTTTTGGTTTGCATGGATGTACAGGAATTGAATAGACCTTTCGTTTGATGTATGTCTTGATGGGGTTGGGAAACATTGAGAAAATCGATGATTTTTATAGACAAGGGGTTAGTCCATGATTTTTTTCAAAAATTAAAAAAAAAATGTTTTCAAAACCTGCGATGGGTGCCACATCCATGAAAAGGTCTATCAATTTCCTGTTCAGAACTGAAAACTAAAACGTCTTACGAGCCTTGGTTGCGGAGATATCTCCATCTGAAGACTTTGTTTCGTTTGCTTCCATACTGCATAGATATTCAGTTCTAAGTTCACTTTGGATAGAAATATTTCGAAAACCAGACCTCACAGAATCTTCTAGTTTTCAATAATAGAAAGCTCTTCGTTAAATTTAATGAATTCCAAAAACTACAATTTTTTCAAGGCTTGGTTGCGGAGATATAGCCATCGGAATCAGATTTATCGTTGTGTTGAAAATCAGAAGAATCACTTTGGATTGCAATATTTCCAAAACCGGACGTCGCAGAACCTTCTGGTTTTCACCTATGGAAAGCTATTAAAAAGATAACAGAGGATTTTTTTTACCGCAACCATTTACAAGGCTTGGTTTCCGAGATATAGCTTCCCAAAGACATTGTTGGATAGGGAAAAGTCGAAAATCAGAAGAATCGCTTTGGATTGTTTGAATTGCAATATTTCGAGAACCAGACCACGCAGAAGCTTTTGGTTTGCATGGATGTACAGGAATTGAATAGACCTTTCGTTTGATGTATGTCTTGATGGGGTTGGGAAACATTGAGAAAATCGATGATTTTTATAGACAAGGGGTTAGTCCATGATTTTTTTCAAAAATTAAAAAAAAAATGTTTTCAAAACCTGCGATGGGTGCCACATCCATGAAAAGGTCTATCAATTTCCTGTTCAGAACTGAAAACTAAAACGTCTTACGAGCCTTGGTTGCGGAGATATCTCCATCCGAAGACTTTGTTTCGTTTGCTTCCATACTGCATAGATATTCAGTTCTAAGTTCACTTTGGATAGAAATATTTCGAAAACCAGACCTCAAAGAATCTTCTAGTTTTCAATAATAGAAAGCTCTTCGTTAAATTTAATGAATTCCAAAAACTACAATTTTTTTCAGACTTGGTTGCGGAAATATAGCCATCGGAATCAGATTTAGCGTTGTGTTGAAAATCAGAAGAATCACTTTGGATTGCAATATTTCCAAAACCGGACGTCGCAGAAGCTTCTGGTTTTCACCTATGGAAAGCTATTAAAAAGATAACAGAGGATTTTTTTTACCGCAACCATTTAAAAGGCTTGGTTTCCGAGATATAGCTTCCCAAAGACATTGTTGGATAGGGAAAAGTCGAAAATCAGAAGAATCGCTTTGGATTGTTTGAATTGCAATATTTCGAGAACCAGACCACGCAGAAGCTTTTGGTTTGCATGGATGTACAGGAATTGAATAGACCTTTCGTTTGATGTATGTCTTGATGGGGTTGGGAAACATTGAGAAAATCGATGATTTTTATAGACAAGGGGTTAGTCCATGATTTTTTTCAAAAATTAAAAAAAAAATGTTTTCAAAACCTGCGATGGGTGCCACATCCATGAAAAGGTCTATCAATTTCCTGTTCAGAACTGAAAACTAAAACGTCTTACGAGCCTTGGTTGCGGAGATATCTCCATCTGAAGACTTTGTTTCGTTTGCTTCCATACTGCATAGATTTCAGTTCTAAGTTCACTTTGGATTGAAATATTTCGAAAACCAGACCTCACAGAATCTTCTAGTTTTCAATAATAGAAAGCTCTTCGTTAAATTTAATGAATTCCAAAAACTACAATTTTTTCAAGGCTTGGTTGCGGAGATATAGCCATCGGAATCAGATTTATCGTTGTGTTGAAAATCAGAAGAATCACTTTGGATTGCAATATTTCCAAAACCGGACGTCGCAGAACCTTCTGGTTTTCACCTATGGAAAGCTATTAAAAAGATAACAGAGGATTTTTTTTACCGCAACCATTTACAAGGCTTGGTTTCCGAGATATAGCTTCCCAAAGACATTGTTGGATAGGGAAAAGTCGAAAATCAGAAGAATCGCTTTGGATTGTTTGAATTGCAATATTTCGAGAACCAGACCACGCAGAAGCTTTTGGTTTGCATGGATGTACAGGAATTGAATAGACCTTTCGTTTGATGTATGTCTTGATGGGGTTGGGAAACATTGAGAAAATCGATGATTTTTATAGACAAGGGGTTAGTCCATGATTTTTTTCAAAAATTAAAAAAAAAATGTTTTCAAAACCTGCGATGGGTGCCACATCCATGAAAAGGTCTATCAATTTCCTGTTCAGAACTGAAAACTAAAACGTCTTACGAGCCTTGGTTGCGGAGATATCTCCATCCGAAGACTTTGTTTCGTTTGCTTCCATACTGCATAGATATTCAGTTCTAAGTTCACTTTGGATAGAAATATTTCGAAAACCAGACCTCACAGAATCTTCTAGTTTTCAATAATAGAAAGCTCTTCGTTAAATTTAATGAATTCCAAAAACTACAATTTTTTCAAGGCTTGGTTGCGGAGATATAGCCATCGGAATCAGATTTATCGTTGTGTTGAAAATCAGAAGAATCACTTTGGATTGCAATATTTCCAAAACCGGACGTCGCAGAACCTTCTGGTTTTCACCTATGGAAAGCTATTAAAAAGATAACAGAGGATTTTTTTTACCGCAACCATTTACAAGGCTTGGTTTCCGAGATATAGCTTCCCAAAGACATTGTTGGATAGGGAAAAGTCGAAAATCAGAAGAATCGCTTTGGATTGTTTGAATTGCAATATTTCGAGAACCAGACCACGCAGAAGCTTTTGGTTTGCATGGATGTACAGGAATTGAATAGACCTTTCGTTTGATGTATGTCTTGATGGGGTTGGGAAACATTGAGAAAATCGATGATTTTTATAGACAAGGGGTTAGTCCATGATTTTTTTCAAAAATTAAAAAAAAAATGTTTTCAAAACCTGCGATGGGTGCCACATCCATGAAAAGGTCTATCAATTTCCTGTTCAGAACTGAAAACTAAAACGTCTTACGAGCCTTGGTTGCGGAGATATCTCCATCCGAAGACTTTGTTTCGTTTGCTTCCATACTGCATAGATATTCAGTTCTAAGTTCACTTTGGATAGAAATATTTCGAAAACCAGACCTCAAAGAATCTTCTAGTTTTCAATAATAGAAAGCTCTTCGTTAAATTTAATGAATTCCAAAAACTACAATTTTTTTCAGACTTGGTTGCGGAAATATAGCCATCGGAATCAGATTTAGCGTTGTGTTGAAAATCAGAAGAATCACTTTGGATTGCAATATTTCCAAAACCGGACGTCGCAAAAGCTTCTGGTTTTCACCTTTGGAAAGCTATTAAAAAGATAACAGAGGATTTTTTTTACCGCAACCATTTACAAGGCTGGGTTTCCGAGATATAGCTTCCCAAAGACATTGTTGGATAGGGAAAAGTCGAAAATCAGAAGAATCGCTTTGGATTGTTTGAATTGCAATATTTCGAGAACCAGACCACGCAGAAGCTTTTGGTTTGCATGGATGTACAGGAATTGAATAGACCTTTCGTTTGATGTATGTCTTGATGGGGTTGGGAAACATTGAGAAAATCGATGATTTTTATAGACAAGGGGTTAGTCCATGATTTTTTTCAAAAATTAAAAAAAAAATGTTTTCAAAACCTGCGATGGGTGCCACATCCATGAAAAGGTCTATCAATTTCCTGTTCAGAACTGAAAACTAAAACGTCTTACGAGCCTTGGTTGCGGAGATATCTCCATCTGAAGACTTTGTTTCGTTTGCTTCCATACTGCATAGATTTCAGTTCTAAGTTCACTTTGGATTGAAATATTTCGAAAACCAGACCTCACAGAATCTTCTAGTTTTCAATAATAGAAAGCTCTTCGTTAAATTTAATGAATTCCAAAAACTACAATTTTTTCAAGGCTTGGTTGCGGAGATATAGCCATCGGAATCAGATTTATCGTTGTGTTGAAAATCAGAAGAATCACTTTGGATTGCAATATTTCCAAAACCGGACGTCGCAGAACCTTCTGGTTTTCACCTATGGAAAGCTATTAAAAAGATAACAGAGGATTTTTTTTACCGCAACCATTTACAAGGCTTGGTTTCCGAGATATAGCTTCCCAAAGACATTGTTGGATAGGGAAAAGTCGAAAATCAGAAGAATCGCTTTGGATTGTTTGAATTGCAATATTTCGAGAACCAGACCACGCAGAAGCTTTTGGTTTGCATGGATGTACAGGAATTGAATAGACCTTTCGTTTGATGTATGTCTTGATGGGGTTGGGAAACATTGAGAAAATCGATGATTTTTATAGACAAGGGGTTAGTCCATGATTTTTTTCAAAAATTAAAAAAAAAATGTTTTCAAAACCTGCGATGGGTGCCACATCCATGAAAAGGTCTATCAATTTCCTGTTCAGAACTGAAAACTAAAACGTCTTACGAGCCTTGGTTGCGGAGATATCTCCATCTGAAGACTTTGTTTCGTTTGCTTCCATACTGCATAGATTTCAGTTCTAAGTTCACTTTGGATAGAAATATTTCGAAAACCAGACCTCACAGAATCTTCTAGTTTTCAATAACAGAAAGCTCTTCGTTAAATTTAATGAATTCCAAAAACTACAATTTTTTCAAGGCTTGGTTGCGGAGATATAGCCATCGGAATCAGATTTATCGTTGTGTTGAAAATCAGAAGAATCACTTTGGATTGCAATATTTCCAAAACCGGACGTCGCAGAACCTTCTGGTTTTCACCTATGGAAAGCTATTAAAAAGATAACAGAGGATTTTTTTTACCGCAACCATTTACAAGGCTTGGTTTCCGAGATATAGCTTCCCAAAGACATTGTTGGATAGGGAAAAGTCGAAAATCAGAAGAATCGCTTTGGATTGTTTGAATTGCAATATTTCGAGAACCAGACCACGCTGAAGCTTTTGGTTTGCATGGATGTACAGGAATTGAATAGACCTTTCGTTTGATGTATGTCTCGATGGGTTTGAGAAACATTGGAAAAATTATGATTTTTATTTGACAGGGGGGACCCGAGGAATTTTTTAAAAAATCCTCAAAATTTTGTTGTAATGATTTGGTTTGATTGTTACATCAATGGAAAGGTCTGCGAATTCTCTATTCAGAACTGAAAACTAAAACGTCTTACGAGCTTTGGTTGCGGAGATATCTCCATCTGAAGACTTTGTTTCGTTTGCTTCCATACTGCATAGATTTCAGTTCTAAGTTCACTTTGGATAGAAATATTTCGAAAACCAGACCTCACAGAATCTTCTAGTTTTCAATAATAGAAAGCTCTTCGTTAAATTTAATGAATTCCAAAAACTACAATTTTTTCAAGGCTTGGTTGCGGAGATATAGCCATCGGAATCAGATTTATCGTTGTGTTGAAAATCAGAAGAATCACTTTGGATTGCAATATTTCCAAAACCGGACGTCGCAAAAGCTTCTGGTTTTCACCTTTGGAAAGCTATTAAAAAGATAACAGAGGATTTTTTTTACCGCAACCATTTACAAGGCTTGGTTTCCGAGATATAGCTTCCCAAAGACATTGTTGGATAGGGAAAAGTCGAAAATCAGAAGAATCGCTTTGGATTGTTTGAATTGCAATATTTCGAGAACCAGACCACGCAGAAGCTTTTGGTTTGCATGGATGTACAGGAATTGAATAGACCTTTCGTTTGATGTATGTCTTGATGGGGTTGGGAAACATTGAGAAAATCGATGATTTTTATAGACAAGGGGTTAGTCCATGATTTTTTTCAAAAATTAAAAAAAAAATGTTTTCAAAACCTGCGATGGGTGCCACATCCATGAAAAGGTCTATCAATTTCCTGTTCAGAACTGAAAACTAAAACGTCTTACGAGCCTTGGTTGCGGAGATATCTCCATCCGAAGACTTTGTTTCGTTTGCTTCCATACTGCATAGATATTCAGTTCTAAGTTCACTTTGGATAGAAATATTTCGAAAACGAGACCTCACAGAATCTTCTAGTTTTCAATAATAGAAAGCTCTTCGTTAAATTTAATGAATTCCAAAAACTACAATTTTTTCAAGGCTTGGTTGCGGAGATATAGCCATCGGAATCAGATTTATCGTTGTGTTGAAAATCAGAAGAATCACTTTGGATTGCAATATTTCCAAAACCGGACGTCGCAGAACCTTCTGGTTTTTACCTATGGAAAGCTATTAAAAAGATAACAGAGGATTTTTTTTACCGCAACCATTTACAAGGCTTGGTTTCCGAGATATAGCTTCCCAAAGACATTGTTGGATAGGGAAAAGTCGAAAATCAGAAGAATCGCTTTGGATTGTTTGAATTGCAATATTGCGAGAACCAGACCACGCAGAAGCTTTTGGTTTGCATGGATGTACAGGAATTGAATAGACCTTTCGTTTGATGTATGTCTTGATGGGGTTGGGAAACATTGAGAAAATCGATGATTTTTATAGACAAGGGGTTAGTCCATGATTTTTTTCAAAAATTAAAAAAAAAATGTTTTCAAAACCTGCGATGGGTGCCACATCCATGAAAAGGTCTATCAATTTCCTGTTCAGAACTGAAAACTAAAACGTCTTACGAGCCTTGGTTGCGGAGATATCTCCATCTGAAGACTTTGTTTCGTTTGCTTCCATACTGCATAGATTTCAGTTCTAAGTTCACTTTGGATTGAAATATTTCGAAAACCAGACCTCACAGAATCTTCTAGTTTTCAATTATAATAGAAAGCTCTTCGTTAAATTTAATGAATTCCAAAAACTACAATTTTTTCAAGGCTTGGTTGCGGAGATATAGCCATCGGAATCAGATTTATCGTTGTGTTGAAAATCAGAAGAATCACTTTGGATTGCAATATTTCCAAAACCGGACGTCGCAGAACCTTCTGGTTTTCACCTATGGAAAGCTATTAAAAAGATAACAGAGGATTTTTTTTACCGCAACCATTTACAAGGCTTGGTTTCCGAGATATAGCTTCCCAAAGACATTGTTGGATAGGGAAAAGTCGAAAATCAGAAGAATCGCTTTGGATTGTTTGAATTGCAATATTTCGAGAACCAGACCACGCAGAAGCTTTTGGTTTGCATGGATGTACAGGAATTGAATAGACCTTTCGTTTGATGTATGTCTTGATGGGGTTGGGAAACATTGAGAAAATCGATGATTTTTATAGACAAGGGGTTAGTCCATGATTTTTTTCAAAAATTAAAAAAAAAAAGTTTTCAAAACCTGCGATGGGTGCCACATCCATGAAAAGGTCTATCAATTTCCTGTTCAGAACTGAAAACTAAAACGTCTTACGAGCCTTGGTTGCGGAGATATCTCCATCTGAAGACTTTGTTTCGTTTGCTTCCATACTGCATAGATTTCAGTTCTAAGTTCACTTTGGATAGAAATATTTCGAAAACCACACCTCACAGAATCTTCTAGTTTTCAATAATAGAAAGCTCTTCGTTAAATTTAATGAATTCCAAAAACTACAATTTTTTCAAGGCTTGGTTGCGGAGATATAGCCATCGGAATCAGATTTATCGTTGTGTTGAAAATCAGAAGAATCACTTTGGATTGCAATATTTCCAAAACCGGACGTCGCAAAAGCTTCTGGTTTTCACCTTTGGAAAGCTATTAAAAAGATAACAGAGGATTTTTTTTACCGCAACCATTTACAAGGCTGGGTTTCCGAGATATAGCTTCCCAAAGACATTGTTGGATAGGGAAAAGTCGAAAATCAGAAGAATCGCTTTGGATTGTTTGAATTGCAATATTTCGAGAACCAGACCACGCAGAAGCTTTTGGTTTGCATGGATGTACAGGAATTGAATAGACCTTTCGTTTGATGTATGTCTTGATGGGGTTGGGAAACATTGAGAAAATCGATGATTTTTATAGACAAGGGGTTAGTCCATGATTTTTTTCAAAAATTAAAAAAAAAATGTTTTCAAAACCTGCGATGGGTGCCACATCCATGAAAAGGTCTATCAATTTCCTGTTCAGAACTGAAAACTAAAACGTCTTACGAGCCTTGGTTGCGGAGATATCTCCATCTGAAGACTTTGTTTCGTTTGCTTCCATACTGCATAGATTTCAGTTCTAAGTTCACTTTGGATTGAAATATTTCGAAAACCAGACCTCACAGAATCTTCTAGTTTTCAATAATAGAAAGCTCTTCGTTAAATTTAATGAATTCCAAAAACTACAATTTTTTCAAGGCTTGGTTGCGGAGATATAGCCATCGGAATCAGATTTATCGTTGTGTTGAAAATCAGAAGAATCACTTTGGATTGCAATATTTCCAAAACCGGACGTCGCAGAACCTTCTGGTTTTCACCTATGGAAAGCTATTAAAAAGATAACAGAGGATTTTTTTTACCGCAACCATTTACAAGGCTTGGTTTCCGAGATATAGCTTCCCAAAGACATTGTTGGATAGGGAAAAGTCGAAAATCAGAAGAATCGCTTTGGATTGTTTGAATTGCAATATTTCGAGAACCAGACCACGCAGAAGCTTTTGGTTTGCATGGATGTACAGGAATTGAATAGACCTTTCGTTTGATGTATGTCTTGATGGGGTTGGGAAACATTGAGAAAATCGATGATTTTTATAGACAAGGGGTTAGTCCATGATTTTTTTCAAAAATTAAAAAAAAAATGTTTTCAAAACCTGCGATGGGTGCCACATCCATGAAAAGGTCTATCAATTTCCTGTTCAGAACTGAAAACTAAAACGTCTTACGAGCCTTGGTTGCGGAGATATCTCCATCCGAAGACTTTGTTTCGTTTGCTTCCATACTGCATAGATATTCAGTTCTAAGTTCACTTTGGATAGAAATATTTCGAAAACCAGACCTCAAAGAATCTTCTAGTTTTCAATAATAGAAAGCTCTTCGTTAAATTTAATGAATTCCAAAAACTACAATTTTTTTCAGACTTGGTTGCGGAAATATAGCCATCGGAATCAGATTTAGCGTTGTGTTGAAAATCAGAAGAATCACTTTGGATTGCAATATTTCCGAAACCGGACGTCGCAGAAGCTTCTGGTTTTCACCTATGGAAAGCTATTAAAAAGATAACAGAGGATTTTTTTTACCGCAACCATTTAAAAGGCTTGGTTTCCGAGATATAGCTTCCCAAAGACATTGTTGTATAGGGAAAAGTCGAAAATCAGAAGAATCGCTTTGGATTGTTTGAATTGCAATATTTCGAGAACCAGACCACGCAGAAGCTTTTGGTTTGCATGGATGTACAGGAATTGAATAGACCTTTCGTTTGATGTATGTCTTGATGGGGTTGGGAAACATTGAGAAAATCGATGATTTTTATAGACAAGGGGTTAGTCCATGATTTTTTTCAAAAATTAAAAAAAAAATGTTTTCAAAACCTGCGATGGGTGCCACATCCATGAAAAGGTCTATCAATTTCCTGTTCAGAACTGAAAACTAAAACGTCTTACGAGCCTTGGTTGCGGAGATATCTCCATCTGAAGACTTTGTTTCGTTTGCTTCCATACTGCATAGATTTCAGTTCTAAGTTCACTTTGGATAGAAATATTTCGAAAACCAGACCTCACAGAATCTTCTAGTTTTCAATAATAGAAAGCTCTTCGTTAAATTTAATGAATTCCAAAAACTACAATTTTTTCAAGGCTTGGTTGCGGAGATATAGCCATCGGAATCAGATTTATCGTTGTGTTGAAAATCAGAAGAATCACTTTGGATTGCAATATTTCCAAAACCGGACGTCGCAGAACCTTCTGGTTTTCACCTATGGAAAGCTATTAAAAAGATAACAGAGGATTTTTTTTACCGCAACCATTTACAAGGCTTGGTTTCCGAGATATAGCTTCCCAAAGACATTGTTGGATAGGGAAAAGTCGAAAATCAGAAGAATCGCTTTGGATTGTTTGAATTGCAATATTTCGAGAACCAGACCACGCAGAAGCTTTTGGTTTGCATGGATGTACAGGAATTGAATAGACCTTTCGTTTGATGTATGTCTTGATGGGGTTGGGAAACATTGAGAAAATCGATGATTTTTATAGACAAGGGGTTAGTCCATGATTTTTTTCAAAAATTAAAAAAAAAATGTTTTCAAAACCTGCGATGGGTGCCACATCCATGAAAAGGTCTATCAATTTCCTGTTCAGAACTGAAAACTAAAACGTCTTACGAGCCTTGGTTGCGGAGATATCTCCATCCGAAGACTTTGTTTCGTTTGCTTCCATACTGCATAGATATTCAGTTCTAAGTTCACTTTGGATAGAAATATTTCGAAAACCAGACCTCAAAGAATCTTCTAGTTTTCAATAATAGAAAGCTCTTCGTTAAATTTAATGAATTCCAAAAACTACAATTTTTTTCAGACTTGGTTGCGGAAATATAGCCATCGGAATCAGATTTAGCGTTGTGTTGAAAATCAGAAGAATCACTTTGGATTGCAATATTTCCGAAACCGGACGTCGCAGAAGCTTCTGGTTTTCACCTATGGAAAGCTATTAAAAAGATAACAGAGGATTTTTTTTACCGCAACCATTTAAAAGGCTTGGTTTCCGAGATATAGCTTCCCAAAGACATTGTTGGATAGGGAAAAGTCGAAAATCAGAAGAATCGCTTTGGATTGTTTGAATTGCAATATTTCGAGAACCAGACCACGCAGAAGCTTTTGGTTTGCATGGATGTACAGGAATTGAATAGACCTTTCGTTTGATGTATGTCTTGATGGGGTTGGGAAACATTGAGAAAATCGATGATTTTTATAGACAAGGGGTTAGTCCATGATTTTTTTCAAAAATTAAAAAAAAAATGTTTTCAAAACCTGCGATGGGTGCCACATCCATGAAAAGGTCTATCAATTTCCTGTTCAGAACTGAAAACTAAAACGTCTTACGAGCCTTGGTTGCGGAGATATCTCCATCTGAAGACTTTGTTTCGTTTGCTTCCATACTGCATAGATTTCAGTTCTAAGTTCACTTTGGATAGAAATATTTCGAAAACCAGACCTCACAGAATCTTCTAGTTTTCAATAATAGAAAGCTCTTCGTTAAATTTAATGAATTCCAAAAACTACAATTTTTTCAAGGCTTGGTTGCGGAGATATAGCCATCGGAATCAGATTTATCGTTGTGTTGAAAATCAGAAGAATCACTTTGGATTGCAATATTTCCAAAACCGGACGTCGCAGAACCTTCTGGTTTTCACCTATGGAAAGCTATTAAAAAGATAACAGAGGATTTTTTTTACCGCAACCATTTACAAGGCTTGGTTTCCGAGATATAGCTTCCCAAAGACATTGTTGGATAGGGAAAAGTCGAAAATCAGAAGAATCGCTTTGGATTGTTTGAATTGCAATATTTCGAGAACCAGACCACGCTGAAGCTTTTGGTTTGCATGGATGTACAGGAATTGAATAGACCTTTCGTTTGATGTATGTCTCGATGGGTTTGAGAAACATTGGAAAAATTATGATTTTTATTTGACAGGGGGGACCCGAGGAATTTTTTAAAAAATCCTCAAAATTTTGTTGTAATGATTTGGTTTGATTGTTACATCAATGGAAAGGTCTGCGAATTCTCTATTCAGAACTGAAAACTAAAACGTCTTACGAGCCTTGGTTGCGGAGATATCTCCATCTGAAGACTTTGTTTCGTTTGCTTCCATACTGCATAGATTTCAGTTCTAAGTTCACTTTGGATTGAAATATTTCGAAAACCAGACCTCACAGAATCTTCTAGTTTTCAATAATAGAAAGCTCTTCGTTAAATTTAATGAATTCCAAAAACTACAATTTTTTCAAGGCTTGGTTGCGGAGATATAGCCATCGAAATCAGATTTATCGTTGTGTTGAAAATCAGAAGAATCACTTTGGATTGCAATATTTCCAAAACCGGACGTCGCAGAACCTTCTGGTTTTCACCTATGGAAAGCTATTAAAAAGATAACAGAGGATTTTTTTTACCGCAACCATTTACAAGGCTTGGTTTCCGAGATATAGCTTCCCAAAGACATTGTTGGATAGGGAAAAGTCGAAAATCAGAAGAATCGCTTTGGATTGTTTGAATTGCAATATTTCGAGAACCAGACCACGCAGAAGCTTTTGGTTTGCATGGATGTACAGGAATTGAATAGACCTTTCGTTTGATGTATGTCTTGATGGGGTTGGGAAACATTGAGAAAATCGATGATTTTTATAGACAAGGGGTTAGTCCATGATTTTTTTCAAAAATTAAAAAAAAAATGTTTTCAAAACCTGCGATGGGTGCCACATCCATGAAAAGGTCTATCAATTTCCTGTTCAGAACTGAAAACTAAAACGTCTTACGAGCCTTGGTTGCGGAGATATCTCCATCCGAAGACTTTGTTTCGTTTGCTTCCATACTGCATAGATATTCAGTTCTAAGTTCACTTTGGATAGAAATATTTCGAAAACCAGACCTCACAAAATCTTCTAGTTTTCAATAATAGAAAGCTCTTCGTTAAATTTAATGAATTCCAAAAACTACAATTTTTTCAAGGCTTGGTTGCGGAGATATAGCCATCGGAATCAGATTTATCGTTGTGTTGAAAATCAGAAGAATCACTTTGGATTGCAATATTTCCAAAACCGGACGTCGCAGAACCTTCTGGTTTTCACCTATGGAAAGCTATTAAAAAGATAACAGAGGATTTTTTTACCGCAACCATTTGCAAGGCTTGGTTTCCGAGATATAGCTTCCCAAAGACATTGTTGGATAGGGAAAAGTCGAAAATCAGAAGAATCGCTTTGGATTGTTTGAATTGCAATATTTCGAGAACCAGACCACGCAGAAGCTTTTGGTTTGCATGGATGTACAGGAATTGAATAGACCTTTCGTTTGATGTATGTCTTGATGGGGTTGGGAAACATTGAGAAAATCGATGATTTTTATAGACAAGGGGTTAGTCCATGATTTTTTTCAAAAATTAAAAAAAAAATGTTTTCAAAACCTGCGATGGGTGCCACATCCATGAAAAGGTCTATCAATTTCCTGTTCAGAACTGAAAGCTAAAACGTCTTACGAGCCTTGGTTGCGGAGATATCTCCATCTGAAGACTTTGTTTCGTTTGCTTCCATACTGCATAGATTTCAGTTCTAAGTTCACTTTGGATAGAAATATTTCGAAAACCAGACCTCACAGAATCTTCTAGTTTTCAATAATAGAAAGCTCTTCGTTAAATTTAATGAATTCCAAAAACTACAATTTTTTCAAGGCTTGGTTGCGGAGATATAGCCATCGGAATCAGATTTATCGTTGTGTTGAAAATCAGAAGAATCACTTTGGATTGCAATATTTCCAAAACCGGACGTCGCAGAACCTTCTGGTTTTCACCTATGGAAAGCTATTAAAAAGATAACACAGGATTTTTTTTACCGCAACCATTTACAAGGCTTGGTTTCCGAGATATAGCTTCCCAAAGACATTGTTGGATAGGGAAAAGTCGAAAATCAGAAGAATCGCTTTGGATTGTTTGAATTGCAATATTTCGAGAACCAGACCACGCTGAAGCTTTTGGTTTGCATGGATGTACAGGAATTGAATAGACCTTTCGTTTGATGTATGTCTCGATGGGTTTGAGAAACATTGGAAAAATTATGATTTTTATTTGACAGGGGGGACCCGAGGAATTTTTTAAAAAATCCTCAAAATTTTGTTGTAATGATTTGGTTTGATTGTTACATCAATGGAAAGGTCTGCGAATTCTCTATTCAGAACTGAAAACTAAAACGTCTTACGAGCCTTGGTTGCGGAGATATCTCCATCTGAAGACTTTGTTTCGTTTGCTTCCATACTGCATAGATTTCAGTTCTAAGTTCACTTTGGATAGAAATATTTCGAAAACCAGACCTCACAGAATCTTCTAGTTTTCAATAATAGAAAGCTCTTCGTTAAATTTAATGAATTCCAAAAACTACAATTTTTTCAAGGCTTGGTTGCGGAGATATAGCCATCGGAATCAGATTTATCGTTGTGTTGAAAATCAGAAGAATCACTTTGGATTGCAATATTTCCAAAACCGGACGTCGCAAAAGCTTCTGGTTTTCACCTTTGGAAAGCTATTAAAAAGATAACAGAGGATTTTTTTTACCGCAACCATTTACAAGGCTTGGTTTCCGAGATATAGCTTCCCAAAGACATTGTTGGATAGGGAAAAGTCGAAAATCAGAAGAATCGCTTTGGATTGTTTGAATTGCAATATTTCGAGAACCAGACCACGCAGAAGCTTTTGGTTTGCATGGATGTACAGGAATTGAATAGACCTTTCGTTTGATGTATGTCTTGATGGGGTTGGGAAACATTGAGAAAATCGATGATTTTTATAGATAAGGGGTTAGTCCATGATTTTTTTCAAAAATTAAAAAAAAAATGTTTCCAAAACCTGCGATGGGTGCCACATCCATGAAAAGGTCTATCAATTTCCTGTTCAGAACTGAAAACTAAAACGTCTTACGAGCCTTGGTTGCGGAGATATCTCCATCCGAAGACTTTGTTTCGTTTGCTTCCATACTGCATAGATATTCAGTTCTAAGTTCACTTTGGATAGAAATATTTCGAAAACCAGACCTCACAAAATCTTCTAGTTTTCAATAATAGAAAGCTCTTCGTTAAATTTAATGAATTCCAAAAACTACAATTTTTTCAAGGCTTGGTTGCGGAGATATAGCCATCGGAATCAGATTTATCGTTGTGTTGAAAATCAGAAGAATCACTTTGGATTGCAATATTTCCAAAACCGGACGTCGCAGAACCTTCTGGTTTTCACCTATGGAAAGCTATTAAAAAGATAACAGAGGATTTTTTTTACCGCAACCATTTGCAAGGCTTGGTTTCCGAGATATAGCTTCCCAAAGACATTGTTGGATAGGGAAAAGTCGAAAATCAGAAGAATCGCTTTGGATTGTTTGAATTGCAATATTTCGAGAACCAGACCACGCAGAAGCTTTTGGTTTGCATGGATGTACAGGAATTGAATAGACCTTTCGTTTGATGTATGTCTTGATGGGGTTGGGAAACATTGAGAAAATCGATGATTTTTATAGACAAGGGGTTAGTCCATGATTTTTTTCAAAAATTAAAAAAAAAATGTTTTCAAAACCTGCGATGGGTGCCACATCCATGAAAAGGTCTATCAATTTCCTGTTCAGAACTGAAAACTAAAACGTCTTACGAGCCTTGGTTGCGGAGATATCTCCATCCGAAGACTTTGTTTCGTTTGCTTCCATACTGCATAGATATTCAGTTCTAAGTTCACTTTGGATAGAAATATTTCGAAAACCAGACCTCACAGAATCTTCTAGTTTTCAATAATAGAAAGCTCTTCGTTAAATTTAATGAATTCCAAAAACTACAATTTTTTCAAGGCTTGGTTGCGGAGATATAGCCATCGGAATCAGATTTATCGTTGTGTTGAAAATCAGAAGAATCACTTTGGATTGCAATATTTCCAAAACCGGACGTCGCAGAACCTTCTGGTTTTTACCTATGGAAAGCTATTAAAAAGATAACAGAGGATTTTTTTTACCGCAACCATTTACAAGGCTTGGTTTCCGAGATATAGCTTCCCAAAGACATTGTTGGATAGGGAAAAGTCGAAAATCAGAAGAATCGCTTTGGATTGTTTGAATTGCAATATTGCGAGAACCAGACCACGCAGAAGCTTTTGGTTTGCATGGATGTACAGGAATTGAATAGACCTTTCGTTTGATGTATGTCTTGATGGGGTTGGGAAACATTGAGAAAATCGATGATTTTTATAGACAAGGGGTTAGTCCATGATTTTTTTCAAAAATTAAAAAAAAAATGTTTTCAAAACCTGCGATGGGTGCCACATCCATGAAAAGGTCTATCAATTTCCTGTTCAGAACTGAAAACTAAAACGTCTTACGAGCCTTGGTTGCGGAGATATCTCCATCTGAAGACTTTGTTTCGTTTGCTTCCATACTGCATAGATTTCAGTTCTAAGTTCACTTTGGATAGAAATATTTCGAAAACCAGACCTCACAGAATCTTCTAGTTTTCAATAATAGAAAGCTCTTCGTTAAATTTAATGAATTCCAAAAACTACAATTTTTTCAAGGCTTGGTTGCGGAGTGTTGTTGAAAATCAGAAGAATCACTTTGGATTGCAATATTTCCAAAACCGGACGTCGCAGAACCTTCTGGTTTTCACCTATGGAAAGCTATTAAAAAGATAACAGAGGATTTTTTTTACCGCAACCATTTGCAAGGCTTGGTTTCCGAGATATAGCTTCCCAAAGACATTGTTGGATAGGGAAAAGTCGAAAATCAGAAGAATCGCTTTGGATTGTTTGAATTGCAATATTTCGAGAACCAGACCACGCAGAAGCTTTTGGTTTGCATGGATGTACAGGAATTGAATAGACCTTTCGTTTGATGTATGTCTTGATGGGGTTGGGAAACATTGAGAAAATAGATGATTTTTATAGACAAGGGGTTAGTCCATGATTTTTTTCAAAAATTAAAAAAAAAATGTTTTCAAAACCTGCGATGGGTGCCACATCCATGAAAAGGTCTATCAATTTCCTGTTCAGAACTGAAAACTAAAACGTCTTACGAGCCTTGGTTGCGGAGATATCTCCATCCGAAGACTTTGTTTCGTTTGCTTCCATACTGCATAGATATTCAGTTCTAAGTTCACTTTGGATAGAAATATTTCGAAAACCAGACCTCACAGAATCTTCTAGTTTTCAATAATAGAAAGCTCTTCGTTAAATTTAATGAATTCCAAAAACTACAATTTTTTCAAGGCTTGGTTGCGGAGATATAGCCATCGGAATCAGATTTATCGTTGTGTTGAAAATCAGAAGAATCACTTTGGATTGCAATATTTCCAAAACCGGACGTCGCAGAACCTTCTGGTTTTCACCTATGGAAAGCTATTAAAAAGATAACACAGGATTTTTTTTACCGCAACCATTTACAAGGCTTGGTTTCCGAGATATAGCTTCCCAAAGACATTGTTGGATAGGGAAAAGTCGAAAATCAGAAGAATCGCTTTGGATTGTTTGAATTGCAATATTTCGAGAACCAGACCACGCAGAAGCTTTTGGTTTGCATGGATGTACAGGAATTGAATAGACCTTTCGTTTGATGTATGTCTCGATGGGTTTGAGAAACATTGGAAAAATTATGATTTTTATTTGACAGGGGGGACCCGAGGAATTTTTTAAAAAATCCTCAAAATTTTGTTGTAATGATTTCGTTTGATTGTTACATCAATGGAAAGGTCTGCGAATTCTCTATTCAGAACTGAAAACTAAAACGTCTTACGAGCCTTGGTTGCGGAGATATCTCCATCTGAAGACTTTGTTTCGTTTGCTTCCATACTGCATAGATTTCAGTTCTAAGTTCACTTTGGATAGAAATATTTCGAAAACCAGACCTCACAGAATCTTCTAGTTTTCAATAATAGAAAGCTCGTCGTTAAATTTAATGAATTCCAAAAACTACAATTTTTTCAAGGCTTGGTTGCGGAGATATAGCCATCGGAATCAGATTTATCGTTGTGTTGAAAATCAGAAGAATCACTTTGGATTGCAATATTTCCAAAACCGGACGTCGCAAAAGCTTCTGGTTTTCACCTTTGGAAAGCTATTAAAAAGATAACAGAGGATTTTTTTTACCGCAACCATTTACAAGGCTTGGTTTCCGAGATATAGCTTCCCAAAGACATTGTTGGATAGGGAAAAGTCGAAAATCAGAAGAATCGCTTTGGATTGTTTGAATTGCAATATTTCGAGAACCAGACCACGCAGAAGCTTTTGGTTTGCATGGATGTACAGGAATTGAATAGACCTTTCGTTTGATGTATGTCTTGATGGGGTTGGGAAACATTGAGAAAATCGATGATTTTTATAGACAAGGGGTTAGTCCATGATTTTTTTCAAAAATTAAAAAAAAAATGTTTTCAAAACCTGCGATGGGTGCCACATCCATGAAAAGGTCTATCAATTTCCTGTTCAGAACTGAAAACTAAAACGTCTTACGAGCCTTGGTTGCGGAGATATCTCCATCCGAAGACTTTGTTTCGTTTGCTTCCATACTGCATAGATATTCAGTTCTAAGTTCACTTTGGATAGAAATATTTCGAAAACCAGACCTCACAGAATCTTCTAGTTTTCAATAATAGAAAGCTCTTCGTTAAATTTAATGAATTCCAAAAACTACAATTTTTTCAAGGCTTGGTTGCGGAGATATAGCCATCGGAATCAGATTTATCGTTGTGTTGAAAATCAGAAGAATCACTTTGGATTGCAATATTTCCAAAACCGGACGTCGCAGAACCTTCTGGTTTTCACCTATGGAAAGCTATTAAAAAGATAACAGAGGATTTTTTTACCGCAACCATTTGCAAGGCTTGGTTTCCGAGATATAGCTTCCCAAAGACATTGTTGGATAGGGAAAAGTCGAAAATCAGAAGAATCGCTTTGGATTGTTTGAATTGCAATATTTCGAGAACCAGACCACGCAGAAGCTTTTGGTTTGCATGGATGTACAGGAATTGAATAGACCTTTCGTTTGATGTATGTCTTGATGGGGTTGGGAAACATTGAGAAAATCGATGATTTTTATAGACAAGGGGTTAGTCCATGATTTTTTTCAAAAATTAAAAAAAAAATGTTTTCAAAACCTGCGATGGGTGCCACATCCATGAAAAGGTCTATCAATTTCCTGTTCAGAACTGAAAACTAAAACGTCTTACGAGCCTTGGTTGCGGAGATATCTCCATCTGAAGACTTTGTTTCGTTTGCTTCCATACTGCTTGGATAGAAATATTTCGAAAACCAGACCTCACAGAATCTTCTAGTTTTCAATAATAGAAAGCTCTTCGTTAAATTTAATGAATTCCAAAAACTACAATTTTTTCAAGGCTTGGTTGCGGAGATATAGCCATCGGAATCAGATTTATCGTTGTGTTGAAAATCAGAAGAATCACTTTGGATTGCAATATTTCCAAAACCGGACGTCGCAGAACCTTCTGGTTTTCACCTATGGAAAGCTATTAAAAAGATAACACAGGATTTTTTTTACCGCAACCATTTACAAGGCTTGGTTTCCGAGATATAGCTTCCCAAAGACATTGTTGGATAGGGAAAAGTCGAAAATCAGAAGAATCGCTTTGGATTGTTTGAATTGCAATATTTCGAGAACCAGACCACGCAGAAGCTTTTGGTTTGCATGGATGTACAGGAATTGAATAGACCTTTCGTTTGATGTATGTCTCGATGGGTTTGAGAAACATTGGAAAAATTATGATTTTTATTTGACAGGGGGGACCCGAGGAATTTTTTAAAAAATCCTCAAAATTTTGTTGTAATGATTTGGTTTGATTGTTACATCAATGGAAAGGTCTGCGAATTCTCTATTCAGAACTGAAAACTAAAACGTCTTACGAGCCTTGGTTGCGGAGATATCTCCATCTGAAGACTTTGTTTCGTTTGCTTCCATACTGCATAGATTTCAGTTCTAAGTTCACTTTGGATAGAAATATTTCGAAAACCAGACCTCACAGAATCTTCTAGTTTTCAATAATAGAAAGCTCGTCGTTAAATTTAATGAATTCCAAAAACTACAATTTTTTCAAGGCTTGGTTGCGGAGATATAGCCATCGGAATCAGATTTATCGTTGTGTTGAAAATCAGAAGAATCACTTTGGATTGCAATATTTCCAAAACCGGACGTCGCAGAACCTTCTGGTTTTCACCTATGGAAAGCTATTAAAAAGATAACAGAGGATTTTTTTTACCGCAACCATTTGCAAGGCTTGGTTTCCGAGATATAGCTTCCCAAAGACATTGTTGGATAGGGAAAAGTCGAAAATCAGAAGAATCGCTTTGGATTGTTTGAATTGCAATATTTCGAGAACCAGACCACGCAGAAGCTTTTGGTTTGCATGGATGTACAGGAATTGAATAGACCTTTCGTTTGATGTATGTCTTGATGGGGTTGGGAAACATTGAGAAAATCGATGATTTTTATAGACAAGGGGTTAGTCCATGATTTTTTTCAAAAATTAAAAAAAAAATGTTTTCAAAACCTGCGATGGGTGCCACATCCATGAAAAGGTCTATCAATTTCCTGTTCAGAACTGAAAACTAAAACGTCTTACGAGCCTTGGTTGCGGAGATATCTCCATCCGAAGACTTTGTTTCGTTTGCTTCCATACTGCATAGATATTCAGTTCTAAGTTCACTTTGGATAGAAATATTTCGAAAACCAGACCTCACAGAATCTTCTAGTTTTCAATAATAGAAAGCTCTTCGTTAAATTTAATGAATTCCAAAAACTACAATTTTTTCAAGGCTTGGTTGCGGAGATATAGCCATCGGAATCAGATTTATCGTTGTGTTGAAAATCAGAAGAATCACTTTGGATTGCAATATTTCCAAAACCGGACGTCGCAGAACCTTCTGGTTTTCACCTATGGAAAGCTATTAAAAAGATAACACAGGATTTTTTTTACCGCAACCATTTACAAGGCTTGGTTTCCGAGATATAGCTTCCCAAAGACATTGTTGGATAGGGAAAAGTCGAAAATCAGAAGAATCGCTTTGGATTGTTTGAATTGCAATATTTCGAGAACCAGACCACGCAGAAGCTTTTGGTTTGCATGGATGTACAGGAATTGAATAGACCTTTCGTTTGATGTATGTCTCGATGGGTTTGAGAAACATTGGAAAAATTATGATTTTTATTTGACAGGGGGGACCCGAGGAATTTTTTAAAAAATCCTCAAAATTTTGTTGTAATGATTTGGTTTGATTGTTACATCAATGGAAAGGTCTGCGAATTCTCTATTCAGAACTGAAAACTAAAACGTCTTACGAGCCTTGGTTGCGGAGATATCTCCATCTGAAGACTTTGTTTCGTTTGCTTCCATACTGCATAGATTTCAGTTCTAAGTTCACTTTGGATAGAAATATTTCGAAAACCAGACCTCACAGAATCTTCTAGTTTTCAATAATAGAAAGCTCTTCGTTAAATTTAATGAATTCCAAAAACTACAATTTTTTCAAGGCTTGGTTGCGGAGATATAGCCATCGGAATCAGATTTATCGTTGTGTTGAAAATCAGAAGAATCACTTTGGATTGCAATATTTCCAAAACCGGACGTCGCAGAACCTTCTGGTTTTCACCTATGGAAAGCTATTAAAAAGATAACAGAGGATTTTTTTTACCGCAACCATTTACAAGGCTTGGTTTCCGAGATATAGCTTCCCAAAGACATTGTTGGATAGGGAAAAGTCGAAAATCAGAAGAATCGCTTTGGATTGTTTGAATTGCAATATTTCGAGAACCAGACCACGCAGAAGCTTTTGGTTTGCATGGATGTACAGGAATTGAATAGACCTTTCGTTTGATGTATGTCTCGATGGGTTTGAGAAACATTGGAAAAATTATGATTTTTATTTGACAGGGGGGACCCGAGGAATTTTTTAAAAAATCCTCAAAATTTTGTTGTAATGATTTGGTTTGATTGTTACATCAATGGAAAGGTCTGCGAATTCTCTATTCAGAACTGAAAACTAAAACGTCTTACGAGCCTTGGTTGCGGAGATATCTCCATCTGAAGACTTTGTTTCGTTTGCTTCCATACTGCATAGATTTCAGTTCTAAGTTCACTTTGGATAGAAATATTTCGAAAACCAGACCTCACAGAATCTTCTAGTTTTCAATAATAGAAAGCTCTTCGTTAAATTTAATGAATTCCAAAAACTACAATTTTTTCAAGGCTTGGTTGCGGAGATATAGCCATCGGAATCAGATTTATCGTTGTGTTGAAAATCAGAAGAATCACTTTGGATTGCAATATTTCCAAAACCGGACGTCGCAGAACCTTCTGGTTTTCACCTATGGAAAGCTATTAAAAAGATAACACGGGATTTTTTTTACCGCAACCATTTACAAGGCTTGGTTTCCGAGATATAGCTTCCCAAAGACATTGTTGGATAGGGAAAAGTCGAAAATCAGAAGAATCGCTTTGGATTGTTTGAATTGCAATATTTCGAGAACCAGACCACGCAGAAGCTTTTGGTTTGCATGGATGTACAGGAATTGAATAGACCTTTCGTTTGATGTATGTCTTGATGGGGTTGGGAAACATTGAGAAAATCGATGATTTTTATAGACAAGGGGTTAGTCCATGATTTTTTTCAAAAATTAAAAAAAAAATGTTTTCAAAACCTGCGATGGGTGCCACATCCATGAAAAGGTCTATCAATTTCCTGTTCAGAACTGAAAACTAAAACGTCTTACGAGCCTTGGTTGCGGAGATATCTCCATCCGAAGACTTTGTTTCGTTTGCTTCCATACTGCATAGATATTCAGTTCTAAGTTCACTTTGGATAGAAATATTTCGAAAACCAGACCTCACAGAATCTTCTAGTTTTCAATAATAGAAAGCTCTTCGTTAAATTTAATGAATTCCAAAAACTACAATTTTTTCAAGGCTTGGTTGCGGAGATATAGCCATCGGAATCAGATTTATCGTTGTGTTGAAAATCAGAAGAATCACTTTGGATTGCAATATTTCCAAAACCGGACGTCGCAGAACCTTCTGGTTTTCACCTATGGAAAGCTATTAAAAAGATAACAGAGGATTTTTTTTACCGCAACCATTTACAAGGCTTGGTTTCCGAGATATAGCTTCCCAAAGACATTGTTGGATAGGGAAAAGTCGAAAATCAGAAGAATCGCTTTGGATTGTTTGAATTGCAATATTTCGAGAACCAGACCACGCAGAAGCTTTTGGTTTGCATGGATGTACAGGAATTGAATAGACCTTTCGTTTGATGTATGTCTCGATGGGTTTGAGAAACATTGGAAAAATTATGATTTTTATTTGACAGGGGGGACCCGAGGAATTTTTTAAAAAATCCTCAAAATTTTGTTGTAATGATTTGGTTTGATTGTTACATCAATTTAAAGGTCTGCGAATTCTCTATTCAGAACTGAAAACTAAAACGTCTTACGAGCCTTGGTTGCGGAGATATCTCCATCTGAAGACTTTGTTTCGTTTGCTTCCATACTGCATAGATTTCAGTTCTAAGTTCACTTTGGATAGAAATATTTCGAAAACCAGACCTCACAGAATCTTCTAGTTTTCAATAATAGAAAGCTCGTCGTTAAATTTAATGAATTCCAAAAACTACAATTTTTTCAAGGCTTGGTTGCGGAGATATAGCCATCGGAATCAGATTTATCGTTGTGTTGAAAATCAGAAGAATCACTTTGGATTGCAATATTTCCAAAACCGGACGTCGCAGAACCTTCTGGTTTTCACCTATGGAAAGCTATTAAAAAGATAACAGAGGATTTTTTTTACCGCAACCATTTGCAAGGCTTGGTTTCCGAGATATAGCTTCCCAAAGACATTGTTGGATAGGGAAAAGTCGAAAATCAGAAGAATCGCTTTGGATTGTTTGAATTGCAATATTTCGAGAACCAGACCACGCAGAAGCTTTTGGTTTGCATGGATGTACAGGAATTGAATAGACCTTTCGTTTGATGTATGTCTTGATGGGGTTGGGAAACATTGAGAAAATCGATGATTTTTATAGACAAGGGGTTAGTCCATGATTTTTTTCAAAAATTAAAAAAAAAATGTTTTCAAAACCTGCGATGGGTGCCACATCCATGAAAAGGTCTATCAATTTCCTGTTCAGAACTGAAAACTAAAACGTCTTACGAGCCTTGGTTGCGGAGATATCTCCATCCGAAGACTTTGTTTCGTTTGCTTCCATACTGCATAGATATTCAGTTCTAAGTTCACTTTGGATAGAAATATTTCGAAAACCAGACCTCACAGAATCTTCTAGTTTTCAATAATAGAAAGCTCTTCGTTAAATTTAATGAATTCCAAAAACTACAATTTTTTCAAGGCTTGGTTGCGGAGATATAGCCATCGGAATCAGATTTATCGTTGTGTTGAAAATCAGAAGAATCACTTTGGATTGCAATATTTCCAAAACCGGACGTCGCAGAACCTTCTGGTTTTCACCTATGGAAAGCTATTAAAAAGATAACACAGGATTTTTTTTACCGCAACCATTTACAAGGCTTGGTTTCCGAGATATAGCTTCCCAAAGACATTGTTGGATAGGGAAAAGTCGAAAATCAGAAGAATCGCTTTGGATTGTTTGAATTGCAATATTTCGAGAACCAGACCACGCAGAAGCTTTTGGTTTGCATGGATGTACAGGAATTGAATAGACCTTTCGTTTGATGTATGTCTCGATGGGTTTGAGAAACATTGGAAAAATTATGATTTTTATTTGACAGGGGGGACCCGAGGAATTTTTTAAAAAATCCTCAAAATTTTGTTGTAATGATTTGGTTTGATTGTTACATCAATGGAAAGGTCTGCGAATTCTCTATTCAGAACTGAAAACTAAAACGTCTTACGAGCCTTGGTTGCGGAGATATCTCCATCTGAAGACTTTGTTTCGTTTGCTTCCATACTGCATAGATTTCAGTTCTAAGTTCACTTTGGATAGAAATATTTCGAAAACCAGACCTCACAGAATCTTCTAGTTTTCAATAATAGAAAGCTCTTCGTTAAATTTAATGAATTCCAAAAACTACAATTTTTTCAAGGCTTGGTTGCGGAGATATAGCCATCGGAATCAGATTTATCGTTGTGTTGAAAATCAGAAGAATCACTTTGGATTGCAATATTTCCAAAACCGGACGTCGCAGAACCTTCTGGTTTTCACCTATGGAAAGCTATTAAAAAGATAACAGAGGATTTTTTTTACCGCAACCATTTACAAGGCTTGGTTTCCGAGATATAGCTTCCCAAAGACATTGTTGGATAGGGAAAAGTCGAAAATCAGAAGAATCGCTTTGGATTGTTTGAATTGCAATATTTCGAGAACCAGACCACGCAGAAGCTTTTGGTTTGCATGGATGTACAGGAATTGAATAGACCTTTCGTTTGATGTATGTCTCGATGGGTTTGAGAAACATTGGAAAAATTATGATTTTTATTTGACAGGGGGGACCCGAGGAATTTTTTAAAAAATCCTCAAAATTTTGTTGTAATGATTTGGTTTGATTGTTACATCAATGGAAAGGTCTGCGAATTCTCTATTCAGAACTGAAAACTAAAACGTCTTACGAGCCTTGGTTGCGGAGATATCTCCATCTGAAGACTTTGTTTCGTTTGCTTCCATACTGCATAGATTTCAGTTCTAAGTTCACTTTGGATAGAAATATTTCGAAAACCAGACCTCACAGAATCTTCTAGTTTTCAATAATAGAAAGCTCTTCGTTAAATTTAATGAATTCCAAAAACTACAATTTTTTCAAGGCTTGGTTGCGGAGATATAGCCATCGGAATCAGATTTATCGTTGTGTTGAAAATCAGAAGAATCACTTTGGATTGCAATATTTCCAAAACCGGACGTCGCAGAACCTTCTGGTTTTCACCTATGGAAAGCTATTAAAAAGATAACACGGGATTTTTTTTACCGCAACCATTTACAAGGCTTGGTTTCCGAGATATAGCTTCCCAAAGACATTGTTGGATAGGGAAAAGTCGAAAATCAGAAGAATCGCTTTGGATTGTTTGAATTGCAATATTTCGAGAACCAGACCACGCAGAAGCTTTTGGTTTGCATGGATGTACAGGAATTGAATAGACCTTTCGTTTGATGTATGTCTTGATGGGGTTGGGAAACATTGAGAAAATCGATGATTTTTATAGACAAGGGGTTAGTCCATGATTTTTTTCAAAAATTAAAAAAAAAATGTTTTCAAAACCTGCGATGGGTGCCACATCCATGAAAAGGTCTATCAATTTCCTGTTCAGAACTGAAAACTAAAACGTCTTACGAGCCTTGGTTGCGGAGATATCTCCATCCGAAGACTTTGTTTCGTTTGCTTCCATACTGCATAGATATTCAGTTCTAAGTTCACTTTGGATAGAAATATTTCGAAAACCAGACCTCACAGAATCTTCTAGTTTTCAATAATAGAAAGCTCTTCGTTAAATTTAATGAATTCCAAAAACTACAATTTTTTCAAGGCTTGGTTGCGGAGATATAGCCATCGGAATCAGATTTATCGTTGTGTTGAAAATCAGAAGAATCACTTTGGATTGCAATATTTCCAAAACCGGACGTCGCAGAACCTTCTGGTTTTCACCTATGGAAAGCTATTAAAAAGATAACAGAGGATTTTTTTTACCGCAACCATTTACAAGGCTTGGTTTCCGAGATATAGCTTCCCAAAGACATTGTTGGATAGGGAAAAGTCGAAAATCAGAAGAATCGCTTTGGATTGTTTGAATTGCAATATTTCGAGAACCAGACCACGCAGAAGCTTTTGGTTTGCATGGATGTACAGGAATTGAATAGACCTTTCGTTTGATGTATGTCTCGATGGGTTTGAGAAACATTGGAAAAATTATGATTTTTATTTGACAGGGGGGACCCGAGGAATTTTTTAAAAAATCCTCAAAATTTTGTTGTAATGATTTGGTTTGATTGTTACATCAATGGAAAGGTCTGCGAATTCTCTATTCAGAACTGAAAACTAAAACGTCTTACGAGCCTTGGTTGCGGAGATATCTCCATCTGAAGACTTTGTTTCGTTTGCTTCCATACTGCATAGATTTCAGTTCTAAGTTCACTTTGGATAGAAATATTTCGAAAACCAGACCTCACAGAATCTTCTAGTTTTCAATAATAGAAAGCTCGTCGTTAAATTTAATGAATTCCAAAAACTACAATTTTTTCAAGGCTTGGTTGCGGAGATATAGCCATCGGAATCAGATTTATCGTTGTGTTGAAAATCAGAAGAATCACTTTGGATTGCAATATTTCCAAAACCGGACGTCGCAGAACCTTCTGGTTTTCACCTATGGAAAGCTATTAAAAAGATAACAGAGGATTTTTTTTACCGCAACCATTTGCAAGGCTTGGTTTCCGAGATATAGCTTCCCAAAGACATTGTTGGATAGGGAAAAGTCGAAAATCAGAAGAATCGCTTTGGATTGTTTGAATTGCAATATTTCGAGAACCAGACCACGCAGAAGCTTTTGGTTTGCATGGATGTACAGGAATTGAATAGACCTTTCGTTTGATGTATGTCTTGATGGGGTTGGGAAACATTGAGAAAATCGATGATTTTTATAGACAAGGGGTTAGTCCATGATTTTTTTCAAAAATTAAAAAAAAAATGTTTTCAAAACCTGCGATGGGTGCCACATCCATGAAAAGGTCTATCAATTTCCTGTTCAGAACTGAAAACTAAAACGTCTTACGAGCCTTGGTTGCGGAGATATCTCCATCCGAAGACTTTGTTTCGTTTGCTTCCATACTGCATAGATATTCAGTTCTAAGTTCACTTTGGATAGAAATATTTCGAAAACCAGACCTCACAGAATCTTCTAGTTTTCAATAATAGAAAGCTCTTCGTTAAATTTAATGAATTCCAAAAACTACAATTTTTTCAAGGCTTGGTTGCGGAGATATAGCCATCGGAATCAGATTTATCGTTGTGTTGAAAATCAGAAGAATCACTTTGGATTGCAATATTTCCAAAACCGGACGTCGCAGAACCTTCTGGTTTTCACCTATGGAAAGCTATTAAAAAGATAACACAGGATTTTTTTTACCGCAACCATTTACAAGGCTTGGTTTCCGAGATATAGCTTCCCAAAGACATTGTTGGATAGGGAAAAGTCGAAAATCAGAAGAATCGCTTTGGATTGTTTGAATTGCAATATTTCGAGAACCAGACCACGCAGAAGCTTTTGGTTTGCATGGATGTACAGGAATTGAATAGACCTTTCGTTTGATGTATGTCTCGATGGGTTTGAGAAACATTGGAAAAATTATGATTTTTATTTGACAGGGGGGACCCGAGGAATTTTTTAAAATATCCTCAAAATTTTGTTGTAATGATTTGGTTTGATTGTTACATCAATGGAAAGGTCTGCGAATTCTCTATTCAGAACTGAAAACTAAAACGTCTTACGAGCCTTGGTTGCGGAGATATCTCCATCTGAAGACTTTGTTTCGTTTGCTTCCATACTGCATAGATTTCAGTTCTAAGTTCACTTTGGATAGAAATATTTCGAAAACCAGACCTCACAGAATCTTCTAGTTTTCAATAATAGAAAGCTCTTCGTTAAATTTAATGAATTCCAAAAACTACAATTTTTTCAAGGCTTGGTTGCGGAGATATAGCCATCGGAATCAGATTTATCGTTGTGTTGAAAATCAGAAGAATCACTTTGGATTGCAATATTTCCAAAACCGGACGTCGCAGAACCTTCTGGTTTTCACCTATGGAAAGCTATTAAAAAGATAACAGAGGATTTTTTTTACCGCAACCATTTACAAGGCTTGGTTTCCGAGATATAGCTTCCCAAAGACATTGTTGGATAGGGAAAAGTCGAAAATCAGAAGAATCGCTTTGGATTGTTTGAATTGCAATATTTCGAGAACCAGACCACGCAGAAGCTTTTGGTTTGCATGGATGTACAGGAATTGAATAGACCTTTCGTTTGATGTATGTCTCGATGGGTTTGAGAAACATTGGAAAAATTATGATTTTTATTTGACAGGGGGGACCCGAGGAATTTTTTAAAAAATCCTCAAAATTTTGTTGTAATGATTTGGTTTGATTGTTACATCAATGGAAAGGTCTGCGAATTCTCTATTCAGAACTGAAAACTAAAACGTCTTACGAGCCTTGGTTGCGGAGATATCTCCATCTGAAGACTTTGTTTCGTTTGCTTCCATACTGCATAGATTTCAGTTCTAAGTTCACTTTGGATAGAAATATTTCGAAAACCAGACCTCACAGAATCTTCTAGTTTTCAATAATAGAAAGCTCTTCGTTAAATTTAATGAATTCCAAAAACTACAATTTTTTCAAGGCTTGGTTGCGGAGATATAGCCATCGGAATCAGATTTATCGTTGTGTTGAAAATCAGAAGAATCACTTTGGATTGCAATATTTCCAAAACCGGACGTCGCAGAACCTTCTGGTTTTCACCTATGGAAAGCTATTAAAAAGATAACAGAGGATTTTTTTTACCGCAACCATTTACAAGGCTTGGTTTCCGAGATATAGCTTCCCAAAGACATTGTTGGATAGGGAAAAGTCGAAAATCAGAAGAATCGCTTTGGATTGTTTGAATTGCAATATTTCGAGAACCAGACCACGCAGAAGCTTTTGGTTTGCATGGATGTACAGGAATTGAATAGACCTTTCGTTTGATGTATGTCTCGATGGGTTTGAGAAACATTGGAAAAATTATGATTTTTATTTGACAGGGGGGACCCGAGGAATTTTTTAAAAAATCCTCAAAATTTTGTTGTAATGATTTGGTTTGATTGTTACATCAATGGAAAGGTCTGCGAATTCTCTATTCAGAACTGAAAACTAAAACGTCTTACGAGCCTTGGTTGCGGAGATATCTCCATCTGAAGACTTTGTTTCGTTTGCTTCCATACTGCATAGATTTCAGTTCTAAGTTCACTTTGGATAGAAATATTTCGAAAACCAGACCTCACAGAATCTTCTAGTTTTCAATAATAGAAAGCTCTTCGTTAAATTTAATGAATTCCAAAAACTACAATTTTTTCAAGGCTTGGTTGCGGAGATATAGCCATCGGAATCAGATTTATCGTTGTGTTGAAAATCAGAAGAATCACTTTGGATTGCAATATTTCCAAAACCGGACGTCGCAGAACCTTCTGGTTTTCACCTATGGAAAGCTATTAAAAAGATAACACGGGATTTTTTTTACCGCAACCATTTACAAGGCTTGGTTTCCGAGATATAGCTTCCCAAAGACATTGTTGGATAGGGAAAAGTCGAAAATCAGAAGAATCGCTTTGGATTGTTTGAATTGCAATATTTCGAGAACCAGACCACGCAGAAGCTTTTGGTTTGCATGGATGTACAGGAATTGAATAGACCTTTCGTTTGATGTATGTCTTGATGGGGTTGGGAAACATTGAGAAAATCGATGATTTTTATAGACAAGGGGTTAGTCCATGATTTTTTTCAAAAATTAAAAAAAAAATGTTTTCAAAACCTGCGATGGGTGCCACATCCATGAAAAGGTCTATCAATTTCCTGTTCAGAACTGAAAACTAAAACGTCTTACGAGCCTTGGTTGCGGAGATATCTCCATCCGAAGACTTTGTTTCGTTTGCTTCCATACTGCATAGATATTCAGTTCTAAGTTCACTTTGGATAGAAATATTTCGAAAACCAGACCTCACAGAATCTTCTAGTTTTCAATAATAGAAAGCTCTTCGTTAAATTTAATGAATTCCAAAAACTACAATTTTTTCAAGGCTTGGTTGCGGAGATATAGCCATCGGAATCAGATTTATCGTTGTGTTGAAAATCAGAAGAATCACTTTGGATTGCAATATTTCCAAAACCGGACGTCGCAGAACCTTCTGGTTTTCACCTATGGAAAGCTATTAAAAAGATAACACAGGATTTTTTTTACCGCAACCATTTACAAGGCTTGGTTTCCGAGATATAGCTTCCCAAAGACATTGTTGGATAGGGAAAAGTCGAAAATCAGAAGAATCGCTTTGGATTGTTTGAATTGCAATATTTCGAGAACCAGACCACGCAGAAGCTTTTGGTTTGCATGGATGTACAGGAATTGAATAGACCTTTCGTTTGATGTATGTCTCGATGGGTTTGAGAAACATTGGAAAAATTATGATTTTTATTTGACAGGGGGGACCCGAGGAATTTTTTAAAATATCCTCAAAATTTTGTTGTAATGATTTGGTTTGATTGTTACATCAATGGAAAGGTCTGCGAATTCTCTATTCAGAACTGAAAACTAAAACGTCTTACGAGCCTTGGTTGCGGAGATATCTCCATCTGAAGACTTTGTTTCGTTTGCTTCCATACTGCATAGATTTCAGTTCTAAGTTCACTTTGGATAGAAATATTTCGAAAACCAGACCTCACAGAATCTTCTAGTTTTCAATAATAGAAAGCTCTTCGTTAAATTTAATGAATTCCAAAAACTACAATTTTTTCAAGGCTTGGTTGCGGAGATATAGCCATCGGAATCAGATTTATCGTTGTGTTGAAAATCAGAAGAATCACTTTGGATTGCAATATTTCCAAAACCGGACGTCGCAGAACCTTCTGGTTTTCACCTATGGAAAGCTATTAAAAAGATAACAGAGGATTTTTTTTACCGCAACCATTTACAAGGCTTGGTTTCCGAGATATAGCTTCCCAAAGACATTGTTGGATAGGGAAAAGTCGAAAATCAGAAGAATCGCTTTGGATTGTTTGAATTGCAATATTTCGAGAACCAGACCACGCAGAAGCTTTTGGTTTGCATGGATGTACAGGAATTGAATAGACCTTTCGTTTGATGTATGTCTCGATGGGTTTGAGAAACATTGGAAAAATTATGATTTTTATTTGACAGGGGGGACCCGAGGAATTTTTTAAAAAATCCTCAAAATTTTGTTGTAATGATTTGGTTTGATTGTTACATCAATGGAAAGGTCTGCGAATTCTCTATTCAGAACTGAAAACTAAAACGTCTTACGAGCCTTGGTTGCGGAGATATCTCCATCTGAAGACTTTGTTTCGTTTGCTTCCATACTGCATAGATTTCAGTTCTAAGTTCACTTTGGATAGAAATATTTCGAAAACCACACCTCACAGAATCTTCTAGTTTTCAATAATAGAAAGCTCTTCGTTAAATTTAATGAATTCCAAAAACTACAATTTTTTCAAGGCTTGGTTGCGGAGATATAGCCATCGGAATCAGACTTATCGTTGTGTTGAAAATCAGAAGAATCACTTTGGATTGCAATATTTCCAAAACCGGACGTCGCAGAACCTTCTGGTTTTCACCTATGGAAAGCTATTAAAAAGATAACAGAGGATTTTTTTTACCGCAACCATTTACAAGGCTGGGTTTCCGAGATATAGCTTCCCAAAGACATTGTTGGATAGGGAAAAGTCGAAAATCAGAAGAATCGCTTTGGATTGTTTGAATTGCAATATTTCGAGAACCAGACCACGCTGAAGCTTTTGGTTTGCATGGATGTACAGGAATTGAATAGACCTTTCGTTTGATGTATGTCTCGATGGGTTTGAGAAACATTGGAAAAATTATGATTTTTATTTGACAGGGGGGACCCGAGGAATTTTTTAAAAAATCCTCAAAATTTTGTTGTAATGATTTGGTTTGATTGTTACATCAATGGAAAGGTCTGCGAATTCTCTATTCAGAACTGAAAACTAAAACGTCTTACGAGCCTTGGTTGCGGAGATATCTCCATCTGAAGACTTTGTTTCGTTTGCTTCCATACTGCATAGATTTCAGTTCTAAGTTCACTTTGGATTGAAATATTTCGAAAACCAGACCTCACAGAATCTTCTAGTTTTCAATAATAGAAAGCTCTTCGTTAAATTTAATGAATTCCAAAAACTACAATTTTTTCAAGGCTTGGTTGCGGAGATATAGCCATCGGAATCAGATTTATCGTTGTGTTGAAAATCAGAAGAATCACTTTGGATTGCAATATTTCCAAAACCGGACGTCGCAAAAGCTTCTGGTTTTCACCTTTGGAAAGCTATTAAAAAGATAACAGAGGATTTTTTTTACCGCAACCATTTACAAGGCTGGGCTTCCGAGATATAGCTTCCCAAAGACATTGTTGGATAGGGAAAAGTCGAAAATCAGAAGAATCGCTTTGGATTGTTTGAATTGCAATATTTCGAGAACCAGACCACGCAGAAGCTTTTGGTTTGCATGGATGTACAGGAATTGAATAGACCTTTCGTTTGATGTATGTCTTGATGGGGTTGGGAAACATTGAGAAAATCGATGATTTTTATAGACAAGGGGTTAGTCCATGATTTTTTTCAAAAATTAAAAAAAAAATGTTTTCAAAACCTGCGATGGGTGCCACATCCATGAAAAGGTCTATCAATTTCCTGTTCAGAACTGAAAACTAAAACGTCTTACGAGCCTTTGTTGCGGAGATATCTCCATCTGAAGACTTTGTTTCGTTTGCTTCCATACTGCATAGATTTCAGTTCTAAGTTCACTTTGGATAGAAATATTTCGAAAACCACACCTCACAGAATCTTCTAGTTTTCAATAATAGAAAGCTCTTCGTTAAATTTAATGAATTCCAAAAACTACAATTTTTTCAAGGCTTGGTTGCGGAGATATAGCCATCGGAATCAGATTTATCGTTGTGTTGAAAATCAGAAGAATCACTTTGGATTGCAATATTTCCAAAACCGGACGTCGCAAAAGCTTCTGGTTTTCACCTTTGGAAAGCTATTAAAAAGATAACAGAGGATTTTTTTTACCGCAACCATTTACAAGGCTGGGTTTCCGAGATATAGCTTCCCAAAGACATTGTTGGATAGGGAAAAGTCGAAAATCAGAAGAATCGCTTTGGATTGTTTGAATTGCAATATTTCGAGAACCAGACCACGCAGAAGCTTTTGGTTTGCATGGATGTACAGGAATTGAATAGACCTTTCGTTTGATGTATGTCTTGATGGGGTTGGGAAACATTGAGAAAATCGATGATTTTTATAGACAAGGGGTTAGTCCATGATTTTTTTCAAAAATTAAAAAAAAAATGTTTTCAAAACCTGCGATGGGTGCCACATCCATGAAAAGGTCTATCAATTTCCTGTTCAGAACTGAAAACTAAAACGTCTTACGAGCCTTGGTTGCGGAGATATCTCCATCTGAAGACTTTGTTTCGTTTGCTTCCATACTGCATAGATTTCAGTTCTAAGTTCACTTTGGATAGAAATATTTCGAAAACCACACCTCACAGAATCTTCTAGTTTTCAATAATAGAAAGCTCTTCGTTAAATTTAATGAATTCCAAAAACTACAATTTTTTCAAGGCTTGGTTGCGGAGATATAGCCATCGGAATCAGATTTATCGTTGTGTTGAAAATCAGAAGAATCACTTTGGATTGCAATATTTCCAAAACCGGACGTCGCAAAAGCTTCTGGTTTTCACCTTTGGAAAGCTATTAAAAAGATAACAGAGGATTTTTTTTACCGCAACCATTTACAAGGCTGGGTTTCCGAGATATAGCTTCCCAAAGACATTGTTGGATAGGGAAAAGTCGAAAATCAGAAGAATCGCTTTGGATTGTTTGAATTGCAATATTTCGAGAACCAGACCACGCAGAAGCTTTTGGTTTGCATGGATGTACAGGAATTGAATAGACCTTTCGTTTGATGTATGTCTTGATGGGGTTGGGAAACATTGAGAAAATCGATGATTTTTATAGACAAGGGGTTAGTCCATGATTTTTTTCAAAAATTAAAAAAAAAATGTTTTCAAAACCTGCGATGGGTGCCACATCCATGAAAAGGTCTATCAATTTCCTGTTCAGAACTGAAAACTAAAACGTCTTACGAGCCTTGGTTGCGGAGATATCTCCATCCGAAGACTTTGTTTCGTTTGCTTCCATACTGCATAGATATTCAGTTCTAAGTTCACTTTGGATAGAAATATTTCGAAAACCAGACCTCACAGAATCTTCTAGTTTTCAATAATAGAAAGCTCTTCGTTAAATTTAATGAATTCCAAAAACTACAATTTTTTCAAGGCTTGGTTGCGGAGATATAGCCATCGGAATCAGATTTATCGTTGTGTTGAAAATCAGAAGAATCACTTTGGATTGCAATATTTCCAAAACCGGACGTCGCAGAACCTTCTGGTTTTCACCTATGGAAAGCTATTAAAAAGATAACAGAGGATTTTTTTTACCGCAACCATTTACAAGGCTTGGTTTCCGAGATATAGCTTCCCAAAGACATTGTTGGATAGGGAAAAGTCGAAAATCAGAAGAATCGCTTTGGATTGTTTGAATTGCAATATTGCGAGAACCAGACCACGCAGAAGCTTTTGGTTTGCATGGATGTACAGGAATTGAATAGACCTTTCGTTTGATGTATGTCTTGATGGGGTTGGGAAACATTGAGAAAATCGATGATTTTTATAGACAAGGGGTTAGTCCATGATTTTTTTCAAAAATTAAAAAAAAAATGTTTTCAAAACCTGCGATGGGTGCCACATCCATGAAAAGGTCTATCAATTTCCTGTTCAGAACTGAAAACTAAAACGTCTTACGAGCCTTGGTTGCGGAGATATCTCCATCTGAAGACTTTGTTTCGTTTGCTTCCATACTGCATAGATTTCAGTTCTAAGTTCACTTTGGATTGAAATATTTCGAAAACCAGACCTCACAGAATCTTCTAGTTTTCAATAATAGAAAGCTCTTCGTTAAATTTAATGAATTCCAAAAACTACAATTTTTTCAAGGCTTGGTTGCGGAGTGTTGTTGAAAATCAGAAGAATCACTTTGGATTGCAATATTTCCAAAACCGGACGTCGCAGAACCTTCTGGTTTTCACCTATGGAAAGCTATTAAAAAGATAACAGAGGATTTTTTTTACCGCAACCATTTGCAAGGCTTGGTTTCCGAGATATAGCTTCCCAAAGACATTGTTGGATAGGGAAAAGTCGAAAATCAGAAGAATCGCTTTGGATTGTTTGAATTGCAATATTTCGAGAACCAGACCACGCTGAAGCTTTTGGTTTGCATGGATGTACAGGAATTGAATAGACCTTTCGTTTGATGTATGTCTCGATGGGTTTGAGAAACATTGGAAAAATTATGATTTTTATTTGACAGGGGGGACCCGAGGAATTTTTTAAAAAATCCTCAAAATTTTGTTGTAATGATTTGGTTTGATTGTTACATCAATGGAAAGGTCTGCGAATTCTCTATTCAGAACTGAAAACTAAAACGTCTTACGAGCCTTGGTTGCGGAGATATCTCCATCTGAAGACTTTGTTTCGTTTGCTTCCATACTGCATAGATTTCAGTTCTAAGTTCACTTTGGATTGAAATATTTCGAAAACCAGACCTCACAGAATCTTCTAGTTTTCAATAATAGAAAGCTCTTCGTTAAATTTAATGAATTCCAAAAACTACAATTTTTTCAAGGCTTGGTTGCGGAGATATAGCCATCGGAATCAGATTTATCGTTGTGTTGAAAATCAGAAGAATCACTTTGGATTGCAATATTTCCAAAACCGGACGTCGCAAAAGCTTCTGGTTTTCACCTTTGGAAAGCTATTAAAAAGATAACAGAGGATTTTTTTTACCGCAACCATTTACAAGGCTGGGCTTCCGAGATATAGCTTCCCAAAGACATTGTTGGATAGGGAAAAGTCGAAAATCAGAAGAATCGCTTTGGATTGTTTGAATTGCAATATTTCGAGAACCAGACCACGCAGAAGCTTTTGGTTTGCATGGATGTACAGGAATTGAATAGACCTTTCGTTTGATGTATGTCTTGATGGGGTTGGGAAACATTGAGAAAATCGATGATTTTTATAGACAAGGGGTTAGTCCATGATTTTTTTCAAAAATTAAAAAAAAAATGTTTTCAAAACCTGCGATGGGTGCCACATCCATGAAAAGGTCTATCAATTTCCTGTTCAGAACTGAAAACTAAAACGTCTTACGAGCCTTTGTTGCGGAGATATCTCCATCTGAAGACTTTGTTTCGTTTGCTTCCATACTGCATAGATTTCAGTTCTAAGTTCACTTTGGATAGAAATATTTCGAAAACCACACCTCACAGAATCTTCTAGTTTTCAATAATAGAAAGCTCTTCGTTAAATTTAATGAATTCCAAAAACTACAATTTTTTCAAGGCTTGGTTGCGGAGATATAGCCATCGGAATCAGATTTATCGTTGTGTTGAAAATCAGAAGAATCACTTTGGATTGCAATATTTCCAAAACCGGACGTCGCAAAAGCTTCTGGTTTTCACCTTTGGAAAGCTATTAAAAAGATAACAGAGGATTTTTTTTACCGCAACCATTTACAAGGCTGGGTTTCCGAGATATAGCTTCCCAAAGACATTGTTGGATAGGGAAAAGTCGAAAATCAGAAGAATCGCTTTGGATTGTTTGAATTGCAATATTTCGAGAACCAGACCACGCAGAAGCTTTTGGTTTGCATGGATGTACAGGAATTGAATAGACCTTTCGTTTGATGTATGTCTTGATGGGGTTGGGAAACATTGAGAAAATCGATGATTTTTATAGACAAGGGGTTAGTCCATGATTTTTTTCAAAAATTAAAAAAAAAATGTTTTCAAAACCTGCGATGGGTGCCACATCCATGAAAAGGTCTATCAATTTCCTGTTCAGAACTGAAAACTAAAACGTCTTACGAGCCTTGGTTGCGGAGATATCTCCATCTGAAGACTTTGTTTCGTTTGCTTCCATACTGCATAGATTTCAGTTCTAAGTTCACTTTGGATAGAAATATTTCGAAAACCACACCTCACAGAATCTTCTAGTTTTCAATAATAGAAAGCTCTTCGTTAAATTTAATGAATTCCAAAAACTACAATTTTTTCAAGGCTTGGTTGCGGAGATATAGCCATCGGAATCAGATTTATCGTTGTGTTGAAAATCAGAAGAATCACTTTGGATTGCAATATTTCCAAAACCGGACGTCGCAAAAGCTTCTGGTTTTCACCTTTGGAAAGCTATTAAAAAGATAACAGAGGATTTTTTTTACCGCAACCATTTACAAGGCTGGGTTTCCGAGATATAGCTTCCCAAAGACATTGTTGGATAGGGAAAAGTCGAAAATCAGAAGAATCGCTTTGGATTGTTTGAATTGCAATATTTCGAGAACCAGACCACGCAGAAGCTTTTGGTTTGCATGGATGTACAGGAATTGAATAGACCTTTCGTTTGATGTATGTCTTGATGGGGTTGGGAAACATTGAGAAAATCGATGATTTTTATAGACAAGGGGTTAGTCCATGATTTTTTTCAAAAATTAAAAAAAAAATGTTTTCAAAACCTGCGATGGGTGCCACATCCATGAAAAGGTCTATCAATTTCCTGTTCAGAACTGAAAACTAAAACGTCTTACGAGCCTTGGTTGCGGAGATATCTCCATCCGAAGACTTTGTTTCGTTTGCTTCCATACTGCATAGATATTCAGTTCTAAGTTCACTTTGGATAGAAATATTTCGAAAACCAGACCTCACAGAATCTTCTAGTTTTCAATAATAGAAAGCTCTTCGTTAAATTTAATGAATTCCAAAAACTACAATTTTTTCAAGGCTTGGTTGCGGAGATATAGCCATCGGAATCAGATTTATCGTTGTGTTGAAAATCAGAAGAATCACTTTGGATTGCAATATTTCCAAAACCGGACGTCGCAGAACCTTCTGGTTTTCACCTATGGAAAGCTATTAAAAAGATAACAGAGGATTTTTTTTACCGCAACCATTTACAAGGCTTGGTTTCCGAGATATAGCTTCCCAAAGACATTGTTGGATAGGGAAAAGTCGAAAATCAGAAGAATCGCTTTGGATTGTTTGAATTGCAATATTGCGAGAACCAGACCACGCAGAAGCTTTTGGTTTGCATGGATGTACAGGAATTGAATAGACCTTTCGTTTGATGTATGTCTTGATGGGGTTGGGAAACATTGAGAAAATCGATGATTTTTATAGACAAGGGGTTAGTCCATGATTTTTTTCAAAAATTAAAAAAAAAATGTTTTCAAAACCTGCGATGGGTGCCACATCCATGAAAAGGTCTATCAATTTCCTGTTCAGAACTGAAAACTAAAACGTCTTACGAGCCTTGGTTGCGGAGATATCTCCATCTGAAGACTTTGTTTCGTTTGCTTCCATACTGCATAGATTTCAGTTCTAAGTTCACTTTGGATTGAAATATTTCGAAAACCAGACCTCACAGAATCTTCTAGTTTTCAATAATAGAAAGCTCTTCGTTAAATTTAATGAATTCCAAAAACTACAATTTTTTCAAGGCTTGGTTGCGGAGTGTTGTTGAAAATCAGAAGAATCACTTTGGATTGCAATATTTCCAAAACCGGACGTCGCAGAACCTTCTGGTTTTCACCTATGGAAAGCTATTAAAAAGATAACAGAGGATTTTTTTTACCGCAACCATTTGCAAGGCTTGGTTTCCGAGATATAGCTTCCCAAAGACATTGTTGGATAGGGAAAAGTCGAAAATCAGAAGAATCGCTTTGGATTGTTTGAATTGCAATATTTCGAGAACCAGACCACGCAGAAGCTTTTGGTTTGCATGGATGTACAGGAATTGAATAGACCTTTCGTTTGATGTATGTCTCGATGGGTTTGAGAAACATTGGAAAAATTATGATTTTTATTTGACAGGGGGGACCCGAGGAATTTTTTAAAAAATCCTCAAAATTTTGTTGTAATGATTTGGTTTGATTGTTACATCAATGGAAAGGTCTGCGAATTCTCTATTCAGAACTGAAAACTAAAACGTCTTACGAGCCTTGGTTGCGGAGATATCTCCATCTGAAGACTTTGTTTCGTTTGCTTCCATACTGCATAGATTTCAGTTCTAAGTTCACTTTGGATAGAAATATTTCGAAAACCAGACCTCACAGAATCTTCTAGTTTTCAATAATAGAAAGCTCGTCGTTAAATTTAATGAATTCCAAAAACTACAATTTTTTCAAGGCTTGGTTGCGGAGATATAGCCATCGGAATCAGATTTATCGTTGTGTTGAAAATCAGAAGAATCACTTTGGATTGCAATATTTCCAAAACCGGACGTCGCAAAAGCTTCTGGTTTTCACCTTTGGAAAGCTATTAAAAAGATAACAGAGGATTTTTTTTACCGCAACCATTTACAAGGCTTGGTTTCCGAGATATAGCTTCCCAAAGACATTGTTGGATAGGGAAAAGTCGAAAATCAGAAGAATCGCTTTGGATTGTTTGAATTGCAATATTGCGAGAACCAGACCACGCAGAAGCTTTTGGTTTGCATGGATGTACAGGAATTGAATAGACCTTTCGTTTGATGTATGTCTTGATGGGGTTGGGAAACATTGAGAAAATCGATGATTTTTATAGACAAGGGGTTAGTCCATGATTTTTTTCAAAAATTAAAAAAAAAATGTTTTCAAAACCTGCGATGGGTGCCACATCCATGAAAAGGTCTATCAATTTCCTGTTCAGAACTGAAAACTAAAACGTCTTACGAGCCTTGGTTGCGGAGATATCTCCATCTGAAGACTTTGTTTCGTTTGCTTCCATACTGCATAGATTTCAGTTCTAAGTTCACTTTGGATTGAAATATTTCGAAAACCAGACCTCACAGAATCTTCTAGTTTTCAATAATAGAAAGCTCTTCGTTAAATTTAATGAATTCCAAAAACTACAATTTTTTCAAGGCTTGGTTGCGGAGTGTTGTTGAAAATCAGAAGAATCACTTTGGATTGCAATATTTCCAAAACCGGACGTCGCAGAACCTTCTGGTTTTCACCTATGGAAAGCTATTAAAAAGATAACAGAGGATTTTTTTTACCGCAACCATTTGCAAGGCTTGGTTTCCGAGATATAGCTTCCCAAAGACATTGTTGGATAGGGAAAAGTCGAAAATCAGAAGAATCGCTTTGGATTGTTTGAATTGCAATATTTCGAGAACCAGACCACGCAGAAGCTTTTGGTTTGCATGGATGTACAGGAATTGAATAGACCTTTCGTTTGATGTATGTCTCGATGGGTTTGAGAAACATTGGAAAAATTATGATTTTTATTTGACAGGGGGGACCCGAGGAATTTTTTAAAAAATCCTCAAAATTTTGTTGTAATTTTTTTTTTTTTTTTTTTTATAATCTACCCGCGCTCAAGGGATTATGATTACCCTTTAAATGTTGCAACACAGCGCGGGCGTGAAGTTACGGAAGAGAAAGAAGGATAGGAAAGATGTGTGGCACGATGTTCTGAGACTGAAGGTTGTTGTCTCAGATATTTTATCTCCAGGGATGGCGGCTGAACTAAAGCGGAGAATGCCGTGTCTTATTTCTATGTCGCTTATAATTCACATTATTTTATTCGTGTTCATCCTTGTTGGGCATACTAGTTTAACTCAATTACATGTTGTTAGTGTTATGCCTGAACAACATGCAATGAGTAAACCAGCAACCCATTGATGACAATTTTAGAAGGTTTTTAATGGAATTAAAACGACATAGAGAACGGCAGGGATCGAACCTGTGATCATGAGGTTCACAGGCGAGCACACATCCATCGCGCCACGGCCAGCCCTAATGATTTGGTTTGATTGTTACATCAATGGAAAGGTCTGCGAATTCTCTATTCAGAACTGAAAACTAAAACGTCTTACGAGCCTTGGTTGCGGAGATATCTCCATCTGAAGACTTTGTTTCGTTTGCTTCCATACTGCATAGATTTCAGTTCTAAGTTCACTTTGGATAGAAATATTTCGAAAACCAGACCTCACAGAATCTTCTAGTTTTCAATAATAGAAAGCTCGTCGTTAAATTTAATGAATTCCAAAAACTACAATTTTTTCAAGGCTTGGTTGCGGAGATATAGCCATCGGAATCAGATTTATCGTTGTGTTGAAAATCAGAAGAATCACTTTGGATTGCAATATTTCCAAAACCGGACGTCGCAAAAGCTTCTGGTTTTCACCTTTGGAAAGCTATTAAAAAGATAACAGAGGATTTTTTTTACCGCAACCATTTACAAGGCTTGGTTTCCGAGATATAGCTTCCCAAAGACATTGTTGGATAGGGAAAAGTCGAAAATCAGAAGAATCGCTTTGGATTGTTTGAATTGCAATATTGCGAGAACCAGACCACGCAGAAGCTTTTGGTTTGCATGGATGTACAGGAATTGAATAGACCTTTCGTTTGATGTATGTCTTGATGGGGTTGGGAAACATTGAGAAAATCGATGATTTTTATAGACAAGGGGTTAGTCCATGATTTTTTTCAAAAATTAAAAAAAAAATGTTTTCAAAACCTGCGATGGGTGCCACATCCATGAAAAGGTCTATCAATTTCCTGTTCAGAACTGAAAACTAAAACGTCTTACGAGCCTTGGTTGCGGAGATATCTCCATCCGAAGACTTTGTTTCGTTTGCTTCCATACTGCATAGATATTCAGTTCTAAGTTCACTTTGGATAGAAATATTTCGAAAACCAGACCTCACAGAATCTTCTAGTTTTCAATAATAGAAAGCTCTTCGTTAAATTTAATGAATTCCAAAAACTACAATTTTTTCAAGGCTTGGTTGCGGAGATATAGCCATCGGAATCAGATTTATCGTTGTGTTGAAAATCAGAAGAATCACTTTGGATTGCAATATTTCCAAAACCGGACGTCGCAGAACCTTCTGGTTTTCACCTATGGAAAGCTATTAAAAAGATAACAGAGGATTTTTTTTACCGCAACCATTTACAAGGCTTGGTTTCCGAGATATAGCTTCCCAAAGACATTGTTGGATAGGGAAAAGTCGAAAATCAGAAGAATCGCTTTGGATTGTTTGAATTGCAATATTGCGAGAACCAGACCACGCAGAAGCTTTTGGTTTGCATGGATGTACAGGAATTGAATAGACCTTTCGTTTGATGTATGTCTTGATGGGGTTGGGAAACATTGAGAAAATCGATGATTTTTATAGACAAGGGGTTAGTCCATGATTTTTTTCAAAAATTAAAAAAAAAATGTTTTCAAAACCTGCGATGGGTGCCACATCCATGAAAAGGTCTATCAATTTCCTGTTCAGAACTGAAAACTAAAACGTCTTACGAGCCTTGGTTGCGGAGATATCTCCATCTGAAGACTTTGTTTCGTTTGCTTCCATACTGCATAGATTTCAGTTCTAAGTTCACTTTGGATAGAAATATTTCGAAAACCAGACCTCACAGAATCTTCTAGTTTTCAATAATAGAAAGCTCTTCGTTAAATTTAATGAATTCCATAAACTACAATTTTTTCAAGGCTTGGTTGCGGAGATATAGCCATCGGAATCAGATTTATCGTTGTGTTGAAAATCAGAAGAATCACTTTGGATTGCAATATTTCCAAAACCGGACGTCGCAGAACCTTCTGGTTTTCACCTATGGAAAGCTATTAAAAAGATAACAGAGGATTTTTTTTACCGCAACCATTTACAAGGCTTGGTTTCCGAGATATAGCTTCCCAAAGACATTGTTGGATAGGGAAAAGTCGAAAATCAGAAGAATCGCTTTGGATTGTTTGAATTGCAATATTTCGAGAACCAGACCACGCAGAAGCTTTTGGTTTGCATGGATGTACAGGAATTGAATAGACCTTTCGTTTGATGTATGTCTCGATGGGTTTGAGAAACATTGGAAAAATTATGATTTTTATTTGACAGGGGGGACCCGAGGAATTTTTTAAAAAATCCTCAAAATTTTGCTGTCATGATTTGGTTTGATTGTTACATCAATGGAAAGGTCTGCGAATTCTCTATTCAGAACTGAAAACTAAAACGTCTTACGAGCCTTGGTTGCGGAGATATCTCCATCTGAAGACTTTGTTTCGTTTGCTTCCATACTGCATAGATATTCAGTTCTAAGTTCACTTTGGATAGAAATATTTCGAAAACCAGACCTCACAGAATCTTCTAGTTTTCAATAATAGAAAGCTCTTCGTTAAATTTAATGAATTCCAAAAACTACAATTTTTTCAAGGCTTGGTTGCGGAGATATAGCCATCGGAATCAGATTTATCGTTGTGTTGAAAATCAGAAGAATCACTTTGGATTGCAATATTTCCAAAACCGGACGTCGCAAAAGCTTCTGGTTTTCACCTTTGGAAAGCTATTAAAAAGATAACAGAGGATTTTTTTTACCGCAACCATTTACAAGGCTTGGTTTCCGAGATATAGCTTCCCAAAGACATTGTTGGATAGGGAAAAGTCGAAAATCAGAAGAATCGCTTTGGATTGTTTGAATTGCAATATTTCGAGAACCAGACCACGCAGAAGCTTTTGGTTTGCATGGATGTACAGGAATTGAATAGACCTTTCGTTTGATGTATGTCTTGATGGGGTTGGGAAACATTGAGAAAATCGATGATTTTTATAGACAAGGGGTTAGTCCATGATTTTTTTCAAAAATTAAAAAAAAAAATGTTTTCAAAACCTGCGATGGGTGCCACATCCATGAAAAGGTCTATCAATTTCCTGTTCAGAACTGAAAACTAAAACGTCTTACGAGCCTTGGTTGCGGAGATATCTCCATCCGAAGACTTTGTTTCGTTTGCTTCCATACTGCATAGATATTCAGTTCTAAGTTCACTTTGGATAGAAATATTTCGAAAACCAGACCTCACAGAATCTTCTAGTTTTCAATAATAGAAAGCTCTTCGTTAAATTTAATGAATTCCAAAAACTACAATTTTTTCAAGGCTTGGTTGCGGAGATATAGCCATCGGAATCAGATTTATCGTTGTGTTGAAAATCAGAAGAATCACTTTGGATTGCAATATTTCCAAAACCGGACGTCGCAGAACCTTCTGGTTTTCACCTATGGAAAGCTATTAAAAAGATAACAGAGGATTTTTTTTACCGCAACCATTTACAAGGCTTGGTTTCCGAGATATAGCTTCCCAAAGACATTGTTAGATAGGGAAAAGTCGAAAATCAGAAGAATCGCTTTGGATTGTTTGAATTGCAATATTTCGAGAACCAGACCACGCAGAAGCTTTTGGTTTGCATGGATGTACAGGAATTGAATAGACCTTTCGTTTGATGTATGTCTCGATGGGTTTGAGAAACATTGGAAAAATTATGATTTTTATTTGACAGGGGTGACCCGAGGAATTTTTTAAAAAATCCTCAAAATTTTGTTGTAATGATTTGGTTTGATTGTTACATCAATGGAAAGGTCTGCGAATTCTCATTCAGAACTGAAAACTAAAACGTCTTACGAGCCTTGGTTGCGGAGATATCTCCATCCGAAGACTTTGTTTCGTTTGCTTCCATACTGCATAGATATTCAGTTCTAAGTTCACTTTGGATAGAAATATTTCGAAAACCAGACCTCACAGAATCTTCTAGTTTTCAATAATAGAAAGCTCTTCGTTAAATTTAATGAATTCCAAAAACTACAATTTTTTCAAGGCTTGGTTGCGGAGATATAGCCATCGGAATCAGATTTATCGTTGTGTTGAAAATCAGAAGAATCACTTTGGATTGCAATATTTCCAAAACCGGACGTCGCAGAACCTTCTGGTTTTCACCTATGGAAAGCTATTAAAAAGATAACACAGGATTTTTTTTACCGCAACCATTTACAAGGCTTGGTTTCCGAGATATAGCTTCCCAAAGACATTGTTGGATAGGGAAAAGTCGAAAATCAGAAGAATCGCTTTGGATTGTTTGAATTGCAATATTTCGAGAACCAGACCACGCAGAAGCTTTTGGTTTGCATGGATGTACAGGAATTGAATAGACCTTTCGTTTGATGTATGTCTCGATGGGTTTTGAGAAACATTGGAAAAATTATGATTTTTATTTGACAGGGGGGACCCGAGGAATTTTTTAAAAAATCCTCAAAATTTTGTTGTAATGATTTGGTTTGATTGTTACATCAATGGAAAGGTCTGCGAATTCTCTATTCAGAACTGAAAACTAAAATGTCTTACGAGCCTTGGTTGCGGAGATATCTCAATCTGAAGACTTTGTTTCGTTTGCTTCCATACTGCATAGATATTCAGTTCTAAGTTCACTTTGGATAGAAATATTTCGAAAACCAGACCTCACAGAATCTTCTAGTTTTCAATAATAGAAAGCTCTTCGTTAAATTTAATGAATTCCAAAAACTACAATTTTTTCAAGGCTTGGTTGCGGAGATATAGCCATCGGAATCAGATTTATCGTTTATTCAGTTCTAAGTTCATTTTGGATAGAAATATTTCGAAAACCAGACCTCACAGAATCTTCTAGTTTTCAATAATAGAAAGCTCTTCGTTAAATTTAATGAATTCCATAAACTACAATTTTTTCAAGGCTTGGTTGCGGAGATATAGCCATCGGAATCAGATTTATCGTTGTGTTGAAAATCAGAAGAATCACTTTGGATTGCAATATTTCCAAAACCGGACGTCGCAGAACCTTCTGGTTTTCACCTATGGAAAGCTATTAAAAAGATAACAGAGGATTTTTTTTACCGCAACCATTTACAAGGCTTGGTTTCCGAGATATAGCTTCCCAAAGACATTGTTGGATAGGGATAAGTCGAAAATCAGAAGAATCGCTTTGGATTGTTTGAATTGCAATATTTCGAGAACCAGACCACGCAGAAGCTTTTGGTTTGCATGGATGTACAGGAATTGAATAGACCTTTCGTTTGATGTATGTCTTGATGGGGTTGAGAAACATTGAGAAAATCGATGATTTTTATAGACAAGGGGTTAGTCCATGATTTTTTTCAAAAATTAAAAAAAAATGTTTTCAAAACCTGCGATGGGTGCCACATCCATGAAAAGGTCCATCAATTTCCTGTTCAGAACTGAAAACTAAAACGTCTTACGAGCCTTGGTTGCGGAGATATCTCAATCTGAAGACTTTGTTTCGTTTGCTTCCATACTGCATAGATATTCAGTTCTAAGTTCACTTTGGATAGAAATATTTCGAAAACCAGACCTCACAGAATCTTCTAGTTTTCAATAATAGAAAGCTCTTCGTTAAATTTAATGAATTCCAAAAACTACAATTTTTTCAAGGCTTGGTTGCGGAGATATAGCCATCGGAATCAGATTTATCGTTTATTCAGTTCTAAGTTCATTTTGGATAGAAATATTTCGAAAACCAGACCTCACAGAATCTTCTAGTTTTCAATAATAGAAAGCTCTTCGTTAAATTTAATGAATTCCATAAACTACAATTTTTTCAAGGCTTGGTTGCGGAGATATAGCCATCGGAATCAGATTTATCGTTGTGTTGAAAATCAGAAGAATCACTTTGGATTGCAATATTTCCAAAACCGGACGTCGCAGAACCTTCTGGTTTTCACCTATGGAAAGCTATTAAAAAGATAACAGAGGATTTTTTTTTACCGCAACCATTTACAAGGCTTGGTTTCCGAGATATAGCTTCCCAAAGACATTGTTGGATAGGGAAAAGTCGAAAATCAGAAGAATCGCTTTGGATTGTTTGAATTGCAATATTTCGAGAACCAGACCACGCAGAAGCTTTTGGTTTGCATGGATGTACAGGAATTGAATAGACCTTTCGTTTGATGTATGTCTCGATGGGTTTGAGAAACATTGGAAAAATTATGATTTTTATTTGACAGGGGGGACCCGAGGAATTTTTTAAAAAATCCTCAAAATTTTGCTGTCATGATTTGGTTTGATTGTTACATCAATGGAAAGGTCTGCGAATTCTCATTCAGAACTGAAAACTAAAACGTCTTACGAGCCTTGGTTGCGGAGATATCTCCATCCGAAGACTTTGTTTCGTTTGCTTCCATACTGCATAGATATTCAGTTCTAAGTTCACTTTGGATAGAAATATTTCGAAAACCAGACCTCACAGAATCTTCTAGTTTTCAATAATAGAAAGCTCTTCGTTAAATTTAATGAATTCCAAAAACTACAATTTTTTCAAGGCTTGGTTGCGGAGATATAGCCATCGGAATCAGATTTATCGTTGTGTTGAAAATCAGAAGAATCACTTTGGATTGCAATATTTCCAAAACCGGACGTCGCAGAACCTTCTGGTTTTCACCTATGGAAAGCTATTAAAAAGATAACAGAGGATTTTTTTTACCGCAACCATTTACAAGGCTTGGTTTCCGAGATATAGCTTCCCAAAGACATTGTTGGATAGGAAAAAGTCGAAAATCAGAAGAATCGCTTTGGATTGTTTGAATTGCAATATTTCGAGAACCAGACCACGCAGAAGCTTTTGGTTTGCATGGATGTACAGGAATTGAATAGACCTTTCGTTTGATGTATGTCTCGATGGGTTTGAGAAACATTGGAAAAATTATGATTTTTATTTGACAGGGGTGACCCGAGGAATTTTTTAAAAAATCCTCAAAATTTTGTTGTAATGATTTGGTTTGATTGTTACATCAATGGAAAGGTCTGCGAATTCTCATTCAGAACTGAAAACTAAAACGTCTTACGAGCCTTGGTTGCGGAGATATCTCCATCCGAAGACTTTGTTTCGTTTGCTTCCATACTGCATAGATATTCAGTTCTAAGTTCACTTTGGATAGAAATATTTCGAAAACCAGACCTCACAGAATCTTCTAGTTTTCAATAATAGAAAGCTCTTCGTTAAATTTAATGAATTCCAAAAACTACAATTTTTTCAAGGCTTGGTTGCGGAGATATAGCCATCGGAATCAGATTTATCGTTGTGTTGAAAATCAGAAGAATCACTTTGGATTGCAATATTTCCAAAACCGGACGTCGCAGAACCTTCTGGTTTTCACCTATGGAAAGCTATTAAAAAGATAACAGAGGATTTTTTTTACCGCAACCATTTACAAGGCTTGGTTTCCGAGATATAGCTTCCCAAAGACATTGTTGGATAGGGAAAAGTCGAAAATCAGAAGAATCGCTTTGGATTGTTTGAATTGCAATATTTCGAGAACCAGACCACGCAGAAGCTTTTGGTTTGCATGGATGTACAGGAATTGAATAGACCTTTCGTTTGATGTACGTTTTGATGGGGTTGGGAAACATTGAGAAAATCGATGATTTTTATAGACAAGGGGTTAGTCCATGATTTTTTTCAAAAATTAAAAAAAAAATGTTTTCAAAACCTGCGATGGGTGCCACATCCATGAAAAGGTCTATCAATTTCCTGTTCAGAACTGAAAACTAAAACGTCTTACGAGCCTTGGTTGCGGAGATATCTCCATCCGAAGACTTTGTTTCGTTTGCTTCCATACTGCATAGATATTCAGTTCTAAGTTCACTTTGGATAGAAATATTTCGAAAACCAGACCTCACAGAATCTTCTAGTTTTCAATAATAGAAAGCTCTTCGTTAAATTTAATGAATTCCAAAAACTACAATTTTTTCAAGGCTTGGTTGCGGAGATATAGCCATCGGAATCAGATTTATCGTTGTGTTGAAAATCAGAAGAATCACTTTGGATTGCAATATTTCCAAAACCGGACGTCGCAGAACCTTCTGGTTTTCACCTATGGAAAGCTATTAAAAAGATAACACAGGATTTTTTTTACCGCAACCATTTACAAGGCTTGGTTTCCGAGATATAGCTTCCCAAAGACATTGTTGGATAGGGAAAAGTCGAAAATCAGAAGAATCGCTTTGGATTGTTTGAATTGCAATATTTCGAGAACCAGACCACGCAGAAGCTTTTGGTTTGCATGGATGTACAGGAATTGAATAGACCTTTCGTTTGATGTATGTCTCGATGGGTTTGAGAAACATTGGAAAAATTATGATTTTTATTTGACAGGGGTGACCCGAGGAATTTTTTAAAAAATCCTCAAAATTTTGTTGTAATGATTTGGTTTGATTGTTACATCAATGGAAAGGTCTGCGAATTCTCATTCAGAACTGAAAACTAAAACGTCTTACGAGCCTTGGTTGCGGAGATATCTCCATCCGAAGACTTTGTTTCGTTTGCTTCCATACTGCATAGATATTCAGTTCTAAGTTCACTTTGGATAGAAATATTTCGAAAACCAGACCTCACAGAATCTTCTAGTTTTCAATAATAGAAAGCTCTTCGTTAAATTTAATGAATTCCAAAAACTACAATTTTTTCAAGGCTTGGTTGCGGAGATATAGCCATCGGAATCAGATTTATCGTTGTGTTGAAAATCAGAAGAATCACTTTGGATTGCAATATTTCCAAAACCGGACGTCGCAGAACCTTCTGGTTTTCACCTATGGAAAGCTATTAAAAAGATAACAGAGGATTTTTTTTACCGCAACCATTTACAAGGCTTGGTTTCCGAGATATAGCTTCCCAAAGACATTGTTGGATAGGGAAAAGTCGAAAATCAGAAGAATCGCTTTGGATTGTTTGAATTGCAATATTTCGAGAACCAGACCACGCAGAAGCTTTTGGTTTGCATGGATGTACAGGAATTGAATAGACCTTTCGTTTGATGTACGTTTTGATGGGGTTGGGAAACATTGAGAAAATCGATGATTTTTATAGACAAGGGGTTAGTCCATGATTTTTTTCAAAAATTAAAAAAAAAATGTTTTCAAAACCTGCGATGGGTGCCACATCCATGAAAAGGTCTATCAATTTCCTGTTCAGAACTGAAAACTAAAACGTCTTACGAGCCTTGGTTGCGGAGATATCTCCATCCGAAGACTTTGTTTCGTTTGCTTCCATACTGCATAGATATTCAGTTCTAAGTTCACTTTGGATAGAAATATTTCGAAAACCAGACCTCACAGAATCTTCTAGTTTTCAATAATAGAAAGCTCTTCGTTAAATTTAATGAATTCCAAAAACTACAATTTTTTCAAGGCTTGGTTGCGGAGATATAGCCATCGGAATCAGATTTATCGTTGTGTTGAAAATCAGAAGAATCACTTTGGATTGCAATATTTCCAAAACCGGACGTCGCAGAACCTTCTGGTTTTCACCTATGGAAAGCTATTAAAAAGATAACAGAGGATTTTTTTTACCGCAACCATTTACAAGGCTTGGTTTCCGAGATATAGCTTCCCAAAGACATTGTTAGATAGGGAAAAGTCGAAAATCAGAAGAATCGCTTTGGATTGTTTGAATTGCAATATTTCGAGAACCAGACCACGCAGAAGCTTTTGGTTTGCATGGATGTACAGGAATTGAATAGACCTTTCGTTTGATGTATGTCTCGATGGGTTTGAGAAACATTGGAAAAATTATGATTTTTATTTGACAGGGGTGACCCGAGGAATTTTTTAAAAAATCCTCAAAATTTTGTTGTAATGATTTGGTTTGATTGTTACATCAATGGAAAGGTCTGCGAATTCTCATTCAGAACTGAAAACTAAAACGTCTTACGAGCCTTGGTTGCGGAGATATCTCCATCCGAAGACTTTGTTTCGTTTGCTTCCATACTGCATAGATATTCAGTTCTAAGTTCACTTTGGATAGAAATATTTCGAAAACCAGACCTCACAGAATCTTCTAGTTTTCAATAATAGAAAGCTCTTCGTTAAATTTAATGAATTCCAAAAACTACAATTTTTTCAAGGCTTGGTTGCGGAGATATAGCCATCGGAATCAGATTTATCGTTGTGTTGAAAATCAGAAGAATCACTTTGGATTGCAATATTTCCAAAACCGGACGTCGCAGAACCTTCTGGTTTTCACCTATGGAAAGCTATTAAAAAGATAACAGAGGATTTTTTTTACCGCAACCATTTACAAGGCTTGGTTTCCGAGATATAGCTTCCCAAAGACATTGTTGGATAGGAAAAAGTCGAAAATCAGAAGAATCGCTTTGGATTGTTTGAATTGCAATATTTCGAGAACCAGACCACGCAGAAGCTTTTGGTTTGCATGGATGTACAGGAATTGAATAGACCTTTCGTTTGATGTATGTCTCGATGGGTTTGAGAAACATTGGAAAAATTATGATTTTTATTTGACAGGGGGGACCCGAGGAATTTTTTAAAAAATCCTCAAAATTTTGTTGTAATGATTTGGTTTGATTGTTACATCAATGGAAAGGTCTGCGAATTCTCTATTCAGAACTGAAAACTAAAACGTCTTACGAGCCTTGGTTGCGGAGATATCTCCATCTGAAGACTTTGTTTCGTTTGCTTCCATACTGCATAGATTTCAGTTCTAAGTTCACTTTGGATAGAAATATTTCGAAAACCAGACCTCACAGAATCTTCTAGTTTTCAATAATAGAAAGCTCGTCGTTAAATTTAATGAATTCCAAAAACTACAATTTTTTCAAGGCTTGGTTGCGGAGATATAGCCATCGGAATCAGATTTATCGTTGTGTTGAAAATCAGAAGAATCACTTTGGATTGCAATATTTCCAAAACCGGACGTCGCAGAACCTTCTGGTTTTCACCTATGGAAAGCTATTAAAAAGATAACAGAGGATTTTTTTTACCGCAACCATTTACAAGGCTTGGTTTCCGAGATATAGCTTCCCAAAGACATTGTTGGATAGGGAAAAGTCGAAAATCAGAAGAATCGCTTTGGATTGTTTGAATTGCAATATTTCGAGAACCAGACCACGCAGAAGCTTTTGGTTTGCATGGATGTACAGGAATTGAATAGACCTTTCGTTTGATGTATGTCTTGATGGGGTTGGGAAACATTGAGAAAATCGATGATTTTTATAGACAAGGGGTTAGTCCATGATTTTTTTCAAAAATTAAAAAAAAAATGTTTTCAAAACCTGCGATGGGTGCCACATCCATGAAAAGGTCTATCAATTTCCTGTTCAGAACTGAAAACTAAAACGTCTTACGAGCCTTGGTTGCGGAGATATCTCCATCCGAAGACTTTGTTTCGTTTGCTTCCATACTGCATAGATATTCATTTCTAAGTTCACTTTGGATAGAAATATTTCGAAAAGCAGACCTCACAGAATCTTCTAGTTTTCAATAATAGAAAGCTCTTCGTTAAATTTAATGAATTCCAAAAACTACAATTTTTTCAAGGCTTGGTTGCGGAGATATAGCCATCGGAATCAGATTTATCGTTGTGTTGAAAATCAGAAGAATCACTTTGGATTGCAATATTTCCAAAACCGGACGTCGCAGAACCTTCTGGTTTTCACCTATGGAAAGCTATTAAAAAGATAACACAGGATTTTTTTTACCGCAACCATTTACAAGGCTTGGTTTCCGAGATATAGCTTCCCAAAGACATTGTTGGATAGGGAAAAGTCGAAAATCAGAAGAATCGCTTTGGATTGTTTGAATTGCAATATTTCGAGAACCAGACCACGCAGAAGCTTTTGGTTTGCATGGATGTACAGGAATTGAATAGACCTTTCGTTTGATGTATGTCTCGATGGGTTTTGAGAAACATTGGAAAAATTATGATTTTTATTTGACAGGGGGGACCCGAGGAATTTTTTAAAAAATCCTCAAAATTTTGTTGTAATGATTTGGTTTGATTGTTACATCAATGGAAAGGTCTGCGAATTCTCTATTCAGAACTGAAAACTAAAACGTCTTACGAGCCTTGGTTGCGGAGATATCTCAATCTGAAGACTTTGTTTCGTTTGCTTCCATACTGCATAGATATTCAGTTCTAAGTTCACTTTGGATAGAAATATTTCGAAAACCAGACCTCACAGAATCTTCTAGTTTTCAATAATAGAAAGCTCTTCGTTAAATTTAATGAATTCCAAAAACTACAATTTTTTCAAGGCTTGGTTGCGGAGATATAGCCATCGGAATCAGATTTATCGTTTATTCAGTTCTAAGTTCATTTTGGATAGAAATATTTCGAAAACCAGACCTCACAGAATCTTCTAGTTTTCAATAATAGAAAGCTCTTCGTTAAATTTAATGAATTCCATAAACTACAATTTTTTCAAGGCTTGGTTGCGGAGATATAGCCATCGGAATCAGATTTATCGTTGTGTTGAAAATCAGAAGAATCACTTTGGATTGCAATATTTCCAAAACCGGACGTCGCAGAACCTTCTGGTTTTCACCTATGGAAAGCTATTAAAAAGATAACAGAGGATTTTTTTTACCGCAACCATTTACAAGGCTTGGTTTCCGAGATATAGCTTCCCAAAGACATTGTTGGATAGGGATAAGTCGAAAATCAGAAGAATCGCTTTGGATTGTTTGAATTGCAATATTTCGAGAACCAGACCACGCAGAAGCTTTTGGTTTGCATGGATGTACAGGAATTGAATAGACCTTTCGTTTGATGTATGTCTTGATGGGGTTGAGAAACATTGAGAAAATCGATGATTTTTATAGACAAGGGGTTAGTCCATGATTTTTTTCAAAAATTAAAAAAAAATGTTTTCAAAACCTGCGATGGGTGCCACATCCATGAAAAGGTCCATCAATTTCCTGTTCAGAACTGAAAACTAAAACGTCTTACGAGCCTTGGTTGCGGAGATATCTCAATCTGAAGACTTTGTTTCGTTTGCTTCCATACTGCATAGATATTCAGTTCTAAGTTCACTTTGGATAGAAATATTTCGAAAACCAGACCTCACAGAATCTTCTAGTTTTCAATAATAGAAAGCTCTTCGTTAAATTTAATGAATTCCAAAAACTACAATTTTTTCAAGGCTTGGTTGCGGAGATATAGCCATCGGAATCAGATTTATCGTTTATTCAGTTCTAAGTTCATTTTGGATAGAAATATTTCGAAAACCAGACCTCACAGAATCTTCTAGTTTTCAATAATAGAAAGCTCTTCGTTAAATTTAATGAATTCCATAAACTACAATTTTTTCAAGGCTTGGTTGCGGAGATATAGCCATCGGAATCAGATTTATCGTTGTGTTGAAAATCAGAAGAATCACTTTGGATTGCAATATTTCCAAAACCGGACGTCGCAGAACCTTCTGGTTTTCACCTATGGAAAGCTATTAAAAAGATAACAGAGGATTTTTTTTACCGCAACCATTTACAAGGCTTGGTTTCCGAGATATAGCTTCCCAAAGACATTGTTGGATAGGGAAAAGTCGAAAATCAGAAGAATCGCTTTGGATTGTTTGAATTGCAATATTTCGAGAACCAGACCACGCAGAAGCTTTTGGTTTGCATGGATGTACAGGAATTGAATAGACCTTTCGTTTGATGTATGTCTCGATGGGTTTGAGAAACATTGGAAAAATTATGATTTTTATTTGACAGGGGGGACCCGAGGAATTTTTTAAAAAATCCTCAAAATTTTGCTGTCATGATTTGGTTTGATTGTTACATCAATGGAAAGGTCTGCGAATTCTCTATTCAGAACTGAAAACTAAAACGTCTTACGAGCCTTGGTTGCGGAGATATCTCCATCTGAAGACTTTGTTTCGTTTGCTTCCATACTGCATAGATATTCAGTTCTAAGTTCACTTTGGATAGAAATATTTCGAAAACCAGACCTCACAGAATCTTCTAGTTTTCAATAATAGAAAGCTCTTCGTTAAATTTAATGAATTCCAAAAACTACAATTTTTTCAAGACTTGGTTGCGGAGATATAGCCATCGGAATCAGATTTATCGTTGTGTTGAAAATCAGAAGAATCACTTTGGATTGCAATATTTCCAAAACCGGACGTCGCAAAAGCTTCTGGTTTTCACCTTTGGAAAGCTATTAAAAAGATAACAGAGGATTTTTTTTACCGCAACCATTTACAAGGCTTGGTTTCCGAGATATAGCTTCCCAAAGACATTGTTGGATAGGGAAAAGTCGAAAATCAGAAGAATCGCTTTGGATTGTTTGAATTGCAATATTTCGAGAACCAGACCACGCAGAAGCTTTTGGTTTGCATGGATGTACAGGAATTGAATAGACCTTTCGTTTGATGTATGTCTTGATGGGGTTGGGAAACATTGAGAAAATCGATGATTTTTATAGACAAGGGGTTAGTCCATGATTTTTTTCAAAAATTAAAAAAAAAAATGTTTTCAAAACCTGCGATGGGTGCCACATCCATGAAAAGGTCTATCAATTTCCTGTTCAGAACTGAAAACTAAAACGTCTTACGAGCCTTGGTTGCGGAGATATCTCCATCCGAAGACTTTGTTTCGTTTGCTTCCATACTGCATAGATATTCAGTTCTAAGTTCACTTTGGATAGAAATATTTCGAAAACCAGACCTCACAGAATCTTCTAGTTTTCAATAATAGAAAGCTCTTCGTTAAATTTAATGAATTCCAAAAACTACAATTTTTTCAAGGCTTGGTTGCGGAGATATAGCCATCGGAATCAGATTTATCGTTGTGTTGAAAATCAGAAGAATCACTTTGGATTGCAATATTTCCAAAACCGGACGTCGCAGAACCTTCTGGTTTTCACCTATGGAAAGCTATTAAAAAGATAACAGAGGATTTTTTTTACCGCAACCATTTACAAGGCTTGGTTTCCGAGATATAGCTTCCCAAAGACATTGTTAGATAGGGAAAAGTCGAAAATCAGAAGAATCGCTTTGGATTGTTTGAATTGCAATATTTCGAGAACCAGACCACGCAGAAGCTTTTGGTTTGCATGGATGTACAGGAATTGAATAGACCTTTCGTTTGATGTATGTCTCGATGGGTTTGAGAAACATTGGAAAAATTATGATTTTTATTTGACAGGGGTGACCCGAGGAATTTTTTAAAAAATCCTCAAAATTTTGTTGTAATGATTTGGTTTGATTGTTACATCAATGGAAAGGTCTGCGAATTCTCATTCAGAACTGAAAACTAAAACGTCTTACGAGCCTTGGTTGCGGAGATATCTCCATCCGAAGACTTTGTTTCGTTTGCTTCCATACTGCATAGATATTCAGTTCTAAGTTCACTTTGGATAGAAATATTTCGAAAACCAGACCTCACAGAATCTTCTAGTTTTCAATAATAGAAAGCTCTTCGTTAAATTTAATGAATTCCAAAAACTACAATTTTTTCAAGGCTTGGTTGCGGAGATATAGCCATCGGAATCAGATTTATCGTTGTGTTGAAAATCAGAAGAATCACTTTGGATTGCAATATTTCCAAAACCGGACGTCGCAGAACCTTCTGGTTTTCACCTATGGAAAGCTATTAAAAAGATAACAGAGGATTTTTTTTACCGCAACCATTTACAAGGCTTGGTTTCCGAGATATAGCTTCCCAAAGACATTGTTGGATAGGAAAAAGTCGAAAATCAGAAGAATCGCTTTGGATTGTTTGAATTGCAATATTTCGAGAACCAGACCACGCAGAAGCTTTTGGTTTGCATGGATGTACAGGAATTGAATAGACCTTTCGTTTGATGTATGTCTCGATGGGTTTGAGAAACATTGGAAAAATTATGATTTTTATTTGACAGGGGTGACCCGAGGAATTTTTTAAAAAATCCTCAAAATTTTGTTGTAATGATTTGGTTTGATTGTTACATCAATGGAAAGGTCTGCGAATTCTCATTCAGAACTGAAAACTAAAACGTCTTACGAGCCTTGGTTGCGGAGATATCTCCATCCGAAGACTTTGTTTCGTTTGCTTCCATACTGCATAGATATTCAGTTCTAAGTTCACTTTGGATAGAAATATTTCGAAAACCAGACCTCACAGAATCTTCTAGTTTTCAATAATAGAAAGCTCTTCGTTAAATTTAATGAATTCCAAAAACTACAATTTTTTCAAGACTTGGTTGCGGAGATATAGCCATCGGAATCAGATTTATCGTTGTGTTGAAAATCAGAAGAATCACTTTGGATTGCAATATTTCCAAAACCGGACGTCGCAAAAGCTTCTGGTTTTCACCTTTGGAAAGCTATTAAAAAGATAACAGAGGATTTTTTTTACCGCAACCATTTACAAGGCTTGGTTTCCGAGATATAGCTTCCCAAAGACATTGTTGGATAGGGAAAAGTCGAAAATCAGAAGAATCGCTTTGGATTGTTTGAATTGCAATATTTCGAGAACCAGACCACGCAGAAGCTTTTGGTTTGCATGGATGTACAGGAATTGAATAGACCTTTCGTTTGATGTATGTCTTGATGGGGTTGGGAAACATTGAGAAAATCGATGATTTTTATAGACAAGGGGTTAGTCCATGATTTTTTTCAAAAATTAAAAAAAAAAATGTTTTCAAAACCTGCGATGGGTGCCACATCCATGAAAAGGTCTATCAATTTCCTGTTCAGAACTGAAAACTAAAACGTCTTACGAGCCTTGGTTGCGGAGATATCTCCATCCGAAGACTTTGTTTCGTTTGCTTCCATACTGCATAGATATTCAGTTCTAAGTTCACTTTGGATAGAAATATTTCGAAAACCAGACCTCACAGAATCTTCTAGTTTTCAATAATAGAAAGCTCTTCGTTAAATTTAATGAATTCCAAAAACTACAATTTTTTCAAGGCTTGGTTGCGGAGATATAGCCATCGGAATCAGATTTATCGTTGTGTTGAAAATCAGAAGAATCACTTTGGATTGCAATATTTCCAAAACCGGACGTCGCAGAACCTTCTGGTTTTCACCTATGGAAAGCTATTAAAAAGATAACAGAGGATTTTTTTTACCGCAACCATTTACAAGGCTTGGTTTCCGAGATATAGCTTCCCAAAGACATTGTTAGATAGGGAAAAGTCGAAAATCAGAAGAATCGCTTTGGATTGTTTGAATTGCAATATTTCGAGAACCAGACCACGCAGAAGCTTTTGGTTTGCATGGATGTACAGGAATTGAATAGACCTTTCGTTTGATGTATGTCTCGATGGGTTTGAGAAACATTGGAAAAATTATGATTTTTATTTGACAGGGGTGACCCGAGGAATTTTTTAAAAAATCCTCAAAATTTTGTTGTAATGATTTGGTTTGATTGTTACATCAATGGAAAGGTCTGCGAATTCTCATTCAGAACTGAAAACTAAAACGTCTTACGAGCCTTGGTTGCGGAGATATCTCCATCCGAAGACTTTGTTTCGTTTGCTTCCATACTGCATAGATATTCAGTTCTAAGTTCACTTTGGATAGAAATATTTCGAAAACCAGACCTCACAGAATCTTCTAGTTTTCAATAATAGAAAGCTCTTCGTTAAATTTAATGAATTCCAAAAACTACAATTTTTTCAAGGCTTGGTTGCGGAGATATAGCCATCGGAATCAGATTTATCGTTGTGTTGAAAATCAGAAGAATCACTTTGGATTGCAATATTTCCAAAACCGGACGTCGCAGAACCTTCTGGTTTTCACCTATGGAAAGCTATTAAAAAGATAACAGAGGATTTTTTTTACCGCAACCATTTACAAGGCTTGGTTTCCGAGATATAGCTTCCCAAAGACATTGTTGGATAGGAAAAAGTCGAAAATCAGAAGAATCGCTTTGGATTGTTTGAATTGCAATATTTCGAGAACCAGACCACGCAGAAGCTTTTGGTTTGCATGGATGTACAGGAATTGAATAGACCTTTCGTTTGATGTATGTCTCGATGGGTTTGAGAAACATTGGAAAAATTATGATTTTTATTTGACAGGGGTGACCCGAGGAATTTTTTAAAAAATCCTCAAAATTTTGTTGTAATGATTTGGTTTGATTGTTACATCAATGGAAAGGTCTGCGAATTCTCATTCAGAACTGAAAACTAAAACGTCTTACGAGCCTTGGTTGCGGAGATATCTCCATCCGAAGACTTTGTTTCGTTTGCTTCCATACTGCATAGATATTCAGTTCTAAGTTCACTTTGGATAGAAATATTTCGAAAACCAGACCTCACAGAATCTTCTAGTTTTCAATAATAGAAAGCTCTTCGTTAAATTTAATGAATTCCAAAAACTACAATTTTTTCAAGGCTTGGTTGCGGAGATATAGCCATCGGAATCAGATTTATCGTTGTGTTGAAAATCAGAAGAATCACTTTGGATTGCAATATTTCCAAAACCGGACGTCGCAGAACCTTCTGGTTTTCACCTATGGAAAGCTATTAAAAAGATAACAGAGGATTTTTTTTACCGCAACCATTTACAAGGCTTGGTTTCCGAGATATAGCTTCCCAAAGACATTGTTGGATAGGGAAAAGTCGAAAATCAGAAGAATCGCTTTGGATTGTTTGAATTGCAATATTTCGAGAACCAGACCACGCAGAAGCTTTTGGTTTGCATGGATGTACAGGAATTGAATAGACCTTTCGTTTGATGTACGTTTTGATGGGGTTGGGAAACATTGAGAAAATCGATGATTTTTATAGACAAGGGGTTAGTCCATGATTTTTTTCAAAAATTAAAAAAAAAATGTTTTCAAAACCTGCGATGGGTGCCACATCCATGAAAAGGTCTATCAATTTCCTGTTCAGAACTGAAAACTAAAACGTCTTACGAGCCTTGGTTGCGGAGATATCTCCATCCGAAGACTTTGTTTCGTTTGCTTCCATACTGCATAGATATTCAGTTCTAAGTTCACTTTGGATAGAAATATTTCGAAAACCAGACCTCACAGAATCTTCTAGTTTTCAATAATAGAAAGCTCTTCGTTAAATTTAATGAATTCCAAAAACTACAATTTTTTCAAGGCTTGGTTGCGGAGATATAGCCATCGGAATCAGATTTATCGTTGTGTTGAAAATCAGAAGAATCACTTTGGATTGCAATATTTCCAAAACCGGACGTCGCAGAACCTTCTGGTTTTCACCTATGGAAAGCTATTAAAAAGATAACAGAGGATTTTTTTTACCGCAACCATTTACAAGGCTTGGTTTCCGAGATGTTTGATGTATGTCTCGATGGGTTTGAGAAACATTGGAAAAATTATGATTTTTATTTGACAGGGGTGACCCGAGGAATTTTTTAAAAAATCCTCAAAATTTTGTTGTAATGATTTGGTTTGATTGTTACATCAATGGAAAGGTCTGCGAATTCTCATTCAGAACTGAAAACTAAAACGTCTTACGAGCCTTGGTTGCGGAGATATCTCCATCCGAAGACTTTGTTTCGTTTGCTTCCATACTGCATAGATATTCAGTTCTAAGTTCACTTTGGATAGAAATATTTCGAAAACCAGACCTCACAGAATCTTCTAGTTTTCAATAATAGAAAGCTCTTCGTTAAATTTAATGAATTCCAAAAACTACAATTTTTTCAAGGCTTGGTTGCGGAGATATAGCCATCGGAATCAGATTTATCGTTGTGTTGAAAATCAGAAGAATCACTTTGGATTGCAATATTTCCAAAACCGGACGTCGCAGAACCTTCTGGTTTTCACCTATGGAAAGCTATTAAAAAGATAACAGAGGATTTTTTTTACCGCAACCATTTACAAGGCTTGGTTTCCGAGATATAGCTTCCCAAAGACATTGTTGGATAGGGAAAAGTCGAAAATCAGAAGAATCGCTTTGGATTGTTTGAATTGCAATATTTCGAGAACCAGACCACGCAGAAGCTTTTGGTTTGCATGGATGTACAGGAATTGAATAGACCTTTCGTTTGATGTACGTTTTGATGGGGTTGGGAAACATTGAGAAAATCGATGATTTTTATAGACAAGGGGTTAGTCCATGATTTTTTTCAAAAATTAAAAAAAAAATGTTTTCAAAACCTGCGATGGGTGCCACATCCATGAAAAGGTCTATCAATTTCCTGTTCAGAACTGAAAACTAAAACGTCTTACGAGCCTTGGTTGCGGAGATATCTCCATCCGAAGACTTTGTTTCGTTTGCTTCCATACTGCATAGATATTCAGTTCTAAGTTCACTTTGGATAGAAATATTTCGAAAACCAGACCTCACAGAATCTTCTAGTTTTCAATAATAGAAAGCTCTTCGTTAAATTTAATGAATTCCAAAAACTACAATTTTTTCAAGGCTTGGTTGCGGAGATATAGCCATCGGAATCAGATTTATCGTTGTGTTGAAAATCAGAAGAATCACTTTGGATTGCAATATTTCCAAAACCGGACGTCGCAGAACCTTCTGGTTTTCACCTATGGAAAGCTATTAAAAAGATAACAGAGGATTTTTTTTACCGCAACCATTTACAAGGCTTGGTTTCCGAGATATAGCTTCCCAAAGACATTGTTGGATAGGGAAAAGTCGAAAATCAGAAGAATCGCTTTGGATTGTTTGAATTGCAATATTTCGAGAACCAGACCACGCAGAAGCTTTTGGTTTGCATGGATGTACAGGAATTGAATAGACCTTTCGTTTGATGTATGTCTCGATGGGTTTGAGAAACATTGGAAAAATTATGATTTTTATTTGACAGGGGGGACCCGAGGAATTTTTTAAAAAATCCTCAAAATTTTGTTGTAATGATTTGGTTTGATTGTTACATCAATGGAAAGGTCTGTGAATTCTCTATTCAGAACTGAAAACTAAAACGTCTTACGAGCCTTGGTTGCGGAGATATCTCCATCTGAAGACTTTGTTTCGTTTGCTTCCATACTGCATAGATTTCAGTTCTAAGTTCACTTTGGATAGAAATATTTCGAAAACCAGACCTCACAGAATCTTCTAGTTTTCAATAATAGAAAGCTCTTCGTTAAATTTAATGAATTCCAAAAACTACAATTTTTTCAAGGCTTGGTTGCGGAGATATAGCCATCGGAATCAGATTTATCGTTGTGTTGAAAATCAGAAGAATCACTTTGGATTGCAATATTTCCAAAACCGGACGTCGCAGAACCTTCTGGTTTTCACCTATGGAAAGCTATTAAAAAGATAACAGAGGATTTTTTTTACCGCAACCATTTACAAGGCTTGGTTTCCGAGATATAGCTTCCCAAAGACATTGTTGGATAGGGAAAAGTCGAAAATCAGAAGAATCGCTTTGGATTGTTTGAATTGCAATATTTCGAGAACCAGACCACGCAGAAGCTTTTGGTTTGCATGGATGTACAGGAATTGAATAGACCTTTCGTTTGATGTATGTCTTGATGGGGTTGGGAAACATTGAGAAAATCGATGATTTTTATAGACAAGGGGTTAGTCCATGATTTTTTTCAAAAATTAAAAAAAAATGTTTTCAAAACCTGCGATGGGTGCCACATCCATGAAAAGGTCTATCAATTTCCTGTTCAGAACTGAAAACTAAAACGTCTTACGAGCCTTGGTTGCGGAGATATCTCCATCCGAAGACTTTGTTTCGTTTGCTTCCATACTGCATAGATATTCAGTTCTAAGTTCACTTTGGATAGAAATATTTCGAAAACCAGACCTCACAGAATCTTCTAGTTTTCAATAATAGAAAGCTCTTCGTTAAATTTAATGAATTCCAAAAACTACAATTTTTTCAAGGCTTGGTTGCGGAGATATAGCCATCGGAATCAGATTTATCGTTGTGTTGAAAATCAGAAGAATCACTTTGGATTGCAATATTTCCAAAACCGGACGTCGCAGAACCTTCTGGTTTTCACCTATGGAAAGCTATTAAAAAGATAACAGAGGATTTTTTTTACCGCAACCATTTACAAGGCTTGGTTTCCGAGATATAGCTTCCCAAAGACATTGTTGGATAGGGAAAAGTCGAAAATCAGAAGAATCGCTTTGGATTGTTTGAATTGCAATATTTCGAGAACCAGACCACGCAGAAGCTTTTGGTTTGCATGGATGTACAGGAATTGAATAGATCTTTCGTTTGATGTATGTCTTGATGGGGTTGGGAAACATTGAGAAAATCGATGATTTTTATAGACAAGGGGTTAGTCCATGATTTTTTTCAAAAATTAAAAAAAAAATGTTTTCAAAACCTGCGATGGGTGCCACATCCATGAAAAGGTCTATCAATTTCCTGTTCAGAACTGAAAGCTAAAACGTCTTACGAGCCTTGGTTGCGGAGATATCTCCATCTGAAGACTTTGTTTCGTTTGCTTCCATACTGCATAGATTTCAGTTCTAAGTTCACTTTGGATAGAAATATTTCGAAAACCAGACCTCACAGAATCTTCTAGTTTTCAATAATAGAAAGCTCTTCGTTAAATTTAATGAATTCCAAAAACTACAATTTTTTCAAGGCTTGGTTGCGGAGATATAGCCATCGGAATCAGATTTATCGTTGTGTTGAAAATCAGAAGAATCACTTTGGATTGCAATATTTCCAAAACCGGACGTCGCAGAACCTTCTGGTTTTCACCTATGGAAAGCTATTAAAAAGATAACACAGGATTTTTTTTACCGCAACCATTTACAAGGCTTGGTTTCCGAGATATAGCTTCCCAAAGACATTGTTGGATAGGGAAAAGTCGAAAATCAGAAGAATCGCTTTGGATTGTTTGAATTGCAATATTTCGAGAACCAGACCACGCTGAAGCTTTTGGTTTGCATGGATGTACAGGAATTGAATAGACCTTTCGTTTGATGTATGTCTCGATGGGTTTGAGAAACATTGGAAAAATTATGATTTTTATTTGACAGGGGGGACCCGAGGAATTTTTTAAAAAATCCTCAAAATTTTGTTGTAATGATTTGGTTTGATTGTTACATCAATGGAAAGGTCTGCGAATTCTCTATTCAGAACTGAAAACTAAAACGTCTTACGAGCCTTGGTTGCGGAGATATCTCCATCTGAAGACTTTGTTTCGTTTGCTTCCATACTGCATAGATTTCAGTTCTAAGTTCACTTTGGATAGAAATATTTCGAAAACCAGACCTCACAGAATCTTCTAGTTTTCAATAATAGAAAGCTCTTCGTTAAATTTAATGAATTCCAAAAACTACAATTTTTTCAAGGCTTGGTTGCGGAGATATAGCCATCGGAATCAGATTTATCGTTGTGTTGAAAATCAGAAGAATCAATTTGGATTGCAATATTTCCAAAACCGGACGTCGCAGAACCTTCTGGTTTTCACCTATGGAAAGCTATTAAAAAGATAACAGAGGATTTTTTTTACCGCAACCATTTACAATGCTTGGTTTCCGAGATATAGCTTCCCAAAGACATTGTTGGATAGGGAAAAGTCGAAAATCAGAAGAATCGCTTTGGATTGTTTGAATTGCAATATTTCGAGAACCAGACCACGCAGAAGCTTTTGGTTTGCATGGATGTACAGGAATTGAATAGACCTTTCGTTTGATGTATGTCTTGATGGGGTTGGGAAACATTGAGAAAATCGATGATTTTTATAGACAAGGGGTTAGTCCATGATTTTTTTCAAAAATTAAAAAAAAAATGTTTTAAAAACCTGCGATGGGTGCCACATCCATGAAAAGGTCTATTTCCTGTTCAGAACTGAAAACTAAAACGTCTTACGAGCCTTGGTTGCGGAGATATCTCCATCCGAAGACTTTGTTTCGTTTGCTTCCATACTGCATAGATATTCAGTTCTAAGTTCACTTTGGATAGAAATATTTCGAAAACCAGACCTCACAGAATCTTCTAGTTTTCAATAATAGAAAGCTCTTCGTTAAATTTAATGAATTCCAAAAACTACAATTTTTTCAAGGCTTGGTTGCGGAGATATAGCCATCGGAATCAGATTTATCGTTGTGTTGAAAATCAGAAGAATCACTTTGGATTGCAATATTTCCAAAACCGGACGTCGCAGAACCTTCTGGTTTTCACCTATGGAAAGCTATTAAAAAGATAACAGAGGATTTTTTTTACCGCAACCATTTACAAGGCTTGGTTTCCGAGATATAGCTTCCCAAAGACATTGTTGGATAGGGAAAAGTCGAAAATCAGAAGAATCGCTTTGGATTGTTTGAATTGCAATATTTCGAGAACCAGACCACGCAGAAGCTTTTGGTTTGCATGGATGTACAGGAATTGAATAGATCTTTCGTTTGATGTATGTCTTGATGGGGTTGGGAAACATTGAGAAAATCGATGATTTTTATAGACAAGGGGTTAGTCCATGATTTTTTTCAAAAATTAAAAAAAAAATGTTTTCAAAACCTGCGATGGGTGCCACATCCATGAAAAGGTCTATCAATTTCCTGTTCAGAACTGAAAGCTAAAACGTCTTACGAGCCTTGGTTGCGGAGATATCTCCATCTGAAGACTTTGTTTCGTTTGCTTCCATACTGCATAGATTTCAGTTCTAAGTTCACTTTGGATAGAAATATTTCGAAAACCAGACCTCACAGAATCTTCTAGTTTTCAATAATAGAAAGCTCTTCGTTAAATTTAATGAATTCCAAAAACTACAATTTTTTCAAGGCTTGGTTGCGGAGATATAGCCATCGGAATCAGATTTATCGTTGTGTTGAAAATCAGAAGAATCACTTTGGATTGCAATATTTCCAAAACCGGACGTCGCAGAACCTTCTGGTTTTCACCTATGGAAAGCTATTAAAAAGATAACACAGGATTTTTTTTACCGCAACCATTTACAAGGCTTGGTTTCCGAGATATAGCTTCCCAAAGACATTGTTGGATAGGGAAAAGTCGAAAATCAGAAGAATCGCTTTGGATTGTTTGAATTGCAATATTTCGAGAACCAGACCACGCTGAAGCTTTTGGTTTGCATGGATGTACAGGAATTGAATAGACCTTTCGTTTGATGTATGTCTCGATGGGTTTGAGAAACATTGGAAAAATTATGATTTTTATTTGACAGGGGGGACCCGAGGAATTTTTTAAAAAATCCTCAAAATTTTGTTGTAATGATTTGGTTTGATTGTTACATCAATGGAAAGGTCTGCGAATTCTCTATTCAGAACTGAAAACTAAAACGTCTTACGAGCCTTGGTTGCGGAGATATCTCCATCTGAAGACTTTGTTTCGTTTGCTTCCATACTGCATAGATTTCAGTTCTAAGTTCACTTTGGATAGAAATATTTCGAAAACCAGACCTCACAGAATCTTCTAGTTTTCAATAATAGAAAGCTCTTCGTTAAATTTAATGAATTCCAAAAACTACAATTTTTTCAAGGCTTGGTTGCGGAGATATAGCCATCGGAATCAGATTTATCGTTGTGTTGAAAATCAGAAGAATCAATTTGGATTGCAATATTTCCAAAACCGGACGTCGCAGAACCTTCTGGTTTTCACCTATGGAAAGCTATTAAAAAGATAACAGAGGATTTTTTTTACCGCAACCATTTACAATGCTTGGTTTCCGAGATATAGCTTCCCAAAGACATTGTTGGATAGGGAAAAGTCGAAAATCAGAAGAATCGCTTTGGATTGTTTGAATTGCAATATTTCGAGAACCAGACCACGCAGAAGCTTTTGGTTTGCATGGATGTACAGGAATTGAATAGACCTTTCGTTTGATGTATGTCTTGATGGGGTTGGGAAACATTGAGAAAATCGATGATTTTTATAGACAAGGGGTTAGTCCATGATTTTTTTCAAAAATTAAAAAAAAAATGTTTTAAAAACCTGCGATGGGTGCCACATCCATGAAAAGGTCTATTTCCTGTTCAGAACTGAAAACTAAAACGTCTTACGAGCCTTGGTTGCGGAGATATCTCCATCCGAAGACTTTGTTTCGTTTGCTTCCATACTGCATAGATATTCAGTTCTAAGTTCACTTTGGATAGAAATATTTCGAAAACCAGACCTCACAGAATCTTCTAGTTTTCAATAATAGAAAGCTCTTCGTTAAATTTAATGAATTCCAAAAACTACAATTTTTTCAAGGCTTGGTTGCGGAGATATAGCCATCGGAATCAGATTTATCGTTGTGTTGAAAATCAGAAGAATCACTTTGGATTGCAATATTTCCAAAACCGGACGTCGCAGAACCTTCTGGTTTTCACCTATGGAAAGCTATTAAAAAGATGACAGAGGACTTTTTTTACCGCAACCATTTACAAGGCTTGGTTTCCGAGATATAGCTTCCCAAAGACATTGTTGGATAGGGAAAAGTCGAAAATCAGAAGAATCGCTTTGGATTGTTTGAATTGCAATATTTCGAGAACCAGACCACGCAGAAGCTTTTGGTTTGCATGGATGTACAGGAATTGAATAGACCTTTCGTTTGATGTATGTCTCGATGGGTTTGAGAAACATTGGAAAAATTATGATTTTTATTTGACAGGGGGGACCCGAGGAATTTTTTAAAAAATCCTCAAAATTTTGTTGTAATGATTTGGTTTGATTGTTACATCAATGGAAAGGTCTGCGAATTCTCTATTCAGAACTGAAAACTAAAACGTCTTACGAGCCTTGGTTGCGGAGATATCTCCATCTGAAGACTTTGTTTCGTTTGCTTCCATACTGCATAGATTTCAGTTCTAAGTTCACTTTGGATAGAAATATTTCGAAAACCAGACCTCACAGAATCTTCTAGTTTTCAATAATAGAAAGCTCTTCGTTAAATTTAATGAATTCCAAAAACTACAATTTTTTCAAGGCTTGGTTGCGGAGATATAGCCATCGGAATCAGATTTATCGTTGTGTTGAAAATCAGAAGAATCACTTTGGATTGCAATATTTCCAAAACCGGACGTCTCAGAACCTTCTGGTTTTCACCTATGGAAAGCTATTAAAAAGATAACAGAGGATTTTTTTTACCGCAACCATTTACAAGGCTTGGTTTCCGAGATATAGCTTCCCAAAGACATTGTTGGATAGGGAAAAGTCGAAAATCAGAAGAATCGCTTTGGATTGTTTGAATTGCAATATTTCGAGAACCAGACCACGCAGAAGCTTTTGGTTTGCATGGATGTACAGGAATTGAATAGACCTTTCGTTTGATGTATGTCTTGATGGGGTTGGGAAACATTGAGAAAATCGATGATTTTTATAGACAAGGGGTTAGTCCATGATTTTTTTCAAAAATTAAAAAAAAATGTTTTCAAAACCTGCGATGGGTGCCACATCCATGAAAAGGTCTATCAATTTCCTGTTCAGAACTGAAAACTAAAACGTCTTACGAGCCTTGGTTGCGGAGATATCTCCATCTGAAGACTTTGTTTCGTTTGCTTCCATACTGCATAGATTTCAGTTCTAAGTTCACTTTGGATAGAAATATTTCGAAAACCAGACCTCACAGAATCTTCTAGTTTTCAATAATAGAAAGCTCTTCGTTAAATTTAATGAATTCCAAAAACTACAATTTTTTCAAGGCTTGGTTGCGGAGATATAGCCATCGGAATCAGATTTATCGTTGTGTTGAAAATCAGAAGAATCACTTTGGATTGCAATATTTCCAAAACCGGACGTCGCAGAACCTTCTGGTTTTCACCTATGGAAAGCTATTAAAAAGATAACACAGGATTTTTTTTACCGCAACCATTTACAAGGCTTGGTTTCCGAGATATAGCTTCCCAAAGACATTGTTGGATAGGGAAAAGTCGAAAATCAGAAGAATCGCTTTGGATTGTTTGAATTGCAATATTTCGAGAACCAGACCACGCTGAAGCTTTTGGTTTGCATGGATGTACAGGAATTGAATAGACCTTTCGTTTGATGTATGTCTCGATGGGTTTGAGAAACATTGGAAAAATTATGATTTTTATTTGACAGGGGGGACCCGAGGAATTTTTTAAAAAATCCTCAAAATTTTGTTGTAATGATTTGGTTTGATTGTTACATCAATGGAAAGGTCTGCGAATTCTCTATTCAGAACTGAAAACTAAAACGTCTTACGAGCCTTGGTTGCGGAGATATCTCCATCTGAAGACTTTGTTTCGTTTGCTTCCATACTGCATAGATTTCAGTTCTAAGTTCACTTTGGATAGAAATATTTCGAAAACCAGACCTCACAGAATCTTCTAGTTTTCAATAATAGAAAGCTCTTCGTTAAATTTAATGAATTCCAAAAACTACAATTTTTTCAAGGCTTGGTTGCGGAGATATAGCCATCGGAATCAGATTTATCGTTGTGTTGAAAATCAGAAGAATCAATTTGGATTGCAATATTTCCAAAACCGGACGTCGCAGAACCTTCTGGTTTTCACCTATGGAAAGCTATTAAAAAGATAACAGAGGATTTTTTTTACCGCAACCATTTACAATGCTTGGTTTCCGAGATATAGCTTCCCAAAGACATTGTTGGATAGGGAAAAGTCGAAAATCAGAAGAATCGCTTTGGATTGTTTGAATTGCAATATTTCGAGAACCAGACCACGCAGAAGCTTTTGGTTTGCATGGATGTACAGGAATTGAATAGACCTTTCGTTTGATGTATGTCTTGATGGGGTTGGGAAACATTGAGAAAATCGATGATTTTTATAGACAAGGGGTTAGTCCATGATTTTTTTCAAAAATTAAAAAAAAAATGTTTTAAAAACCTGCGATGGGTGCCACATCCATGAAAAGGTCTATTTCCTGTTCAGAACTGAAAACTAAAACGTCTTACGAGCCTTGGTTGCGGAGATATCTCCATCCGAAGACTTTGTTTCGTTTGCTTCCATACTGCATAGATATTCAGTTCTAAGTTCACTTTGGATAGAAATATTTCGAAAACCAGACCTCACAGAATCTTCTAGTTTTCAATAATAGAAAGCTCTTCGTTAAATTTAATGAATTCCAAAAACTACAATTTTTTCAAGGCTTGGTTGCGGAGATATAGCCATCGGAATCAGATTTATCGTTGTGTTGAAAATCAGAAGAATCACTTTGGATTGCAATATTTCCAAAACCGGACGTCGCAGAACCTTCTGGTTTTCACCTATGGAAAGCTATTAAAAAGATGACAGAGGATTTTTTTTACCGCAACCATTTACAAGGCTTGGTTTCCGAGATATAGCTTCCCAAAGACATTGTTGGATAGGGAAAAGTCGAAAATCAGAAGAATCGCTTTGGATTGTTTGAATTGCAATATTTCGAGAACCAGACCACGCAGAAGCTTTTGGTTTGCATGGATGTACAGGAATTGAATAGACCTTTCGTTTGATGTATGTCTCGATGGGTTTGAGAAACATTGGAAAAATTATGATTTTTATTTGACAGGGGGGACCCGAGGAATTTTTTAAAAAATCCTCAAAATTTTGTTGTAATGATTTGGTTTGATTGTTACATCAATGGAAAGGTCTGCGAATTCTCTATTCAGAACTGAAAACTAAAACGTCTTACGAGCCTTGGTTGCGGAGATATCTCCATCTGAAGACTTTGTTTCGTTTGCTTCCATACTGCATAGATTTCAGTTCTAAGTTCACTTTGGATAGAAATATTTCGAAAACCAGACCTCACAGAATCTTCTAGTTTTCAATAATAGAAAGCTCTTCGTTAAATTTAATGAATTCCAAAAACTACAATTTTTTCAAGGCTTGGTTGCGGAGATATAGCCATCGGAATCAGATTTATCGTTGTGTTGAAAATCAGAAGAATCACTTTGGATTGCAATATTTCCAAAACCGGACGTCGCAGAACCTTCTGGTTTTCACCTATGGAAAGCTATTAAAAAGATAACAGAGGATTTTTTTTACCGCAACCATTTACAAGGCTTGGTTTCCGAGATATAGCTTCCCAAAGACATTGTTGGATAGGGAAAAGTCGAAAATCAGAAGAATCGCTTTGGATTGTTTGAATTGCAATATTTCGAGAACCAGACCACGCAGAAGCTTTTGGTTTGCATGGATGTACAGGAATTGAATAGACCTTTCGTTTGATGTATGTCTTGATGGGGTTGGGAAACATTGAGAAAATCGATGATTTTTATAGACAAGGGGTTAGTCCATGATTTTTTTCAAAAATTAAAAAAAAATGTTTTCAAAACCTGCGATGGGTGCCACATCCATGAAAAGGTCTATCAATTTCCTGTTCAGAACTGAAAACTAAAACGTCTTACGAGCCTTGGTTGCGGAGATATCTCCATCTGAAGACTTTGTTTCGTTTGCTTCCATACTGCATAGATTTCAGTTCTAAGTTCACTTTGGATAGAAATATTTCGAAAACCAGACCTCACAGAATCTTCTAGTTTTCAATAATAGAAAGCTCTTCGTTAAATTTAATGAATTCCAAAAACTACAATTTTTTCAAGGCTTGGTTGCGGAGATATAGCCATCGGAATCAGATTTATCGTTGTGTTGAAAATCAGAAGAATCACTTTGGATTGCAATATTTCCAAAACCGGACGTCGCAGAACCTTCTGGTTTTCACCTATGGAAAGCTATTAAAAAGATAACACAGGATTTTTTTTACCGCAACCATTTACAAGGCTTGGTTTCCGAGATATAGCTTCCCAAAGACATTGTTGGATAGGGAAAAGTCGAAAATCAGAAGAATCGCTTTGGATTGTTTGAATTGCAATATTTCGAGAACCAGACCACGCTGAAGCTTTTGGTTTGCATGGATGTACAGGAATTGAATAGACCTTTCGTTTGATGTATGTCTCGATGGGTTTGAGAAACATTGGAAAAATTATGATTTTTATTTGACAGGGGGGACCCGAGGAATTTTTTAAAAAATCCTCAAAATTTTGTTGTAATGATTTGGTTTGATTGTTACATCAATGGAAAGGTCTGCGAATTCTCTATTCAGAACTGAAAACTAAAACGTCTTACGAGCCTTGGTTGCGGAGATATCTCCATCTGAAGACTTTGTTTCGTTTGCTTCCATACTGCATAGATTTCAGTTCTAAGTTCACTTTGGATAGAAATATTTCGAAAACCAGACCTCACAGAATCTTCTAGTTTTCAATAATAGAAAGCTCTTCGTTAAATTTAATGAATTCCAAAAACTACAATTTTTTCAAGGCTTGGTTGCGGAGATATAGCCATCGGAATCAGATTTATCGTTGTGTTGAAAATCAGAAGAATCAATTTGGATTGCAATATTTCCAAAACCGGACGTCGCAGAACCTTCTGGTTTTCACCTATGGAAAGCTATTAAAAAGATAACAGAGGATTTTTTTTACCGCAACCATTTACAATGCTTGGTTTCCGAGATATAGCTTCCCAAAGACATTGTTGGATAGGGAAAAGTCGAAAATCAGAAGAATCGCTTTGGATTGTTTGAATTGCAATATTTCGAGAACCAGACCACGCAGAAGCTTTTGGTTTGCATGGATGTACAGGAATTGAATAGACCTTTCGTTTGATGTATGTCTTGATGGGGTTGGGAAACATTGAGAAAATCGATGATTTTTATAGACAAGGGGTTAGTCCATGATTTTTTTCAAAAATTAAAAAAAAAATGTTTTAAAAACCTGCGATGGGTGCCACATCCATGAAAAGGTCTATTTCCTGTTCAGAACTGAAAACTAAAACGTCTTACGAGCCTTGGTTGCGGAGATATCTCCATCCGAAGACTTTGTTTCGTTTGCTTCCATACTGCATAGATATTCAGTTCTAAGTTCACTTTGGATAGAAATATTTCGAAAACCAGACCTCACAGAATCTTCTAGTTTTCAATAATAGAAAGCTCTTCGTTAAATTTAATGAATTCCAAAAACTACAATTTTTTCAAGGCTTGGTTGCGGAGATATAGCCATCGGAATCAGATTTATCGTTGTGTTGAAAATCAGAAGAATCACTTTGGATTGCAATATTTCCAAAACCGGACGTCGCAGAACCTTCTGGTTTTCACCTATGGAAAGCTATTAAAAAGATGACAGAGGATTTTTTTTACCGCAACCATTTACAAGGCTTGGTTTCCGAGATATAGCTTCCCAAAGACATTGTTGGATAGGGAAAAGTCGAAAATCAGAAGAATCGCTTTGGATTGTTTGAATTGCAATATTTCGAGAACCAGACCACGCAGAAGCTTTTGGTTTGCATGGATGTACAGGAATTGAATAGACCTTTCGTTTGATGTATGTCTCGATGGGTTTGAGAAACATTGGAAAAATTATGATTTTTATTTGACAGGGGGGACCCGAGGAATTTTTTAAAAAATCCTCAAAATTTTGTTGTAATGATTTGGTTTGATTGTTACATCAATGGAAAGGTCTGCGAATTCTCTATTCAGAACTGAAAACTAAAACGTCTTACGAGCCTTGGTTGCGGAGATATCTCCATCTGAAGACTTTGTTTCGTTTGCTTCCATACTGCATAGATTTCAGTTCTAAGTTCACTTTGGATAGAAATATTTCGAAAACCAGACCTCACAGAATCTTCTAGTTTTCAATAATAGAAAGCTCTTCGTTAAATTTAATGAATTCCAAAAACTACAATTTTTTCAAGGCTTGGTTGCGGAGATATAGCCATCGGAATCAGATTTATCGTTGTGTTGAAAATCAGAAGAATCACTTTGGATTGCAATATTTCCAAAACCGGACGTCGCAGAACCTTCTGGTTTTCACCTATGGAAAGCTATTAAAAAGATAACAGAGGATTTTTTTTACCGCAACCATTTACAAGGCTTGGTTTCCGAGATATAGCTTCCCAAAGACATTGTTGGATAGGGAAAAGTCGAAAATCAGAAGAATCGCTTTGGATTGTTTGAATTGCAATATTTCGAGAACCAGACCACGCAGAAGCTTTTGGTTTGCATGGATGTACAGGAATTGAATAGACCTTTCGTTTGATGTATGTCTTGATGGGGTTGGGAAACATTGAGAAAATCGATGATTTTTATAGACAAGGGGTTAGTCCATGATTTTTTTCAAAAATTAAAAAAAAATGTTTTCAAAACCTGCGATGGGTGCCACATCCATGAAAAGGTCTATCAATTTCCTGTTCAGAACTGAAAACTAAAACGTCTTACGAGCCTTGGTTGCGGAGATATCTCCATCCGAAGACTTTGTTTCGTTTGCTTCCATACTGCATAGATATTCAGTTCTAAGTTCACTTTGGATAGAAATATTTCGAAAACCAGACCTCACAGAATCTTCTAGTTTTCAATAATAGAAAGCTCTTCGTTAAATTAAATGAATTCCAAAAACTACAATTTTTTCAAGGCTTGGTTGCGGAGATATAGCCATCGGAATCAGATTTATCGTTGTGTTGAAAATCAGAAGAATCACTTTGGATTGCAATATTTCTAAAACCGGACGTCGCAGAACCTTCTGGTTTTCACCTATGGAAAGCTATTAAAAAGATAACAGAGGATTTTTTTTACCGCAACCATTTACAAGGCTTGGTTTCCGAGATATAGCTTCCCAAAGACATTGTTGGATAGGGAAAAGTAGAAAATCAGAAGAATCGCTTTGGATTGTTTGAATTGCAATATTTCGAGAACCAGACCACGCAGAAGCTTTTGGTTTCCATGGATGTACAGGAATTGAATAGACCTTTCGTTTGATGTATGTCTCGATGGGTTTGAGAAACATTTGGAAAAATTATGATTTTTATTTGACAGGGGGGACCCGAGGAATTTTTTAAAAAATCCTCAAAATTTTGTTGTCATGATTTGGTTTGATTGTTACATCAATGGAAAGGTCTGCGAATTCTCTATTCAGAACTGAAAACTAAAACGTCTTACGAGCCTTGGTTGCGGAGATATCTCCATCCGAAGACTTTGTTTCGTTTGCTTCCATACTGCATAGATATTCAGTTCTAAGTTCACTTTGGATAGAAATATTTCGAAAACCAGACCTCACAGAATCTTCTAGTTTTCAATAATAGAAAGCTCTTCGTTAAATTTAATGAATTCCAAAAACTACAATTTTTTCAAGGGTTGGTTGCGGAGATATAGCCATCGGAATCAGACTTATCGTTGTGTTGAAAATCAGAAGAATCACTTTGGATTGCAATATTTCCAAAACCGGACGTCGCAGGACCTTCTGGTTTTCACCTATGGAAAGCTATTAAAAAGATAACAGAGGATTTTTTTTACCGCAACCATTTACAAGGCTTGGTTTCCGAGATATAGCTTCCCAAAGACATTGTTGGATAGGGAAAAGTCGAAAATCAGAAGAATCGCTTTGGATTGTTTGAATTGCAATATTTCGAGAACCAGACCACGCTGAAGCTTTTAGTTTGCATGGATGTACAGGAATTGAATAGATCTTTCGTTTGATGTATGTCTTGATGGGGTTGGGAAACATTGAGAAAATCGATGATTTTTATAGACAAGGGGTTAGTCCATGATTTTTTTCAAAAATTAAAAAAAAAATGTTTTCAAAACCTGCGATGGGTGCCACATCCATGAAAAGGTCTATCAATTTCCTGTTCAGAACTGAAAGCTAAAACGTCTTACGAGCCTTGGTTGCGGAGATATCTCCATCTGAAGACTTTGTTTCGTTTGCTTCCATACTGCATAGATTTCAGTTCTAAGTTCACTTTGGATAGAAATATTTCGAAAACCAGACCTCACAGAATCTTCTAGTTTTCAATAATAGAAAGCTCTTCGTTAAATTTAATGAATTCCAAAAACTACAATTTTTTCAAGGCTTGGTTGCGGAGATATAGCCATCGGAATCAGATTTATCGTTGTGTTGAAAATCAGAAGAATCACTTTCATCATCATCATCGGCTCGACAACCGGGTTCCGGTCCTGGCCTCTTTCAACAAGTCTCTCCACCTATCCCGGTCTCTAGCCGACGCCATCCAGTTGCGCACCCCAAGGCTTCGGGCGTCCTGGTCTACGCCATCTCTCCAGCGCAAGCATGGTCTACCACGCTGTCGTCTACCATAGAATGTACCACAAAGAACTTTCCGAGCAGGTTCCTCTTCGCTCATGCGAGCTAGGTGCCCTGCCCACCGGAGTCTACCGAGCTTAATTTTTGTCACGATATCTGCTTCTAGGTAGATTGCGTACAATTCATGATTGTACCGTCTCCGGAATCGTCCTTCCTCACATACGGGGCCAACAATTCTCCTTAAGACTTTTCTCTCGAACGCAGCTAAGAGGTCGGAGTGCCTTTTGCTAAGCACCCAAGTCTCGGATCCATATGTGAGTACTGGCAGGACCATGGTCCTGTACAGCAGCAGTTTTGAAGTTATGGTGAGATTTCTGGATTTGAAGAGCTTTGACAGACTATAGTAGGCTCTGTTGGATTTGAGAAGCCGCCCGCGTATTTCTTCTTCTATATTGTTATCGGCTGCTACTATTGACCCAAGGTATTTAAAGGATTGCACCACTTCAAATTCGTGCTCCGCTACCTTGATTGTTTGACCAACTGTTCCTCTCGCATTCGACGCCACCATGTACTTTGTTTTACCTTCACTAATGTGCAGCCCCAGATTTTGTGCCGCCTGCTCGATCTGGATGAAGGAATCGTGTACAGCTTGTTCGGTTCTTCCGATGATGTCGATGTCGTCTGCGTAAGCCAGTAACTGGCTGGACCTGTTGACGATGGTCCCTCTTGTTGCCGTGCCAGAGTCACGGATTGCTTTCTCCAACGCCAGGTTGAAGAGGAGGCAGGCCAAACCGTCCCCTTGTCGGAGTCCATTAAAGATGTTGATTGGTCTGGATAGCAATCCGGCTATTTTTACTTGGCTTGTTACGTTGGTCATGGTCAACCTACATAGTCGTGTCAATTTATTTGGGATGCCGAATTCTCTCATGGCTTTGTAAAGTTCTACCCTGGCTATGCTATCATAGGCGGCCTTAAAGTCTATAAACAGATGGTATGTTGGGATGTTAAATTCTAGACATTTTTCCATCGCCTGCCTAAGGGTAAAGATCTGATCAGTTGTTGATTTGCCTGGAATGAAACCACACTGATATTGTCCGATAACGGTTTTAGCGTATGGGGTTATCCGGTCTTGTAGGATAGAGGAGAGTATCTTATAGGCGGTACTCAACAACGTGATACCTCTATAATTGCTGCACGTTGTGACATCTCCCTTCTTATGTATGGGGCATATTAAACCTTTTCGCCAGTCTTCTGGCATTTCTTCCTGCTCCCATACGTGTACTATAATATCATGCATTGCTTGACGTAAGGCTGGCCCGCCGTGATGGAATAATTCGGCTGGTATGCCATCGGCTCCCGGGGCTTTGTTCTGTTTAAGCCGGCCTATAGCCTTCTCAACCTCTTCTATGCTTGGTGGCGGCAACATAGGGTTTTCTTCTTGAAGTAGTGGAGCCTCCACTTCTGCATTGAGCTGACCATTTAGCAATTCATTAAAGTACACTTCCCATCGCTCCAGTATGCTTTCAGGATCGGTGATCAGATTTCCCTCCCCGTCCTTGCAGTATGTGCAGCGTGGTGTGTACTGCGTCATGTTTCGGACGGATTGGTAGAACTTCCGCGCCTGGTGCGGACCTCGCTCTCGGCTATTTTCTATTTCACAGATTAGGTTCTTCTCCCAGGCTGATTTTTTTTGTCTGTGTAGCCGTTTTTCTATTCTTCTGAGCTCTTTATATTCCTCTTCGCGTGCCCGCGTTCTATGAGATTGTTGCATTGCTCGGTACGCAACATTCTTACGTTCAGTCGCTAGCTTGCATTCATCATCAAACCAGTCGTTCCGATTTTTACGACTGCTGCCTAAGATGGAGTTGGCAGTACCAATGACAATATTCTTAAGGCGTGTCCACTTCTCATTTACGCCCAGCATACTGGCTCCAGGACTTACTCTCCCTAAATCAAGTGATTCTAGGGCGAGTCCTAACGCATTACCAAAGGTGTTACTGGTGTTTTCATTGCGCAGGGCAGCCGTGTTGATTCGAACCTGATCGGCGGATGCAATGCGTCTTCGCAAGGCAATCCGCCCTCGGAAAACCATACCAACAAGATAGTGATCCGAGTCGATATTGGCACCTCGGTACGTTCGTACCGTCATCAAGTTCGAGTAGTGGCGACGGTCTATCAACACGTGGTCTATTTGGTTACGAGTGACTCCATCAGGTGATACCCAGGTGGCTTTGTAGATATCTTTACGCGGGAACCTGGTACTCGCAACGACCATGTTTTTCGATGCTGCCAATTCTAAGACTCGAAGTCCATTGTCATTAGTGTTCTCATGCAAACTATGGGTGCCTGCGTAATGCCTGAATACCGGCTCCCGACCTATTTTTGCGTTCAAATCCCCAAGGATGATTTTAACATCATACCTTGGGCAGGCATTGAGGGCCCTCTCGACTTGTTCGTAGTAAGTCTCTTTTTCTTCGTCTGAGGACTCCTCCGTAGGTCCGTGAACGTTAATGAGGCTGATGTTCGTAAATTTGCCTCGCACGCGAAGGGTGCATAGCCTTTCGCTTATAGCGTTAAAGCCGATGATAGTAGACTTCATTTTTTCGCTGACTAGGAAGCCTACCCCGAGCACATGGTGTTTTGTATGACAGCTGTAATATACGTCATATTCTTTCTTCTGTAAAACACCATTCCCTGTCCATCTGATTTCTTGGAGAGCTGTTATGTCAGCTTTATATTTTGACAGGGCATCGGCTAGCTGCTGAGCAGCTCGAGCTCTATAGAGCGATCGTACGTTCCATAAGAAAATTCGTAAATCGTTTTTCCTTTTTCTTTGCGTTGGTTGTCGTCGTGTGATCAGTCCGTTTCCGAGGCTTGTTGTCGTTCTCGAAATTCTCTTAGTTTTACGGGACACGGAATTAACCTGTCGCCAACCTGTGGAACCAGCCTGATCATATTAGCCAAACCTTTTTAAAAGGCTTGTTTCTAGCGGCCGCCGCGAAGAGGCTATGATCACACTTCCACCAGTCCCGAATAGTTACGGCACGTGCATGTTTTCGTATGCTACATGTTGTTCCCCCTATTCGTCTGATGGCTGACCGCCATCAAATCACTTTGGATTGCAATATTTCCAAAACCGGACGTCGCAGAACCTTCTGGTTTTCACCTATGGAAAGCTATTAAAAAGATAACACAGGATTTTTTTTACCGCAACCATTTACAAGGCTTGGTTTCCGAGATATAGCTTCCCAAAGACATTGTTGGATAGGGAAAAGTCGAAAATCAGAAGAATCGCTTTGGATTGTTTGAATTGCAATATTTCGAGAACCAGACCACGCTGAAGCTTTTGGTTTGCATGGATGTACAGGAATTGAATAGACCTTTCGTTTGATGTATGTCTCGATGGGTTTGAGAAACATTGGAAAAATTATGATTTTTATTTGACAGGGGGGACCCGAGGAATTTTTTAAAAAATCCTCAAAATTTTGTTGTAATGATTTGGTTTGATTGTTACATCAATGGAAAGGTCTGCGAATTCTCTATTCAGAACTGAAAACTAAAACGTCTTACGAGCCTTGGTTGCGGAGATATCTCCATCTGAAGACTTTGTTTCGTTTGCTTCCATACTGCATAGATTTCAGTTCTAAGTTCACTTTGGATAGAAATATTTCGAAAACCAGACCTCACAGAATCTTCTAGTTTTCAATAATAGAAAGCTCTTCGTTAAATTTAATGAATTCCAAAAACTACAATTTTTTCAAGGCTTGGTTGCGGAGATATAGCCATCGGAATCAGATTTATCGTTGTGTTGAAAATCAGAAGAATCACTTTGGATTGCAATATTTCCAAAACCGGACGTCGCAGAACCTTCTGGTTTTCACCTATGGAAAGCTATTAAAAAGATAACAGAGGATTTTTTTTACCGCAACCATTTACAAGGCTTGGTTTCCGAGATATAGCTTCCCAAAGACATTGTTGGATAGGGAAAAGTCGAAAATCAGAAGAATCGCTTTGGATTGTTTGAATTGCAATATTTCGAGAACCAGACCACGCAGAAGCTTTTGGTTTGCATGGATGTACAGGAATTGAATAGACCTTTCGTTTGATGTATGTCTCGATGGGTTTGAGAAACATTTGGAAAAATTATGATTTTTATTTGACAGGGGGGACCCGAGGAATTTTTTAAAAAATCCTCAAAATTTTGTTGTCATGATTTGGTTTGATTGTTACATCAATGGAAAGGTCTGCGAATTCTCTATTCAGAACTGAAAACTAAAACGTCTTACGAGCCTTGGTTGCGGAGATATCTCCATCCGAAGACTTTGTTTCGTTTGCTTCCATACTGCATAGATATTCAGTTCTAAGTTCACTTTGGATAGAAATATTTCGAAAACCAGACCTCACAGAATCTTCTAGTTTTCAATAATAGAAAGCTCTTCGTTAAATTTAATGAATTCCAAAAACTACAATTTTTTCAAGGCTTGGTTGCGGAGATAGAGCCATCGGAATCAGATTTATCGTTGTGTTGAAAATCAGAAGAATCAATTTGGATTGCAATATTTCCAAAACCGGACGTCGCAGAACCTTCTGGTTTTCACCTATGGAAAGCTATTAAAAAGATAACAGAGGATTTTTTTTACCGCAACCATTTACAATGCTTGGTTTCCGAGATATAGCTTCCCAAAGACATTGTTGGATAGGGAAAAGTCGAAAATCAGAAGAATCGCTTTGGATTGTTTGAATTGCAATATTTCGAGAACCAGACCACGCAGAAGCTTTTGGTTTGCATGGATGTACAGGAATTGAATAGACCTTTCGTTTGATGTATGTCTTGATGGGGTTGGGAAACATTGAGAAAATCGATGATTTTTATAGACAAGGGGTTAGTCCATGATTTTTTTCAAAAATTAAAAAAAAAATGTTTTAAAAACCTGCGATGGGTGCCACATCCATGAAAAGGTCTATTTCCTGTTCAGAACTGAAAACTAAAACGTCTTACGAGCCTTGGTTGCGGAGATATCTCCATCCGAAGTCTTTGTTTCGTTTGCTTCCATACTGCATAGATATTCAGTTCTAAGTTCACTTTGGATAGAAATATTTCGAAAACCAGACCTCACAGAATCTTCTAGTTTTCAATAATAGAAAGCTCTTCGTTAAATTTAATGAATTCCAAAAACTACAATTTTTTCAAGGCTTGGTTGCGGAGATATAGCCATCGGAATCAGATTTATCGTTGTGTTGAAAATCAGAAGAATCACTTTGGATTGCAATATTTCCAAAACCGGACGTCGCATTGGTTTGGTCGATTTGGTTTGATTGTTACATCAATGGAAAGGTCTGCGAATTCTCTATTCAGAACTGAAAACTAAAACGTCTTACGAGCCTTGGTTGCGGAGATATCTCCATCCGAAGACTTTGTTTCGTTTGCTTCCATACTGCATAGATATTCAGTTCTAAGTTCACTTTGGATAGAAATATTTCGAAAACCAGACCTCACAGAATCTTCTAGTTTTCAATAATAGAAAGCTCTTCGTTAAATTTAATGAATTCCAAAAACTACAATTTTTTCAAGGGTTGGTTGCGGAGATATAGCCATCGGAATCAGACTTATCGTTGTGTTGAAAATCAGAAGAATCACTTTGGATTGCAATATTTCCAAAACCGGACGTCGCAGGACCTTCTGGTTTTCACCTATGGAAAGCTATTAAAAAGATAACAGAGGATTTTTTTTACCGCAACCATTTACAAGGCTTGGTTTCCGAGATATAGCTTCCCAAAGACATTGTTGGATAGGGAAAAGTCGAAAATCAGAAGAATCGCTTTGGATTGTTTGAATTGCAATATTTCGAGAACCAGACCACGCTGAAGCTTTTGGTTTGCATGGATGTACAGGAATTGAATAGATCTTTCGTTTGATGTATGTCTTGATGGGGTTGGGAAACATTGAGAAAATCGATGATTTTTATAGACAAGGGGTTAGTCCATGATTTTTTTCAAAAATTAAAAAAAAAATGTTTTCAAAACCTGCGATGGGTGCCACATCCATGAAAAGGTCTATCAATTTCCTGTTCAGAACTGAAAGCTAAAACGTCTTACGAGCCTTGGTTGCGGAGATATCTCCATCTGAAGACTTTGTTTCGTTTGCTTCCATACTGCATAGATTTCAGTTCTAAGTTCACTTTGGATAGAAATATTTCGAAAACCAGACCTCACAGAATCTTCTAGTTTTCAATAATAGAAAGCTCTTCGTTAAATTTAATGAATTCCAAAAACTACAATTTTTTCAAGGCTTGGTTGCGGAGATATAGCCATCGGAATCAGATTTATCGTTGTGTTGAAAATCAGAAGAATCACTTTGGATTGCAATATTTCCAAAACCGGACGTCGCAGAACCTTCTGGTTTTCACCTATGGAAAGCTATTAAAAAGATAACACAGGATTTTTTTTACCGCAACCATTTACAAGGCTTGGTTTCCGAGATATAGCTTCCCAAAGACATTGTTGGATAGGGAAAAGTCGAAAATCAGAAGAATCGCTTTGGATTGTTTGAATTGCAATATTTCGAGAACCAGACCACGCTGAAGCTTTTGGTTTGCATGGATGTACAGGAATTGAATAGACCTTTCGTTTGATGTATGTCTCGATGGGTTTGAGAAACATTGGAAAAATTATGATTTTTATTTGACAGGGGGGACCCGAGGAATTTTTTAAAAAATCCTCAAAATTTTGTTGTAATGATTTGGTTTGATTGTTACATCAATGGAAAGGTCTGCGAATTCTCTATTCAGAACTGAAAACTAAAACGTCTTACGAGCCTTGGTTGCGGAGATATCTCCATCTGAAGACTTTGTTTCGTTTGCTTCCATACTGCATAGATTTCAGTTCTAAGTTCACTTTGGATAGAAATATTTCGAAAACCAGACCTCACAGAATCTTCTAGTTTTCAATAATAGAAAGCTCTTCGTTAAATTTAATGAATTCCAAAAACTACAATTTTTTCAAGGCTTGGTTGCGGAGATATAGCCATCGGAATCAGATTTATCGTTGTGTTGAAAATCAGAAGAATCACTTTGGATTGCAATATTTCCAAAACCGGACGTCGCAGAACCTTCTGGTTTTCACCTATGGAAAGCTATTAAAAAGATAACAGAGGATTTTTTTTACCGCAACCATTTACAAGGCTTGGTTTCCGAGATATAGCTTCCCAAAGACATTGTTGGATAGGGAAAAGTAGAAAATCAGAAGAATCGCTTTGGATTGTTTGAATTGCAATATTTCGAGAACCAGACCACGCAGAAGCTTTTGGTTTGCATGGATGTACAGGAATTGAATAGACCTTTCGTTTGATGTATGTCTCGATGGGTTTGAGAAACATTTGGAAAAATTATGATTTTTATTTGACAGGGGGGACCCGAGGAATTTTTTAAAAAATCCTCAAAATTTTGTTGTCATGATTTGGTTTGATTGTTACATCAATGGAAAGGTCTGCGAATTCTCTATTCAGAACTGAAAACTAAAACGTCTTACGAGCCTTGGTTGCGGAGATATCTCCATCCGAAGACTTTGTTTCGTTTGCTTCCATACTGCATAGATATTCAGTTCTAAGTTCACTTTGGATAGAAATATTTCGAAAACCAGACCTCACAGAATCTTCTAGTTTTCAATAATAGAAAGCTCTTCGTTAAATTTAATGAATTCCAAAAACTACAATTTTTTCAAGGCTTGGTTGCGGAGATATAGCCATCGGAATCAGATTTATCGTTGTGTTGAAAATCAGAAGAATCACTTTGGATTGCAATATTTCCAAAACCGGACGTCGCAGAACCTTCTGGTTTTCACCTATGGAAAGCTATTAAAAAGATGACAGAGGATTTTTTTTACCGCAACCATTTACAAGGCTTGGTTTCCGAGATATAGCTTCCCAAAGACATTGTTGGATAGGGAAAAGTCGAAAATCAGAAGAATCGCTTTGGATTGTTTGAATTGCAATATTTCGAGAACCAGACCACGCAGAAGCTTTTGGTTTGCATGGATGTACAGGAATTGAATAGACCTTTCGTTTGATGTATGTCTCGATGGGTTTGAGAAACATTTGGAAAAATTATGATTTTTATTTGACAGGGGGGACCCGAGGAATTTTTTAAAAAATCCTCAAAATTTTGTTGTCATGATTTGGTTTGATTGTTACATCAATGGAAAGGTCTGCGAATTCTCTATTCAGAACTGAAAACTAAAACGTCTTACGAGCCTTGGTTGCGGAGATATCTCCATCCGAAGACTTTGTTTCGTTTGCTTCCATACTGCATAGATATTCAGTTCTAAGTTCACTTTGGATAGAAATATTTCGAAAACCAGACCTCACAGAATCTTCTAGTTTTCAATAATAGAAAGCTCTTCGTTAAATTTAATGAATTCCAAAAACTACAATTTTTTCAAGGCTTGGTTGCGGAGATATAGCCATCGGAATCAGATTTATCGTTGTGTTGAAAATCAGAAGAATCACTTTGGATTGCAATATTTCCAAAACCGGACGTCGCAGAACCTTCTGGTTTTCACCTATGGAAAGCTATTAAAAAGATGACAGAGGATTTTTTTTACCGCAACCATTTACAAGGCTTGGTTTCCGAGATATAGCTTCCCAAAGACATTGTTGGATAGGGAAAAGTCGAAAATCAGAAGAATCGCTTTGGATTGTTTGAATTGCAATATTTCGAGAACCAGACCACGCAGAAGCTTTTGGTTTGCATGGATGTACAGGAATTGAATAGACCTTTCGTTTGATGTATGTCTCGATGGGTTTGAGAAACATTGGAAAAATTATGATTTTTATTTGACAGGGGGGACCCGAGGAATTTTTTAAAAAATCCTCAAAATTTTGTTGTCATGATTTGGTTTGATTGTTACATCAATGGAAAGGTCTGCGAATTCTCTATTCAGAACTGAAAACTAAAACGTCTTACGAGCCTTGGTTGCGGAGATATCTCCATCCGAAGACTTTGTTTCGTTTGCTTCCATACTGCATAGATATTCAGTTCTAAGTTCACTTTGGATAGAAATATTTCGAAAACCAGACCTCACAGAATCTTCTAGTTTTCAATAATAGAAAGCTCTTCGTTAAATTTAATGAATTCCAAAAACTACAATTTTTTCAAGGCTTGGTTGCGGAGATAGAGCCATCGGAATCAGATTTATCGTTGTGTTGAAAATCAGAAGAATCAATTTGGATTGCAATATTTCCAAAACCGGACGTCGCAGAACCTTCTGGTTTTCACCTATGGAAAGCTATTAAAAAGATAACAGAGGATTTTTTTTACCGCAACCATTTACAATGCTTGGTTTCCGAGATATAGCTTCCCAAAGACATTGTTGGATAGGGAAAAGTCGAAAATCAGAAGAATCGCTTTGGATTGTTTGAATTGCAATATTTCGAGAACCAGACCACGCAGAAGCTTTTGGTTTGCATGGATGTACAGGAATTGAATAGACCTTTCGTTTGATGTATGTCTTGATGGGGTTGGGAAACATTGAGAAAATCGATGATTTTTATAGACAAGGGGTTAGTCCATGATTTTTTTCAAAAATTAAAAAAAAAATGTTTTAAAAACCTGCGATGGGTGCCACATCCATGAAAAGGTCTATTTCCTGTTCAGAACTGAAAACTAAAACGTCTTACGAGCCTTGGTTGCGGAGATATCTCCATCCGAAGACTTTGTTTCGTTTGCTTCCATACTGCATAGATATTCAGTTCTAAGTTCACTTTGGATAGAAATATTTCGAAAACCAGACCTCACAGAATCTTCTAGTTTTCAATAATAGAAAGCTCTTCGTTAAATTTAATGAATTCCAAAAACTACAATTTTTTCAAGGCTTGGTTGCGGAGATATAGCCATCGGAATCAGATTTATCGTTGTGTTGAAAATCAGAAGAATCACTTTGGATTGCAATATTTCCAAAACCGGACGTCGCAGAACCTTCTGGTTTTCACCTATGGAAAGCTATTAAAAAGATGACAGAGGATTTTTTTTACCGCAACCATTTACAAGGCTTGGTTTCCGAGATATAGCTTCCCAAAGACATTGTTGGATAGGGAAAAGTCGAAAATCAGAAGAATCGCTTTGGATTGTTTGAATTGCAATATTTCGAGAACCAGACCACGCAGAAGCTTTTGGTTTGCATGGATGTACAGGAATTGAATAGACCTTTCGTTTGATGTATGTCTCGATGGGTTTGAGAAACATTGGAAAAATTATGATTTTTATTTGACAGGGGGGACCCGAGGAATTTTTTAAAAAATCCTCAAAATTTTGTTGTCATGATTTGGTTTGATTGTTACATCAATGGAAAGGTCTGCGAATTCTCTATTCAGAACTGAAAACTAAAACGTCTTACGAGCCTTGGTTGCGGAGATATCTCCATCCGAAGACTTTGTTTCGTTTGCTTCCATACTGCATAGATATTCAGTTCTAAGTTCACTTTGGATAGAAATATTTCGAAAACCAGACCTCACAGAATCTTCTAGTTTTCAATAATAGAAAGCTCTTCGTTAAATTTAATGAATTCCAAAAACTACAATTTTTTCAAGGGTTGGTTGCGGAGATATAGCCATCGGAATCAGACTTATCGTTGTGTTGAAAATCAGAAGAATCACTTTGGATTGCAATATTTCCAAAACCGGACGTCGCAGGACCTTCTGGTTTTCACCTATGGAAAGCTATTAAAAAGATAACAGAGGATTTTTTTTACCGCAACCATTTACAAGGCTTGGTTTCCGAGATATAGCTTCCCAAAGACATTGTTGGATAGGGAAAAGTCGAAAATCAGAAGAATCGCTTTGGATTGTTTGAATTGCAATATTTCGAGAACCAGACCACGCTGAAGCTTTTGGTTTGCATGGATGTACAGGAATTGAATAGATCTTTCGTTTGATGTATGTCTTGATGGGGTTGGGAAACATTGAGAAAATCGATGATTTTTATAGACAAGGGGTTAGTCCATGATTTTTTTCAAAAATTAAAAAAAAAATGTTTTCAAAACCTGCGATGGGTGCCACATCCATGAAAAGGTCTATCAATTTCCTGTTCAGAACTGAAAGCTAAAACGTCTTACGAGCCTTGGTTGCGGAGATATCTCCATCTGAAGACTTTGTTTCGTTTGCTTCCATACTGCATAGATTTCAGTTCTAAGTTCACTTTGGATAGAAATATTTCGAAAACCAGACCTCACAGAATCTTCTAGTTTTCAATAATAGAAAGCTCTTCGTTAAATTTAATGAATTCCAAAAACTACAATTTTTTCAAGGCTTGGTTGCGGAGATATAGCCATCGGAATCAGATTTATCGTTGTGTTGAAAATCAGAAGAATCACTTTGGATTGCAATATTTCCAAAACCGGACGTCGCAGAACCTTCTGGTTTTCACCTATGGAAAGCTATTAAAAAGATAACACAGGATTTTTTTTACCGCAACCATTTACAAGGCTTGGTTTCCGAGATATAGCTTCCCAAAGACATTGTTGGATAGGGAAAAGTCGAAAATCAGAAGAATCGCTTTGGATTGTTTGAATTGCAATATTTCGAGAACCAGACCACGCTGAAGCTTTTGGTTTGCATGGATGTACAGGAATTGAATAGACCTTTCGTTTGATGTATGTCTCGATGGGTTTGAGAAACATTGGAAAAATTATGATTTTTATTTGACAGGGGGGACCCGAGGAATTTTTTAAAAATCCTCAAAATTTTGTTGTAATGATTTGGTTTGATTGTTACATCAATGGAAAGGTCTGCGAATTCTCTATTCAGAACTGAAAACTAAAACGTCTTACGAGCCTTGGTTGCGGAGATATCTCCATCTGAAGACTTTGTTTCGTTTGCTTCCATACTGCATAGATTTCAGTTCTAAGTTCACTTTGGATAGAAATATTTCGAAAACCAGACCTCACAGAATCTTCTAGTTTTCAATAATAGAAAGCTCTTCGTTAAATTTAATGAATTCCAAAAACTACAATTTTTTCAAGGCTTGGTTGCGGAGATATAGCCATCGGAATCAGATTTATCGTTGTGTTGAAAATCAGAAGAATCACTTTGGATTGCAATATTTCCAAAACCGGACGTCGCAGAACCTTCTGGTTTTCACCTATGGAAAGCTATTAAAAAGATGACAGAGGATTTTTTTTACCGCAACCATTTACAAGGCTTGGTTTCCGAGATATAGCTTCCCAAAGACATTGTTGGATAGGGAAAAGTCGAAAATCAGAAGAATCGCTTTGGATTGTTTGAATTGCAATATTTCGAGAACCAGACCACGCAGAAGCTTTTGGTTTGCATGGATGTACAGGAATTGAATAGACCTTTCGTTTGATGTATGTCTCGATGGGTTTGAGAAACATTGGAAAAATTATGATTTTTATTTGACAGGGGGGACCCGAGGAATTTTTTAAAAAATCCTCAAAATTTTGTTGTCATGATTTGGTTTGATTGTTACATCAATGGAAAGGTCTGCGAATTCTCTATTCAGAACTGAAAACTAAAACGTCTTACGAGCCTTGGTTGCGGAGATATCTCCATCCGAAGACTTTGTTTCGTTTGCTTCCATACTGCATAGATATTCAGTTCTAAGTTCACTTTGGATAGAAATATTTCGAAAACCAGACCTCACAGAATCTTCTAGTTTTCAATAATAGAAAGCTCTTCGTTAAATTTAATGAATTCCAAAAACTACAATTTTTTCAAGGCTTGGTTGCGGAGATAGAGCCATCGGAATCAGATTTATCGTTGTGTTGAAAATCAGAAGAATCAATTTGGATTGCAATATTTCCAAAACCGGACGTCGCAGAACCTTCTGGTTTTCACCTATGGAAAGCTATTAAAAAGATAACAGAGGATTTTTTTTACCGCAACCATTTACAATGCTTGGTTTCCGAGATATAGCTTCCCAAAGACATTGTTGGATAGGGAAAAGTCGAAAATCAGAAGAATCGCTTTGGATTGTTTGAATTGCAATATTTCGAGAACCAGACCACGCAGAAGCTTTTGGTTTGCATGGATGTACAGGAATTGAATAGACCTTTCGTTTGATGTATGTCTTGATGGGCTTGGGACACATTGAGAAAATCGATGATTTTTATAGACAAGGGGTTAGTCCATGATTTTTTTCAAAAATTAAAAAAAAAAATGTTTTAAAAACCTGCGATGGGTGCCACATCCATGAAAAGGTCTATTTCCTGTTCAGAACTGAAAACTAAAACGTCTTACGAGCCTTGGTTGCGGAGATATCTCCATCCGAAGACTTTGTTTCGTTTGCTTCCATACTGCATAGATATTCAGTTCTAAGTTCACTTTGGATAGAAATATTTCGAAAACCAGACCTCACAGAATCTTCTAGTTTTCAATAATAGAAAGCTCTTCGTTAAATTTAATGAATTCCAAAAACTACAATTTTTTCAAGGCTTGGTTGCGGAGATATAGCCATCGGAATCAGATTTATCGTTGTGTTGAAAATCAGAAGAATCACTTTGGATTGCAATATTTCCAAAACCGGACGTCGCAGAACCTTCTGGTTTTCACCTATGGAAAGCTATTAAAAAGATGACAGAGGATTTTTTTTACCGCAACCATTTACAAGGCTTGGTTTCCGAGATATAGCTTCCCAAAGACATTGTTGGATAGGGAAAAGTCGAAAATCAGAAGAATCGCTTTGGATTGTTTGAATTGCAATATTTCGAGAACCAGACCACGCAGAAGCTTTTGGTTTGCATGGATGTACAGGAATTGAATAGACCTTTCGTTTGATGTATGTCTCGATGGGTTTGAGAAACATTGGAAAAATTATGATTTTTATTTGACAGGGGGGACCCGAGGAATTTTTTAAAAAATCCTCAAAATTTTGTTGTCATGATTTGGTTTGATTGTTACATCAATGGAAAGGTCTGCGAATTCTCTATTCAGAACTGAAAACTAAAACGTCTTACGAGCCTTGGTTGCGGAGATATCTCCATCCGAAGACTTTGTTTCGTTTGCTTCCATACTGCATAGATATTCAGTTCTAAGTTCACTTTGGATAGAAATATTTCGAAAACCAGACCTCACAGAATCTTCTAGTTTTCAATAATAGAAAGCTCTTCGTTAAATTTAATGAATTCCAAAAACTACAATTTTTTCAAGGGTTGGTTGCGGAGATATAGCCATCGGAATCAGACTTATCGTTGTGTTGAAAATCAGAAGAATCACTTTGGATTGCAATATTTCCAAAACCGGACGTCGCAGGACCTTCTGGTTTTCACCTATGGAAAGCTATTAAAAAGATAACAGAGGATTTTTTTTACCGCAACCATTTACAAGGCTTGGTTTCCGAGATATAGCTTCCCAAAGACATTGTTGGATAGGGAAAAGTCGAAAATCAGAAGAATCGCTTTGGATTGTTTGAATTGCAATATTTCGAGAACCAGACCACGCAGAAGCTTTTGGTTTGCATGGATGTACAGGAATTGAATAGACCTTTCGTTTGATGTATGTCTTGATGGGGTTGGGAAACATTGAGAAAATCGATGATTTTTATAGACAAGGGGTTAGTCCATGATTTTTTTCAAAAATTAAAAAAAAATGTTTTCAAAACCTGCGATGGGTGCCACATCCATGAAAAGGTCTATCAATTTCCTGTTCAGAACTGAAAACTAAAACGTCTTACGAGCCTTGGTTGCGGAGATATCTCCATCCGAAGACTTTGTTTCGTTTGCTTCCATACTGCATAGATATTCAGTTCTAAGTTCACTTTGGATAGAAATATTTCGAAAACCAGACCTCACAGAATCTTCTAGTTTTCAATAATAGAAAGCTCTTCGTTAAATTAAATGAATTCCAAAAACTACAATTTTTTCAAGGCTTGGTTGCGGAGATATAGCCATCGGAATCAGATTTATCGTTGTGTTGAAAATCAGAAGAATCACTTTGGATTGCAATATTTCCGAAACCGGACGTCGCAGAAGCTTCTGGTTTTCACCTATGGAAAGCTATTAAGAAGATAACAGAGGATTTTTTTTACCGCAACCATTTACAAGGCTTGGTTTCCGAGATATAGCTTCCCAAAGACATTGTTAGATACGGAAAAGTCGAAAATCAGAATAATCGCTTTGGATTGTTTGAATTGCAATATTTCGAGAACCAGACCACGCAGAAGCTTTTGGTTTGCATGGATGTACAGGAATTGAATAGACCTTTCGTTTGATGTGTGTCTCGATGGGACATCTCTCGCCATCGGAATCAGATTTAGCGTTGTGTTGAAAATCAGAAGAATCACTTTGGATTGCAATATTTCCAAAACCGGACGTCGCAGAACCTTCTGGTTTTCACCTATGGAAAGCTATTAAGAAGATAACAGAGGATTTTTTTTACCGCAACCATTTACAAGGCTTGGTTTCCGAGATATAGCTTCCCAAAGACATTGTTAGATACGGAAAAGTCGAAAATCAGAATAATCGCTTTGGATTGTTTGAATTGCAATATTTCGAGAACCAGACCACGCAGAAGCTTTTGGTTTGCATGGATGTACAGGAATTGAATAGACCTTTCGTTTGATGTATGTCTCGATGGGTTTGAGAAACATTGGAAAAATTATGATTTTTATTTGACAGGGGGACCCGAGGAATTTTTTAAAAAATCCTCAAAATTTTGTTGTCATGATTTGGTTTGATTGTTACATCAATGGAAAGGTCTGCGAATTCTCTATTCAGAACTGAAAACTAAAACGTCTTACGAGCCTTGGTTGTGGAGATATCTCCATCCGAAGACTTTGTTTCGTTTGCTTCCATACTGCACAGATATTCAGTTCTAAGTTCACTTTGGATAGAAATATTTCGAAAACCAGACCTCACAGAATCTTCTAGTTTTCAATAATCGAAAGCTCTTCGTTAAATTTAGTGAATCCCAAAAACTACAATTTTTTTCAAGGCATGGTTGCGGAAATATAGCCATCGGAATCAGATTTAGCGTTGTGTTGAAAATCAGAAGAATCACTTTGGATTGCAATATTTCCGAAACCGGACGTCGCAGAAGCTTCTGGTTTTCACCTATGGAAAGCTATTAAGAAGATAACAGAGGATTTTTTTTACCGCAACCATTTACAAGGCTTGGTTTCCGAGATATAGCTTCCCAAAGACATTGTTGGATAGGGAAAAGTCGAAAATCAGAAGAATCGCTTTGGATTGTTTGAATTGCAATATTTCGAGAACCAGACCACGCAGAAGCTTTTGGTTTGCATGGATGTACAGGAATTGAATAGACCTTTCGTTTGATGTATGTCTTGATGGGGTTGGGAAACATTGAGAAAATCGATGATTTTTATAGACAAGGGGTTAGTCCATGATTTTTTTCAAAATTAAAAAAAAAATGTTTTCAAAACCTGCGATGGGTGCCACATCCATGAAAAGGTCTATCAATTTCCTGTTCAGAACTGAAAACTAAAACGTCTTACGAGCCTTGGTTGCGGAGATATCTCCATCCGAAGACTTTGTTTCGTTTGCTTCCATACTGCATAGATATTCAGTTCTAAGTTCACTTTGGATAGAAATATTTCGAAAACCAGACCTCACAGAATCTTCTAGTTTTCAATAATAGAAAGCTCTTCGTTAAATTTAATGAATTCCAAAAACTACAATTTTTTTAAGGCTTGGTTGCGGAGATATAGCCATCGGAATCAGATTTATCGTTGTGTTGAAAATCAGAAGAATCACTTTGGATTGCAATATTTCCAAAACCGGACGTCGCAGAACCTTCTGGTTTTCACCTATGGAAAGCTATTAAAAAGATAACAGAGGATTTTTTTTACCGCAACCATTTACAAGGCTTGGTTTCCGAGATATAGCTTCCCAAAGACATTGTTAGATAGGGAAAAGTCGAAAATCAGAAGAATCGCTTTGGATTGTTTGAATTGCAATATTTCGAGAACCAGACCACGCAGAAGCTTTTGGTTTGCATGGATGTACAGGAATTGAATAGACCTTTCGTTTGATGTATGTCTTGATGGGGTTGGGAAACATTGAGAAAATCGATGATTTTTATAGACAAGGGGTTAGTCCATGATTTTTTTCAAAAATTAAAAAAAAATGTTTTCAAAACCTGCGATGGGTGCCACATCCATGAAAAGGTCTATCAATTTCCTGTTCAGAACTGAAAACTAAAACGTCTTACGAGCCTTGGTTGCGGAGATATCTCCATCCGAAGACTTTGTTTCGTTTGCTTCCATACTGCATAGATATTCAGTTCTAAGTTCACTTTGGATAGAAATATTTCGAAAACCAGACCTCACAGAATCTTCTAGTTTTCAATAATAGAAAGCTCTTCGTTAAATTAAATGAATTCCAAAAACTACAATTTTTTTCAAGGGCTTGGTTGCGGAGATATAGCCTCGGAATCAGATTTATCGTTGTGTTGAAAATCAGAAGAATCACTTTGGATTGCAATATTTCCGAAACCGACGTCGCAGAAGCTTCTGGTTTTCACCTATGGGAAAGCTATTAAGAAGATAACAGAGGATTTTTTTTACCGCAACCATTTACAAGGCTTGGTTTCCGAGATATAGCTTCCCAAAGACATTGTTAGATACGGAAAAGTCGAAAATCAGAATAATCGCTTTGGATTGTTTGAATTGCAATATTTCGAGAACCAGACCACGCAGAAGCTTTTGGTTTGCATGGATGTACAGGAATTGAATAGACCTTTCGTTTGATGTGTGTCTCGATGGACAACTCTCGCCATCGGAATCAGATTTAGCGTTGTGTGAAAATCAGAAGAATCACTTTGGATTGCAATATTTCCAAAACCGGACGTCGCAGAACCTTCTGGTTTCACCTATGGAAAGCTATTAAGAAGATAACAGAGGATTTTTTTTACCGCAACCATTTACAAGGCTTGGTTCCGAGATATAGCTTCCCAAAGACATTGTTAAATACGGAAAAGTCGAAATCAGAATAATCGCTTTGGATTGTTTGAATTGCAATATTTCGAGAACCAGACCACGCAGAAGCTTTTGGTTTGCATGGATGTACAGGAATTGAATAGACTTTCGTTTGATGTATGTCTCGATGGGTTTGAGAAACATTGAAAAATTATGATTTTTATTTGACAGGGGGGACCCGAGGAATTTTTAAAAAATCCTCAAATTTTGCTGTCATGATTTGGTTTGATTGTTACATCAATGGAATGGTCTGCGAATTCTCTATTCAGAACTGAAAACTAAAACGTCTTACGAGCCTTGGTTGTGGAGATATCTCCATCCGAGACTTTGTTTCGTTTGCTTCCATACTGCACAGATATTCAGTTCTAAGTTCACTTTGGATAGAAATATTCGAAAACCAGACCTCACAGAATCTTCTAGTTTTCAATAATCGAAAGCTCTTCGTTAAATTTAGTGAATCCCAAAAACTACAATTTTTTTCAAGGCATGGTTGCGGAAATATAGCCATCGGAATCAGATTTAGCGTTGTGTGAGATTCAGAAGAATCACTTTGGATTGCAATATTTCCAAAACCGGACGTCGCAGAACCTTCTGGTTTTCACCTGTGGAAAGCTATTAAGAAGATAACAGAGGATTTTTTTTACCGCAACCATTTACAAGGCTTGGTTTCCGAGATATAGCTTCCCAAAGACATTGTTAGATACGGAAAAGTCGAAAATCAGAATAATCGCTTTGGATTGTTTGAATTGCAATATTTCGAGAACCAGACCACGCAGAAGCTTTTGGTTTGCATGGATGTACAGGAATTGAATAGGACCTTTCGTTTGATGTATGTCACGATGGGTTGAGAAACATTGGAAAAATTATGATTTTTTATTTGACAGGGGGACCCGAGGAATATTTTAAAAAATCCTCAAAATTTTGTTGTCATGATTTGGTTTGATTGTTACATCAATGGAAAGGTCTGCGAATTCTCTATTCAGAACTGAAAACTAAAACGTCTTACGAGCCTTGGTTGTGGAGATATCTCCATCCGAAGACTTTGTTTCGTTTGCTTCCATACTGCACAGATATTCAGTTCTAAGTTCACTTTGGATAGAAATATTTCGAAAACCAGACCTCACAGAATCTTCTAGTTTTCAATAATCGAAAGCTCTTCGTTAAATTTAGTGAATCCCAAAAACTACAATTTTTTTCAAGGCATGGTTGCGGAAATATAGCCATTCAGATTTAGCGTTGTGTTGAGATTCAGAAGAATCACTTTGGATTGCAATATTTCCAAAAACGGACGTCGCAGAACCTTCTGGTTTTCACCTATGGAAAGCTATTAAGAAGATAACAGAGGATTTTTTTTACCGCAACCATTTACAAGGCTTGGTTTCCGAGATATAGCTTCCCAAAGACATTGTTAGATACGGAAAAGTCGAAAATCAGAATAATCGCTTTGGATTGTTTGAATTGCAATATTTCGAGAACCAGACCACGCAGAAGCTTTTGGTTTGCATGGATGTACAGGAATTGAATAGACCTTTCGTTTGATGTATGTCTCGATGGGTTTGAGAAACATTGGAAAAATTATGATTTTTATTTGACAGGGGGACCCGAGGAATTTTTTAAAAAATCCTCAAAATTTTGTTGTCATGATTTGGTTTGATTGTTACATCAATGGAAAGGTCTGCGAATTCTCTATTCAGAACTGAAAACTAAAACGTCTTACGAGCCTTGGTTGTGGAGATATCTCCATCCGAAGACTTTGTTTCGTTTGCTTCCATACTGCACAGATATTCAGTTCTAAGTTCACTTTGGATAGAAATATTTCGAAAACCAGACCTCACAGAATCTTCTAGTTTTCAATAATCGAAAGCTCTTCGTTAAATTTAGTGAATCCAAAAACTACAATTTTTTTCAAGGCATGGTTGCGGAAATATAGCCATCGAATCAGATTTAGCGTTGTGTTGAAAATCAGAAGAATCACTTTGGATTGCAATATTTCCGAAACCGGACGTCGCAGAAGCTTCTGGTTTTCACCTATGGAAAGCTGTTAAAAAGATAACAGAGGATTTTTTTTACCGCAACCATTTACAAGGCTTGGTTTCCGAGATATAGCTTCCCAAAGACATTGTTAGATAGGGAAAAGTCGAAAATCAGAAGAATCGCTTTGGATTGTTTGAATTGCAATATTTCGAGAACCAGACCACGCAGAAGCTTTTGGTTTGCATGGATGTACAGGAATTGAATAGACCTTTCGTTTGATGTATGTCTCGATGGGTTTGAGAAACATTGGAAAAATTATGATTTTTATTTGACAGGGGTGACCCGAGGAATTTTTTAAAAAATCCTCAAAATTTTGTTGTCATGATTTGGTTTGATTGTTACATCAATGGAAAGGTCTGCGAATTCTCTATTCAGAACTGAAAACTAAAACGTCTTACGAGCCTTGGTTGCGGAGATATCTCCATCCGAAGACTTTGTTTCGTTTGCTTCCATACTGCACAGATATTCAGTTCTAAGTTCACTTTGGATAGAAATATTTCGAAAACCAGACCTCACAGAATCTTCTAGTTTTCAATAATCGAAAGCTCTTCGTTAAATTTAGTGAATCCCAAAAACTACAATTTTTTTCAAGGCATGGTTGCGGAAATATAGCCATCGGAATCAGATTTAGCGTTGTGTTGAGATTCAGAAGAATCACTTTGGATTGCAATATTTCCAAAAACGGACGTCGCAGAACCTTCTGGTTTTCACCTATGGAAAGCTATTAAGAAGATAACAGAGGATTTTTTTTACCGCAACCATTTACAAGGCTTGGTTTCCGAGATATAGCTTCCCAAAGACATTGTTAGATAGGGAAAAGTCGAAAATCAGAAGAATCGCTTTGGATTGTTTGAATTGCAATATTTCGAGAACCAGACCACGCAGAAGCTTTTGGTTTGCATGGATGTACAGGAATTGAATAGACCTTTCGTTTGATGTATGTCTCGATGGGTTTGAGAAACATTGGAAAAATTATGATTTTTATTTGACAGGGGGGACCCGAGGAATTTTTTAAAAATCCTCAAATTTTGTTGTCATGATTTGGTTTGATTGTTACATCAATGGAAAGGTCTGCGAATTCTCTATTCAGAACTGAAAACTAAAACGTCTTACGAGCCTTGGTTGTGGAGATATCTCCATCCGAAGACTTTGTTTCGTTTGCTTCCATACTGCATAGATATTCAGTTCTAGTTCACTTTGGATAGAAATATTTCGAAAACCAGACCTCACAGAATCTTCTGGTTTTCAGTAATAGAAAGCTCTTCGTTAAATTTAGTGAATCCCAAAAACTACAATTTTTTTCAAGGCATGGTTGCGGAAATATAGCCATCGGAATCAGATTTAGCGTTGTGTTGAAAATCAGAAGAATCACTTTGGATTGCAATATTTCCGAAACCGGACGTCGCAGAAGCTTCTGGTTTTCACCTATGGAAAGCTATTAAAAAGATAACACAGGATTTTTTTTACCGCAACCATTTACAAGGCTTGGTTTCCGAGATATAGCTTCCCAAAGACATTGTTGGATAGGGAAAAGTCGAAAATCAGAAGAATCGCTTTGGATTGTTTGAATTGCAATATTTCGAGAACCAGACCACGCAGAAGCTTTTGGTTTGCATGGATGTACAGGAATTGAATAGACCTTTCGTTTGATGTATGTCTTGATGGGGTTGGGAAACATTGAGAAAATCGATGATTTTTATAGACAAGGGGTTAGTCCATGATTTTTTTCAAAAATTAAAAAAAAATGTTTTCAAAACCTGCGATGGGTGCCACATCCATGAAAAGGTCTATCAATTTCCTGTTCAGAACTGAAAACTAAAACGTCTTACGAGCCTTGGTTGCGGAGATATCTCCATCCGAAGACTTTGTTTCGTTTGCTTCCATACTGCATAGATATTCAGTTCTAAGTTCACTTTGGATAGAAATATTTCGAAAACCAGACCTCACAGAATCTTCTAGTTTTCAATAATAGAAAGCTCTTCGTTAAATTAAATGAATTCCAAAAACTACAATTTTTTCAAGGCTTGGTTGCGGAGATATAGCCATCGGAATCAGATTTATCGTTGTGTTGAAAATCAGAAGAATCACTTTGGATTGCAATATTTCCGAAACCGGACGTCGCAGAAGCTTCTGGTTTTCACCTATGGAAAGCTATTAAGAAGATAACAGAGGATTTTTTTTACCGCAACCATTTACAAGGCTTGGTTTCCGAGATATAGCTTCCCAAAGACATTGTTAGATACGGAAAAGTCGAAAATCAGAATAATCGCTTTGGATTGTTTGAATTGCAATATTTCGAGAACCAGACCACGCAGAAGCTTTTGGTTTGCATGGATGTACAGGAATTGAATAGACCTTTCGTTTGATGTGTGTCTCGATGGGACATCTCTCGCCATCGGAATCAGATTTAGCGTTGTGTTGAAAATCAGAAGAATCACTTTGGATTGCAATATTTCCAAAACCGGACGTCGCAGAACCTTCTGGTTTTCACCTATGGAAAGCTATTAAAAAGATAACAGAGGATTTTTTTTACCGCAACCATTTACAAGGCTTGGTTTCCGAGATATAGCTTCCCAAAGACATTGTTGGATAGGGAAAAGTCGAAAATCAGAAGAATCGCTTTGGATTGTTTGAATTGCAATATTTCGAGAACCAGACCACGCAGAAGCTTTTGGTTTGCATGGATGTACAGGAATTGAATAGACCTTTCGTTTGATGTATGTCTTGATGGGGTTGGGAAACATTGAGAAAATCGATGATTTTTATTTGACAGGGGGGACCCGAGGAATTTTTTAAAAAATCCTCAAAATTTTGCTGTCATGATTTGGTTTGATTGTTACATCAATGGAAAGGTCTGCGAATTCTCTATTCAGAACTGAAAACTAAAACGTCTTACGAGCCTTGGTTGTGGAGATATCTCCATCCGAAGACTTTGTTTCGTTTGCTTCCATACTGCACAGATATTCAGTTCTAAGTTCACTTTGGATAGAAATATTTCGAAAACCAGACCTCACAGAATCTTCTAGTTTTCAATAATCGAAAGCTCTTCGTTAAATTTAGTGAATCCCAAAAACTACAATTTTTTTCAAGGCATGGTTGCGGAAATATAGCCATCGGAATCAGATTTAGCGTTGTGTTGAGATTCAGAAGAATCACTTTGGATTGCAATATTTCCAAAACCGGACGTCGCAGAACCTTCTGGTTTTCACCTGTGGAAAGCTATTAAGAAGATAACAGAGGATTTTTTTTACCGCAACCATTTACAAGGCTTGGTTTCCGAGATATAGCTTCCCAAAGACATTGTTAGATACGGAAAAGTCGAAAATCAGAAGAATCGCTTTGGATTGTTTGAATTGCAATATTTCGATAACCAGACCACGCAGAAGCTTTTGGTTTGCATGGATGTACAGGAATTGAATAGACCTTTCGTTTGATGTATGTCTCGATGGGTTTGAGAAACATTGGAAAAATTATGATTTTTATTTGACAGGGGGGACCCGAGGAATTTTTTAAAAAATCCTCAAAGTTTTGTTGTCATGATTTGGTTTGATTGTTACATCAATGGAAAGGTCTGCGAATTCTCTATTCAGAACTGAAAACTAAAACGTCTTACGAGCCTTGGTTGTGGAGATATCTCCATCCGAAGACTTTGTTTCGTTTGCTTCCATACTGCACAGATATTCAGTTCTAAGTTCACTTTGGATAGAAATATTTCGAAAACCAGACCTCACAGAATCTTCTAGTTTTCAATAATCGAAAGCTCTTCGTTAAATTTAGTGAATCCCAAAAACTACAATTTTTTTCAAGGCATGGTTGCGGAAATATAGCCATCGGAATCAGATTTAGCGTTGTGTTGAGATTCAGAAGAATCACTTTGGATTGCAATATTTCCAAAAACGGACGTCGCAGAACCTTCTGGTTTTCACCTATGGAAAGCTATTAAGAAGATAACAGAGGATTTTTTTTACCGCAACCATTTACAAGGCTTGGTTTCCGAGATATAGCTTCCCAAAGACATTGTTAGATACGGAAAAGTCGAAAATCAGAATAATCGCTTTGGATTGTTTGAATTGCAATATTTCGAGAACCAGACCACGCAGAAGCTTTTGGTTTGCATGGATGTACAGGAATTGAATAGACCTTTCGTTTGATGTATGTCTCGATGGGTTTGAGAAACATTGGAAAAATTATGATTTTTATTTGACAGGGGGACCCGAGGAATTTTTTAAAAAATCCTCAAAATTTTGTTGTCATGATTTGGTTTGATTGTTACATCAATGGAAAGGTCTGCGAATTCTCTATTCAGAACTGAAAACTAAAACGTCTTACGAGCCTTGGTTGTGGAGATATCTCCATCCGAAGACTTTGTTTCGTTTGCTTCCATACTGCACAGATATTCAGTTCTAAGTTCACTTTGGATAGAAATATTTCGAAAACCAGACCTCACAGAATCTTCTAGTTTTCAATAATCGAAAGCTCTTCGTTAAATTTAGTGAATCCCAAAAACTACAATTTTTTTCAAGGCATGGTTGCGGAAATATAGCCATCGGAATCAGATTTAGCGTTGTGTTGAAAATCAGAAGAATCACTTTGGATTGCAATATTTCCGAAACCGGACGTCGCAGAAGCTTCTGGTTTTCACCTATGGAAAGCTGTTAAAAAGATAACAGAGGATTTTTTTTACCGCAACCATTTACAAGGCTTGGTTTCCGAGATATAGCTTCCCAAAGACATTGTTAGATAGGGAAAAGTCGAAAATCAGAAGAATCGCTTTGGATTGTTTGAATTGCAATATTTCGAGAACCAGACCACGCAGAAGCTTTTGGTTTGCATGGATGTACAGGAATTGAATAGACCTTTCGTTTGATGTATGTCTCGATGGGTTTGAGAAACATTGGAAAAATTATGATTTTTATTTGACAGGGGTGACCCGAGGAATTTTTTAAAAAATCCTCAAAATTTTGTTGTCATGATTTGGTTTGATTGTTACATCAATGGAAAGGTCTGCGAATTCTCTATTCAGAACTGAAAACTAAAACGTCTTACGAGCCTTGGTTGCGGAGATATCTCCATCCGAAGACTTTGTTTCGTTTGCTTCCATACTGCACAGATATTCAGTTCTAAGTTCACTTTGGATAGAAATATTTCGAAAACCAGACCTCACAGAATCTTCTAGTTTTCAATAATCGAAAGCTCTTCGTTAAATTTAGTGAATCCCAAAAACTACAATTTTTTTCAAGGCATGGTTGCGGAAATATAGCCATCGGAATCAGATTTAGCGTTGTGTTGAGATTCAGAAGAATCACTTTGGATTGCAATATTTCCAAAAACGGACGTCGCAGAACCTTCTGGTTTTCACCTATGGAAAGCTATTAAGAAGATAACAGAGGATTTTTTTTACCGCAACCATTTACAAGGCTTGGTTTCCGAGATATAGCTTCCCAAAGACATTGTTAGATAGGGAAAAGTCGAAAATCAGAAGAATCGCTTTGGATTGTTTGAATTGCAATATTTCGAGAACCAGACCACGCAGAAGCTTTTGGTTTGCATGGATGTACAGGAATTGAATAGACCTTTCGTTTGATGTATGTCTCGATGGGTTTGAGAAACATTGGAAAAATTATGATTTTTATTTGACAGGGGGGACCCGAGGAATTTTTTAAAAAATCCTCAAAATTTTGTTGTCATGATTTGGTTTGATTGTTACATCAATGGAAAGGTCTGCGAATTCTCTATTCAGAACTGAAAACTAAAACGTCTTACGAGCCTTGGTTGTGGAGATATCTCCATCCGAAGACTTTGTTTCGTTTGCTTCCATACTGCATAGATATTCAGTTCTAGTTCACTTTGGATAGAAATATTTCGAAAACCAGACCTCACAGAATCTTCTGGTTTTCAGTAATAGAAAGCTCTTCGTTAAATTTAGTGAATCCCAAAAACTACAATTTTTTTCAAGGCATGGTTGCGGAAATATAGCCATCGGAATCAGATTTAGCGTTGTGTTGAAAATCAGAAGAATCACTTTGGATTGCAATATTTCCGAAACCGGACGTCGCAGAAGCTTCTGGTTTTCACCTATGGAAAGCTATTAAAAAGATAACACAGGATTTTTTTTACCGCAACCATTTACAAGGCTTGGTTTCCGAGATATAGCTTCCCAAAGACATTGTTAGATACGGAAAAGTCGAAAATCAGAAGAATCGCTTTGGATTGTTTGAATTGCAATATTTCGATAACCAGACCACGCAGAAGCTTTTGGTTTGCATGGATGTACAGGAATTGAATAGACCTTTCGTTTGATGTATGTCTCGATGGGTTTGAGAAACATTGGAAAAATTATGATTTTTATTTGACAGGGGGGACCCGAGGAATTTTTTAAAAAATCCTCAAAGTTTTGTTGTCATGATTTGGTTTGATTGTTACATCAATGGAAAGGTCTGCGAATTCTCTATTCAGAACTGAAAACTAAAACGTCTTACGAGCCTTGGTTGCGGAGATATCTGCATCCGAAGACTTTGTTTCGTTTGCTTCCATACTGCATAGATATTCAGTTCTAAGTTCACTTTGGATAGAAATATTTCGAAAACCAGGCCTCACAGAATCTTCTAGTTTTCAATAATAGAAAGCTCTTCGTCAAATTTAATGAATTCCAAAAACTACAATTTTTTTGAAGGCTTGGTTGCGGAGATATAGCCATCGGAATCAGATTTATCGTTGTGTTGAAAATCAGAAGAATCACTTTGGATTGCAATATTTCCAAAACCGGACGTCGCAGAACCTTCTGGTTTTCATCTATGGAAAGCTATTAAAAAGATAACACAGGATTTTTTTTACCGCAACCATTTACAAGGCTTGGTTTCCGAGATATAGCTCCCCAAAGACATTGTTAGATAGGGAAAAGTCGAAAATCAGAAGAATCGCTTTGGATTGTTTGAATTGCAATATTTCGAGAACCAGACCACGCTGAAGCTTTTGGTTTGCATGGATGTACAGGAATTGAATAGACCTTTCGTTTGATGTATGTCTCGATGGGTTTGAGAAACATTGGAAAAATTATGATTTTTATTTGACAGGGGGGACCCGAGGAATTTTTTAAAAAATCCTCAAAATTTTGTTGTCATGATTTGGTTTGATTGTTACATCAATGGAAAGGTCTGCGAATTCTCTATTCAGAACTGAAAACTAAAACGTCTTACGAGCCTTGGTTGCGGAGATATCTCCATCCGAAGACTTTGTTTCGTTTGCTTCCATACTGCATAGATATTCAGTTCTAAGTTCACTTTGGATAGAAATATTTCGAAAACCAGACCTCACAGAATCTTCTGGTTTTCAGTAATAGAAAGCTCTTCGTTAAATTTAATGAATTCCAAAATCTAGAACTTTTTTCAAGGCTTGGTTGCGGAAATATCGCCATCGGAATCAGATTTACCGTTGTGTTGAAAATCAGAAGAATCACTTTGGATTGCAATATTTCCAAAACCGGACGTCGCAGAACCTTCTGGTTTTCATCTATGGAAAGCTATTAAAAAGATAACAGAGGATTTTTTTTACCGCAACCATTTACAAGGCTTGGTTTCCGAGATATAGCTTCCCAAAGACATTGTTAGATACGGAAAAGTCGAAAATCAGAAGAATCGCTTTGGATTGTTTGAATTGCAATATTTCGAGAACCAGACCACGCAGAAGCTTTTGGTTTGCATGGATGTACAGGAATTGAATAGACCTTTCGTTTGATGTATGTCTCGATGGGTTTGAGAAACATTGGAAAAATTATGATTTTTATTTGACAGGGGGACCCGAGGAATTTTTTAAAAAATCCTCAAAATTTTGTTGTCATGATTTGGTTTGATTGTTACATCAATGGAAAGGTCTGCGAATTCTCTATTCAGAACTGAAAACTAAAACGTCTTACGAGCCTTGGTTGCGGAGATATCTCCATCCGAAGACTTTGTTTCATTTGCTTCCATACTGCATAGATATTCAGTTCTAAGTTCACTTTGGATAGAAATATTTCGAAAACCAGACCTCACAGAATCTTCTAGTTTTCAATAATAGAAAGCTCTTCGTTAAATTTAATGAATTCCAAAAACTACAATTTTTTTCAGACTTGGTTGCGGAAATATAGCCATCGGAATCAGATTTAGCGTTGTGTTGAAAATCAGAAGAATCACTTTGGATTGCAATATTTCCGAAACCGGACGTCGCAGAAGCTTCTGGTTTTCACCTATGGAAAGCTGTTAAAAAGATAACAGAGGATTTTTTTTACCGCAACCATTTACAAGGCTTGGTTTCCGAGATATAGCTTCCCAAAGACATTGTTAGATAGGGAAAAGTCGAAAATCAGAAGAATCGCTTTGGATTGTTTGAATTGCAATATTTCGAGAACCAGACCACGCAGAAGCTTTTGGTTTGCATGGATGTACAGGAATTGAATAGACCTTTCGTTTGATGTATGTCTCGATGGGTTTGAGAAACATTGGAAAAATTATGATTTTTATTTGACAGGGGGGACCCGAGGAATTTTTTAAAAAATCCTCAAAATTTTGTTGTCATGATTTGGTTTGATTGTTACATCAATGGAAAGGTCTGCGAATTCTCTATTCAGAACTGAAAACTAAAACGTCTTACGAGCCTTGGTTGTGGAGATATCTCCATCCGAAGACTTTGTTTCGTTTGCTTCCATACTGCATAGATATTCAGTTCTAGTTCACTTTGGATAGAAATATTTCGAAAACCAGACCTCACAGAATCTTCTGGTTTTCAGTAATAGAAAGCTCTTCGTTAAATTTAATGAATTCCAAAATCTAGAACTTTTTTCAAGGCTTGGTTGCGGAAATATAGCCATCGGAATCAGATTTAGCGTTGTGTTGAAAATCAGAAGAATCACTTTGGATTGCAATATTTCCAAAACCGGACGTCGCAGAACCTTCTGGTTTTCACCTATGGAAAGCTATTAAGAAGATAACAGAGGATTTTTTTTACCGCAACCATTTACAAGGCTTGGTTTCCGAGATATAGCTTCCCAAAGACATTGTTGGATAGGGAAAAGTCGAAAATCAGAAGAATCGCTTTGGATTGTTTGAATTGCAATATTTCGAGAACCAGACCACGCTGAAGCTTTTGGTTTGCATGGATGTACAGGAATTGAATAGACCTTTCGTTTGATGTATGTCTCGATGGGTTTGAGAAACATTGGAAAAATTATGATTTTTATTTGACAGGGGGGACCCGAGGAATTTTTTAAAAAATCCTCAAAATTTTGTTGTCATGATTTGGTTTGATTGTTACATCAATGGAAAGGTCTGCGAATTCTCTATTCAGAACTGAAAACTAAAACGTCTTACGAGCCTTGGTTGCGGAGATATCTCCATCCGAAGACTTTGTTTCGTTTGCTTCCATACTGCATAGATATTCAGTTCTAAGTTCACTTTGGATAGAAATATTTCGAAAACCAGACCTCACAGAATCTTCTGGTTTTCAGTAATAGAAAGCTCTTCGTTAAATTTAATGAATTCCAAAATCTAGAACTTTTTTCAAGGCTTGGTTGCGGAAATATCGCCATCGGAATCAGATTTACCGTTGTGTTGAAAATCAGTAGAATCACTTTGGATTGCAATATTTCCAAAACCGGACGTCGCAAAAGCTTCTGGTTTTCACCTTTGGAAAGCTATTAAAAAGATAACAGAGGATTTTTTTTACCGCAACCATTTACAAGGCTTGGTTTCCGAGATATAGCTTCCCAAAGACATTGTTAGATACGGAAAAGTCGAAAATCAGAAGAATCGCTTTGGATTGTTTGAATTGCAATATTTCGAGAACCAGACCACGCAGAAGCTTTTGGTTTGCATGGATGTACAGGAATTGAATAGACCTTTCGTTTGATGTATGTCTCGATGGGTTTGAGAAACATTGGAAAAATTATTTATTTATTTATTTATTTAATTCGTTAAAATCTAACGTTAACAATATTAAAATAGTTCTTATAATCTAATATAATCTAATATCATAATTTATATTTATTATTCAATATTGTTGAAAAAGATAAGTTTAAATTTTTTACATTTTATGTTATCATTTACAGATTCTAAACAAAATTGAAATTCGTTATAAATTGTAATTAATTGATTGAAGGGGCTACATACACCATAGTTTGATCTGCTAAATATTTGAATAATAGGTTGCTGTCGCCTTAAACATGAACGGCTGAAACTGAAATTTAATTTACTTAGAACTGATGGTAATGATATCGAACCATTAATAATCCCAACAATAAAACAAAATTGTAAAAACTTTCTGTGGTTAGTCAAAGAAGGAAGGCTGATCAAAGCTAGTCTTTGAGAATAAGGGGGAAGTAGATTTTCCCTTGACCAGGGAAGAGACCGAAGACAGAAACGCAGAAACCTTTTTTGGATCGCTTCAATTCTTGTAACATGTATTGAGTAATAAGGTGACCATACCACACAGCCGTATTCTAGAATTGGTCTAACAAACGAAATAAATAGAAGTTTTAGAACATAAGGGTCCTGAAAATCACGACCGAATCTTTTAATGAATCCAAGAACCCTATTGGCTTTTTTAATTATATAATTTAAATGATCATTAAATGCTAATTTGGGATCTAGAATAATACCTAAATCAGAAAACACAGAAACCTTACATAACGGACAAGAATCAAACGTATAGTTGTACAAAAACGGAAATTTTTTACGTGTAAAACTCATGGTTTTACATTTGTCAACATTTAAAACAAGTCGGTTTTTATTGCACCATTCCCTAAATATTGTTAAGTCTTCTTGTAGTAATAAACAGTCAGAGGAGGATTTTATACTTTTAAAAAGCTTAATGTCATCAGCATAAACAAGGACAGACGAGTTTTTTAAGTTTGAAACCAAGTCATTAATAAATAAAACAAATAAAATAGGACCTAAGTGGCTGCCCTGAGGGACGCCAGAATTGACAACAAATTGACTTGAACTTTCATTACGAAACAAGACAGAATAACGACGGTTTTTTAAGTATGAAGAAATCCAATTTATAAAATTGTTGTTAAATCCTAGATGGTTTAATTTTAAAATTAGTGTATTGTGACATAACTTGTCAAAGGCTTTACTAAAGTCAGTAAATACACAATCAACTTGCCCGCGTTTTTCAAAAACATCTAGACAAAAGGAAACGAAGTTAAATAAATTAGTAACAGTGGATCTCTTTTTGACAAAGCCATGCTGGCTATCACAAATAATAGAACTACAATGAAAAGAAAGAACATTACTCACAATTGACTCAAACAGTTTAGGTATCACAGATAGTTTAGCAATGGGTCTATAGTTCATTGTTTCATTCTTAGGACCTTTTTTATGTATAGGAATAATAAATGAACTTTTCCAGATAATAGGAAAAATTGAACTTTTTAAGGATGAATTGAAGAGAATATGTAACGGATATGATGTTTTGAGATTCCAAAAATGAATGAATGTTTTATTTTCAATATACAAAAACATTTAAGTAAATTACAACTTGATAAAATAATTTACACAAGCAAAAAGTAGATAAGAACAAAGTACAAAATCTTAAATTTCAACACCCCCACTAGATTTTGGTATGTACTTTTATACCGATTAAATTGCAGCAGTGGTTATGTTTTGTTGCTGGCAGTCCTTTGGTCATAACGTCTGCAAGCATGTCTTCTGTTTTCAGGTATTCTATCTTCAACTTGTTTTCATCTATAAGATCCCGTATAAAATGATGTCTAATGTCTATATGCTTGGAACGTGCATGGTACATATTGTTTTGCGAAAGGTTTATTGCGCTTTTGTTATCACACCACAATACTAGTTCCTTGTTCCAGTCGGTAAGTTCCTTTAGTAAAGATTGAAGCCAAAGTGCTTCTTGAGATGTAGAAGCCAAAGCCATATACTCCGCTTCTGTAGTGGAAAGTGCCACAGTCGGTTGTTTCTTTGCATTCCAAGAAATAACTCCACCTTGGTATTTAAATATGTATCCAGTCGTAGATTTTCTATCATCTACATCGCTGGCCCAGTCTGCGTCCGAAAATCCTTCTAGCAGTCCCTCATCATCACGACCAAACTCTAGTTTGTAGTTTATAGTTCCTTTGATGTAACGGAAAAGCCTCTTAACTGCTGCCCAATGAGACTTTGTAGGGTTTTTATTGAATCTCGATAAAGCCCCCACTGCAAAAGATAAATCAGGACGACTTACTTGTGCTGTGTATAAGATGCTGCCGATTGCTTCTTGATATGGGACAGTCTTCATGTACTCAATTTCATCTTTAGTTTTTGGGGATATCTCTTTGACAAGTTTCTGGTTAATATCCAGAGGTGTCGAAACTGAGTTACAGTCGTCCATCTTAAAACGTTTGAGCATTGTCTTGATATATGATTCTTGATCAATCCACAGCTTTCCCTTTTCTCGATCGCGGGTAATTTGCATTCCAAGGACAAACTTTGCCTCTCCAAAATCTTTCATCTCAAATGATTTGGACAAATTTTCTTTGATGCGTCTCTTCTTGTCCTTGTTGTTAGAAAAGATCAGTATATCGTCGACGTAAATAGCCAGAAAAGTTTTGTCTTCGCCGGTCGTCTCGTAATAAATGCAAGGGTCTGTTTTTGATTGTGAAAGTCCAATGTTTTTCAATGTTGTATCCAGTTTCTTATTCCAAACTCTGCTCGCTTGCTTAAGACCATACAACGATTTCTTAAGTTTACAAACTTTTCCTTGTAAATCATCAAATCCTTCAGGGGGTTTCATGTAGACCTCTTCTTGAAGTTCACTTTGCAAGAAAGCAGTAACAACGTCCATTTGATCAATATCCAAGTCATAACGTACTGCTAAACTTAACAGCAACCTAATCGATGTGTACCTTACGACGGGAGAAAATGTTTCTTGGTAATCGATCCCTTCACGTTGCGAGTATCCTTTGATGACTAGTCTTGCTTTGAATTTTTCAACTTGGCCATTTGAATCTCTTTTTGTCTTAAATGTCCACTTGCAGTTGATTGGTTTCTTTCCGTTCGGTAATGACACTATCTCCCAAGTATCATTTTTGATCAGAGCATTATATTCTTCATTCATTGCTTCTTTCCAACGAGAATTGTTCGTACTCTTCAGTGCATCGGCAACAGTTTTCGGATCTTCATCGTTGTTTGTAGCAATATAAGAAACATAACCATCTCTTACAGGTACATTTCTTGGTCGAGTTGAACGTCTTAGTTGTTGGGGAGATGTGATTCTTTCGGAAGATTCTTCATTGAAACTGTATTGAGCGTCTGAAAAACTATTTTCCGTATCTGTGTCTTCATTTTCTGTTATGCTTATGTGCTCTTCTAACGAACGTGTTGAATCTTCTTTTTCTTCCCCCACTGAATCACATCCTGGAAAGAATTCATAATATGAAAATTCATTTACCTTGTTGTTTTTGGGAAAACTATTCTCGATAAATACTGCATCTCGACTTGTAACTATTTCATTCTTTTTCATATCGAAAAAACGGTATGATTTTGGATGTGTACAGTATCCAATAAAAACGACTTCTTTCCCTTTAGCATCCAGTTTCTTTCGTTTCTCTTTTGGAATGTGAATGACAGCTTGACATCCAAATACCCTCAAATGTCCTAGATTTTTTCTTTTTCCAGACCAAGCCTCTTCCGGTGATTTGTTCTGTAAACTCTTACATGGTGTACGATTTACTAAGTAAACTGCCGTATTTGCCGCTTCAGCCCAAAATTTAGTTTCTAGTCTAGCACCGATTAGAAGGCAACGTGCCTTTTCAATTACGGTTCTATTCATCCGCTCTGCTAAACCATTTTGTTGCGGTGAATATGGAACTGTCTTTTGATGTTCAATACCTGCATTCATTAAAATTTTCTTCATATTAGCATTGCAGAATTCGGTTCCATTGTCACTTCGTAGTGCTTTTATTCGCTTTCCAGTTTGACTTTCGACGAAGTTTTTAAATTCAAGGAATTTTTCCGCAACTTCAGTCTTGCTTTTTATAAAATAAGCAGAGACTTTTCTTGAAAAATCATCAATAAAAAGGAGCATAAATAGCGAACCTCCAATAGACTTATGGTTCATTGGGCCACAAAGATCTGTATGGACAATTTCTAGGATGGATTCAGCTCTAGTACCAATTGCTTTAAATGGCAGGCGTGCCATTTTTCCTTTTAGGCATGTGACACATTCAATTTTAGATGGATTCAAATCAATCTTTTTAACAGCTTCTGAGATCATTAATTTTGTTGTTTCACTACTCGGATGACCCACTCGTTTGTGCCACAGGTCAAGATTTGGTTCTTCATTTTTGCTAGCGTATGCACATTGATGTGGTATTCTGTTAAGCCGGAACATATCGTTGACTAAGTCCGCAGTTGCAACAATATCACCTGTACTATCCTTTACTAGGCATCCCTTCTTGTTAAAAATCATCGAAAAACCTCTTTCTACAATTTTTGAAACGGATAGAAGGTTAATGCACAAATCGGGAACATGAAGAACATCCAGAAATTCAACCTCGTTTTCCCTTGATTTACCTATCGAAACCGTCATGTTCACTTTGCCAATACCTTTTACCTCCATTTTAGAGTTATTGGCAACAATAACTTCAGATGTAGCCTTCATCTGACTTGAAAAATATGTACTATTGGAGCACATATGAGCTGATGCTCCAGAATCAAAATACCAATCTTCTTTGCCAAGTGTCTTGACTGAAAAAGTACTTATCATCGCATTCTTCTTTTTTTGATAGTTCTTTGGTTTCCTTGGACATTTCAAAGCTATATGTCCAAATTCATTACAGTTGTAACATTTAGGACCTTTGTACTGTTTTTTTTCAGAGCTTAGCCAATTCTTACCAACAAATGCAGTTTCATTACTCACATTTGTTTTAACATCTTGAAGCAACTTCATTTTAATTGTATCTCCAGTGATTTTGATACCAGAACTTTGAATTCCCATTATCATTGGTTTGTATTCTTCGGGGAGTCCAGCTAAAAGCATTGAACCTGTCCATTCTTCATCAACATTAAGACCTACAGACCTTAGCTTGTATGATGTATTCAGGATATCGTTCACATACTCATCCACGGTTGGAAAATCATTCAATTTCGTAGAACAAAACTTTTGAATGAGTCCGACTCTTCTTACAAGCCCAGAATCTTGAAAAACATTTTGTAAGGAATCCCAAATTTTCTTTGCACTATTGCACTGACGAATATGGGGATATATGGAACGCTCTACCAATAAAATTAGTTCAGATTTCGCATTTAAGAGCTTCGTTGCATCCGCCTCATTACCAGAAACAGCATTCCATAGTCCTTTCATTTGAAAATAGGCTTCTACAGAAAATTTCCAGTCTTCGAAATTTTCGCTTCCTCGAAGCTTTTCAATATTCTGCTTCATTTCAGACATCTTTTTTTATTAAGTCCTCAAATATTTTATTTTGTGATAAGGCCCATAACCTGATGTTTTGAGATTCCAAAAATGAATGAATGTTTTATTTTCAATATACAAAAACATTTAAGTAAATTACAACTTGATAAAATAATTTACACAAGCAAAAAGTAGATAAGAACAAAGTACAAAATCTTAAATTTCAACAGGATACGACAAATAAGAAGCACATTTTTTTAATATATAAGATGGAACACCATCGGGGCCTGGAATAAAGCACTCATCGAGATTTAATATTTGTTGAGCGACTGTATCTTCACTTATTTCAAAATTAATTGCGTTTAAATGAGTAAAACTGTCGAAAGAAGAAGAAAAAGAAGAGGAATGATTAAATTCTGATTTTTCAAATGCTTCTTTGAATTGGTCAGCAAACATGTTTGCAATAACCTTTGGATCATGACTAGTTGATGAATTATTTGACATCGAATTCGGATAGCCACACGTTTTCCTTTTATTATTAACGAAATTCCAGAAACTATCTGGATTAGATTTAATACCATGTTCTATTTTACAAATGTAATCGTCATATAGAGTGTTAGAATAATCAGTGAAAAGTTGTTTTAGAATTAAGAAAGTTCTATAATCATCGTCAGTTCTAGTAATATTATAATTTACCCAAGCTTTGTTCCTTTTATTTTTTAAGTTTTTAATACGCATATCAAACCATGGTGGTGCATTTGAAGCAAAACGTGTTCTTTTTAAAGGAATAGTTTCGTAAAAGCAGTTAAAAAGAGTTCTATAAAAATTATTACACATATCATCAATATTGCAATTACAAAATAATTGATTCCAATCTACAGTTATTAACATATCAAAAAGATCAACAAAATTACATTTAGAAAAGTCAAATTCAAGTTTGTTGTTATTATTGTTATTGTAAGGAGAAGACATGTTTAAACCTAGTGAAATATCTAATGCAGGATGATGTCGATCTTCGTCAATTAATTTTACAGTAGCAGTTAAAACAGCAATTTCGTTGTTAATTGTATCGGCGAAAAACACTAAGTCAAGAATTTTTCCAAAACGATTTCTCAATCCATTGAATTGACTCAAACCACACGAAGACATACCATCTATAAATGTTAGTTCATTAAGGCTTGACGCATTTATCGGAACATGGAAGTTATCGTCATCAATTTTTGTCCAATTAAGGTTTGGTAGATTAAAGTCACCTACGATCAAAATTTCATCTTCGGGTTCCATAAGCATATAAATATTTTCTATGCAGTCATTTAATTTTTTATAAGCGTCATTGTTTGAACTTGGATTATGATTATGATTTTTATTTGACAGGGGGACCCGAGGAATTTTTTAAAAAATCCTCAAAATTTTGTTGTCATGATTTGGTTTGATTGTTACATCAATGGAAAGGTCTGCGAATTCTCTATTCAGAACTGAAAACTAAAACGTCTTACGAGCCTTGGTTGTGGAGATATCTCCATCCGAAGACTTTGTTTCGTTTGCTTCCATACTGCACAGATATTCAGTTCTAAGTTCACTTTGGATAGAAATATTTCGAAAACCAGACCTCACAGAATCTTCTAGTTTTCAATAATCGAAAGCTCTTCGTTAAATTTAGTGAATCCCAAAAACTACAATTTTTTTCAAGGCATGGTTGCGGAAATATAGCCATCGGAATCAGATTTAGCGTTGTGTTGAGATTCAGAAGAATCACTTTGGATTGCAATATTTCCAAAAACGGACGTCGCAGAACCTTCTGGTTTTCACCTATGGAAAGCTATTAAGAAGATAACAGAGGATTTTTTTTACCGCAACCATTTACAAGGCTTGGTTTCCGAGATATAGCTTCCCAAAGACATTGTTAGATAGGGAAAAGTCGAAAATCAGAAGAATCGCTTTGGATTGTTTGAATTGCAATATTTCGAGAACCAGACCACGCAGAAGCTTTTGGTTTGCATGGATGTACAGGAATTGAATAGACCTTTCGTTTGATGTATGTCTCGATGGGTTTGAGAAACATTGGAAAAATTATGATTTTTATTTGACAGGGGGGACCCGAGGAATTTTTTAAAAAATCCTCAAAATTTTGTTGTCATGATTTGGTTTGATTGTTACATCAATGGAAAGGTCTGCGAATTCTCTATTCAGAACTGAAAACTAAAACGTCTTACGAGCCTTGGTTGTGGAGATATCTCCATCCGAAGACTTTGTTTCGTTTGCTTCCATACTGCATAGATATTCAGTTCTAGTTCACTTTGGATAGAAATATTTCGAAAACCAGACCTCACAGAATCTTCTGGTTTTCAGTAATAGAAAGCTCTTCGTTAAATTTAATGAATTCCAAAATCTAGAACTTTTTTCAAGGCTTGGTTGCGGAAATATAGCCATCGGAATCAGATTTAGCGTTGTGTTGAAAATCAGAAGAATCACTTTGGATTGCAATATTTCCAAAACCGGACGTCGCAGAACCTTCTGGTTTTCACCTATGGAAAGCTATTAAGAAGATAACAGAGGATTTTTTTTACCGCAACCATTTACAAGGCTTGGTTTCCGAGATATAGCTTCCCAAAGACATTGTTGGATAGGGAAAAGTCGAAAATCAGAAGAATCGCTTTGGATTGTTTGAATTGCAATATTTCGAGAACCAGACCACGCTGAAGCTTTTGGTTTGCATGGATGTACAGGAATTGAATAGACCTTTCGTTTGATGTATGTCTCGATGGGTTTGAGAAACATTGGAAAAATTATGATTTTTATTTGACAGGGGGGACCCGAGGAATTTTTTAAAAAATCCTCAAAATTTTGTTGTCATGATTTGGTTTGATTGTTACATCAATGGAAAGGTCTGCGAATTCTCTATTCAGAACTGAAAACTAAAACGTCTTACGAGCCTTGGTTGTGGAGATATCTCCATCCGAAGACTTTGTTTCGTTTGCTTCCATACTGCATAGATATTCAGTTCTAAGTTCACTTTGGATAGAAATATTTCGAAAACCAGACCTCACAGAATCTTCTGGTTTTCAGTAATAGAAAGCTCTTCGTTAAATTTAATGAATTCCAAAATCTAGAACTTTTTTCAAGGCTTGGTTGCGGAAATATCGCCATCGGAATCAGATTTACCGTTGTGTTGAAAATCAGTAGAATCACTTTGGATTGCAATATTTCCAAAACCGGACGTCGCAAAAGCTTCTGGTTTTCACCTTTGGAAAGCTATTAAAAAGATAACAGAGGATTTTTTTTACCGCAACCATTTACAAGGCTTGGTTTCCGAGATATAGCTTCCCAAAGACATTGTTAGATACGGAAAAGTCGAAAATCAGAAGAATCGCTTTGGATTGTTTGAATTGCAATATTTCGAGAACCAGACCACGCAGAAGCTTTTGGTTTGCATGGATGTACAGGAATTGAATAGACCTTTCGTTTGATGTATGTCTCGATGGGTTTGAGAAACATTGGAAAAATTATGATTTTTATTTGACAGGGGGGACCCGAGGAATTTTTTAAAAAATCCTCAAAATTTTGTTGTCATGATTTGGTTTGATTGTTACATCAATGGAAAGGTCTGCGAATTCTCTATTCAGAACTGAAAACTAAAACGTCTTACGAGCCTTGGTTGTGGAGATATCTCCATCCGAAGACTTTGTTTCGTTTGCTTCCATACTGCATAGATATTCAGTTCTAGTTCACTTTGGATAGAAATATTTCGAAAACCAGACCTCACAGAATCTTCTGGTTTTCAGTAATAGAAAGCTCTTCGTTAAATTTAATGAATTCCAAAATCTAGAACTTTTTTCAAGGCTTGGTTGCGGAAATATAGCCATCGGAATCAGATTTAGCGTTGTGTTGAAAATCAGAAGAATCACTTTGGATTGCAATATTTCCAAAACCGGACGTCGCAGAACCTTCTGGTTTTCACCTATGGAAAGCTATTAAAAAGATAACAGAGGATTTTTTTTACCGCAACCATTTACAAGGCTTGGTTTCCGAGATATAGCTTCCCAAAGACATTGTTAGATAGGGAAAAGTCGAAAATCAGAATAATCGCTTTGGATTGTTTGAATTGCAATATTTCGAGAACCAGACCACGCAGAAGCTTTTGGTTTGCATGGATGTACAGGAATTGAATAGACCTTTCGTTTGATGTATGTCTCGATGGGTTTGAGAAACATTGGAAAAATTATGATTTTTATTTGACAGGGGGGACCCGAGGAATTTTTTAAAAAATCCTCAAAATTTTGTTGTCATGATTTGGTTTGATTGTTACATCAATGGAAAGGTCTGCGAATTCTCTATTCAGAACTGAAAACTAAAACGTCTTACGAGCCTTGGTTGTGGAGATATCTCCATCCGAAGACTTTGTTTCGTTTGCTTCCATACTGCATAGATATTCAGTTCTAAGTTCACTTTGGATAGAAATATTTCGAAAACCAGACCTCACAGAATCTTCTGGTTTTCAGTAATAGAAAGCTCTTCGTTAAATTTAATGAATTCCAAAATCTAGAACTTTTTTCAAGGCTTGGTTGCGGAAATATCGCCATCGGAATCAGATTTACCGTTGTGTTGAAAATCAGTAGAATCACTTTGGATTGCAATATTTCCAAAACCGGACGTCGCAAAAGCTTCTGGTTTTCACCTTTGGAAAGCTATTAAAAAGATAACAGAGGATTTTTTTTACCGCAACCATTTACAAGGCTTGGTTTCCGAGATATAGCTTCCCAAAGACATTGTTAGATACGGAAAAGTCGAAAATCAGAAGAATCGCTTTGGATTGTTTGAATTGCAATATTTCGAGAACCAGACCACGCAGAAGCTTTTGGTTTGCATGGATGTACAGGAATTGAATAGACCTTTCGTTTGATGTATGTCTCGATGGGTTTGAGAAACATTGGAAAAATTATGATTTTTATTTGACAGGGGGGACCCGAGGAATTTTTTAAAAAATCCTCAAAATTTTGTTGTCATGATTTGGTTTGATTGTTACATCAATGGAAAGGTCTGCGAATTCTCTATTCAGAACTGAAAACTAAAACGTCTTACGAGCCTTGGTTGTGGAGATATCTCCATCCGAAGACTTTGTTTCGTTTGCTTCCATACTGCATAGATATTCAGTTCTAGTTCACTTTGGATAGAAATATTTCGAAAACCAGACCTCACAGAATCTTCTGGTTTTCAGTAATAGAAAGCTCTTCGTTAAATTTAATGAATTCCAAAATCTAGAACTTTTTTCAAGGCTTGGTTGCGGAAATATAGCCATCGGAATCAGATTTAGCGTTGTGTTGAAAATCAGAAGAATCACTTTGGATTGCAATATTTCCAAAACCGGACGTCGCAGAACCTTCTGGTTTTCACCTATGGAAAGCTATTAAAAAGATAACAGAGGATTTTTTTTACCGCAACCATTTACAAGGCTTGGTTTCCGAGATATAGCTTCCCAAAGACATTGTTAGATAGGGAAAAGTCGAAAATCAGAATAATCGCTTTGGATTGTTTGAATTGCAATATTTCGAGAACCAGACCACGCAGAAGCTTTTGGTTTGCATGGATGTACAGGAATTGAATAGACCTTTCGTTTGATGTATGTCTCGATGGGTTTGAGAAACATTGGAAAAATTATGATTTTTATTTGACAGGGGGGACCCGAGGAATTTTTTAAAAAATCCTCAAAATTTTGCTGTCATGATTTGGTTTGATTGTTACATCAATGGAAAGGTCTGCGAATTCTCTATTGAGAACTGAAAACTAAAACGTCTTACGAGCCTTGGTTGTGGAGATATCTCTATCCGAAGACTTTGTTTCGTTTGCTTCCATACTGCACAGATATTCAGTTCTAAGTTCACTTTGGATAGAAATATTTCGAAAACCAGACCTCACAGAATCTTCTAGTTTTCAATAATCGAAAGCTCTTCGTTAAATTTAGTGAATCCCAAAAACTACAATTTTTTTCAAGGCATGGTTGCGGAAATATAGCCATCGGAATCAGATTTAGCGTTGTGTTGAGATTCAGAAGAATCACTTTGGATTGCAATATTTCCAAAACCGGACGTCGCAGAACCTTCTGGTTTTCACCTATGGAAAGCTATTAAGAAGATAACAGAGGATTTTTTTTACCGCAACCATTTACAAGGCTTGGTTTCCGAGATATAGCTTCCCAAAGACATTGTTAGATACGGAAAAGTCGAAAATCAGAATAATCGCTTTGGATTGTTTGAATTGCAATATTTCGAGAACCAGACCACGCAGAAGCTTTTGGTTTGCATGGATGTACAGGAATTGAATAGACCTTTCGTTTGATGTATGTCTCGATGGGTTTGAGAAACATTGGAAAAATTATGATTTTTATTTGACAGGGGGACCCGAGGAATTTTTTAAAAAATCTTCAAAATTTTGTTGTCATGATTTGGTTTGATTGTTACATCAATGGAAAGGTCTGCGAATTCTCTATTCAGAACTGAAAACTAAAACGTCTTACGAGCCTTGGTTGTGGAGATATCTCCATCCGAAGACTTTGTTTCGTTTGCTTCCATACTGCACAGATATTCAGTTCTAAGTTCACTTTGGATAGAAATATTTCGAAAACCAGACCTCACAGAATCTTCTAGTTTTCAATAATCGAAAGCTCTTCGTTAAATTTAGTGAATCCCAAAAACTACAATTTTTTTCAAGGCATGGTTGCGGAAATATAGCCATCGGAATCAGATTTAGCGTTGTGTTGAGATTCAGAAGAATCACTTTGGATTGCAATATTTCCAAAAACGGACGTCGCAGAACCTTCTGGTTTTCACCTATGGAAAGCTATTAAGAAGATAACAGAGGATTTTTTTTACCGCAACCATTTACAAGGCTTGGTTTCCGAGATATAGCTTCCCAAAGACATTGTTAGATAGGGAAAAGTCGAAAATCAGAAGAATCGCTTTGGATTGTTTGAATTGCAATATTTCGAGAACCAGACCACGCAGAAGCTTTTGGTTTGCATGGATGTACAGGAATTGAATAGACCTTTCGTTTGATGTATGTCTCGATGGGTTTGAGAAACATTGGAAAAATTATGATTTTTATTTGACAGGGGGGACCCGAGGAATTTTTTAAAAAATCTTCAAAATTTTGTTGTCATGATTTGGTTTGATTGTTACATCAATGGAAAGCATTCTCTATTCAGAACTGAAAACTAAAACGTCTTACGAGCCTTGGTTGTGGAGATATCTCCATCCGAAGACTTTGTTTCGTTTGCTTCCATACTGCATAGATATTCAGTTCTAGTTCACTTTGGATAGAAATATTTCGAAAACCAGACCTCACAGAATCTTCTGGTTTTCAGTAATAGAAAGCTCTTCGTTAAATTTAGTGAATCCCAAAAACTACAATTTTTTTCAAGGCATGGTTGCGGAAATATAGCCATCGGAATCAGATTTAGCGTTGTGTTGAAAATCAGAAGAATCACTTTGGATTGCAATATTTCCGAAACCGGACGTCGCAGAAGCTTCTGGTTTTCACCTATGGAAAGCTATTAAAAAGATAACAGAGGATTTTTTTTACCGCAACCATTTACAAGGCTTGGTTTCCGAGATATAGCTTCCCAAAGACATTGTTAGATAGGGAAAAGTCGAAAATCAGAAGAATCGCTTTGGATTGTTTGAATTGCAATATTTCGAGAACCAGACCACGCAGAAGCTTTTGGTTTGCATGGATGTACAGGAATTGAATAGACCTATCGTTTGATGTATGTCTCGATGGGTTTGAGAAACATTGGAAAAATTATGATTTTTATTTGACAGGGGGGACCCGAGGAATTTTTTAAAAAATCCTCAAAATTTTGTTGTCATGATTTGGTTTGATTGTTACATCAATGGAAAGGTCTGCGAATTTTCTATTCAGAACTGAAAACTAAAACGTCTTACGAGCCTTGGTTTCGGAGATATCTCCATCCGAAGACTTTGTTTCGTTTGCTTCCATACTGCATAGATATTCAGTTCTAAGTTCACTTTGGATAGAAATATTTCGAAAACCAGGCCTCACAGAATCTTCTAGTTTTCAATAATAGAAAGCTCTTCGTCAAATTTAATGAATTCCAAAAACTACAATTTTTTTGAAGGCTTGGTTGCGGAGATTATAGCCATCGGAATCAGATTTATCGTTGTGTTGAAAATCAGAAGAATCACTTTGGATTCCAATATTTCCAAAACCGGACGTCGCAGAACCTTCTGGTTTTCACCTATGGAAAGCTATTAAAAAGATAACACAGGATTTTTTTTACCGCAACCATTTACAAGGCTTGGTTTCCGAGATATAGCTTCCCAAAGACATTGTTAGATAGGGAAAAGTCGAAAATCAGAAGAATCGCTTTGGATTGTTTGAATTGCAATATTTCGAGAACCAGACCACGCAGAAGCTTTTGGTTTGCATGGATGTACAGGAATTGAATAGACCTTTCGTTTGATGTATGTCTCGATGGGTTTGAGAAACATTGGAAAAATTATGATTTTTATTTGACAGGGGGGACCCGAGGAATTTTTTAAAAAATCCTCAAAATTTTGCTGTCATGATTTGGTTTGATTGTTACATCAATGGAAAGGTCTGCGAATTCTCTATTGAGAACTGAAAACTAAAACGTCTTACGAGCCTTGGTTGTGGAGATATCTCTATCCGAAGACTTTGTTTCGTTTGCTTCCATACTGCACAGATATTCAGTTCTAAGTTCACTTTGGATAGAAATATTTCGAAAACCAGACCTCACAGAATCTTCTAGTTTTCAATAATCGAAAGCTCTTCGTTAAATTTAGTGAATCCCAAAAACTACAATTTTTTTCAAGGCATGGTTGCGGAAATATAGCCATCGGAATCAGATTTAGCGTTGTGTTGAGATTCAGAAGAATCACTTTGGATTGCAATATTTCCAAAACCGGACGTCGCAGAACCTTCTGGTTTTCACCTATGGAAAGCTATTAAGAAGATAACAGAGGATTTTTTTTACCGCAACCATTTACAAGGCTTGGTTTCCGAGATATAGCTTCCCAAAGACATTGTTAGATACGGAAAAGTCGAAAATCAGAATAATCGCTTTGGATTGTTTGAATTGCAATATTTCGAGAACCAGACCACGCAGAAGCTTTTGGTTTGCATGGATGTACAGGAATTGAATAGACCTTTCGTTTGATGTATGTCTCGATGGGTTTGAGAAACATTGGAAAAATTATGATTTTTATTTGACAGGGGGACCCGAGGAATTTTTTAAAAAATCCTCAAAATTTTGTTGTCATGATTTGGTTTGATTGTTACATCAATGGAAAGGTCTGCGAATTCTCTATTCAGAACTGAAAACTAAAACGTCTTACGAGCCTTGGTTGTGGAGATATCTCCATCCGAAGACTTTGTTTCGTTTGCTTCCATACTGCACAGATATTCAGTTCTAAGTTCACTTTGGATAGAAATATTTCGAAAACCAGACCTCACAGAATCTTCTAGTTTTCAATAATCGAAAGCTCTTCGTTAAATTTAGTGAATCCCAAAAACTACAATTTTTTTCAAGGCATGGTTGCGGAAATATAGCCATCGGAATCAGATTTAGCGTTGTGTTGAGATTCAGAAGAATCACTTTGGATTGCAATATTTCCAAAAACGGACGTCGCAGAACCTTCTGGTTTTCACCTATGGAAAGCTATTAAGAAGATAACAGAGGATTTTTTTTACCGCAACCATTTACAAGGCTTGGTTTCCGAGATATAGCTTCCCAAAGACATTGTTAGATAGGGAAAAGTCGAAAATCAGAAGAATCGCTTTGGATTGTTTGAATTGCAATATTTCGAGAACCAGACCACGCAGAAGCTTTTGGTTTGCATGGATGTACAGGAATTGAATAGACCTTTCGTTTGATGTATGTCTCGATGGGTTTGAGAAACATTGGAAAAATTATGATTTTTATTTGACAGGGGGGACCCGAGGAATTTTTTAAAAAATCTTCAAAATTTTGTTGTCATGATTTGGTTTGATTGTTACATCAATGGAAAGCATTCTCTATTCAGAACTGAAAACTAAAACGTCTTACGAGCCTTGGTTGTGGAGATATCTCCATCCGAAGACTTTGTTTCGTTTGCTTCCATACTGCATAGATATTCAGTTCTAGTTCACTTTGGATAGAAATATTTCGAAAACCAGACCTCACAGAATCTTCTGGTTTTCAGTAATAGAAAGCTCTTCGTTAAATTTAGTGAATCCCAAAAACTACAATTTTTTTCAAGGCATGGTTGCGGAAATATAGCCATCGGAATCAGATTTAGCGTTGTGTTGAAAATCAGAAGAATCACTTTGGATTGCAATATTTCCGAAACCGGACGTCGCAGAAGCTTCTGGTTTTCACCTATGGAAAGCTATTAAAAAGATAACAGAGGATTTTTTTTACCGCAACCATTTACAAGGCTTGGTTTCCGAGATATAGCTTCCCAAAGACATTGTTAGATAGGGAAAAGTCGAAAATCAGAAGAATCGCTTTGGATTGTTTGAATTGCAATATTTCGAGAACCAGACCACGCAGAAGCTTTTGGTTTGCATGGATGTACAGGAATTGAATAGACCTATCGTTTGATGTATGTCTCGATGGGTTTGAGAAACATTGGAAAAATTATGATTTTTATTTGACAGGGGGGACCCGAGGAATTTTTTAAAAAATCCTCAAAATTTTGTTGTCATGATTTGGTTTGATTGTTACATCAATGGAAAGGTCTGCGAATTTTCTATTCAGAACTGAAAACTAAAACGTCTTACGAGCCTTGGTTTCGGAGATATCTCCATCCGAAGACTTTGTTTCGTTTGCTTCCATACTGCATAGATATTCAGTTCTAAGTTCACTTTGGATAGAAATATTTCGAAAACCAGGCCTCACAGAATCTTCTAGTTTTCAATAATAGAAAGCTCTTCGTCAAATTTAATGAATTCCAAAAACTACAATTTTTTTGAAGGCTTGGTTGCGGAGATTATAGCCATCGGAATCAGATTTATCGTTGTGTTGAAAATCAGAAGAATCACTTTGGATTCCAATATTTCCAAAACCGGACGTCGCAGAACCTTCTGGTTTTCACCTATGGAAAGCTATTAAAAAGATAACACAGGATTTTTTTTACCGCAACCATTTACAAGGCTTGGTTTCCGAGATATAGCTTCCCAAAGACATTGTTAGATAGGGAAAAGTCGAAAACCAGAAGAATCGCTTTGGATTGTTTGAATTGCAATATTTCGAGAACCAGACCACGCAGAAGCTTTTGGTTTGCATGGATGTACAGGAATTGAATAGACCTTTCGTTTGATGTATGTCTCGATGGGTTTGAGAAACATTGGAAAAATTATGATTTTTATTTGACAGGGGGGACCCGAGGAATTTTTTAAAAAATCCTCAAAATTTTGCTGTCATGATTTGGTTTGATTGTTACATCAATGGAAAGGTCTGCGAATTCTCTATTGAGAACTGAAAACTAAAACGTCTTACGAGCCTTGGTTGTGGAGATATCTCTATCCGAAGACTTTGTTTCGTTTGCTTCCATACTGCACAGATATTCAGTTCTAAGTTCACTTTGGATAGAAATATTTCGAAAACCAGACCTCACAGAATCTTCTAGTTTTCAATAATCGAAAGCTCTTCGTTAAATTTAGTGAATCCCAAAAACTACAATTTTTTTCAAGGCATGGTTGCGGAAATATAGCCATCGGAATCAGATTTAGCGTTGTGTTGAGATTCAGAAGAATCACTTTGGATTGCAATATTTCCAAAACCGGACGTCGCAGAACCTTCTGGTTTTCACCTATGGAAAGCTATTAAGAAGATAACAGAGGATTTTTTTTACCGCAACCATTTACAAGGCTTGGTTTCCGAGATATAGCTTCCCAAAGACATTGTTAGATAGGGAAAAGTCGAAAATCAGAAGAATCGCTTTGGATTGTTTGAATTGCAATATTTCGAGAACCAGACCACGCAGAAGCTTTTGGTTTGCATGGATGTACAGGAATTGAATAGACCTTTCGTTTGATGTATGTCTCGATGGGTTTGAGAAACATTGGAAAAATTATGATTTTTATTTGACAGGGGGGACCCGAGGAATTTTTTAAAAAATCTTCAAAATTTTGTTGTCATGATTTGGTTTGATTGTTACATCAATGGAAAGCATTCTCTATTCAGAACTGAAAACTAAAACGTCTTACGAGCCTTGGTTGTGGAGATATCTCCATCCGAAGACTTTGTTTCGTTTGCTTCCATACTGCATAGATATTCAGTTCTAGTTCACTTTGGATAGAAATATTTCGAAAACCACACCTCACAGAATCTTCTGGTTTTCAGTAATAGAAAGCTCTTCGTTAAATTTAGTGAATCCCAAAAACTACAATTTTTTTCAAGGCATGGTTGCGGAAATATAGCCATCGGAATCAGATTTAGCGTTGTGTTGAAAATCAGAAGAATCACTTTGGATTGCAATATTTCCGAAACCGGACGTCGCAGAAGCTTCTGGTTTTCACCTATGGAAAGCTATTAAAAAGATAACAGAGGATTTTTTTTACCGCAACCATTTACAAGGCTTGGTTTCCGAGATATAGCTTCCCAAAGACATTGTTAGATAGGGAAAAGTCGAAAATCAGAAGAATCGCTTTGGATTGTTTGAATTGCAATATTTCGAGAACCAGACCACGCAGAAGCTTTTGGTTTGCATGGATGTACAGGAATTGAATAGACCTATCGTTTGATGTATGTCTCGATGGGTTTGAGAAACATTGGAAAAATTATGATTTTTATTTGACAGGGGGGACCCGAGGAATTTTTTAAAAAATCCTCAAAATTTTGTTGTCATGATTTGGTTTGATTGTTACATCAATGGAAAGGTCTGCGAATTTTCTATTCAGAACTGAAAACTAAAACGTCTTACGAGCCTTGGTTTCGGAGATATCTCCATCCGAAGACTTTGTTTCGTTTGCTTCCATACTGCATAGATATTCAGTTCTAAGTTCACTTTGGATAGAAATATTTCGAAAACCAGGCCTCACAGAATCTTCTAGTTTTCAATAATAGAAAGCTCTTCGTCAAATTTAATGAATTCCAAAAACTACAATTTTTTTGAAGGCTTGGTTGCGGAGATTATAGCCATCGGAATCAGATTTATCGTTGTGTTGAAAATCAGAAGAATCACTTTGGATTCCAATATTTCCAAAACCGGACGTCGCAGAACCTTCTGGTTTTCACCTATGGAAAGCTATTAAAAAGATAACAAGGCTTTTTTTTACCGCAACCATTTACAAGGCTTGGTTTCCGAGATATAGCGTCCCAAAGACATTGTTAGATAGGGAAAAGTCGAAAATCAGAAGAATCGCTTTGGATTGTTTGAATTGCAATATTTCGAGAACCAGACCACGCAGAAGCTTTTGGTTTGCATGGATGTACAGGAATTGAATAGACCTTTCGTTTGATGTATGTCTCGATGGGTTTGAGAAACATTGGAAAAATTATGATTTTTATTTGACAGGGGGGACCCGAGGAATTTTTTAAAAAATCCTCAAAATTTTGTTGTCATGATTTGGTTTGATTGTTACATCAATGGAAAGGTCTGCGAATTCTCTATTCAGAACTGAAAACTAAAACGTCTTACGAGCCTTGGTTGTGGAGATATCTCCATCCGAAGACTTTGTTTCGTTTGCTTCCATACTGCATAGATATTCAGTTCTAGTTCACTTTGGATAGAAATATTTCGAAAACCAGACCTCACAGAATCTTCTGGTTTTCAGTAATAGAAAGCTCTTCGTTAAATTTAATGAATTCCAAAAACTACAATTTTTTCAAGGCTTGGTTGCGGAGATATAGCCATCGGAATCAGATTTATCGTTGTGTTGAAAATCAGAAGAATCACTTTGGATTGCAATATTTCCAAAACCGGACGTCGCAGAACCTTTTGGTTTTCACCTATGGAAAGCTATTAAAAAGATAACAGAGGATTTTTTTTACCGCAACCATTTACAAGACTTGGTTTCCGAGATATAGCTTCCCAAAGACATTGTTAGATAGGGAAAAGTCGAAAATCAGAAGAATCGCTTTGGATTGTTTGAATTGCAATATTTCGAGAACCAGACCACGCAGAAGCTTTTGGTTTGCATGGATGTACTAGAATTGAATAGACCTTTCGTTTGATGTATGTCTCGATGGGTTTGAAAAACATTGAAAAATTAAGATTTTTTGGGACAGTTGGGACCCGAGAATTTTTTTAAAAAATCCTCAAATTTTTTTTGCCATGATTTGGTTTGATTATTACATCAACGCAAAGGTCTGTGAATTCTCTATTCAGAACTGCAAACAAAATAAACATTGCAATAGATCTCTAGGAGATAATTGTGTTGCTTGGGACCTTAATGTGACGTAGTTTTGTTAACTTCACTAGAAATACCCGCCCGTACATTTTTAAAATTTTATTCATCAATGCCAATGAACCGACGAAAATCCAACTGAAAAAAACTACCTTCATAAAATACAAACTTCCAAATTTCCTGACAAAACATTCAATAATGCAATTCTTCAAATTCTTTTCGGAGCAATACAATGCACACCTTTTGCCCACACAATCTTTTTATAAAACATCATTTAATCAGTTGCACGATCATACTCCTTTCATTGCCAAAGTAAATATGTTCTTAAAAAAACATGAAATAATTCAATGATTAAGGAAAAAAACCTAAATTTTTCTATCCTTTCTTGATCAATTGGTCCCGGTCTTCAAACAGCAACAAAATCTAAGAAAGATTACCCCGAAATACAAGAAGAAAATATTGCTTTCCTTTCATCTGATGTCTAACGCAAACAAAACAAACTAGGAAACACAACCCAACGTTTTATAATCCTTTCATTCCAAAAGGAAGTCTCGTTCTTGTACCAAAGCGCCAGGTGGTGATGTTGGTGCAAAAGACGATCATCATCATCCTTAAATTTTATTCTCTAGTTTTAATGATACACTACACAGAGAAAAAGAGCACTTATACACGTAGGAATTCAACAAAAAAAAAATAGTAAAAAGATTTGATGAACATAGAAATCCCCCAAAAAAAGAATTTTCAAACAAAATATTTCAACATTTAAAAAAGGGTTGACGTTAAAGGTCCTGACGTCCTGTCAGTTAATTGTCGCTGTGTGGCTCTCGTTTTACTCATACATTCAATGGACTCTTTCACCCAAGGACCTACGATTCTCAATTCTCATAGTTGGCAGCGACAAGGGAAGAGGGTGTTTTAATTTGTGCGGACAATGCGAAAACATCGAGGATGACTGGTGGAGAGTTACAAAACGAAAAAAGATTAAAGTAACAATGCGCGCCAGCAGATACCCTTTGGTCGAAAACTGGTAACTAACAATAGACAGGGATATTTTTGTGATTTTTAAAAATTGTAGGTACTTGCATAACCGTTTTACAATACGTATAGAATTTTTAACTTTGTTTAAGTGTACGGATTTAGTTACACACACATTTATGTAGATGCAGAAGGGAGAGAAATTGCTGTAGGCTATAGTCTGACATTCATATACGGAATCGTGAATCTCCTTATTGGGCTTAGATTTTAGATCGATATATTGTGCAAGGACTGGTGGGTTCTTAATAACAGAGGTTAGGATTTTTTTCATTTTTTTCCCAGAAGAAATTTTGTTTAACTGAAAAAAAAAATACACCGCAAATGATAAACCACAAAAAATGTTTGTGCATCAGCTCTTTTGTTTTAACATGAAACACTTGATATGATCGTAAAAAATGCAAAAAGTCAAATTAAAGAAACTAATTCATGCATTCAATGACAGTTTAATACGAGTACAAGTTACTTTATATATATTTAGTGATTGTCTCTTAATAGTAAGGTGTCGGAAACCGGTGCTGTTCCATATTTTGTGGGGCTTTGAACTTCGCGAGGCAAGACAAACATTCTAAGTTATTTAAATTGGTCACGGGCTTAGATATGATTGCTTCTCATCCTCCACAATCCCGAGCAAGTGGCTTCCACTCATGGGGGTTCGATCTTCCCTGTTGCCTCGTATCGGCGGGTATGAATGTCTTTACTCGAACATTGTTATCCTATGTCCATTCACTCGATGCGGCCAAATTTTGGTACAGCTCATAAAGTCACCTTATTAATATTATTTTTTTTACCAAACTGAAGTAGGAGTGGTTTTCTAGGGTTATCCTTCGTCGGATCTCCACTTAGTTAATATAAAAAAAATAAATTTGGTAGTGCAACAGCTCAAAGAGGACCAGGATAAAGTGACTTAGAACTCTCAATCATTCCTGTGTGCGTATTACCAGGAATACAGGGGACCTACAATTTTCTCTCGATTCCGAACGGCCAATGAGCAGCACTTTACATGACAAGAGATACTCTAAAAGGATTTGTCAATTGCTCGTAAGATGTAATACACAACTGAAAAACTTTTCTTTGCAGGGACTGAAAATCGAACCCAAGAATTCTGTATGACAGACCAACGCACAAATCTCCTACAAATCTGGCCCATTCCTCAAACGCTGTGAAAGACTCACTCGATTACGAAACTTTGGGAACGACCGCTGATGCCAATGAAAACTGAAAGTTTGGCAGATTCTTTGAATGAAATTGAAGAAGTCACATGACAGAACATCTTCTTCCAGAAACCCCTGTGCATGTTTTGAGTAGTTCGGAGGAGCTATTGTAAATTTTGCAACGCTTTTTTTTAATGCCACGTGACACAGCTGAATAAGTTTTCCTGGCATCCTACGTTCGGCCATCGCTTTATATAGCTCCGATGATAATAAGAGAGTTATTTCCGTCCTTGTGAAGTTTTGGTCGTCTTGCACTTTTCCAAAATAAAGCCACTTTAGCCCAGTGTCACTTTGAACTTTGTCGCTCATGCAACTCTGTTGCTACGCTTAAGGTAAATTAAATCGTCAGGTTAGGAGCTAGGGTGTAGCTAAGCAAACAATAAATTGAACAGTTACTGCATGGGTTCTAGAGATTTTAAGTTTCTCTTTAAGTCATCTGTACCACTCAACCGGCTCAATTGCTCGGCTTAGAGTATGTTCAGTCTTCAGGCAGGTGACCACATCAACTATACTTTGGGTTATATCTTAGGGATATTGTTAACTAAGAAAACTTTTCTCATCCGCGCTTGCCTGAATACTGAAAATAAACTATCTGAGCTCAAAGAGGGACATAATCCCCAATTTTAGTTTTTTGAACTTTAGGTGATTGGGACATAATTTCAAAAATTATAAAATGGGGAATATGTTTCTGGGAGTTATATATGTCCCTGAGAGTTATGTCCCAATGTCGAACTTAACACCACCGCGTCGTTTCTATCAAAGAATTCTTCTTACCATATACAATATACTATGTAAATATTTAATCTTTCAAGCTATTTTAAACACCCGATAACTTCCCTAAAATGACCGCTATCCCATGCCATTAAAATGTTAGCCACTGACCATTACAATTTTAAAAGGGTGAATATATTTTTTTAAAGATGAAAAAAAACTGTACGAGCGTTTGGCACGCGTCACCATAAACCAGTCCTAAACTGACCAATACTTAAATAAACCTTGGGTTTCCACAAAAAAAAATAACCAGTTTATCAAATTTGTATCTTTTTTTCTGTGTGGTCAGTATTGGGTCTCTCATATCAACCCTCTTTGTTATCACACTTAATTACAACAAAAGAAATGACACCTAATTTCATGAAAGATATAAATATTTCATGTTCGATAACGAACTTGTTTTTGTTACATATTACTGCTATAAATTTACCTTAGAAAGTGACATATTCGTCAAGTTAATTTTGGTGGGGCAAAACCTCCATTTATTTGTCTTTATATGTACAAGCTTATTTTTAATCTAACTTAAATATAGCTCTTCTTATATAAATCTAGTATTGGATTGAATTTGAGAGATGATTAAAAAGACGTAGTTTTAGACAGGGTAAACTGAGGTTAAGGTCGAAACATGCAAGTAATAGTTTCGTTTGAGCTATTAGAGGTACGGTGGTTGGGCAGATGGAAGAGACGAGGATTTCTTAGATTACGGGAATTAGTTTGGAAAGAGATGGAATTGTAGAGAACTGTGCAGTCAACTGATCCGGAAATTAGTCGACCTGGAACGTGGCCAAAAATCAATCCCTCTCAGGATTAAGCCTGTGTAACATAACAGGTAGATAAACAGGCTACTCTTTGGTGAAGTCGATCTATTAATTGGTCACCCCCGTTCGCGACACCATCTTTTGCAACTAGCACTAGTTGAATATGCACAAGTTTGTTTGCGATTTTGTAAGAAAAAGTGTCCTTTTTTTAAATCCTAAAAATGATTTTGGTGAAAAAATTTGATATGGATATCGTCACTTCAATTTTGTTTACCTTTTTCGTTGTTTTTACCAAATATTATCGTTTTTTTTTTATATTTGCAACACCTCGCACAGTGGTCTATCATATATTTTATTTAACTCCTGGATATGTAGAACAATCTTAGATTTCAAAACCATTCACAAGTTTCCACCTAAGAAAAAACAAATCGTTTGAAAAAACCTCCTTCAAAGCGACCTTAACTAATAGATTTTTATATTATTCCAGATGACTCTAATTCCACCTTGTCTATGACCAGAAAACAGCGCCATGTGTTGGTAAGAGGAAGCTCACAAAGACTCCTTGACGGAAAACTTGAAGATTCGGATAAAAAACTTATGGATATAAGAAAGTGTTCCCAGAGGGCGTTCAAATCGAATTATAAACGAAGATGGCAACTCTGCAATAGCACAGAAAGGCGTTTCTTGGAAAAGAATGAAGAGTTTCTTAGCGAAGAAATAAAACTACCTGTTGGCCTACTTCCCGGAAGTTTTTAACGTTGTCCAAGCAAAGAATTCGGGGAATCAAGTCACAGAACAAAACGTCGAAAAACTATGGAACTTCGAAAGAGTGTGTCCATTGATGAACTGACATACGCGTTACAGATAAGTCAAAGAGCGGCGAGAAATATTGATATAGTAAAAGTGATGCAATAGTCTGTCAAAGCTCTTCAAATCCAGAAATCTCACCATAACTTCAAAACTGCTGCTCTACAGAACCTTGGTCCTGCCAGTACTCACATATGGATCCGAGACTTGGGTGCTTAGCAAAAGGCACTCCGACCTCTTAGCTGCGTTCGAGAGAAAAGTCTTAAGGAGAATTGTTGGCCCCGTATGTGAGGAAGGACGATTCCGGAGACGGTACAATCATGAACTGTACGCAATCTACCTTGAAGCAGATATCGTGACAAAAATTAAGCTCGGTAGACTCCGGTGGGCAGGGCACCTAGCTCGCATGAGCGAAGAGGAACCTGCTCGGAAAGTTCTTTGTGGTACATTCTATGGTAGACGACAGCGTGGTAGACCATGCTTGCGCTGGAGAGATGGCGTAGACCAGGACGCCCGAAGCCTTGGGGTGCGCAACTGGATGGCGTCGGGAGGGGGACTTAAGTGGATTTTACTGTACCCAAAAATTGAAAATTTATCCTTCCAAATAACTTTTTAGTCATTTGGTACCTATTTGAAGTGAAAAATGTGGCCAAATATTTTTGGCCAGGTTTTAGACCAAAATACCGCACTGTGCGAAGTTGAATGCTCTAACTTCTGAATATTTATATGAATTTTTTGATTAGGGGACCATAATATTGTATGTGTAGGGGTCAGATAATTGTTTGGACACTGCAGCGTTTCACAAAGTCTAAGACAGAGTTTGCTTTATGTAAGAATAATCTCGTCAATATGTGTGAGAAAGTTTAGTTCTCTATCACATAAAACACCAAGTTTGCCAAATGACTCAGCGGTGGATGTGGATAATGGAGAAGGTGTAGGCGTGGAGGAGATTGGAAGCTTTTTCGTGAAAATGTGATTGAATAATATAGAAGAGTAGAATTTATTATGTGTCGAAGAAATGGTCTTTCTTGGTATCGTCGGCGTAGAATGAGATATGGAAATATTTGATGACCATTTCACTATAAGGCTTAGAGGCTTAAGGATACGACTTCAACAAGGTTAGTCGTTGTAGACCTACGTTTGACAAAACCGTATTGTATAGGGGAAATGAGAGACTTGAAACGAAAACTTAAAATTTCGTACAAAATTCTTTCAAAGATTTTGGGAATATGTGAAAGCTTAGCAATTGGACGATAGTTTATAACTTCACAGTTTGGGCCCTTTTCAGGTATTGGGGTTATGAAAGAAGTCTTCTATAACTAAGGGAACTCTCCTTAAGATAGGGATAGGCCGATGATTTTTGAAAGGGCAAAATAGAGTGTGGTAGAGCATAGTTTTGAAATATTGCAGGGATACCGGTAGGGCCGAGAATATACTTGTCATTAAGTTAATTTGCCTTATTTTTGATGAAAAATGGAACAATGGTACATATATGAACTCGATAAAAAGCGAGTTTTCGGTAAGGATTGTTTAAAAAAAAGGAAACAAGTTGGCTAATATTTGTGGTTCATTTGAAGCTTTGTTACTGAAAGAGAGAGATGCACTGAATATAAAATCTACGTATATATGATAAAAATGTAGGTTAATCTGATAAAAATTTTGTCAATATACGTCAAAAAAGTTTTATCAAATTGATAAAAATTACAGAATTTTGTTGAGGTAACAAAAAATATTTTGTTGTATCCATAAAATTATTTTGTTATGCTAACAGATTAATTTGTTGAAATAACAAAAATATTTTGTCAATATGACAAAATTTCGTAGAATTTACAAAATTAATTTGTCATATTAACAATTCTTTTGTTGTGTTAACAAATTTTCTTGTTAATGTTAAAAATTTGTTTTTTTTTTTAAATTATTATCGAATTAACAAAATTGTTTCGTTAAATTAACAAAACTTTTTTGTTATTTTTTGTTAAATAAACAAAATATTTGGTAATTTTTACAAATTTCTTTTGTTGAATCCACAAAATTAATTTTGTTAAAATATTTTTTTTTTTTGGATTTAAGTCCACAAAAATTGGCATTTCGTCCCTACGATGTTACATGCAACCATCTGCGAGGGCGTATGGACAATACGCAATTTTTGTTAAGTTCAGTTAATCTTACATCGATTTTTTTACAAAAACCAAATATGTCATACACAAAAGAAATGTCATGATCAATGACTTTCGTTAAGAGTTGAAAAACTGGAAGAAGGATTTTGGATCTTTATGAAGATCTTTATTTGGGTTTTGATTGAAAAGCGTTAAAAGAGGAAGTTGTAAAATTCAGTAAAGTGAAAATAAGTTCCAAGATGATAAGAGTAGGGAGTTGAAGATCTATAACGAAGCAAGATTGACCAAAACTTATTCATCGATTTTTTGTATAATATAAGCGCACTCAAGCGGTTATGAATATCCTTATAATGTTAAACACAGTGCGAGCAATTAAGACAGTAGGATAGGATTAGAAAGTAGATGCCGATACACACTAAGTTTGCAATGAGTGGGAAACATTGAGCCATTCCACAGTAGTGTGGCTCAAAAAAGAATCTCTGTACTTGACAGTACGTCCGAAATCGGGTAATAAGCATTCCTAAAATTAAGGATATTACGGTTGAATTGTGCGAGGGGAGAAATGCAAGTGGATACTTCACTAGAGCACTGTTTATGAAAAAAGCAGTAAAATTATGATAGACATAAAACATTGCGGCAGTGCTCGAGAGATTAAAATGTTTCCGTTATATTTCAATCACCTATCATTTTTTAAAGATCTTTTTTTTTAATTATATACAAGAGACTTAAGTGGGTTATTGGAGCATCTGTCTAAATATGGGAATTGTTCAAAAGGTAACTTCTAGTCCAGAAGAGATTTATCGATACCAAAAGCACACATTTTCGATAAGAGAAATATTAAGTGCAATAATCTTACTTTTTTCAAAACGATGTAAAGATTTGTTCCACTCTTCGGCGAGATATACGAGTACCAGCAGATCAGCAGTGGACCTTTTGCTACGAAAGCCATACTGCCGGTCATTTAAGAGCTTTCGTTCCTAAAGATATTTCTTAAGCTCAAAATTGATCAATGTTTCTATGACCTTAGAAAGAAGAGATATAAATGCAATTCTACTATAGTTAGAGGGGGAAGAAGATTCACCTTTTTTAGCGATGGCCGGGCGAATGTTGTTTTTCTTCCACTCGGAAAGAGACTTGTAGGGATTAAAGGGATTTGGGATATGGAGACTAAGGGATACCATCTGGGCCAACGAATTTGTGAATGTCAAGATCTTTTAGTATTCTAGCAATTGCACGAGTATGAAAAGAGATTCGTCCCATAAAATCGTCAAGTACAAGAGGACACATTTTACTCTCTGGTAGCGTAAAATAAACAGCACACTGTGCTGCAAGCAAATTGGCCTTATCTACCGAGCTTACAACAGCACTGTCATTGATGATGAGTGTTGAAACTGAAGATTTCTTAGTACGCAGCTTTTTGACTATCTTTGGGACATAATAGTATTTTTTGCCGTAATTTTTGGACATCGTCAGTTAAAGTGCAGGACCTCGTAAGTCAAAAAAATCAACAAAAATATTTTTATATCAAAAAAATCAGAAAAATAAGAGCCACCTTTTGGCAATTTTAGTGTACTAATGTTGTTCTGAACATTTTGTAGAAAAAAAGAAAATCTAAACCTCGTATAAAACTCCGCGCCAAAAATAAAGCAATACCTCGTAAGTGCCCGTTAAATGAGAATAATGCATTACTAAGACATTCATTTTTATTAATATAATCAATTAACTAATAAATAGCACAAATCAATTACTTTGTCACTATTTTTTTTTTTAAATAATCTGTTTAAGAAGTTTTTTGTGATTTCTGCAAAACATGCTAAAAATACTTACGAGGTCCTGCACTTTAACTGACGACATGTAAAAATTTTGTTCGTCGGATATGAACGTTACAGGCCTTTCTAGCTTGTTTGTACTTATTCCGGTTTTCCTCACCTCAAAGCAGGAGTTTTCTTTCGGTTCGATAGATTTTATCCTATTCGGAACAAAATTTCTCATACCATAAAGAATCAGATTTGCGACCATATCTGCCCTGGAGTCTACGTCACTATCGAGGAAGCATAGTGACCAGTTAAATTTCCCGATATCCTTCCACATTAGCGTGGTTGTTCTTCTTCGGGACGGGGACGACTTTTGCCGTTTTCCACTTCGCAGGGAAATTGCTGTTGTTCAGACAGTTGCTAAAAATTATAATCAAAGATTTAGTAACTTTTTAAGTACGTAATTAGAAATCTTATCGCTTCCTGCGGATTTTTTGGAATTTCCAGTGTAGATGATATCAGCCACTTCTTCAGGAGAAGTAAAAACATCTGAATGCGAGTTTCTAATTCATCAATAAATTCAGAAAGTTGTGTATGAGAGAGCGGTCTTTGAAACTATCAAGTGAGTGATGGGAAAATGCTTCAGCTTTCTCAGCAGAAGTTGTTGAAACTTCTTTTCCGTGAAGGATGGTGTCTGCAATTGAGTTCGCTCTTCCAACAATCAGATTGATTTTTTTAAACGTGTCAGGGCCAGGTTTGATATCTGCAATTCTCTTCCTGAAATACTTTTCCTGATGATGTTTTACTGCCTGGTTGAACATTGTGCACTGAAGTTCTGAATGCAGTCGCCGGTATTCGTCACTTTCCCTGTTGAAAGTCTCGTGGTAGATTCTTTGGAGGCTTTTGTCGGTGAGCATTTATATTACTTGAATATGCTGGGGCGGGGAATTTTCCGCCTTTCCAAAACATTCTTGACCACTGTTTCAAATTGATCAATGGTATTACCAATTTCATTCTGGGTGGTTTTCTTCCACTTCTGAATGGAATCTTCTCCACATATCATGATACAAATAGTTATTGCAATTTGGGCCCCCTCCGCTTATAATTTCGAAACCACCAGTCAGCCTTTAGACATATGGTCATGGATGACAGTAATGTTTAACAGCATGAATCTTAGATCTAAATTAAAATTTAAAAAATTAAAAAATAATATTTTAAATACAAACTATGAAGTTCAAATTTATTTCGAATTTTCTTTCAAATCGAAGTTTCACATAATGTAGTTATTTTGCCCTAGGTGAAAATCATCCTATCACTCTCGCATAAAGTAAAGGATTTCAGTTTATTTTAAATTGATCATGAATATAAATTCTGTGTTTAGATTAGGAAACCATGCAAAAATTTACATTTAGGACTCTCGTCTTAAATCAATTAATTTATTCAAAACAAATTGCCACGACTTAAGTCAAAAACTCTTCATCAATAAAGTCAATTTCACATTATGTTAAATCAAAATTATTTACATGATATCTTTACCCTTCATAATCAGTCATTGCCATAAATTAAGAATCTATTCACTTGCCCAAAAAGAATTATTTCAAGTTCTTTTCTCTTCAAAAGATCTTGCTATTTTACTTGCAAAACCCTTTTTTGCATCTGCATCTTTGGACACATTCATGGGTATAGAGGTATTGTAGTCATCATGTTGCAAAAATACAATTGTTTTGCCTATACCATATCGAAACCCTAATCAATTCGCGAGCACTACATCAATCCTTTCAGAATATCATATTTCCCAGGAGAAATCATTTCTACTTCTTCCTTCACCCCTTCTCGGTTGAACTGCAAAAAAAAAAGGAAGAGATTTATTAAAAACTGCAATGTAAATGCCCATCATCCTCCTATCGCACTATCAATCCATCTTGATGTTCTTCCGCAAACACAGCACCAATCTCTTTCCTAAATTACAAAAAAAAAATAGAAATGCCTTCGCTGGAAAAATTCCCATGGTATTTAGGCTAAACATCTTTTAAAATTCTTCAACAGCGTTCTAAGCACGTCGACCCTTAGCACAGCGATCAAAGGGTGCAAAAACTATGAACTCCATGAGCAAAAAAAAAAATATCCTCAAGACATTGATGAAAGACAAAAAGGATCAACGACGAGTTTTCTTCTTCGAAAAAGGTTCAAAAAACCAACAGAAAAAAAATAAAAATCTTTCCTTTGCTGAAATTCGAGACGAGCATCATCGATATCATCATAATTATTGTGATCTTTAGATAAAAGTATGCGAGGATCTCTCTCGAACAGAAATATATGTGCGTACATATGTATATAAAAAAAAAGGATTCTCAATTCACGCTAAATTACATCGGAGGTGAATCCTTGGAAGGTAAAGGAAAATCCAAATCGAATAAAAACACACAGTGAAAAAGGTTACCTAAGCCATTTGGAGGAAAGGATCACAACCCTTACGACCCCTTGTCGCATTACAAAAATCGATGATTTTTCCTCAAAAATATCTAAGGGCATCCTACAGAGAATTATATACATATAATATAGGATCAGGCACAGCTTTTGAGTTGAACTACTTGCACTTCCCAGAGGGAAACAATAAAAGGTCTCCCCGATGCCTGATGGCAAACATTAAGTATTTCACCCGTGAAAGACATTTACCACAGTCCAGAGTCCCAGAGTCCATAGGTTAGGACTATTAAGGTTAAATGATGATGCCAGAGTCTGTATAGTCGTCTACACATTCGTACCTGGATTTTTAAGGATTTTTTCTCTACTTAATGTACAAAATCTCTATTTTATATTCCTTGAGCTGGCTGGGTCGTGCATTTAAAGTGCAGGGAAAAATGGCAAAATAAAAATATTCACACACAAAAGAAATTCTCTTTTTTCACAAATTAACTTAACAATAAAATTTGGTTATTGATGATGGATGATTACCATCATCATTGGCTTTGGGGCCTATTGATAGATCGATTTAACTTCTATTTTCACATCTGCATTATCACGGTTGATGCATTTTTGTGTTATTCTAATGTCTTCACTTTGAATAGATAGCTCACCTATGTCGATATGAAAATTTTAAGATGGTCTGACCATTTCTTTCTTCTTTGTTGTCGAACAAATGGGCTCCTTTATTTATTCCTTCCCTAATACTCTTTGTATATGACACTTCAACACAATGCGTAATAGAGAAATTAGGGAGATTTATTTATGCAGATTTTGGAAAATAAGGATACCCGTATTTATGAGGAAGAATTTGCTTTGACAATTGAGGTCAAGCTTGGGTCAAGGAACTGTCTTCGGATTTTGTTATTGAAACTCGAGGAGGGTAAGGTAAAAAAAAAAATCATAAATAAAATTTGGTAAGTAAGAGTATTTGTACATTGTAATTTATTATAATAAATAAATTGAATAATATAATAAATACTGACACTTAAGAATTTAACCTACAGGGGTACAACATAGTGCTAATTTTGTCCCCACACTATGGTCTCGTCTGGTACATTCGTAGTCATGTTTCTTACCAGCTTTAGTCTCAGTAAGGCCGCTATACTAATACCGGCCTTTACTTTATGTGTCTTAAAATTGCTGACTGTAAGCACCACATAATAAACACTTCTTTCATTTCAAGGAGCTGGACTTTAGATAGCAATCTGACTTGTAATGAAATCGAATTCTTAGACATTAAGCATCCCCTTTTTCATTTGCAACTTATAGGTACTATAAGGCAAGTTATGCATTCTTAAAAAAAATCAAACTCGAGATTTTGATCAAAGTTGACATTACGATGATATCGAGGCGAAAAAAGTGGGTCTCGAAATTATGTCTGTCTATCTGTTCTACTGCAACCTAAACGGTTCGGCCGATTTGCTTTAAACTTGGAAGAAAGTATTTTTAATTTTTCCCTCTATAATTTCTTGCAGTGCAATTTAAGAAAACTTATTATCAAAGGGCACGGTAGTGCCCAGCCAAGTTCTGGCACTACACCCTTTTTACAGGAACAAACTCTGGCGATTTTTGACCCCTCCCTATCTTCAGTACCAATGAAGTCAGAAACTTAAGACTCCGAATATTTGCTAAGGTAGTCAGGCATAGGCGCCTCACCAAATTTCAATTTTCTAGCATAAGCGGTTCCTGAGATATAAGGCCTCAAAAATCACAAAAACCGTAACTGACTGACTGACTGACAGATCATCAAAATTATGGAGCACTTCGGGACATCGTAGAATCTTGTACTTTTGCACAACGGTAGGTCTTGTCATGCAAGCAGAGGAAAAAATTTGAAATTTTACATTCAGGGGGCGTGGTATCCGCCCACTTCCTCAGAACTGATGTAAATTATATATGGCAAACTTCCGATTGCAGTAGAACAATGAAATTTGGTAGAGCAGTAGGAATCAAATTGCATATAAAGGAACAAAAATAAAAATTGAGGTTTTCCATTCGGGGGCGTGGTATCCGCCCACTTTCGCCGAATTGGTGTTGGTTGAATGGAGCACTTTCGACTGCTGTACAACGATGAAATTTTGTAAAGTAGCAGGGCTTAAATTGCATACAAAGAAAAAATTTTAAATTTTGAGGTTTTCCATTCAGGGGCGTGGTATCCGCCCACTTCTTCAGAACTGATGTAAGTTATATATGGCATACTTCCGATTGCAGTAGAACAATGAAATTTGATAGAACGGTAGGGCTCAAATTGTTTATAAAGGACCAAAAATAAAAAATGAGGTTTTCCATTCAGGGGGCGTGGAATACACCCACTTTTACTTCCGACTTTTGTAAAACGATGAAATTTGGTAATGTGGTAGGACTTAAATTGCATACAAAGAAAAAAATATAAAATTTGAGGTTTTGCATTCAGGGTCGTGGTATCCACCCACTTTCTCAGAACTGATATGTAAATTGTATGGTACACTTCCAATTGCAGTAGAACAATGAAATTTAATAGAACGATCGGGCTCAAATTGCATATAAAGGACCAACAATAAAAATTGAGGTTTTCCATTCAGGGGGCGTGGTATCCGCCCACTTTCTGAAAAAAAGTTTGATTTATATGGAGCACTTCCGATTGCTGTAGAATGATGAAGTTTGGTGGAAAGGTATAGCTTAATGTACATTCAAAGCGAAAAATAGAAAATCTAAGATTTTTCATTCGAAGTGTCTTTTTATTGTCATTTTGAAACTATACATGCATTTTGAAATTTCATAACTTTTCGTAGAACTAGAGTGCTCGATTTGGTACTCTATGTTATGTTAACATGAATGAAAAAAGAAAACATTTGCATACCTGAAAAAATTATGAGTTTACATAAAAAAACTATTAACTGTGATGTGAACTATAATAAAACCACTAATTAGGCTGTTAATTGGTGGTCTACTTTCATTTAAAAAAAGGAGTTAAAATTGCAACAAAAACATCATCGCATCCTCAACAATTATTGCTTTTTTATGGCTTTGAGCGGATGTAGGTACTAGTATTTATTTAACATTAAAGTAGGTATGTTAGTGTTAGGTATCTTGCCAGGAGAAGAAGAAACAATTGAAGCGCAAATCAAAACAACCAATAACAAAAAAAAATATATGAGTACCAAAATAAATAGGAAGCTTTAAACTAAGTTGAGTATATCCTTCTATCTTTCCGTATCTTTCGAGATTTTGACATGGCAAAAAGGAGTGAGATCAGACCAAAAACATAAATGTTAAAAAAAGAGCCAAGTTCTTCTATACAAAAACCTTTGTGTAACAAGTCAGCCGTGAAAAGTACTGAGATCTAAAAGTGCGCCAAGTTCTTACTTCATGAAGGTTTAATACCGAATATTTAAAGTAGAATAATATTGAAACAGCTACAATGTAATAGAGAAATTTTATTATTTAATGATTACTGACTAAAATTTGATGGGCTTACTTGGCAAGTTTTTTTTTATGCCCAAATTCGAAAGGTTTTAAAAACTTGACGGTGATTCCCTAGAGGAGAAATTGCAATTTTTTTTTAGCTCTAAAACGGTACCCCCCATACACTTTTGAATTTCAAATTTTGTATGGCAGGAGCTCCTTTGCATTTGAAAAAAATATAATCTAAAATTTTTTTCGAAAAAATAGTTTTTGGATTTTTAAAAAAATAATACATAAAATTTATTTTTTTTGAAAATTCAATATCTTGAAAACGGATACACTATTAAATTTTTAAATTTCGTTTTAAAATGTATTTTATTGAATACTATCAATTTGCATATCAATTTTTTTATACAAATTTTAATGAAAATTTAGTACACAAAAAACATGTTTCAGTGTGTCTGTACCTCTCCCTACAGCCTAAACCACTGGACCTATGTTCTTCAATCCCGGTAGTTAAGGGGTTCGGTGATTCCCTAGAGGGGAAATTGAAAGTTTTTTTTTAGCTCCAAAATTAACGGTACCCCCCATACACCCGTATTGCAACATTCTATTTATCTCGAAAACGGCTCTAACGATTTCGATACAAAAAAATTGAGTTAGATATTATGGATATGGACTACATTTTGGTAAAAAAAAAATTGGGCAAAATGTTATTAATGGTATCTGTATCTGTTATAGAACCGTTTTTTTTTTATTTTCGACTTTCTCATTAACGGCTCTAACGATTTTAACCCAACATTTTTACCAGGAGCCCCCTTAAGTTTAAAATAATATTGTGTATAAAAATATTCAAAAAAATATTTTTTTGTTTTTTTGAAAAAAAAAAAAAATTCCAATTTATTTTTTGAAAAATCAATATCTTGAAAACGTGTGAACGATTTTTTTTTTGAAATTATTTTCTAAAATCCATATTACTAAGCACTTAAAATTGGCATCCCAAAATTTTGTTCTAGAAAAATTTGAAAGAAATTTGTTATATAAAGAATTACTTTAATAAAACGATTTTTAAATTTTATTTGCGTAAATTCATACTTTTCCGGAAATCATTTAAACATTTAAACATTTGTATCTCATAACATCCATGTTTTTTTTTTATATATATTTAAAAAATGTATTTTAAATTCCAAAGTACTATTACATAAGAGCAAGTCGTGCGATCCAGTCGTGCATTTTATTTTGTATGCTAAAGCTCCCCAAAAGTTTGAATATTATTGTGCATTAAAATTTTCCAAACATTTGTTTTTGGATTTAAGAAAAAAATTCTATTTCTTTTTTTTTCAAAACTCAATATTTCAAAAACCCCATGCACAAATTTTTTTTTAAATTTGAAAAATAATAGTTTCTTAATATAATCTACCAGATGTAGGAAAAAAATTATTTTACCTAAGAATATCGGTACCCACCATACAAATGTTAAAACATGGTTTTCGAAAATTGTATTTTTCTCGAAAAGTGCGCCTAGAATTTTGATAAATTTTTTTTCCTTTCGATTACTTTTTACGATCTATTATTTAATAAAAAAGAAATTCAAATTAAGATATTACTGACTGTACCTACCATAGAACCATTTTTTCGAATTTTGAATTTCTCACTATCGGCTTAACGGATTTTGATTATTCACAGAAAACCGCCGTTGTTGAATCTGAAACGAAACTTTGCTTCACGGATTCAGCAAGTTGTTGGGTGTCTTTCCAAAACTTTCCGAATGACTAACATACGGCCGAGTTCAGACTACTATCAACTAAATTTCTCGAGAAAAATAAAAAAAGAATAAAATCGAGAAAAAGCCTTTTTCTAGACATTCCCCTAGTTACAATAAAACACTCGCGAGTTTTTTGAAGAGCGAAGCCATCGTTACCAACTAAATAATAATATGATGAAAGAGGAAAGCATATCTTAACACCACGAATTAGATTCAATACTATAGTGGATCTTTTTTTCCTTTTCTTTAAAAATTAAAATGCACGACTGGGTCGTACGAACTTGCTCTTATGTAAACCACTAGGAATTTCAAAAATGAATGTTAATAGAGAAAAACTGTTCATAAGTATAAAATTCATTTTTTTTAAATGACTAAAACAACTTCTTTAGTAGTAGCAAATATTAGCTTATGCAAGAACAAAAATTATAAGTCTGTACTGGTTTCTTAAAAAAATAAGCTTTTTATACACAAATTTTTTAAAATATTTTTAAGAAAAAATTTAAGAACGCCAATTTAAAGTTTTTATTATTGTTCGAATACGGAATTTTCAACAAAAAATAGATTTTGTTTTTCAAAAATTCAAAAATTATTTTTTTTAAGTTTTGAAATGCAATGTTTTTTAAACTTTTTAGAAGCTTCTCTATAAAAAATTTCATTAAAATCCGTTAATCCAAAAAAAATTGTTTCAAAAATTTGAAAACAAACTATTGTTCAAACAGTTCGAACTGAACATCGACGAGACAAACATCTCTAACTCTATAGACGATTTCTTTTTCATTTTGTTTTATTTCGAAATTTAATCTCAAAATGTCTAAGACCTGTGCTAAATGCAATGAAAAATTGCCAAGATCGGACAGTGTCTTATGCAATTCTTTCTGTGGTCAAAGTTTCCATAAAATGTGTGCTAATATAAATGTTGAAGAATTAAATGTGATAAAAAATTCTAAAAATTTCTTTTGGAAATGTAACAGTTGCTCTCATTTTAAATTCTCCACCATTATTCACCGCTTTAGTGAGCTATCTGAGTGTGTTGGTGATCTTAAAAGAGAAATATCTGCCTTGCAAAAATTAATTGTTACCATAGCGAGTGCTCCGGAAAATGTTCTCTTTGATAAAGCGAAAATCATAACTCCGAGTGCCGTCAACCAATCTTCAAATTGTCAACCAAGTGCCATTGAATATAATAGTAGTGAAAATTCTCTTTTGCCTACCAACATAAAGTCTGTTCCTGCTCTTAACTCTATTAGTCCTCTACCAGTCAACAAAATCACCGAAAATATAACAATAATTGAAAACAATGCATCCTGCTCTAAATCTCATCTTCTCACTTCTATCGCCAACAATAGTCCCCATAATAATACAAACAAAAAAGTAAAGAAAAGATCTAATAACAACAAAAAACATAGCCCCGTAAACCAGAATGCCTCCACATTTTATGGCACTGGGTCGGCTGCAAACTTAATTGTCGTACCCAACATCCAATGGATCCACATCTCTAAATTTGACAAAAACACTGCTCCTGAATCAATAATTTCATATTTATCAAACAAAATTAATCTGCCCAGTGATACATTTCAATGCTTCAAACTTACAAAGAAAGATGCCGTGCTAAATGACCTTTCGTTTGTGAATTTTAAACTCAGTGTACCTGTAGACAAACTGAATCTCGTTATGGACCCTGCGGTTTGGCCTGAATTTGTTAAAGTTAAATTATTTATATCATTTTCAAAAAACGAAGAAACCCAAAAGAAGCCGATTGCAATAACATAATCTACAATGATCAGTTTTCACCTGTACCTTTGCCTATTCATAATAATCTCTCTTCATCTAAAGCCTCTCAATTTGTCTTATTCTACCACAATGCCAGTGGCTTAAGAACAAAAATGCAAAATATTCTTCTTCTTTCCTCATCACAACAGTTCGATATCATTGCACTCTGTGAAACATGGCTCTCTGAGAATCATTTCAATGGGGAAATGTTTGACAACCATATGTTCAATGTTTTCCGAAAAGATCGATGTCGTCACACAACTGGTCTGAGCCGCGGTGGAGGTGTGCTGCTAGCTGTACGTTCATCATTTGTAAGCTCGCTAATTGATTTGCCCTCTTCGTCTTCTGAAGTGAATTCTAATTTCGATTTGGACCAGCTGATTGTACGCGTAAGCGTTAACTTTCATGATGTATTTATTATTTTAAGTTATATACCACCAAAGAGTTCTTTTGAGTTATATAAATTACACATTGATAATTGTTCTGCAGTTCTTAAAAATCTTAAAGATAACCAAAATATAATAATCTTGGGTGATTTTAATTTACCATTTATTAACTGGGTACATGACCCTGAAGTCAATTGTTTGGTTCCTTTTAATATCAAAAATGAATGTGAGAGTGTGGTTGTTGATACTTTAGCTGAATTTGGACTTAATCAAATAAATTCTTTTTTTAATAATTTGAATCGAGCTCTTGATTTAGTATTTGTGGATAATGAATTCAGTGTGAGTATTAGCAGCCCCATACCGCCCCCTATTCCAAACTCTGAAAGTCATGTAGTTCTTTGCCTTAGCATTACATTTTATGAATACATAAAAAAAAAAAATTCTATTGATGTTGCTTATAATTTTGAAAAATGTAATTTCAGTGAAGTGTCGAATTATATGAATGTACACAGATGGGTGTCTGTTTTAGACAGCTTTAATCTAGAAAGTGCGTTTAATACCGTGACTAATTCATTAAAAGTGGCAATTGACTTAAACACTCCAAAGTTCTTGCGTAAAACATCATCTAAGCCGAAGTGGTTTAATAAAAAACTAATTAATATTAATAATAAAAAAAATAAGGCTTTCAAGTTATTCCGAAATTCCAATAATGATGTTGCTCTCTATGTAAAATATTGTCGATTGCAAAAAGAGTTCGATTTTCTTAACAAATTTCTTTTCAAGCAATATATCCTTAATATCGAATCAAAGTTAAAGAAAAATAGCAAATGTTTCTGGCAGTTTATAAACGATAAAAAAAGTTCCACGGGTATCCTTAACTCCATTAATTATTTAGGTGAAACATCAAGCGACCCCTTGAAAATTTGTAATCTCTTTGCTAGTTTTTTTCGCTCAGTATATAAGCCATCATGCTTAGGAAATATGTCTAACGTAGACGTGTTCCCTGAACTTATAAACATTGGAGACTTGCAGGTAAGCAAAACTGAAGTTGAGTCTGAATTAAGTAATTTAAATGAAGATAAACAGCCAGGTTTTGATGGCCTCGCTCCCATTGTTTTAAAAAGGTGTGCTAGTGCCTTAGCAGTTCCACTTCAATATATTTTTAATCGTTCTCTTAGAGAAGGTGTTTTCCTAGAGGATTGGAAAAATTCTTTCTTGACCCCAGTTTTTAAATCTGGGTCCAAAAGTGAGGCCACTAATTACAGGCCAATTTGCAAAATATCAGTTATTCCTAAGCTATTTGAAAAAATAGTATATAATAAACTAGTTTTTCTTTTAAGAGAAATTATATCTCCACTACAACATGGGTTTATCAGTGGGAGATCAACCACAACAAACCTTACTATTTTTAGTAACTTTGTAGTGGATGCCCTTGAAAAAGGTCTACAATGTGATGTAGTTTACACTGATTTCTCAAAAGCGTTTGATAGAGTAAATCATGCAATTCTACTGGTTAAACTTAAAAACTTGGGTTTTCACTCTAATTTATTAAAATGGTTTGGTTCGTACCTTATTGGTAGATCGCAGCATGTTCGCATCAATAACTTATTATCGGATCCTATAGCAGTTACTTCTGGTGTTCCCCAAGGAAGTCATTTAGGACCCCTCTTATTTTTGATTTTCATCAATGACATTCCAAAATATCTCAAATATTGTAGGTGTTTAATGTATGCAGATGATCTAAAACTTTTTGTAAGTATTAAGTCAACTTCAGACTGCATTAATCTTCAGAAAGATTTATCAAGCTTATCTTGTTGGTGTAGCAACAACGATCTTCATCTTAATGTTTTAAAATGTCACAGTATATCATTCTGCCGAAAAACCTTCCCGATTTCTTATGATTACAATATTAATGGAACCTTTTTAACAAGAGTAATGGAAAAAAAAGATCTTGGGGTTATATTTGATACAAGGCTTACTTTTAATAGTCACATTGATTATATCGTAGCTAAGGCTAGCTCAATGCTTGGTTTTATTTACCGAAATTCGAAGGATTTTAAGGATCCTTTCACTCTTAAATCACTCTTTTTTAGCTACGTAAGATCTATTTTGGAGTACTGCTGCATTGTATGGAACCCACATTATAACGTTCACTCTTTAAGAATTGAAAAGGTGCAGAAAAGATTCACTAGAATAGCTATAATGACTTTGAGTTGGAACATCGATATGCCCTCTTATAAAGCAAGATGTTTATTACTAGGGATCCAATATCTGGAAATTCGGAGGTCATATTTTGAAATAATGTTCATCAGAGATATTATAAACTATAAAATTAACTGCCCCTTTTTGCTTTCGCTGGTAAATTTCTACGCACCCATGCGGGAATTTCGCTCTTGCTGTCTTTTTTATGTCCCTTTCCACAAGGTAAATTACGGTAATAATGAGCCATTAACGCGCTGTTTAAGGCAGGCAAACTCTGTATGTAGGGTTCTTGAATTTAATATGTTCCTAAGCAGAGATTGTTTCAAAAAAAAATTGTTATCTTATTTGTACTTTGGTGGATAATTTATTTATGCATGTATCTTATGAATGTTAGTTATTAAGTAGTCTATAAGAGATTTAAAAGCTCTGTTTGATGAAGAAAGAATAAATAAATAAATAAATAAATAAATAATATTTCAGGAATACACATATTGAACTTCGTCAATGCCTCAAAATGGCTTGACTGATTAATAGAATACATAGGTTTTATCAGGAAAGAGTGATAACACTCACGGGTAACACAATGGATCTACATTGATCTAAGTGTGACAATAGCAACATCAATTGTCAGCCCAACAACCTAACCTAACCTAACCTAGCTTTAACAAAACAAATTTTTTGATTTTATTTTAAATCTGTGGGACAGTTTTTGAGAAAAAAAATATTTACAAAAATCGTATGGCAGGTACCGTTATTTTCGGTCTTAAGAAAAAACCGAAAAAATGTGTGGGGGGAGGGGGAAGTTAAAAATACTATCTACGAAGTTTGAAGAAAATCGGCCGAGATATTAAGGCTGTAGTCGAACAGGCAGACAGACAGAATTGCGAGATTCACTTTTGTAGTCTTCGCTATCATCGTAGTTTCAACTTTGATCAAAATCTCGAGTTCAATTTTTTTTCCGAATGCATAACTTGCCTTATAGTGCCTATAAGTCGCAGGTAAAAAGACGAGTTAATAATTTTATGATAGGAATCTAAGAGTTACTCACTCTTATCGTTAAAGACCCATTTGCTAACAAATGGAATTAACTTTAGATTATAGCTTAGGTAAGAGTCCGTCGAACTCCTCTTTTGAACCATTCCACTCGAAAGATTGCTCCAAACCAGCATTTGTCGCTTTCGCAAAATGCTAGCTAAGTACATCCGTTCCTGGTAACACGCACACACGAATTGTTAAGTGTTGTATTTATTTATAGTAACTAAGTACATCAATGGTCGATGGTACCATGGTTGCCCTCAACCTCGCCAGAATTTTGCAGCCGAAATCCAGAAAAGAAGGAAAGGAATGAAACGAAGGGCAACCATTGTTGCGGTAAATTTTGCAATAACGAGTTATAATTTTTGTTCTTGCATAAACTAAATGTCATCATAGCTAGCACTCGATTCCCACACCCCAATACACACAAAGGGACCTGGCGGTCTCCGGATCAACTAACCGTTAACCAGATTGATCATGTTGCGATAGAGGCGAGACATGCTTCCAGTATCCTGGATGTCCGAACATTCCGAGGAGCCAACATAGACTCGGATCATTACTTGGTGGTAGCCCAAGTACAGATGCGGGTATCGATGACGCCACAACGACGGACGGATGCTGCGAAAAGATTCAATGTCGCGAAGTTAAAATCGCAGGAGGTCGCCAGGACTTTTGCAGACCGCGTCTCTTAATCTCTCAGCAAGCCCGCCTCCAGCTTCATCTACGGAGGACCTGTGGAAGCACTGCCAGAATGCCATCAGTAGGGCCGCCACTGATGTGCTGGGTTTCACAAGGCCACCACAACAAAACCCCTGGTTTGACGAAAAATGCAGGTTGGCGCATGTAGCAAAGAACAAGAACCAGAGCTGCTGAGAGAGATGCCCGGGGGCTTTACGGGCTAACACAAAGGGAGGAACGCCGACTTCTAAGAAGGAAAAAGAGAAAGCATGCGAAGCGGGCGGTCGAGTCTATTGAGGACTGTACCGGCAGGGGGGACGTTCGAAAGTTTTACCAAAAGGTGAGGCAATCCACCCAGGGATACAAAGCTAGAACGGAAGCCTGTCGGGATGAGAGTGCGAATATGGTAGTGGACACGCAGACCGTGCTGAGGATCTGGAAACAACACTTTTCCAGACTGCTGAACGGCGAGGAAGGCCAAAATTCCGCAGTTAGGCGGAATATTCCATTCAACCTGACGATGATGGTCAAAATTTCCGTCCACCCGACCTAAATGAATTGCGGTCAGCGATAGCCAAGCTGAAAGCGTACAAAGCTGCTGGTGCGGATGGCTTGCCAGCTGAGCTATTCAAAGTAGGTGGGGATGACTTGGTAGGGAGCATGCACCGACTTATCTCAAAAATTTGGTCGGATGAAAGTATGCCCAATAGATGGAACCTTGGCATAGTGTGCCCCATCCACAAGAAAGGAGATGCTCTGATGTGTGCCAATTACAGAGGTATAAGTCTCCACAACGTCGCATATAAAATCCTGTCATCTGTACTGTGTGAGCGCCTAAAACCGTTTGTCAACGATCTGATCGGCCCCTATCAGTGTGGTTTTAGGCCCGCAAATCTACCCTGGATCAGATGTTCATACTTCGACAGATTTTGGAAAAAACCCGGGAGTTCCAAATCGATACACACCACCTGCTTATCGATTTCAAAGTCGCGTATGATAGCGTGGATAGAGAAAAACTATATAGAGCCATGTCTCATCTCGGAATCCCTGCCAAGCTCGTCCGCTTGGATGACGAAGGAGAAATCTCGCTGCTCCGTCAAGGTCGGTAAGAACAAAACCGAACCCTTTGATGTCGAGAAAGGTCTGACGCAAGGCGACGCGCTATCATGCAACCTATTAACATCGCTCTTGAAGCAATTGTACGAAACTCAAAAGTCAACAATAGAAGTACAATTTTTCAAAAGTCAGTGCAACTGCTTGCTTATGCGGATAATATTGATATCATTGGGAAGACGAAGCGAGCTGTTACCGGTGCGTTTGCAAGTATTGAAATGGAGGTGGCTAAAATGGGTTTGGCTGTTAATGAGGACAAGACGAAGTATATGCTATCATCGAGAAAGGAATCTCCACATCGTCGACTCGGGCAAAACGTCACGATGGATAGGTATAACTTCGAAGTCGTCAAAGACTTTATCTACCTGGGCTCCACTATAACATCGCAAAACGACATCAGTGTAGTGATCAAGCGAAGAATTACTCTTGCCAACCGCTGTTTCTTCGGGCTAATAAAGCTCTATCTCAAAGAACCAAGGAGACCTTGTATAAGACCCTCATCATCCCGGTCCTACTGTATGGGGCAAAAGCATGGACACTGTCTAAAACGGATGAAAATCTGCTTAGGTGCTTTGAAAGAAAAGTTCTCTGCTTGATCTTCGGTCCAGTCTGTATCGATGGAGTATGGAGGAGAAGGTTCAACAACGAGCTGTACGGCGACGTTGACCTAGTCAAGAAGCTGAAAATACAACGGCTTAGATGGCTGGGACATGTGGAGGCCGTAGTCCACCCTAAAGTAAAGTAAAGTAAGTCAAGTAATAAACTAAAGCTTGCTTGAATCACATAGCATCCGATTTTTGGCTTCAACTACTAAAGGAGTTGTTTTGAAATAAAAGTTACAGAGAATATTTTATTTAATCTTGAATGTAACAATTTTTATTGAGGAATAAAAAATATTTTATAAATATATAAAACTTAAAAGTATGTTTATACAAAAAACTAAGTTTCAATTAAAAGCTCAAGTAGTGAATTACATATTTACAACACTCCACCTTAATTCACAATCAAATAACGAAAAATTAACACTAACATTAATGGTTAAAATAATTCAATTAATATAAAAACAAACAAAATATTAAAGAGTTAAGCCCATATTTTCCAAACAAAAATTATGTTTATCATTAGTAACACCTTTTGTTAAACTATCAGCAACCATATTTTCAGTGTTGAGATATTTTATCTTAACTAAGCCATCTGTTATTTTCTCTTTTATAAAATGATGTCGAATATCAATGTGTTTAGTTCTTGGACTGTAAAGTTGATTGTGTGCAATATTTATGGCACTCTTGTGGTCGCAATGAATTTCAACCGAATCGATATTCTCACCAATTTCTTGCAGTAGCTGTTTCAACCAAATAGCTTCTTGCGTAGCCGATGACAAGGCCATGTATTCTGCTTCTGCACTTGAGAAAGCAACTGTTGGTTGACGTTTACTAGTCCATGTAATTGCTCCACCTTGAATCTTGAATAAATAGCCAGTACATGATTTTCGACTTTCAATGTCCGATGCCCAATCTGCATCCGAGAATCCAATCATACATTGTTTTCCATCACGCGAAAATTGAAGTTTATAATCTGTTGTACCTTTGAGATATTTGAAAATTCTTTTTACTGCATTCCAGTGACCTTTTCCAAATTCGTTGTTGAAACGACTCACATTTCCAACCGCAAACGAAATATCTGGACGAGTACAAACAGATAAATAAAGTAAACTTCCTACTGCTTCTTGATAAGGTATATTTTGCATTTCCTTGGTCTCATTCGATGTATTAGCTGTCATGTCCTTGGTTAATTTTTGATTTAAATCTACTGGGTTCTTCACAGGATAACAATCATTCATCTTAAACTTGACAATTATTTGTTCCGTGTATTTTTTTGGTCAAGTGTAATTGTTCCTTGTTTCTTGTCCCGAGTGATTCTCATCTCGATGCAATTACTTGCTTCTCCCAAATCTTTCATGCTAAAATTCTTCGTCAAATTAGCTTTGAGTTGGTTTGTCCATCTTCTCCCTTGACGACGAAAATAAATGCACGAATCAATTTGCGAACATTTGTATCCACTCTTGATCATCACATTATTCAACTTGATATTACATTGTCGACTTGCTTGTTTTAAGCCGTAAATAGCCTTTTTCAGCTGGCAAACTCGACCACTTCCATCATCAAAACCTTCAGGTTGATTCATGTAAATTGTGTCATTGACATCGCCTTGTAAAAATGCTGTTATTGCATCCATGATCCATCTGTTCGATATCTAAGTCGTATCTAGCTGCTAATGCCATCATTAAACGTATTGAAGAATATCGAACAACTGGTGAAAACGTTTCTTCATAATCGATACCAGCACGTTGACTGCATCCTTTCGCAACTAGTCTCGCCTTGTATCGAAGGATTTTTCCATTTGTATCGGTCTTGATTTTGAATACCCATTTTGAATTTATTGCTCTTCTGTCTGTTGGTAAATCTACCAATTGCCAAGTTTTGTTTCCTAAGAGTGATTGAAATTCTTCATTCATTGCACTCCTCCAATCTTCACTATTTAAACTTGAAATCGCTTCACTAAAAGATGATGGTTCATTAACATTATCTTGTACAAAATATTGAACGTCTTGTCTGTTGATTGCATTTTTTATTCGAGTTGATCTTCTTAAAGTTGTAGTTTCATTTGAATTGTTGATCTGTACTGGATCTGATGTTACCATTTCATTTGGTGGAATTATCTCTTCACTGATTTGATCTTCTTGAAATGGTGGTACTTCCACAGCATCACAGTATTCATCAGATGAATCACTATCACCCAATTCAAGAACTATACAACCGTTATCTGAACATTCATTTGATTTTTAAATGGCATAACTGGATAACTGGTTTTCTCAGATTCTAAAAAAATAACATCTCTGCTTTCAACCACCTTGTTTGTTGCAGGATTTATCAACCTATATCCTTTGTTGCCATTGCAATATCCTACGAATATATGTTCAACCGATTTAACTTCAAACTTCTTTCGGTTCTCATCAGGAACATGAATCATAGCCGGTGATCCAAAAATTCTGAAGTGAGATAAATCTGGTCTAAATCCAGACCAAACTTCAATCGGCGACTTGTCCTCCAAAACCCGTGAAGATGAATGATTCTTTATGTATGTTGCAGTAGCAACGGCCTCTGCCCAAAATTTTTTACCTAAATTTGCATCTGTGAACATACATAAAGCTCTTTCCGTCAATGTTCGAACTGTTCTTTCAGCAAGTCCATTTTGTTGTGGAGTATATGGTGTCGACGTTTGTCTTTCGATACCACAAATATTAAACAAATTGTCAAACCTTCTGTTGCAAAATTCAATTCCATTATCTGAACGAAACTTTTTCAATTTCTTGCCGGTTTGGTTCTGGACATATGCCTTAAACTCGCAGAATTTTTCGAAAACTTCATCTTTGGTTTTTAAAAAATATGTAAAAGTCATTCTTGAATGATCATCTACTAAAACAAAGTAGTAACGACTTCCACCAATTGATTTAGTTGGAGTTGGTCCTGCCAAGTCAGCGTGAACAAGTTCCAAAATTTCATTTGCTCGTGTTGCAGCATGCTTAAAGGGAAATCTCGCTTGTTTACCCTGTAAACAGGTAACACATACATCGGTTAATTTTTCTTCATTAAAAGAAACACCGTTCACTGCCCCTTTCTTCATTTTTAACAAATCATTGATGTTAATATGGCCTAATCTACGATGCCATGTCTCAATTTTTTTACTTTTAGATACAGCAACATAACTCTTGCATCTTGCACCATTCAAGCGATATAAACCATCAACTAAATTTGCAGTTGCCATCAACTTACCAAATTTGTTTTTTATATTGCAACCATTTGCGTTAAAATCAACATAGTTATTATTTTTCGTTAATTGACTTACTGATAAAAGATTGGCAGTTAAATTTGGAATGCATAAAACATCACGTACTTCAATCGGATTTGGTGTTCCATTAACATCAGCATATAACTTAACAGTGCCACATGATTCGACCTTCATTCTTGTATCGTTGGCAGCTAATATTTCGGAAATTGTAGATTTCTTTTCATTGAAAATCCAATCACTGTTCATTGTGAGATGCTGTGTTGCACCAGAATCAATATACCAATCATATTTATTGAACTGTCCAGTCAAAAACACTGAACTATACTCAGGCTTCACATTATAAGCTGAATCAGGTTTCCTTTTGGAATCCTTTTTTAATTTATTCTTGTCTGGGCAATCAGGTGATTTATGACCTTTTTTATTACATGTATAACAACGAATGCCACCTTTCCTTTGTTTCTGTTTCGCATTATTAAAGAATGCACTATTTTTGCTATCCGATGGAATTTCTTGTAATAATTTTGTCTTGACAGCGTCACTTGAAAGCTGAATTTCGACATTATCTAATGCCATTACCATTGGTCCATACTTTTCAGATAAGCCTCCTAATAAAAAACATGCCAGCCACTCGTCATCGACTTTGAAGCCAATAGCATTCAAATGTTGTGCAGCTGTTACGATTGTGTTAACATAAGCTTGCATTGATTCACATTCATCTAGTTTCGTCTGAGACAATTGACGAATTAAACCTATCCGACGAACCCTACCCTTGTCCTCAAAAACAGTTTGTAGTTTGTCCCAAACTTCTTTTGCCGTTTCAGCTTCTTGAACGTGAATAAAATTAGTCAATGGACAAAATCAGAGTCGTTCTGCATTTTGAAATTTTCGAAGCGTTCTCTTCGGTACCTTCAACAGATTTCCAAAGTCCTTCATGTTCTAAATAAGTTTCTATTACGAACTTCCAACTAGCATAATTATCACGCCCTTAAGCTTTTCAATCGTGGCCAAAAAATTGCTCGACATAATTATATTTATATGTCTTTTGGTCTTATTCAAGATTAAGCAAAAACAAAGAATATTATAATAAATGAAAAGATACGAGTATTACTTATTTGTACACATCAAATCTTCGGAGTAATTCTTCGGTATAATTAACCTTCTTAGCGTTTCTCTGGGCCCATAACCTTTTGAAATAAGAGTTACAGAGAATATTTTATTTAATCTTGAATGTAACAATTTTAATTGAGGAATGAAAAATATTTTATAAACATATAAAACTTAAAAGTATGTTTATACAAAAAACTAAGTTTCAATTAAAAGCTCAAGTAGTGAATTACATATTTACAACAAGTTGGTTTAGTCATTTAAAAAGTGAATTTTATGCTTATGAACAGTTTTTTCTCTTATAGCATTCATTTTGAAATTCTTACATAATAGGAAGTTTTTTTTTTTTTTATTTATTTTATTTCGATTATTTTTTTATAATCTTTAAGTCAATAACAAAAACTACATATTTGAAAATTAAAACATTACCTTAAGTTCCTATTTTATAGAACTATTTGTTCAATTTTTTAAATTCTCACTATCGGGATAATGGATTTTTTTTTTGAAAAAAAAAACTTCTACAATGTTTAAGAAACATTGCACTGTGCCACTTTTTAAAACAATCCCTCAAAAATTACCACCAACACAACACTCAATTCGTCTTTCGTATATCGTTTTTTTGTATGATTGAAAAACCTGTTTTGTAACTAGTAGCTGTGGTCAGTTATTGGAAAAATACCCTTTTCAACACAATCACTCCTAAGCTATAAATACAAATCAAAAGAGAAAAAGCAAAAAAAACAATGATGAAGGCAAAGATGGACAACTTAATGTCTTCCATTATGGTCAGTCGTGGTCATTGTCCTCTTTATTTCCTCACCTTGCTCTTTTCTTAAGACCTTCATAATAAGATTTTATGATCAATTTTTTGGTAAACAAAAGACTTGTTGAAGGGATCGTGCCATAAAGATCCTTCGATACTGGACAAAAGAATTAAAGGTATGCGGTCAAGGAGGATTTATATTTTCAATTTTAGTTTTTTTTTTTTTTTTATTTTCAATCTGAATTTTTGTAATAGTCTCTAATACCCATATCATTTCGTTGCGGGTCACTAAACGGAATCGTTTGACACCTTTGGAAAAAAGGTTATTTTTGCACCCCTATAAGGGATGCAAAATGATATATATAAATGCATCAATAAGATACAATCGAATTCAGTTCCTTTTTTTTTATTTCATTTTGTGAAGGATAATAATAAATTTGCGGCTTTCACAATAAATTCGGCGGAAGTAGATGTGCAATTGGGAAAAATAAAGAATATACGAAAAAAATAAAGGTTCACTTTTGGAGTTCAAGAAAGTCACATAGAAAAAAAAGGTGCAACCTTTTAATTTGCAATGGTTCTTAGACTCTAGACGGGTATTACACATAGGAATGAGGATGAAGGCAAAAGTAGGTAATTTCGTATCTTTTTCCTACATCAATCGGGAACTATTCGCGATAACGAAGAAATCTGAGATCCTTATGGCAAATTGTTTTGCAAATGAAGATTAAATGGGGATGAAAATTCTTTTTTTTTTATGTTGATTTCAAGCAATTTATTCCCATAATTTAAATATTTAACTAGAATAAATTATCTGATAGAGTGTACGATCAATTGAGCAGTCAACACATTTTGACAGGGGATATACGGTAAAGGGAGTTTTTTATTTAAAAATGCATCTTCGCTGGGTGAAAAGATATGAGTCTTATATTCCAAGATATATTTTATACCAATATATTAGGGACTGAATTGCCAAATTTTGTATAAATATTAAGAAAAAAAATCAACGATCGAAAGGCGATTAGATTGATAATAAGTCGTTACGTAGTTAGCCTATTTTTGCGTTCGCAAATTCGAAATTTTAGCTTTCCAGGGATGTTGTAGGCAAATTCGCTTAATTCATCGGTAAGTTTTGACGCCTGGGGGGAACTTATAGGCTTTTCACACCGAACTAAAATCTCGGATTTCAGCAACAAGATTACGAAATCTCATCGAAGCGTTCACACTGAACAGAACCAGGATTTCATTTGACGTTTCCGTCCATTTATCCTGCTTTCTCGGATATAATTTATCTTCTCTCCTTCTCTCCCCACAATTCAAATTTCAAATAGTCACTCGAGACTCGACTCCATTAACTGCTTTTTATCTACCTCTTCTCTTGCTGACAATTTGCTGACAAAGCAGAACATTTCTAAAGGTTTGTTTGTTTTGACAATCTTGTGTTTGAAAGTAGATTTTGAGGAGATTTTGTCGTAATCTAGTAGATTTGGAAATCTGAAAATGTATGGGAAATCTAGTAGATTTGGATGAGATTTTGAGAATTTTGCTCGAAATCTAGATTTTGATTTGATGTGAATAGCGTATTACTGTGACTTCTAGTACGAAACTTAAAATTATGAGATTGCGGAACTTGTTTCTGTAGAAGAATCGCGCATAAGCTACAACTTGAAGTGCAGTAGGATGTCACTAATAATAGCCCTGAAACAAAAGATTGCTCCTACCAAGGAACTCTAGAAGAGACTGCAGCCAAAGAATTCTCTAGATAACTAACACTTACATCGACTATACTTAGACCTTCTATAAGCTACGAGTATCTTTGAGAATTTCCAGAACTACCCAAAGAAAAAGATAAAGGATGGATGAACCCGGTCCAACAGTAGCTCTACCAAGTAGATTACTGGCATTTGCCTATCCGTTCTGTTGACCTAGGTAAATTAATGTCAGGGCCATCGCAACCGTGTGTGCAAGTGTGCAATGTGTGTGGCGCACAAGGGCGTAAACGTCTAGAGGCGGAAAATTAAGAGATCGGTATAACTCAACCTACACAGCATACTCCAAAAGTTTTTTTTAAGCTATTGGAACCTGTTTACATTTGACCGTTCACTACGTAGTGCTCACACAATCTACTACAGATCTTTATTCATATTTTGTTTGTGACTGTCGCCTCTCACACCAAATAACTTCTTCCATTGCAGTCAAAGTCTAAACTACTTAACGCCATGTCGCCATAGATTGACACTTGGGAATTTGCTTTCCACGCAACCTACATCTCAGACTTATAAACTCGAAAAGGATTTTGATTTTTTTTTTAGATTTACAGCCCAAGTATTTCCCATAAAATAAAACGAAGAAAATGTGTTTCGAAAAAATGAATTAATCATCAATCATTAGTCGTTCGAATTTGAGCTTTTAATTGGCATTCAGAGTTCAGACTCTATTATATCAAAATATAGTTCGCACACAAGCCACAAAATGTCAAATTCCATCAAAGGACACCTAAGATATCAAGGAATTATATATAATACTTCCAGTAAATAATTAAGTGTTTTAAAAAGAAAGTGAAAACAAAAACTTTTAAAAGTATCAGAAACTACTTTTTCTTCCTTCTGTCAAGCTATAAACTATTGATTTTTACCAAAGGTTTGATTTGACATACATAAATTGCAAATATTAGTTCATGCAAGAACAAAACTTATAACAAAGTTATAAGTTATAAGTAAAATAAGCTTTTATATACAAATGTTCAAAACATTTTTTTTATTACTTTACGAATAAAAAATAAATTTCCAAACAACAATATTTAGCCCAAAAAAACTGTAAAAAATTTCATTAAAATTCGTTCAGCCGGCAATGAGAAATCCAAAAATCTACAAAATGGTTCTATGGTCGGTACAGTCAGTTATAATTATATTGATTTCAATTTTTTTGTTTAATTTTATAGAACGTAATAATTTATCATAAGAAAAAAAGATTTTTGAAAGACAAGAAAAATACGATTTCGAAAACTATTTTTTAACATTTGTAGGGTAGGTACCGTTATTTTTAGGTAATACATTTTTTTCTCTTTATATTAGGAAACCTTTATTTATCAAGTTTTAAAAAAAAAATCTAGCAAGGGGTTTTCGAAGTATTAAGTTTCTTTGTATAAGAATTTGGTGTAGATTGAACGCGACAAAAACAATGCACGTCTGCTTAAATTTTTCAACTGCGAAATGGAGAATAACTAAAACTTCCACTTATTCCACGTAAATACCCCTGGCACCCGAGATATGGGGCGGAAATTTAATGTTCTTGCACGCGGCCAAACGAACAACCAGCGCACAGTGCGTCGATTGTATGGACAGAGTGGACAAAAATCAATTCTTCGAAAATAATGTTACTGTGCAAAAAATTTTGTTTGTAAATGAAATGAATTGCATATTTAACTTAAGTTAAGGAATTTTTACGCCCCTTGCCACGCCCACTTTTGACCAAAAGTTAATTTAATGAAAACTTTTAATACAAAATTGATTTCAAGTGTTAAAACGGTGGTCAATTAAAAAGTTAGATATAAATTACATTACATTACATTTTACACTACTCCGTAGATAAATCTACGAAGTAGAGATACAGAAAAGCACTGGCAACTGAGGCCATCGGCTTTAGACAATACAACAGAGGGAGACACACAGATAGAAAGAACAACAGAAGAAACACATGTCAACAGCACACGGTTGGTATTTGAACGATCCACCATCCAAGTACTAACCGCGCGCAATGATGCTTGATTTCGCTGATCGATGGGAAGCGATGCTTTCATCAAAGCCAAGACCGTTGACAAGTTAGATATAAATATATCGCGAAATCCACCCACTGCCACGCCCAAAGTAGCATTAATATAAATAAAAAAATGAAATGATTTAAGGGGTCTTCCATGGCTGGTACTTGGTTTGTCAACACATAGTGCATTTTCTAAAAAATTAAGCATGCTCTTTTGGAGAATAAAAGCAGTTTTCAACCAGACTCTGTGGCGTTTTGCTAAAGTAGTTCGGTTACGTCCACACGCTTTCCATCTTTGTTCCAAATTTTCGTCGAAAAGTCTAACTTTTTCTGCCAAATCATTCCTAGTAGTAACTAGAAGGTTTCTGATTTTCAATTCATTTGAAATAAATTGAATAACTCCTTCCATTTTCGAGTTTCTATCGAAAGAAGTCCATTTTTCGAAAAATTTTTCATTTTCAATAGTTTGACCTTGTCCTACAAAAGGCATATAATTTAAAAAACCGCAAAAAGCCGCAAGAAAAGTTTACTTTTTCTAATAGCACAACAACAACAAAATATAATGCCATAGACAGTTTTGCTGCCATTTGCTAACATTTTTTTAAAGCTTAAGTTTATTCAATTTTTAAGCCTTAAAAAAGACATTTTTTAAAAAAATCACAAAAAATCACTTTAACAAGAAAAAATTAAAACAACAACACATACCACTTCTCAATGTATCCATTTTTAATATTTAAACAAAAAAAATTGCAATGAAAAAATATTTTAATCACACGAGCTACACTTGTTCGCACAAAATTTCAACTTTTAATCACACTGCAGCTTAAATTGCCTCAATCGCTAACAAAAGTGCCGCTAATCCACGAAGAAGAGAAAAACAAAAACAATTTTAAGTACTTGAAGATGTTCCAGAACAGGTTTAGAGCTTAAAACAATAAAATTGCATTTTTATTTTTTTTTTTTGTTTTTGTCCACTAGTCGACGCACTGTGCAGCGGCGGCACTGATTAAGGTACATTTCTCAGTTTATCTCCCATTAAAGTCGATAAGTGATCACCTAGTAGAAGAACCGTTTGGCATAATGGTTAGTTATTGAAATCTGTAAGTTCCAGAAAAGGTTTTAAGGGAAACTTATCTGTTTCATTGAAGAATGGACAACAGAATAATATTTTATTAAAAACTATTGACCAGAAACTTGATAGAATACTATAGCATAATTTTGACTTAGAGTTTTTATACTTTTACATTCAATTTCAACATTAGGACTGTATTGCAGAGAGTCTTGGGTTCGATTCTCGGCTGCTTCAAGAAAGTTTTTCAGGAGTGTACTACCTCTTGCGAGAAGTTGGTACTCGTAAATCCTTCAAGAGTATCTCTTGTCATGAAAAGTGCTGCTAATTAGGGGCTCGGAATAGGCAGGAAATCGTAGGTCCCCTCCATTTCAGAAATGATTGGGAAATGTAAGTCACTAGGCTTAGGCTCTCTTTAAACCGTCATGGCCTCTTATTTATTTTAAGTGATCACCTGGTTTTGATCCTAATATGCGCATATTAGCCATGTAGTTGAATGACCTAGCAAAAAGGAGTTTTATGACGGAACCTAGAATACCAAAATTTTGCTCAGAAATTTTTGCCAGCCTCCACGAAACCACAACAAAAAATGGCAGTCGACCAATAGGCTTTGCAACTGTTTATAAATCTGTGCACATGGCTACGAAGATAACGCATACAAAAAGCAAATTAACACTCTCCAGATGGTCCGAACCACCAACCAAATTACCAATATGCTTTGGAGGGGCAAACGTAGAATCTGATAATCTCATAACTGCATTAAAATTCAGAGCACGGCTGTGAAATTCAAAGAAATTCCGAACTTCTCAGAGAAGAAATTTATTGGATACCTTAGAAGAACTCTAGTTTCTAGAGAAGAAAAAGCTCTTTTTCGATGTGTATTTACCTACCACAAATGACAATCCTAGAGGCAGCAAATGATGATGATGAACGCGAGAAAAGTAACAGAAGAAGAGCAGTCAAAGGAGAGTATCGACCAAAAAGACAGAAGAGAAAATGCTAATATAGAATCGTAGCCTCCTAGCTCAAGGAGGTGGAAGAGTCGTCTCGCGATTCAAATAACACTCGGAAGTTTTATTAAAAAAGAGGCAAGTAACTTATTGCTGATTTCGAGACCGGAACCCAGGTTGCTGATGGAAACAGCGAAAATTACCTATAGTCGCCAGAGTATTGTAAATGTTTTTAAGCAGTATTTCCCGCAGCAGCTTAATAAATATCAGGTAAAGATAGTAAAAGAGCAAGAAGGGAAATCACTTTCAATAAATCTAAAACCAATTTCAGCACACAGTATAAAGAAGCCTAAGAATAACAAGGCTAAAGGATTTAATGGTCTTCTAGCAGAACTTTTCAAACACGATAGTGATGTGTTAATAGGATTCTTCTATCAAATCAGCAACCAAATATGGAATGGATGGAAGGAAGCATGATTGATGAGACGATGACTGAACTATTAGCAACAAAAAACGGCGATCTTATTCCTTGTAAGAACTATCAAGGTACATATATCTATTTATTTATTTACATAACTAAATTGCTAGTTTTACAAAAAATTTCGTACAAAGGTGTACATTAAGATTCTTAAACAATTTCATGGAAAAATGTTGTTTTAAATTGACATGAATTAATTATTGTTTTATCAAACAAATTGTTATATTTAAGATTGTAAATATTAAATAGTTTAAACATTTTATTTAATGGAGAAAATTTTTCATAATTGGTACGATAGTTTGAAATAAGTATACTCTCCGGTATGTTCCTCAAAGTTCTTTGAGGAATATTAAAATTAATACGAGACAGAAGGTGCAAACAGTCTATGTAACCGTTGATTAATTTTACAATGAAAACGAAACATAAATAGGAACGTCTGTTCTCGAGACTAGGTAAATCAATAAGTCTAATGGCCGATTTCATAAACAAACACTAAAAGCACTTTTATCAAAAATCCTCTTAAACTTTATCAGGCTCTTAAAAATTTTTAGTTTCACCAATCTATAAAAGGGACATTTTGGGGAAATTTTTGTTAAAATTGAGTTCTCTTCACATCCCTGGGAAAAATAAATTGTTTTTTTCTTTCTAACAAGCGAAATGTATGAGAAGAAATGAGAAAGCGTTATGTGTTCAAACAAATGCCAAGAAATGGAAAAAAAAAAGAAATGCACACAAAATATTTGGAAAGTTTCTGATCCTGACATTCTGTGGCATAAAATCATTAAGTAATAACCACTTAATTTATTTTTTATTGCATTGTTGGTTTTTTTTTGGTTCCAAATGAAGACCAAACATATTCAACAAACACATCCACAGATGCTTTAGAAAGTCGGAACCACATTTTGAAGTCATATAATGTATGGAATATTATTGCTCAGCGAATAACTTTGTGTTGCACTTTATTATTGGATGAAGACGATCAATATTTTTTTCGAAATAAAGAAACAAATCATTTAAATATTTAGTATTAACCTATTCATTTTATATCTTCAAAAATTGAACACTAAATCCTAAAAAAACAATTTTCAGCTGCTATACCTATAACCAATTGTTGTTATCTACATCTGATGACATTTCAATGACACTTTTAAAATTTAATGAGCCAAAAATGGGCATTTAGTTTATAAGGGTGTTTACAAGCTTGTTTAATTTAAAAGCGCTTGGTGAAACCAAAACATCTCATTTTAAGGTTTAGAAGCCTGTTAAATGTTTAAAAGTCCTTCGTGAAATTGGGCATAAGTCTGTTATTATAAGGTGGAAAATCATAAGGATTATCCCAACCAAGTCCCCTGAGGGCAAACCTAATGAATCTTTTTTGCACCTGTTCTAACCTATATTTATGACATTCGTAATGAGGTAACCCAACCTGACAAGCGTATTCTAGAATGGGTCGAACAAAAGATATAAAAATCTGCTTTGTCACGAAAGGGTCGGAAAATTGTTTCGACTCTCTTTTTATCCAACCAAGAATTGAATTAGCTTTGTTTGAAATGGAGTTTATATGTTGAATGAATTCGAGTTTGCGATCAAATGTGACGCCAAGAATAGATATAACTGTTTCACGGGATATTGATATGCCATTAAACAAATAGTTGAACGAAATAAAAGAAAACTTTATTGTAAAACACATAGTTTTACACTTATCGATATTAAGAAACAAACAATTACGAGTACACCAGTCAAAAATAGAATTAAGATCACATTGCAATTCTTCACAATCACGAGTGTTTGTAATAGTTTCAAAGATTGTTACATCATCGGCGTAAATGAGGCACTTGGAGTATCTTAACACAGATGGTAAGTCGTTTATAAATAAAATAAAAAGGATAGGGCCTAAATGACTACCCTGTGGAATTCCTGAGTTGATTTTAAACTTATTTGATTCGCACCCGTTAAATAGCACTGAATAAGATCTGTCTAATAAATAAGATTGAAGCCATTTTACAAAATTTTCGCTAAAACCTAATTTTCTTAACTTAAAAAGCAAAACACGATGTGATACTCGTAGCTTGTCAAAAGCTTTACTGAAATCAGTGAATACACAATCTACATACTTGTTTACTGTTTTTAAATGAATCAATAAAATTTTCAACTAATTCTATTAGAAAAGTAACAGTAGAACGTCCTTTTATAAAACCATGCTGATTAGGAACAATGAATGACTTGACATAAAAACATAAAACTTCACAAATAATAGCCTCAAAAAGTTTAGGAATCACGGATAATTTGGCAATAGGCCTGTAGTTTTTCACTTCGTATTTTTCCCCTTTTTTATGTAGAGGGATAATGAATGAACTTTTCCAAATAGATGGGAATGAATATGTTGACATTGAAAGATTAAATAGAATAGACAAAGGTAATGACAAGTGACGTACACAGTTTTTCAAAGTAGTAGAGGGTATACCATCAGGACCTGGTATACAGCTGTCGTCAAGGTTAGATATAAACTTTAAAATGTTGTCGATATCAATGTTAAAGTTCATATCAGTCAACTAAGTAAAAGATTTCAAATGGTCAAAGCTTTGAGCCATTTCGTCAGATATATCACAGATACTTTAAACTAGATATTCTATTGAAAATATCCCTCGATTCACAATAAATTTTAAAATTGGTTTCTGTTGGATATACCTAGTTTAAAAGTAGACCATAACTTGTTTCTTCGATTTCTCAGACTTTTGATGTCACTATCGTACCAAACTGGCACAAAAGATCTTGTTTTAATAATCGCTATGGGAACAGATTTAAGAAAACAATCAAACAATATATTGTAAAATTTAAACACCATTAAGCTAACATTTAAACAATTATTCAAACAAGACCAATCAACTTGTGATAACAAAGAATTAAGTTTTAAAAAGTCTGTCTTTATAAAATTAAAAGAGTAAAAGTTATCACACAATTTATTATCAAAATTATTAAATTTTTAAAAAGTGAACAGATCAGTGATGGGTGATGGTTATCTTCAGCCTTCAGGCACTAAAGGCTCGGTGGATTTTTGTATTATAATCTCATCGTCAATGGTAGTAAACACTAGATCAAGCAGTTTTCCATTAATATTTAAAACATCGTTTAATTGAAGAAGTCCAAGTGAAGTTAAATCATCAATTAGCTTAGAGTCGTTAGTGGAGATTCGACGAGGAATTACTCTAGGAAACCGTTTGGCACGCTCTACGAAACCATTATACTGTCATTCCAGCTTTAACGTAAGGACAAGGAGTGTTCGACGATAAGCGGAAAGGAAAACTACTTCCCAAAGAAAACTTCTTCGACGGATAAGGTACACAATGAACTCTACAAGCTGTACCAAATTTTTTATACATAAAGAGGGTCAAAACACATCAAATACATTGGCACGACTGCATCCATCGAACATGCTCCAGTCAAGAATGTCTTCGAAGTCGAGCCTATAGGTTCGAGGTGTAAGCTAAGTTTGACTCCGACTGAGAGACCAGGGCATCGCAAATGTCAGAGTGCTCATTCTAACTGACTAGAAGCACCGTGTTTGGGTTCATAGACAATGGAAAGCCACCGAATCTCCGACTGAGAACCTTGACGGATTAGGGGTCTGTTAATAAGTAAATAAGTTATTTTTTGGTAATACGTTTTGTTGCAAGGGTTCATCACAAATAACCTTGCATCTTTTCCTCAAGCAAAAATTATCATATAGCACATATGGAATCAAGCTTTAAAAAACTCCGAATATCGAAACAGAAGTATACATAAAAGGTCCCTTAAATCTCAGTAAATCAACTATTACGTAAGATAGATGTTTAAAGTGTACAAAATATTTCTCTTTTTTTTTGTTGTGAGAGATAATCTTAAATAGACCTTTTCTTCCGCATTTTTAATTAATCAAAAGATTCACACAAAAACAAGGGTGATATCCTTAAAAAAAAGGTGCGTTCTATTCTAAAATAAGAAACCAGTTTTTACAATATATCCCTTTTATGCCTTGACAGGACCAACTTAAAACCAAAAAAAAAAAACTTTTTAATTCATGACAACAATAGCAAAACCCGTCCAGTCCAGTCAGTCAGTTTTCCCTTATGCTATCAAAGTAGTATTGTCCTTTCAATTTGGCCATCATTCACCACAGTATAAAATTACAAGGCATTCGCGTTGAATAAGGAAGGACAGCTTGTGCGCGAAAAAAAAAAACTAAAATTTTCTTTTGAATGGAATTTGAATACGAATCATCCATAACGGGCACTGGCACTTAGATGACTTGGTGTTATGAATGGTCCAGGCGCAGAAGGGTTATATTCACGGATAGGTGATCACTAGAAAAGGGGTGTTTTTAATTTCACAGGGTCATTGAAATAAAAGGTATACGTGATCAAATCAACGGTCATTTTATGTGAACTAAGTTTTTCATAACTGCATGGTAGAAACACCTTTGTGAAACATAATTACACTCGATGTACCTAGTATACGTATGTTATGTACCTACAAATAGGTACTCGTATAATGGAAGTTTTTTTTTCTTGTAATGAAACCGTCGTAGAATGTTTTATTTTAAAAACTTTGTAACTTTGATATGTTAAATGGTGAAAAATGCCAATTAAGCGATATTCTGCTTGGCTCCTTCGTTCACTAAGTTTGACTTTATATAGCGGATAAGACTGATATAATGCCATCATTCCGATCGCATAACTGGCCAAATAATTGATAGAACTTATGTATTACTGGCATCTTCTCTCTTTTAATATGGTTTGTCATGTTGATTACGCATACGATTCACACGATTCCAGTAAATATGGGTTGCACATATCAGTTTCCTTTGACAACAAGTACTTGAAGAATTTAAAACATTTACATCTAGGCTCTAGACTCAAGACTCTAGAAAACATTGCTTTAAAATTTATTGAAGTGAAACCTCTTAAAGCAGGCTTAATAGGAACGGGAAATGCAAGGCAAAGTGATGTCATATTATATAGAATAGGCGAAACAGGGCCTTAGCGAAGCTTGAGCTAGTAGGGCCTAGGAGCCAATCTAATATGCGGCCTATTTTTCTCAATTACTTCCCAAATGTTGTCACAAAGACAGTAGAAATTTCTGGTCATTTGTCAAGAACGTACAAAAATCAATTTCATCTTCGGTTCCAAGGTTCATCTACAAAGATAACCCTATAACTAGCTCTTTTGATGAGGCAAATGTTCTTGCAGATCATTTTGCTGCTAGCTCTACGTTGCCTGAACTTGAGAACGTGAATCGTTCAATGGAACAGGTATATCCCATGTCCTTTGAAATCTTGATATAAAAAAATCCGCTGTTATTTAGCTCCCCCCCCCCCCCCCATTCTTCTGGAGAGGTGTTCTTCATCGCTAGCAAAACCATTGAGTAAGCTTTTCCATCGCTACTACTATTCTAGAATCTTCCCTAGGAGATGGAAAACAGTATTTGTCCAGCCCGTTCTTTAAATTAGCTTAAGAAATAATCTCGAAGATCGAAAGCTTCTTAATGACCGACAATACGGCTTAGTAAACATTCCACTGGTGATCTGATGACATATCTCACCGAAGAGTGGAACATGTCTTTACATTATTTTGGAGAAAGTATCATTATTGCGCTTGATATTTCTTAAGCATTTGATAGAGTTTGGCACCGAAAATGCTTGCCTTTGGTATCAACGAAACCCTAATTCTTTGGATTAAAAATCGCCTTCTAGATCGTTCAATACATGTTGTATTAAACGGTTTCAAATCTGATCTTCACAAAATAAATTATGGTGTGCCCCAGGGCTCGGTTTTCTCTCCGACTCTCTTTCTCATTTTTATTAAAGATCTCATGTCTGGAACTTCTAATCCACTTCATTGTTTTGCCGACGACTCTACTCTCAGCTTCTCATACTCGTTCTCAAATTCACGTCCATGTCCTTCGGAAGTGGAATTGCAATGACATCGTATGATAAGCTCATTAAGCTTCGATCTTTAAAGCACTGTTAAATGGGGTATAACAAATAGTGTGGAGTTTAATGATTCGAAAACTCAATGTTGTCGATTATCGTTGAAGCAAAATGTCCCCCTTATGCCATTGCCCTGGAATGGCACTTGCATCGAAGAAACCGAAAAGCTCTAGGTACTCGGTATGTGTATCAATGACGTTCTTAGTTGGAATGACCACATTCTCCCCTTATCTGATGGTTTAATCCTTTGAAAAAGCCGAGTGCTGATACTTAAAAGCTTGAGGAAGCTCATCTTAAACGAATTGCAAGTGGCACACGTAGGCATGATGAAGATGAGAGCCCTTGCTAGGAGTTATGTTTGGTGGCCGCGTATCAATTCGGATATCGAGAATTTGCATCGCGAATGCTTTCCTTACAGATGTGCTTTGAAGCAGTTTACAAAAAAGGTACAACATCCATAGGAGTACCCATCTAGTACATGGCACAGAGCCCACATAGACTCCACGTTACCATTCATGGTGGTCCATATTTTTGCTCGTTTTAGGTTACTTATCACACTATAGTCAGCGATAACGGGGAATTTTGAGGAATGCACCAGAGCAAATGCAATTGTTCACGAGTTCTCTTCGCCATATCAACCCGCTACTAATGGCCAGGCAGAAAACAGAAAGATTTATGGAGAATATGAAAGTAGCATTTCGTGAGATGGTAAATGACTATGAAATTTAAATCTGAAGTTTTCGAACTACCGGAAAACACTAAATTCCAAAACTGACATAATTCCATGTGTTTTGTTCTTGCAAAGAGATATTCGTGTTCACGTGGATTTGATTTGATCGAGAACATCGCCGCGGTCCATAAAAGTGTACATCAGAACCCGAGGCCTTCGATTCCTGACTGTGCACAAAAACTCGGCATTTGGCAACCTTGATCTTAGCAAATTTTACGCCGAGACTTGGGCCTACATGTGAACAAGATCCAACTGATCCAGGAGCTCCAAGTACATGACCATAGACAACGATGTCATAATCCATACGTAATGATTCATGCATGATCCAGAGCTTCTTTTATTTCATTTCAACTTATACCTACCCGCCCTGATTGAAAAAACCCTTAAAAAAACAAGATTCTTTTTAGGAGTCCCTAATGTATATAATACTAATCTAATTAGCACGTGCCAAGTCAGAGACGAGAACGATCTCCTTAATTTATTATCCTGGACACTGTCCACTCTATCTTTTACAAAAGGGTGAATAAATGAGTTAACAGGGAAAATACTGCTCAAATAGCACGTGCCGGTTGTTAATATACTCGTAAATAATTTTCTGGTTCGACTGACCACCAACACTCAACTCATGCATCCCTTGCTCGAATATTTAAATAACCTGTTTCCCAAGATACTATGGTCAGTTGAATCTTGAAGAATAACCCCTTTTAATACGAACTGATCTTCAAGCAGACAAAACCGAAATAATCCACTATAAAGAGATACAAATGGGCTGCTCTTCTTAAGATATCTATCTCTTGAATCTTTTATGGTCAGTCATGGTCACCGTCCCCTTCATTATATCTTTTCATTGTTGTTTTCTTTGGACCTTCAATTTTTATAGTTTGTATTAAGATCTTATAACGGTCAACATTTTCAAAAAAAAAGATGAAGGGATCGTCACAATAATTTGTTTCATAAATATGTAACTAATTGAAACTTCTTTTCATTTTTGTGTAGGCTTAGGTAATTTACTAAGACCTTGTTTATTTAGTCATTTTAGAATGAGATTATCGAAATTTCGGAATTAACCCTTAAAATTTGTTGAGTTGGCTTGAGTTCAACTTTAATATCCCACCGAACCTTAAGTATTGAATGTTTAATAACAGTTTTAACAACATATTGAGCTCAAACTTTTTACCGGAAGGACAAAAGTTCTCTGTTTAAAATAAGAATAAATTTGTGCATTTATAACATTTAAACATTTTAAGGTAGGTTCTTAATATTTATTGTAAAAGTTTCAATTGAAATAAAATATTAAAAACAAACTAGAGGCCAACGTAGAATAAAATTCGTAGAAAACTATTAACTATTTCTGTGTAAGTGTGTGCAGGAATGGAGGGGATGTTTAATTTTCTGACGTATTGACTCTTCCGCATAGATCCGACTGAACTTGTTCGATGGCCTGTGTTATGCTCACCTTAGATTTCAACTCAACTTAGCGAAATGGTTTTTGGGCCATCACAGAAATATTTAAGTTGAAGATTTCAGACGCTGCAAACAAAAGTTCATTGGATTTTGTATGTATAAAGGCAGTGGCGTAGCGTACGGGGGGCGGTGGGGGCGGTCCGCCCCGGGCGGCAGGCCTAGGGGGGCGGCAAAATGTCGCCGGTGATGCGGGTAGAGTAGAAATCATATGTTTCATGACAAATCGTTTGACAAGTCAACAAACAACAATAATGAAAATTTGAAATTTGCCACATTATCTGTGTCTTGTCGTTGACGCTCTCGGCTGATTTCCGTGAATTCGTAAACGGTGAGTAGGGCCATAAGAGTGCATTACGTATTGTCGCGCGACTCGCGAAACTAAAACAAAACGTTCCGAAACTCTCGCGAAACTTAAAGGGAGCGTTCCGAAACATATGATATGCATATGTTCAGATAACTAGGATTCTAGTCTCAGCCAGCTCAATGTTTTTGCTTCCTCCCGCATCACAGGAAGTTATTTCGATTGTGTTGTTTATAGTTTAAATACTGTTGAATCTTCTAAAACTAAACACTTAGTACTTCACTCAACCTTTGACCTAGTTTTTGGAAATGAAAAGAGTTAAAGGAAGCGGCGCGCAATACCACAAGTAAGTATGATTCCTCCATCTACAATCGTGATTGGCCTAGAATTGTCCTCCGGCCAATATTCATGGGAATGCATAACTTATTTTACAGGCAGAAGAAGAAGACGTGCCTGCCGTCGAAGTTGGAAGTCGTTCTGGTCACACCACAGAGCAGGGTCAAGACGAAGTCGACTCAGCAGAAGTACCTCAAGCATTTAGTCACAAGCCTGCAGAAGAAGTGAACCTCGTCTTGCCAAAGATATGAAGCTGTAAAGACGAATAAGAATAAGTTTGTGCAAGTTCTTGAGGTACTGAAAGAATTGACGGATCGGGAGCCAGTCTTCTTCTGACAGTCATGCAGTCATTCAACCTCCTCACTTTTCTTGGCTTTTGAGCTGCAGAGCTACCTGAAAAAGATGAAGTACAGATTTACCTGCAGCAAAGTGGACTGAGTGTGGATAAGTGTGCTCAGAAACTCGGCGCTTTAAAAGCTCTCTAAATGGAGAGCAGAGACCGTTTCGTCCAAGCCGCAATCGACTTTTCTAAGACTCTCTGTGAAAAACTTGGAATCGAACTCAAAACGAGAAGAAATCGCAGGAAAAAACGCATGCATGGCGATGAATCCACAGATGCAACTTTGTCTCACGAGCCTCATTCGTAAGGCCCGTAGAATCCGTTTATGTAACCGCTGATCCTATTTTACCTTCAATAAAAGATACCTAAATGCCTGTGAAATGATGTCTCGAAATTTAATTTTAATTTAGTATTGAATGGGGGCGGTAAAATGGGTCTCCCGCCCCGGACGCCGAGATGGCACTCTACGCCACTGTATAAAGGGTTTCCGAATAGAGATGGTTCGAGATTTTGACAATTTATGGCAGGCATGTTATTGTATTACTTGTGAATCGTCCTCTTTTTATTATCAAGACATTTAAAACAAATCCAAAAGACAAAATATGTAAATAAGAAAGCTACATTATCTAGAAATAATAATGGTCAAGGAGGGACCCCGATTTCATCGAAACAAAATAATCTTCAGCCACGAGACCAATTTTTTAGATAACTGGTATGTTTACAAAAAAATTGCCACACAGCTGATGCCAGAATGGACATTCTAGATGAAAGATTCAATAGCATGCGTAAGAGGGGAAGTGCACTGTCCTTCGATTTCGAAGAATTCGACCACGATAGACTATTTCCTGCAGGGTTTCATTAAGCTAACAAAACTGGTCCCTTAAAATCAACTTTGCTCTTGCCATCTCTCAAATTTAGCTTAATGTATGCGCGAGAGTCAGGGAAAATTGTATCTCTCGAACGTATCTGACCCAGCAAAGACTTGGTGGTCGTTGAAACGATATCATAAATTCCATATACAATACCATTAAAGGCCTTTCAAATAAAACAAAAAAAAATCTTTAATATCGCTACACACGCAACTTTTGTTTTATTCAAATTTTTAAATAAGTTTTTCCGCTTTCTTATAAGGGGTGAGCAAATACAAGTTTCTTTTTAAAAATGCAATAAAATGAACAAACGTAAATTTGTTCTATGGCTTTATTATTAAGAGCAAACATTCCTATAGATTATGGAACATAACAACACAACCAGCCTCGGCTGGTTTCGCGCATTCTGTCACTCCAATTTTCCAAGAACTTGTTAATAGTTTAAGACTGTAGCGCATGGATTGCTTGCATTATATTGACCTTAAATGCTTGAATCATTTCCTGATTGTTGGCATAACATTAACATGGTTCCTTGACGGTCCCCGCACAAAAATAAAATGTACGACTGGGTGCCACGATCTTGCTCTTATGTAACGACTAAGAATTTCAAAAATGAATGTTATTAGAGAAAAACTGTTCATAAACATAAGATTAATTTTTTAATAGACTAAAACAGTAGAAGTAGTTGGAGCTAAAAACAGGATGCCATGTGATTCAAGCAAATATTAGCAAGAACAACTGTACTGGCTTCTTAAAAAAATAAGCTTTTATATACAAAATTCTTAAAATATTTTTAAGAAAAAAATTTAGTACGCCAATTTAAAGTTTTTATTATTGTTCGAATATAAATTTAATTTATAAAAAAAAATATTGAGCCGTTTCTAAGATATCGAATTTTCAAAAAAAAAGATAATTTTTTTATTTTTCAAAAATTCAAAAAATATTTTTTTTTTAAGTTTTTAGAAGCTTCTCTATGAAAAATTTCATTAAAATGCGTTATGCCGATAATGAGAAATTTGAAAAAATGGTTCTATAGTCAGTAATATCTTGATTTCAATTTTTTTTTATTAAATTATAGATCATAAAGATTAATCAAAAGAAAACAATTTAAGCAAAATTTTCGGAACCATTTTCGAGAAAAATACAATTTTCCAAAACCATTATTTAACATTCGTATGGATGGTATCGTTATTCTTAGGTACATCTTGTAATTTATATTAAGAAACTTTTATTTTTTAAGTTTTAAAAAAATCGAGCATTGAGTTTTTGAAATATTGAGTTTAAAAAAAAAAAATTGGAAATTTTTTGTTGTACCGTTTTTGATAAAATCAAAAACCAAAAAAATGGTTCCAAGAGGGGTACCAAAAATAACCATTTTTTGAAAAAAATTGTTGAACCATTTCCTAGGTATAACTAAATGAAATTTTTTGAATTAAAAAAAAAAAAACCTGTGGGACAGTTTTTGAGAAAAACAATTATTTATAAAATGTCGAAAAAATCGTTATTTTCGGCCTTAAAAAAAAAAGAAAAATAGATATGGGGGGAAAAATTAAAAATACTATCTACCAAGTTTAAAGAAAATCGGCCGAGTAGTTTAGGCTGTAGTCAAAAGACTGTGAGACCCACTTTTTTAGTCTTCGCTATCATCCTTATTTTAACTTTGATCAAAATCTCGAGTTCGATTTTTTTTTCCGAATGCATAACTTGCCTTATAGTACCTATAAGTCGCAAGTAAAAAAGTCCAAAGGGGTCAAATCGCAGATTTGAGGCGACCAATAGACATCGCTGATAACACGATTTGGGAATTTGGTACACAAAAGATGTACCTCTAGCAGCAACATACGATAAGCTCATTCAATTCCGATCGTGACAGCATTGTCCAATGGGGAATAAAAAAACGTATAGAATTTAATGCTACGAAAACTCAATGCTTTTTACTGTCGCTAAAACATAACCCTCCCTAATTGCCACTTGCATCGAGGAGACTGAACAGCTTTCAGTTCTAGGTATGTGGTGCGATCTTTTGTGGAGTAATTACATATTTGACGTCCCCAAAAACTCAGTTGCATTCCTCCCCTGAAACAATACCCGTACTTCGAGGAATGCTCATCAATTTACCCTTGAGCCCAATTTCGGACGCATACTATTAAGTACAGAGATTGTTTTTTTAGCTGCACTACACGAATGTGAATTGCTTTACCTGGCTCAATGTTTCCCACTGCAACGTGCAGACATTCAAATCCATTGTGCATCGGTATCTCCTTCCTAATCCTATTATACTTTTTTAATTGCTCGCACTATGTTTTACATTATAAGAGTATTCATAACCCCTTGAGTGCGAGTATAATATATAAAAAAAATAAGAAAAAATACGATAACATCTAACAAATGAGGCCAACGGTCGTGACTGGGCGAAACGCATTTGGACTATAGAGGTCGCAAAAAGCTTTCAATTGATTTATGAAAGCTATTCGTCCCGAAGACTTTCGCAACCGGAAAAAATATTCGAAATTTTTTTCCTGATTTCGAATTATTTTTAGGGAGAGTACTCTTAAAATCGGTTTTTTTTACGAGTCACACGTATTTACGTTATTTACCTGATTTACACACCTAGCCTATAACTCAATACAGGTAGGCCAGATAAAAACTATCGATGCAATCAAAATTAATTCCCCAGATCAAATATCTAAGCAGCACGGAAGGCTTTCTTATAAAAAATAAAAAGATCTTAAGAAAACAACAATCATTTCCTAATGCAATTTTCCTATCCCCCAACAACAAAAAAAAGATAGAATTTCAATCTTATAAGATGACGACGTATGAAGCCAGGACAAAACATTCATTTTTTTCCTAAATAAATAATAGTTTCAACCCTTTTGCAATCCTATGGCAACAAAATAAATAATTGATCGACTCTTCCACAAATATTGATCCCAAACCATACCGCACACACAAGAACTCCTTCCATGCCACGTCACAAAATGATCCTATAAAACCATATTGCGACCTACATACATCTATACACAAACAAAAAGGTTCCATCTGTTTTTGTTTTTCTCTTCTGCAGAACTACGCGTAGTTCGAATTTCTAGGATACGAATTTTTGTATTATTTTTTTGCGTATAACATCATCAGATATTTTGCAATAGTCGAAAAAGGGTGGGAATATTTTTTTTTTACTTTTTAAAGATCACAATTTAAAAGAAACTCTATGCGAGTTTTAAAAAAAAAAGGGTAAAATGTCCTTTTGTTTTCTGTCATTTTCTCTTAAAGGATATGTGGGGTGATCATTAATAATTTTTTTTTTCAATTTCCTTACATTTTTCAAGACTATTTTCTAAGATTTCCAATGGTTCTTCGAATTCGGTAATGTGATCTGTGCTAATGGTTTTCAACTTTCAACCCTTCCATTGGGATATTGAACAGGACGTCTTATGATGTATCATTTATCAAATAGATTCGCAAGAAAATAATGCTTGTGCGTCTCGAATTTCATCACATCCTAATGATTTCGTGTTTTTTGGGATAAAATTTAGTTTTTTTTTATACTAAAATGTGCTTTGTTAATTATTGAAATAAAATTAATGATGTGTTTGCATTTTGAAAACTTATAACTGTGAGAAAAATGCCAGAATTTTTAAATTCTAGCTAGACGCCATGGCGTTTGATCGATCATCATTAATCTTTTTTTTTTTTTATTTTTTCTTGGCCTAGAAGTATGAACAACTTAGCGATGCGGAAATGAGGTATTTTTATTTTTATGAATAGATATTTCAAGAAATATTTCGAAGAGATCGTGATTAATATACTTGAACTCTTACGAAGATGCGAGTCTGGAGCGATATAAAAAAAACTCTGATGTTACAATATTTTTTTTAAATTTGGTGGTGCAACAGCTCGAAGTGAACCAGGACCCAGTGAATTAACCATTATGCCAAGGGGCAAGGGGTACTGATGTTATAATATAATCATCTTAAATTTGTGCAAAAAATTGTCCTAACATATATTTCAATTTAGGTAAAAAGAAAGGATCGCAATATGTTGTTGAATGTAATAAGTATAGCATAGATATTTAAGATATATGTACATATATAGGTTACTAGTCACTGACTTTTCTTAAAACTAGTTTAAGGAAAGCACCAGGTATAGTGGAAAGAAAAAAATGCGACATTTATTACAGCTGCGCTGCAGTAAAAGATCGCACATGCTGGAGATGCTTATTCGTCCTTGGAAATCGGCTTAAATTTAGATTTAGATTTATTTATTTCGTATTCTTATACACATTAAGATACAATAATCTTTAAAATTAGTGCTAATTTATAATTACTTTTTATTACAATAAAAACAATCTAGTAGACGGCTTTTGTTACAATATAAGAACAAGAAATTAAGTATACAAGTAAAAATGAAAATAAGAAAAATGTATTCACATAGATATTTATTTTTAATAATTCAATTCAATAAATGTGTGTTCTTAATTGACATACAAATGTGGTCATTATAATAGGTACTGCCATTTCTTAAACTAAAATCGTTGTGACTATGTTTTACCTTTTCTTATAAGTGGCAACACTTTTTTTGGTGGAAATATAAAATTTGCCGTTATTAAATTTTGTTAATGTTGCATTGACAACATAACCAACACATTCGAATAAAAATTTATGTAACTTAACAACTGTTGCACTTTTTATTGGATCCAAAAGAGTTCCTATTTTAATGACCACATGTGTAAGAGCCTGTTTAGATTGGGAAGATTGAGTACGGACTGGTGAGTACCATCGTGTTTACATTAAAAAAAACTTTGAGGCGCCTCACGATGGGTTTTACGTGGAATTAGTTGAATCGAAACATTTTTTTATCGTCATTAATAAATATTTATCAGGAAACTGGTTTGCTCTTTTGTCCAATTCTTCATTTTTTTCCTTAAAAACTTCACGCGAACAAAATTAAATACTTTTATAGACAGACAGCTCTTGTTTTCTTGAAAATTGACAAATTGAAATGGACAAAATGAAATAAAACGAAACGTTTCGGTTATGAAACAGTACTCACGAGTCCAGTTTTTATGTTTTCTTCATGCCTCACCCCGCACTTTTCTTGCCATCAAATTGCCGTGAGTCCGTACTCAATGTTCCCAATCTAAACAGGCTCTAAGTAGCTATCAAGAAAATGTTAAATTCAAAACTAACGCCCATGTTCTGCATTTCACTTATTGTGAATTCACTTGGCGAAAGTGAATTTGGGTGTTCCACAATTCGTAATTGTGAATTGGAATTTCGAAAGTGAAAATTGATGTTCTGCATTTCGGTTCATTCCGATTTCTGAACGGATTCAAATCACTTATTTTTTGTTTGTGAATTGTCTGTGAAATTTGTGAAAGTGCAGTTACTTTTTACATATTTGTTCGTCTGTTAGCAAAATGTAAGAGAAAAATATTTATTTTTGTCATTTTTTATTATTTATTTATTTATTCTTTTTTTTAGGGGAAAACATAAAAATACACGGCAGGAAAAGGTATTCTTGAAGTGGATGGAGGAACATCCCACTATTGCGAGAGGTTTCTCAAGCGGAGACAAATCTCACACAGATTCATTGTGGGCCGATTTGTCCAATTGTTTAAATAGTGAGGGACCGCCAATAAAAGATGCTTCTGGGTGGAGGAAGGCAAAAAAAATTATGCTTTTAATAAAATATTTTGTTTATTCTTAAAACATCTTGCAGGTATGGTCCGACTGGAAATCAAATATACGCAAAAAACTTGCACACAACAAACGGGAAGCTAAAGCCACAGGCGGAGGAGAAAACAATGTTCTTCCAATTTCTGCCGTAGAAGATGGAATTGCAAAACTTACGGGTATATACAATGTTATTGATGGCATCAAAGGGTCTTCCACTTTTGGTACATCTTTCAGCGATTCAGCTCCAAAATCTAACAACACACAAAATACTGAATCGTCCGGAAGTGTTTGCGATGAAAATGAAGTCCAAAATAAATCGTATGTTAACACGACGGACGACATCCATAATAATGACGAAGAACCACAACAAACAAGGAAAAATAAAGACAAGCCAGATAAAATTTTTTAATTTATGGAAGACCAAAAAGCCGCGTTGAAGACGATAACAGCAAATATGATTGAATCCATTGGAATATCCAAGGAAAATAAAACCAGCCTAAAAAGGACTTATCGTGCAATGGAGAAACTTTGCGAAGTTTTAAAAGAACAAAACAGTGAACTAAAAAGATATAATACGGAAGCTTTAAAACTGTATGCTGAGAAGAACGAAATTAAGAGAAAGCGTCTTGAAATAGAGGAGATGAAACTTAATTTAGAAAGTTTGTTAAAGTAAAATTTTGTGATCATTTTTCTAAACTTAGTTATTAATGATCTCAATATTATAATTTTAATATCCGAAGTTCCTTTTTGTTTTCTAGGTATTCAATAAATAAAACTATTTAATAAACATAGTAACGGGTGATTTTTTAAGAGCTTGAGAACTTTTTTTTAAAAAAAAACGCATAAAATTTGCAAAATCTCATCGATTCTTTATTTGAAACGTTAGATTGGTCCATGACATTTACTTTTTGAAGATAATTTAATTTAAATGTTGACCGCGGCTGCGTCTTAGGTGGTCCATTCGGAAAGTCCAATTTTGGGTAACTTTTTCGAGCATTTCGGCCGGAATAGCCCGAATTTCTTCGGAAATGTTGTCTTCCAAAGCTGGAATAGTTGCTGGCTTATTTGTGTAGACTTTAGACTTGACGTAGCCCCACAAAAAATAGTCTAAAGGCGTCAAATCGCATGATCTTGGTGGCCAACTTACCGGTCCATTCCTTGAGATGAATTGTTCTCCGAAGTTTTCCCTCAAAATGGCCATAGAATCGCGAGCTGTGTGGCATGTAGCGCCATCTTGTTGAAACCACATGTCAACCAAGTTCAGTTCTTCCATTTTTGGCAACAAAAAGTTTGTTAGCATTGAACGATAGCGATCGCCATTCACCGTAACGTTGCGTCCAACAGCATCTTTGAAAAAATACGGTCCAATGATTCCACCAGCGTACAAACCACACCAAACAGTGCATTTTTCGGGATGCATGGGCAGTTCTTGAACGGCTTCTGGTTGCTCTTCACTCCAAATGCGGCAATTTTGCTTATTTACGTAGCCATTCAACCAGAAATGAGCCTCATCGCTGAACAAAATTTGTCGATAAAAAAGCGGATTTTCTGCCAACTTTTCTAGGGCCCATTCACTGAAAATTCGACGTTGTGGCAGATTGCTCGGCTTCAGTTCTTGCACGAGCTGTATTTTATACGGTTTTACACCAAGATCTTTGCGTAAAATCTTCCATGTGGTCGAATAACACAAACCCAATTGCTGCGAACGGCGACGAATCGACATTTCACGGTCTTCAGCAACACTCTCAGAAACAGACGCAATATTCTCTTCTGTACGCACTGTACGCATTCGTGTGGTTGGTTTAATGTCCAATAAAGTAAACTGAGTGCGAAACTTGGTCACAATCGCATTAATTGTTTGCTCACTTGGTCGATTATGTAGACCATAAATCGGACGTAAAGCGCGAAACACATTTCGAACCGAACACTGATTTTGGTAATAAAATTCAATGATTTGCAAGCGTTGCTCGTTAGTAAGTCTATTCATGATGAAATTTTAAAACCTACTGAGCATCTTTCTCTTTGACACCATGTCTGAAATCCCGCGTGATCTGTCAAATACTAATGCATGAAAATCCTAACCTCAAAAAAATCACCCGTTATTTACTTTTTATTTATTATTTTGTTGCAATCAAAGCAAAATATGTGTTTTCAAGAAAACATAGTTCGTACTATTGAATCTCTTATATGGGTTGCCTCTTCTGGAAAGATTTCGCTAGCATCTTCCTCTGTATCAGAATCATTTTGTTCATTTCTAGCTTCATATTGCATTTCTAAATTGAATTCCTTGCAAATGTTATGTAGTGCACAGCAGACGTTCACAATTTTCACCGCCTTTTGTGGCTTGTAATACAATGTATTCAATAAGCATCTGAAACGAGTTTTAAGATTTCCATTAGTTCTTTCTATGACATTTCTAGCTGAGGCATGTCTCCTATTGAAATTCGACTGATTCGTGCCGCTCTGAGTAAATCTGTAGGGAGTTAGTACAAAAGTTTCAAGCGCAAATCCAGCATCGCCTAGCAACCAAGAACCTCGTTGTCCACTTTGATATTGTTCCCAAAAGTAGTGCCTTGCATCACTCATAGACCATATTAACGAGTCATGGCTTGCACCAGGATGTGTTGCATCAACAGATCTGATTCTCATTTTATAATCACAAATCTAAGCAAAAATAAATAAAATGTATTTGTTGACTTGGATTCTCTTACCAAAAGTATAATTATTACTTACAAGTAAAACGTTTAGGCTATGATAGCCCTTCCTATTGTAATACAAATTTGAATCTTCTGCGTGAGGTTTCACAATTTTTACGTGGGTTCCATCGACACATCCTATGACTCCTGGTACTCCATACTTTTCCAGAAAAAATCTTTTTGAATCTTGTTCTTCAGTTTCAGTCATCTGTAGTTTGATCCACTTGTTGCACAATTTGGATTGTAAAACATTTAAAATTTCTTCAATGATTTTACAAACCGTGGGTCTTGCCAAGGCTATGTCTAAATCATTGCCAATTGATCTCTGATAACTTCCTTCTGCTAGGAATCGGAGTGTTGCTGCAAGTTTTTGAATTGTAGGAATCGATGAAGGTATTGTAAAAGGTTCAATTTCCCTTAAAACATATAAAAAAGCGTCTTTGCTCAATCTAAAATTACCACGAAAACTTAAAAAAAAAACAATAATTAACTTTATTTATCAGAACAATTCATATAATATTCACACACTCACATTGTGTCAGGTAAATCTAAAACATTTGATTTGTCTCGCAAAATTTGTCTTCTTATTTTTTCTTTTGAATTCTGCTTCCTTCTATCCATTAAAATTGCCAATAATATTGCATCCATGTTCAAAGCACAAGAATTTCAAATGGATGATCCTTCAGTTCTGACAGTTCGAAGCAATTTCGAAGTTTTCGAAATCGGTCGAAATCTTGAACATCCAATTTCATTTCACGTGAAATTCAAAAGTGATTTCAATTCACTTTCGATCGAATTCCGGAACATGGGCGTAAATTTAAGATGTTATACACGTTATAATAATTAATTTATTTAAGATCAAAATTTAACATGTTAAATTTGCCTACGACGAAATCTCGGATGCGATGTTCTTCAATCAGCTGATGGGCGGCAGCCCGGGGCGGCAAAATGTCGCCGGTGAAGCGGGTAGAGTAGAGATCATATGTGTCATGACAGAACGTTTGACAAGTCGACATACCACAATGACGTAAATTTGAAATTTGAAACCCTGCCTGTGATTCGTCATTGACGCTCTCGGCTGATTTCCGTGAATTCGTAAACGGTGAGTAAGGCCGTAAGGGTGAATTCCGTTATTATCACGCGACTCGCGAAACTGAAACGGAACGTTCCAAAACTCTCGCTTTGTATATAAACTCTATAGTAGTCTCATGGAACCATGGCCGTAGCTAGGGAGGGGCATTAGGGGGCAATGCCCTACCTTAAAAATCAACTATGTTATCGTAATGCCACTGACTCGAAAACTGGTTTTCCAAAACACGAAAAATCCATTTCCCATTACCAAGCTATGGTGATGTGGCAGGATAAATTCAATATAGTCTCTAAAACTAGCAGTGTTGAAACGTTGATACATCAAAAAGCTTTAGAGAGACATAGGTACTACGTTAGGTCTATTATTGAGGTAATACAATTTGTCAACGATAGCTTTGTGTGGAAATTATATTTTGGAGGAAGAAAAAAAACAAGGATTATTTCAGAAAGATCCAAATTTAAAAGAGTCTCTTACTCATATACACAAATTGCAACCACCTGAAATTCAAAATGAAATAATTCAAGCAATGCTTATAACGGGTGATTTTTTAAGAGCTTGAGAACTTTTTTTTTAAAAAAAAACGCATAAAATTTGCAAAATCTCATCGATTCTTTATTTGAAACGTTAGATTGGTCCATGACATTTACTTTTTGAAGATAATTTCATTTAAATGTTGACCGCGGCTGCGTCTTAGGTGGTCCATTCGGAAAGTCCAATTTTGGGTAACTTTTTCGAGCATTTCGGCCGGAATAGCCCGAATTTCTTCGGAAATGTTGTCTTCCAAAGCTGGAATAGTTGCTGGCTTATTTGTGTAGACTTTAGACTTGACGTAGCCCCACAAAAAATAGTCTAAAGGCGTCAAATCGCATGATCTTGGTGGCCAACTTACCGGTCCATTCCTTGAGATGAATTGTTCTCCGAAGTTTTCCCTCAAAATGGCCATAGAATCGCGAGCTGTGTGGCATGTAGCGCCATCTTGTTGAAACCACATGTCAACCAAGTTCAGTTCTTCCATTTTTGGCAACAAAAAGTTTGTTAGCATTGAACGATAGCGATCGCCATTCACCGTAACGTTGCGTCCAACAGCATCTTTGAAAAAATACGGTCCAATGATTCCACCAGCGTACAAACCACACCAAACAGTGCATTTTTCGGGATGCATGGGCAGTTCTTGAACGGCTTCTGGTTGCTCTTCACTCCAAATGCGGCAATTTTGCTTATTTACGTAGCCATTCAACCAGAAATGAGCCTCATCGCTGAACAAAATTTGTCGATAAAAAAGCGGATTTTCTGCCAACTTTTCTAGGGCCCATTCACTGAAAATTCAAGCGTTGCTCGTTAGTAAGTCTATTCATGATGAAATGTCAAAGCATACTGAGCATCTTTCTCTTTGACTTCATGTCTGAAATCCCGCGTGATCTGTCAAATACTAATGCATGAAAATCCTAACCTCAAAAAAATCACCCGTTAGCAGTACGAAGTTCCATTGTTAAAGATATTAATGAATCGGACTTAAACTGGTATACTATAGTTGAAGTTGGTACGAGAGATAAAAATAACCGCCAAAAAATATTGCCATAGCAGTTAGCTACGTTAAAGATGGAATTTTTGTTTTTTTTTATTTATTTATTTATTATCTATCAAGTGCATTAACTTTCTTAGATTAAATATATAGTGGTAAAATGTAATTGAAAAGTAATATACAGATATGTTATTTACACATTTAAAGTACTAAAAAAAAGTACTAAATTGTCAATGAATCGTTGCTGACAGTTACTACTACTGAAAATCTTGATGCAGTCAATTTTACTGAATTAACGTTAAATAACATAACCAGAATAAAAAATAATTTGGGCCGAAAAATCCCTTACGTCCACTACTTTAACTATCGGTTGCATTTGGTAGTCATTAGGGTTATCTCGGAAATGACTTTCATTCGTTTTTTTTTTAACCAATGCATCATGTTACATGAATTTTTTTATCATGGAAAAGTAGCTGAATCGTATGGTGAAAAAAGGATTTCCCGGCTCTTAGAACAGAGTTGGTCAGGACACTTGGCCGTAACAAAAGTTGTACACGATAATTATTCATTGATTTTGACGACTTTGGATGAAGTTAGAAATGACAGATTTAAGGGTGATGACGTCACCAAGAATGTGGACATTAAAAAAGTGATGCTCAATTTGGAATTCCGAATGGCCTTGATTGTGGCCAAAAAAAATAATATCCATGCCCCAGCTTTCAGACGCAGCTTTACAATCCCGAAGCGCAAGATTGAAAGACGCCATAACAATCATTAAACTCACCCAAAATGAAATAAGGAAACTTAGATCAGAAATGTATCATCAAATTTTGGAAGAAGCAAAGTCTATGATAAGCGACGATTCCGAAAATACGACTCATACCCAAAAGAGGCAAATAAAAAAATCAAATCGGATGGATAAGTACTTGGTATTGGCCCTTCCTGTTCTTCTGCGAGACAAAATATAGAACACCAAAACGCTCAGCCATTTAAGTCTGAGTATTTCGAAACGTTGGACATACTACATGCTAAATTACAAAACAGATTTTCGGACAACGACTAACAAAACAAAACTATTTGTAAAATGTACAGTTTCACCAATCCACTTTTAATTCTAAAATTCCAACAAACGAACCAAAACAGATAAATTTATCAGGTCAACAAACTTTTAGACTTTTAGCGAAAGTCCATTTAATTGCAATTTGGTGCAACTGTCCATAAGTTACTGCAAGAAAATCAAATATTAAACGCTACTTCATTCAAAGCTGCAGTGCAAAGCCTTTTTAATTGCTCCTCTTTATATGACAATAAATAAATACATACTTTTAAATATGTCATAACAAAATTACTAATTACATATGTAACGACAATAGGATGTAGTACTGCTGTGTGCAAATCTGCGTTTTCAACTTTGACTGCAATCAATAGGCCTCAAAGGCTATCAATGAGTCACGAAAGAAAGGTAAGCCTGGTATTTCAGCCTTTGAAAAGAAAATAACCAAGTCAGTTTATCTGGATGAAGTCCTTCGTATTTTTAAAATGTGGCGAATCCAAAAATTCAATACTTTGTATTGTTGTCTATGTAGATATACTGAATATAATATGTTACGAGATATAATATTATACATCACTATACAAATGAATGTTTAGCACTTATCTATCACCCCCTCCCGACAATTGAGTACCACTCTTACCAGATCAGATCATATTTCATATCAAGTACAATTTTTACTTCCGCCCTACATGTTATCACCGATGCCCTACCTTGAATTCAATTCTAGCTACGGTCCTGCATGGAACTGAATTAAAAGTTTGCTAACTCTGCCGCAGAAACGTTAGTATCGCCATATTTAACAGTGCAGAGACTATGTGGAAGGGAAAAATATAAGCAAAAGAAGAGATGCGGTAGTGATATATTATTAAAAGAGGGTAAGGGAGAAAATCCTATCTGCGTTTCTTTTTGCGTTGTATATGCCAGGCACGAGATGAATACAAGCAAATAGTGTTGAGAGTGTATGAGAGTTTTTGTGAATTTTGTTTTATTACTCATACAATCTGGTTGGCTTACATTTTGGTACGAATAATTAGCGAGGTTGCCATTTTTTCGACTTTGTAATTAGATCTAGAGGCATTTGAACCTAATAAACTCAAATTCTAAATTTGGTTTTATTTCATTTTAGAAAACAAAATAATTTCAAATTGGCTTTATTTCGTTATGGTAACCGAAATATGTAGTGCCAAACAGAATTTGGAAATAAAACCGAATTCGGAATATTTTATTTTGATTTATTTTTTACCAAATGTTAGAACTCCGAGAAGGTAAACCTCCTTCATCTTTAGAGAGATAAGATGAATTTCAATGGTTTGGCCAATTATTTTTGGACATTTGACTAAAATATTTTTGAACTTTTGCCAAAAATATTTTTGGACATTTTATCAAAAATATTTTTTCAAAAAACTTTTTTCCAATAAATTTTTTTTAAGAAATTTTGATTTTTCATACATTTTTTCTGGACATTTTTTTTTTTCAAAAATATTTCTCGACAAAAATTTGCCACCCAAGGTACTTTTAAACGTGATTTCTGGCTAAACTAGGTATCTTAGCGAGTAAAAAATTGCATATTCATGATCTAGGGAGTGCCACCTTTCAATCCACGTATCGCATGTAACGAAAAACAAATGTTTATCTTTAAATGCGATTTGCGGCTAAACGGAGCTCCGTAGACCCCCAAAGTTGACATTTTCAAACGTAATTTCTGGCTAAACTAGGCATCTTAGCGAGTTAAAAATTGCATTATCGTGATGTAGGGAGTGATTTATCACATAATTTTTAGAAATTTATTGATATACACAGACATAACTAAGGTTTAGAAAATAAAATCAGATAACTTCTTTTGGAAAAAATATTTTGTACATTTTGTTAAAAAGAAATAAATAAAATGCACGACTGGGTCGCACGAACTGGCTCCTATGTTTTCAAAAGAGTTTGAGTTTTCAAAAGACTATGAACATTTTTTGCAGAAAAGAAAATTTTTACACGCGTGAAAATATTTTTTTTTGTAAAAGTTATTTGATATTTTTTCAAAAATAATTCTTATGTAAATATTCATCAATTTCTAAAATTGATGTAAACCTTTATACATATTTAAGAACTATTCAAAACTTGGTATATATCATCACGTTTTTTTCCTTTTTTTTTAAGACCAAAAATAACGGTACCTGCCATACGAATTTTTTTCGAAATTTTATAAATTTTTTTTTTCTCAAAAACTGTTCCAAACATTTTAAAAATAAAAATGGAACCATTTTTTTTTTGTTTTTGATTTTCTCAAAAACGGTACAACCGATTTTGATCATTTTTTTTTTTTTTTTGCTAAATCTCCCCAAAAACATAAATAGAATTGGTGTACTCAAATTTTCAAATAATTTTTTTTTTTCATTTAAAAAAAAACTACAATTTTTGTTTTGAAAGCTCAATATTTCGAAAACCCCATGCTAGATTTTTTTAAACTTGATAAATAAAAGTTTCTCAATATAATCTTCAATATGTGCAAAAAAAATGTTATTTTACCTAAAAATAAAGGTCCTACCATACAAATGCTAAGAAAATTTAAAAAAATGGTTTTCAAAAATCGTATTTTTCTCGAAAACGGCTCCTAGCGTTTTAATAAAATTATTTTTCTTTCAATTAATTTTTACGATCTTTAATTTAATAAAAAAAAAATAAAATTAAAATATTACAGCCTGTACCTACCATAGAACCATTTTTTTGAATTTTGAATTTCTCATTATTCACATAACGGATCTAAATGAACATTTTTATAGAGAAGCTTCTAAAAAGTCTAAAACACATTGGCCCTGAGTAATAGATCCGAATCTAGCCTAAGTTCGATTTTAACCAAACATTCGTAGAAATAAAACAAATTTCAATTATAAAATACTTAAAAGCTGCTTTCCTGTAAATAAGTTAAATTTAGAATGATAGAATCACAATAGAACTTTACGAATCTGGTTAATAGAAATCTGTTTGTGTATCAGTTCACAATAACGAAATTATGAAAATGAGTCACAATTATTGGTATAAATAAGACTTTTGTAAATTTGATCTGTTACTACGAAATTTTAAAAGCAACTTTTCTACATCTAACAAAAAGTGACTTTAAAACCGATTCTATGAATGTCTATTACTAAGGGCCATTGCATTTCAAAACATTAAAATAAATATTTTTTGAATTTTGGAAAAAAAAAAATCTATTTTTTATTTTTTTGAAAATTCAATATCTCAGAAACGGGTCAATATTTTTTTTCGTAATTTTATTTTTTGTTCGAACAATAATAAAAACTTTAAGTTGGCGTACCAAAATTTTTTCTTGAAAACCTTTTAAAAAGTTTCTATATAAAAGCTTTTTTTAGGAAACCATACAACGACTAATAATTTTTGTTCTTGCATAAATTTATATTTGCATAGCATTCTGTTTTTGCCTCTTACTACTAAAAGAATTTAAAAAATTAATTTTATCCTTATGAACAGTTTTCTCTAATAACATTCGTTTTTAAAATTCCTAGTCTATTACATAGGAGCAAGTTCGTGCGACCCATTTTATTTTACTTGCGACTCATAGGTACTATAAGGTAAGTTATGCATTCGTAAAAAAAATCGAACTCGAGATTTTGATCAAAGTTAACATTACGATGATAGCGAAGACTAAAAAAGTGGGTCTCGCAATTCTGTCTGTCTGTCTGTCTGTTCGCCTACAGCCTAAACGGCTCGGCCGATTTTCTTTAAACTTGGTAGATATCACTTTTGATTTTTGCCCCCCACACGTTTTTTTCTTTTTTTTAAGATTAAAAATAACGGTACCTGCCATACGAATTTTTTTCGAAATCTTATAAATATTTTTTTTTTCTCAAAAACTAATCAACAAATTTTAAAAATAAAAATACAAAAAAATTTTATTTAGTTAAAGCTAGGTAATGGTTGAAAAAATTTTTCCGAAAATGGTTATTGAGGGTACCCCCCTGGAACCATTTTTTTTGTTTTTGATTTTCTCAAAAACGGTACAACCGATTTTGATCATTTTATTCCTAAAAACATAAATAGAATTGTGTACTCAAATTTAAAAAAAAAATTTCTTTGGATTTTTAAAAAAAACTTCAATTTTTTTTTTTAAAACTCAATATTTTGAAAACCCCATGCAAGATTTTTTTTAAACTTGATAAATTAAAGTTTCTCAATATAATCTATAAGATGTGAGAAAAAAAATTTATTTTACATACCTAAAAATAAAGGTCCTACCATACAAATGCTAAGAAAATTTAAAAAAATGGGCTTCAAAAATCGTATTTTTCTCGAAAACGGCGCCTAGAATTTCGATAAAATTTGTTTTCTTTCAATTAATTTTTACGATCTTTAATTTAATTTAAAAAAAATTGAAATTAAGATATTACAGCTTGTACCTACCATAGAACCATTTCTTCGAATTTTGAATTTCTCATTATCCACATAACGGATCTTAATGAATTTTTGTATAGAGAAGCTTCTAAAAAGTCTAAAACACATTGCATTTCAAAACTTTAAAATAAATATTTTTTGAATTTTTGAAAAAAAAAATCTATTTTCTCTTTTTTTTTGAAAATTCGATATCTCAGAAACGGCTCAGTATTTTTTTTTTTGTAAATTTAATTTTTATTCGAACAATAATAAAAACCTTAAATTGGCGTACCAAAATTTTTTCTTAAAAATCTTTTAAAAAGCTGTATGTATATAAAAGCTTTTTTTTTTAAGAAACCACTACAACGACTTATAATTTTTTTCTTGCATAAATTCATATTTGCATAGCATTCTATTTTTGTCTCTTACTACTAAAACAATTTAAAAAATGAATTTTATCCTTATGAACAGTTTTCTCTAATAACATTCGTTTTTAAAATTCCTAGCCTAATATAGGAGCAAGTTCGTGCGATCCAGTCGTGCATTTTATTTGTGTGGAAATTGACATACCAAAATTCATTTTAGAATAAACTAATTGCTTAAGCAATGTAGATAGTTAAGTTTAAATATTTAAATATCATTGGAAAGATAAGGAAAGTACGAGAGGATTTAAAAGGAGATACCAACGCCCATTGGCTTTGAATATCTGAATATCGGAATGGGTTAAGTCCAAGTTACTTAAATTTTACAATTATTTTTGTTTGCTACGTAATAAAATTAAATCTAGCACCCAACAATTATATTATTATATCATAATATTTAGTATCTAGTCTATAGAGTTTGTTATCTGATTGATGAAATAAACTTATCTAAACTAAAGAGACAACGGGTTTAAAAACTATATTATTCCAAGAGACTTGATAATAATATCATCATAAGTTTCATGGACAAATCTGCGTGACTAAGGTGTCGGGCGTATCTGTAATTCTATATCAAACGAAGTAGCAGGTAATCGAAATCATTCCCAACTGTATGAGACATTTGTTTAAATTTTATTTTCTCTATTTGTTTATTTATATTTTTTGACAAAAAAAAACTTAGATTTTTTTTGTTTTGATAAATAAAGGTCCTATATCCCTTACACTCAGAGAAAAACGTCCTTTAAAAAGGTGACAATGGGGCTGTTAATATTACAGGACACGAAACTCCATATAAAAAAAATTCCTGGCAAGAAATTTACTCGATATTTTTAACACTTTGCATAGTTTTATATAAACACTTTCAGATTATCTACTTTTTTAAAAAGATTGTTGGTTGATTTGAAAAAAGATCATGTTTTATTACCAAGAGGGTAATGTTATTTAAATACTTAATATATTACAACTTTAATTCAACGCTGTATATGCTCACTTTGATATGTTTAAACAGATCACCTTTCAAATAATTCTCTCTAAATTTTTATTTGATCGCAGTTTAAAATCAAAAGTGTCATCACGGTGTTAATTTTACAGTGTTCATAAGCTTACGTCAATATATTTTAAGAGATCGTCGTGTTCTTCTGAAAAATATGCAGTTATCTCGTTTAGCCTTTAACCTAGTAACAGTCCTAAATCTAAATTGTACAGATTCAATTCGGTCAAAAAAAAACCTCCCATATATCATTATATACATATGTACTATATAAGATTTGTTGCTTCTTTACATCATCACAGTGTTAATTCTACCTTATTTGTAAACTTATTTCTACATAGTTAAACAGATCATCATGTTTGCATACAAACTACCGTTAACTTTATTTTCCCTTAACCTGATACCAGCGTTAGATCTATATTATACAGATTCAATTGCATCCAAAAAACCATCCAATATATTAGTCGTTTTTTATTGGGAATTGTATAGGCATCGCAGTAAAATTTTACACAGTAAACAACAACAAAGGAATAGTGCGTATAAACTAGGCAGTAATAAGAGTGCACATAATAGTGCTGATAAAGTTTTGGAGCATCTGGATTACAGTGACACTCAAATTGGTTGCAAAAGTTTTATTTTTCGTGAGGTTGGCAGGTTTTGATTATTCGAGAATGTGTTCGGTGATATTTGTTCATTTTATGGTAAATTTTCACAAGAGCAAAATTATGTGGTTTGAAATATTAATTTACGATTAGACGGTAAACGTTAATAGTCAATGGTCAAAATTTTGCCTCTTAATGCGTGTGCATGTTCCCTATCTGTCACGTGAGAGTATGAAAATCATCGAAGGTAGGCTGCGATGCCAAACGATTAAAAAGGACATGAAAAATTTTTTTCTGACACCGAGCCCTTAATTTGACTTTGTGTACATACATGCTATTGAGATTTTATTTTACTAATAATTTTGCCACTTGTTTGACAAAAAATTTTTCAGTGATGTTAATTCAGCATAAACCACATCAAAACGTATACTTTTCCAACGCATCCCTTAGCTTATTGAAAAGTGGATTGTTTATTCGTAGGTATATATTTCATTTTTGCTTTTCGTTTCCTTTTACTTTGTTCACTTAATGAGTCTGAAATATCTACTTAATTAAGATGATTTGTTAAAAGAAACTCAGAAATTATGTACATATAGCCCTTTTCTGTTTTGAAACTTTATTCATTTCAATTTGTATTATTTTTGTAAGAAATTACATATTTATTTTGCTTCTTTTCCAAATCAGCTGATTTTGCACGGGTATAAATGCAAAGCATACCAACTTTAAAATTTAAAGTAAAAGTGTATATGTAGGCAAAAAAGCATTTTATTCGGACTTCCATTGCTGCACTATGTATACATTACCAATAAAATACGCCTATTATTATACTAGCCGTTTTTTTTTGGGAAATGTATAGGCAGCGCAGTAAAATTTTACACAGTAAACAACAACAAAGGAATAGTGCGTATAAACTAGGCAGTAATAAGAGTGCACATAATAGTGCTGATAAAGTTTTGGAGCATCTGGATTACAGTGACACTCAAATTGGTTGCAAAAGTTTTATTTTTTGTGAGGTTGGCAGGTTTTGATTATTTGAGAATGCGTTCGGTGATATTAATTTGTTCATTTTATGGTAAATTTTCACAAGAGCCAAAATTATGTGGTTTGAAATATTAATTTACGATTAGACGGTAAACGTTAATAGTCAATGGTCAAAATGTTGCCTCTTAATGCGTGTGCATGTTCCCTATCTGTCACGAGAGAGTATGAAATTCGTCGAAGGATGGCTGCGATGCCAAACGATTAAAAAGGACATGAATATGATTTTTTTGACACCGAGCCTTTATTTGACTTTGTGTACATATGTACATGCCATTAAGATTTGATTTTATTAATAATTTTGCCACTTGTTTGAGAACAAATTTGTCAGTGATGTTAATTCAGCATAAACCACATCTTTACGTTTTGTTTATACAAAAACGTATACTTTTCCAACGCATCCCTTAGCTTATTCAAAAGTGGATTGTTTATTCGTAGGTATATGTTTCATTTTAAGTTTTCATTTCCTTTTACTTTGTTCACTTAATTGGTCTGAAATATCTACTAAATTAAGATGATTTGTTAAAAAAACTCAGAAATTATGTATAACCCTTTTCTGTTTTTGATCTTTATTCATTTCAATTTGTATAAGTTTTGTAAGAAATTACATATTTATTTTACTTCTTTTCCAAATCAGCTGATTTTGACACGGGTATAAATGCAAAGCATACCAACTTTAAAATTTAAAGTAAAAGTGTATATGTAGGCAAAAAAGCATTTTATTCGGACTTCCATTGCTGCACTATGTATACATTACCAATAAAATACGCCTACTGTAAGATTGTGTTTTTTTTTACACCATCACAGTGTTAGTTCTACCTTGTTTATAAGCTTATCTCTATATAGTTAAACAGATCGTCATGTTTTCATAAAAAACTATACCGTTATCTTTATTTTCTCTTAACCTGATGCCAGTGCTAAATCTTGGCTTACACATTTCAGTCTATAAAAAAGAAACAGATCACCTTGTTGCTACATAAATTTAGCTGAAAGCCAATCTCTTTCTTTCATTATATACGTAATGTATGCATCATCTGTGGTTGATTAAGTGGCGTGCGTCGGGTTGGTCGTCGGTTGTCAGGAGTTTCATCTTTATTCTCTGATTTAGAAATTTATCGTTATTATTTAATAACAATGGAATCGGGTGAATTTTCCGAAGGTGAGTACTTAAACTGGAATACCTTCTGCATGAAGACAGTCAAGAAGAAGGAGAACTTAAAACTTCGAGTGTAAGAGTTACACAAATTCCTGTCGAAAATGCTTTCAGGTAAATTATTTTCACTACGTTTCCTCTTTTAAAAAAAGCGGACCTCTCAAAAATTTGTGGTGAATGAGATTTGAAGTAACTTGATGTAAATGTACCATCAACTGCGAACTTCAGTTGTAAACGTCATCCGTGAACATCATCTCTAAACATCATCATAATGACGTACTTATTTCAACACCCAACCCAGTTGAACTTGTGATTGACTTTAATAAGCACGTGCCTCTCACGTTTACTTACATTTGTCTTAATTTATAACTTGAATTATTTTTAATTAATTTAAATAAAGTATTCTTTTGTACTAATATGAATTAGTAGTATTTATTTAATTCCTCATATCTAACACAACTCATAAGGTTTTAAGGAATATGCACGTTCAATGAATTCACGCTTAAATGTTCCATTGAGCTTAGCTATAAAAGCTGCTTTAAAATATGCATACAGCTTGAGCACTGAAAATTTTTTGCAGCCAAATTTACTAACCAACAGTAAAGATTTACTTTCCAGTAGTAATATTTTCAAATACAGTGATTTTTTTCAAACGAAATTTAATTTAAAAGAATTTAAGTTTTATAAAAAAGTAACATCCAAAGGAACAGAATACAAAAAGTCTTTTTTTTTATTTTCCAAAAAAATTGATATATGTTTATTTGAAATCGAAGACATTGTTGTAAAGTCTGATAATCTTTCCTTAATTTGTTTTGAACATAAAGTTCCATATTTTGATGCACATTTCTAATCCTATGTCATAGGAGAAGTCATAAAAGAACATTCTTTTTTAAACATAAATGAGCTTCGTAATAACTTTAAAGTCATAAGATAAAAATCATTTATGTCATGTAGATTCACCAGGTGTACCATGTTAATTACAGGTGAGCATTCATAACTTAACATGGTACCTACGATCAATTTGAAAAAAATATCTAGTAGATCCAACAGGAGAAACTGTTTTTATCGTGTTGATTTAACACAGATAATAAGTTCAATTTACCAAAGGTCATGTAAATTTAACAGGGCCACGGTATTAATTATTTAAGTTTTGATTGAAATTTAACACCATTAATCGTTATATTTTAACATTTAATCTTGTGAAAAAGACCGGATTCTACTTTTGATATAACATCAAAAAAATGTTACTTTAACGTTCATGCTGGTTTAAGTTGACACGATATCAGGTACATGGGTCTAGTTTCTAATGGTGATATAACAAGATGAACAACAGAATATTAATGTAAGCTTTACACTATCTAATGTTAATGGTAAAAAGTTCAAAATCTTGTTAAAATATGGTATCATGTTAACACCTTAACCCGATCAATCATGTTGAAAAATAATAACATGAGAATTGGTAATACATATTCTGTTTGATTTTACCTGATTTTTTCTCTGATTGTATATCTGAGTAAGGCTAGTGTTGCTTTTAATCCCACCGTTTTATTTTTGTTTTAGGTATATATGTACCTATATATAAACACTCACATACTCGAATGCAATGTTGTGTCAAAATTTCAAAGCGATTGGTTAAGAACTTTCTGAAATTAGCGATTAGGAACAAACATACATTTACATTTTTATTTATATATACATACGTAGATAGATAGACAGATTACAAATAAATAAATATTATAAACATTTAATGATATCTTACTCAAGGTTGGTTTTATTCAAATTTTAAGTTAAAAAACGCTTAATGAAAATTTCTTTATTATTAAATTGTCTCCTTTATTTTTTTCCTTTTGAAATCTTCTAATCGTTATTTTCATCAGATTTCCATCTCTTTTTGTAGGTATTCATTTATTTTCATTAAATAATGGTTTAATAATATTTCATGTAATTATGTCTTATTAAAAAAAAAAAACACTTAAAACACCACATACAAATTAGTTAATTTCTTCCGTTTGTTGCGTTATTAATGGTGTTGGAGCAACTTCCCATAAATCACTCAACTTGTATCCATCTCTCATTTCTTCCATAGCGAATCCCAATTCCTTGCAGTAAGATGGTGGTCTTGAAGTGATACTAGCTGTATAACCTTCTGCCAAATAAGCTGATAGTTTTGAATTTATTTCCTTCTCTTGATCTTCATTAATCTCTTGGAATTCTTCAATTTTAAATTCGTTGTCATTTACTTGGCTGGTATTAGATGAGTTTTCATATCCTTCATAAACATAATGAACTCCAAAATTAGGTTTAGCCCTATAAACAATGAATAGAGAACTCAATTCTTTATACATTTCAGTAAGTCTTTCAGCTGGATCAATACGAAAACCAAGGACGTATCCGCCACCACTTATTTCAGATGTCTGGACCACAAGGGCATCACCATATTTTGAGTCCCTTATTTTGATCTGTTAAAAGAGAATATGTATTTATTATTTTTTTTTTGTTTAAGAGAACATTTTTCGATTTAAATAAAAAAATAATACGAACATTCGATATTTGTATGTAAGGTAAGCTTATGTTAAAACTTTCATTTATACTGGCAAACCAAACCATACGTATGTTAGTTACGATAAACGATCCGAGATTTCCTGTATCATTTGACAAATTCCAAACACCAGGTATCGAACTATAAATCTGCTCACCTGGAAGTAGTATTAACTGACTAGATCGGAGTATGGCACTGCGAAGCTTTAAGTCTCTGTACAAAAATGTTCGTTGATAAATTCTGAAAAAAAAATTCAAAACAAATCTTCTTTACGAGTTAAGAATAAAGATAACGGTAATTTGATGATATTAATACCATAACCCTAGTTAGTTTAAAATTTTACGCCATTGAAATTTTAATCTTCTTAAAAGATTGAGTACCTTTTCATACTTTCATACAATCTTTGCGTAGTATAGTAAAAGCGTTTTCGTTTGCTCGTCCAGAAGCATCCGAAAGCATTCCGAACGCTTCTGAAAGCGTTCGTTTGGCTCAAGATGGCAGTTTTTCTTCGGAAAAGAAGATAAAATCGACTCTGGATTTGAAAAAAGAATCAAAACCAGAAGCACGCACACAAGTGCACACTTTCTACGTCAAAATTCTGAAATGCGATTTTTTGTTATTAATACGTCGATCACGGATATAAGAAAGTTCTTAAGTATCCTTAGGAATACATATATTTGGACCCAGGGTGGGTGGGTTTCTTTTTAAAAATGCAATAAAATGAACAAAATTAATTTTTGTTTCTATTTATTATGGCTTTATTAGTTAGAGCATCTCGGCGTGATCCTGGATAAGAAATTGAACTGGAGTCTCAACATTAAGGATAGAACAAATAAAGCCATGTTCGCTTTCTACTCCTGTAAGAGAATATTTGGTAACCAAGCCCTAAAATCATCAAGTGGATGTATACGGCCATAGTCAGACCTGTACTGACATACGGTAACGTAGTCTGGTGGAATGCACTAGACAAACCTACCAACCTTAAAATTATGACCAAGGTACAAAGAATGGCATGTATTGGAATCACTGGGGCAATGAGGTCCACCCCGACAGCGGGGCTGGAAGCCATACTCAATCTAAAACCCCTAGATCTATTTACACAAGAATCGGCAGCCAATAGCGCACTTCGACTTAGCCAGACGTGTAACTGGCGAAATAGTGCGATAGGTCATGCGCAGATTTTACAGAAATACATAGGAAATAGGGTATGTACTGACTACATAACACCCCGCTTAGACTTTTACAAACCGTTCAAGACCACCTTTCCTAGCAGAGAGGACTAGAAAATCAACGAGCCATCTACCTGCGAATCGATGATATCTATATATACCGACGACGGTTCGAAGATGGAAACTGGTGTGGTACAGGATTCTTTTCAGAAACCCTTGGACTATCCAGCTCATTCAGACTTCCTGATTACAGTCTTTCAAGCTGAGATCCTGGCAGTGACGAAAGCTGCGAAACAAGTCTCAATAATTTCAATACCACAAGCTGATATCACCTCTTTCATTGATAGCCAAGCGGCAATAAAAGCGATTTCTGTCATTGAAATCAAATCGAAGCTTGTAACTTGCTGTCGCGAAGAGCTTAGGGTTCTTGGTACACAGCACAACATTAGATTCTGCTGGGTTCCTGGTCACAGTGGTGTGCCAGGAAATGAAAGCGCTGACGAGCTGACAAGCAGACAAAACAGTTCAAATCCCACCCTGCAATCTTAAACAGGTATTCAAGAGTAAAATTCTAGCCTTAGCAAACAAGAGATGGATGTCTCTCGATTCCTGTCTTGAAACCAGAAAATTGTGGCCTAGTTTCAGTAAACAAAAGACCGAAGTTATAATCCAACTGAATAAAAAGTCTCTCTCTCTTCTCGTGAGCATTATCACAGGTCACAACCAACTCGGTTGTGAAAACAAGAAAAAGATGAAACTCAGTATGGGCGACTTATGTAGAGGATGCGGTGACGAAGAGATACATGAGGACACTCCTCACTACCTGTGTCACTGCCCTGCACTATATCATCTAAGAAACAGACATCTAGGGAGGCACTTCTTCAACGACTTAGAGGAGCTCTCTGACATTCCCAGCAAAATCATGTTAAAATTCGTCAATGATACCAAATGGCTTGAGAATTCCTGATCTATAAAAACCGCCTTGAACTACAGTACGACAGTGTAGTACGAACGTAAACGACAACGACGCACTTGTTTCTTGTGAGAGCAGCACCAACGGAGAATGGGCACCTCGCCTACACACCTGCGGTTGCCACTCCTACGTTGAGCACGAGCATCAGTGGGTCGATGGGGATACATCTACCTAAGATTGGTAAAATCCTCTTTGGTATGGAAACAGCCCCTTCGACTTAACTAACGACCAAACAAACGAACATATACACCAAAAACTGAATTTTCAAACTCATCTACCAGGCGTTGCAAGGAGTCACATGCTCCTACGGGTCTGGTGGGGGGAATGATTGCTCATGTGAAGGTAAAGGAAAGGAATACCCCCCGAGAAGGCGTATACCTCTTTCTAGCCAGGCTATTATGTGACGTTAGAAATTTCAACACTTTAGAAATACCCTCTGACATTTCAGGCTAAAGCTTGCTGTAACCCATCTATACCCTTAACGGGCTTTATCGACATAAGATTATCATAGGTTTCAATAAAAGGGTCACAAACCCTAGGGTATCGCAATGGATCTACATTGATCTAAGTGTGACGGTAACAAGATCAACTGTCAGCCCACTTACCTAATCTAACCTTATTAGTTAGAGCAAACATCACCATTAATTTTGGAACACAACGCGCGCCGTTCAAGTGGCTCACTCGGCTGGCTTTGCAGTAGCGCATTCTGTCACTCTAATTTTCGGATTGCTTGGATGATATTGGCCTGAAGTGCTTGAATGGTTTGCAGGTTTTTCGAGCCCCAGATGGAGCCATTTTGTTTATTAACGTAGCCGCCGAGATGAAAATGCGAATCGTCAGAAAAGAAGAAGCTTTTGACAATTAATTCTTTCCTGAATTTATCATTACCATTTCTTATAAAATTTAAATACCGAGCCGGACAAAAAACTATTAAAAAATTCAATTTCATTCATTTAGTTTGACAATTATTTATGACGGCTATGTTATTTTATCTGTTGTTAATTTTCTTGCTCTCTTTATCTTTTAAACGCCATGGTAAGTTACAGGGTGGATCAATCAACAGAAGCAAAAGGTACTTTATTATATGGAGCTGTTTAAAACGAATCCCGATTTCATAAAAAAATAATGAACTGGTACGTCAAAAAAAAAAAAAAATTCGATTTGGGACGATGCAAATCCACACAAAGATCCAACAAGTGGCGATGCATCCTAAGAAAGTTAACGTTTGATGTACGAAAACAACGATGGTATTGCCATCATCATCAACGGAGAGCGCTAACCAATCGATCAAAAACGATGTCTTTTGACCTTTATTGGGTAATATGTATATGAACGCTACTTGCCGCACAGCTGATGCCACAATGAACATTCCACAAGATTTAAGAACACGCAGAGGTGACATTAACTGGACATCGAGTAAACGCATTTTCAAAATAAGAGCTTCATTCCATTGAGAATAATAAAAAAACATAGTCACTGATTAATGTTTCGAAAGAAATTGCTTAAACCGTCCCAATTGGCGTGCCCATATTTCCAAACTGATCTTTTTGGAATTTTTTCTATAACTGTGTTCGTGGAGCATGAGAAATTTTCTGATATGAAGCAGTCGTCAAACGTGGCAAGAGATTCTAATACACTTATAGTGTATTTATCAGGATCGGATGTAAGGAACAGATCAAGTGTATTTGCGTGATGATCTGCAACGTCAGAACTCATTCACAAGCTAAGTAATAAAGATTTCAGTGCGGCAGAGATGGGTGATAATTCTTAATATGGAGTCATATAAGGCAAATTTCTATCTAAACTCGGGCTTCTTTTGATGGAGCAAGCATGGATGATGTGCTTTCTGACAGTGATTTTAAGCCACATGAAATCAAAGTTCGTATTACAACAGAGACCATACTGCGGCTGATGCTAGTAAGCAACATAACGAGACTATGGTGTGAGAAGAAAAGTGGAAATTAATTATAACCCAGTAGGTCTTTAAAAATTATTTTCACGAATTTCACGAAAAAAGGAAACATTTATTTTGTCTTTAAGTTCATTTTATTTTTTATTTATAAAACACGAACTGGAAATAATATTGGATTTTAATATATTATATCAACGAAAACTATTACTACGGTACTGAAAACTTTGGGTAACGATAACTTGAAACATTTATACCTACACATGAAAGACTATTCACTACTTATATTATGTATTGCAAATTGCATCGAAAAGAACCACCGAGTTACGTCATTGAGCCATTTTACTGCGGGGGTTAATTATTCAAATTTCTTAAAGATTTCCTTTTTTTCACCGAGATTAACATTTTCCTGAAGACAATCGATTTAATTCCCATAACATAACTTTCTATAATTCCTTGTTCTTTTCGCTTCAATGCTACATTAATTAAAAAATTTTACAACTTAAAAATAAAATGCATTTGAAACAATCAAGAAGCTCAACTCTACTTCTCTGTTCTCTGCGAATTTCTTTGTCTTGGATACATTGACAGAATGCAAGATTGTCTGATCTCTGATCAAACGTAAGTCCGATGGCTTTCTTTAAGCTTTTAAATTCTTGGACACGACATCTGCAGACCCTTAAATAATCTCAGACCTTAATGCCCTCTTCTTCTGCCAATAGTACAGTCATCACCCGAAAAAAAAAACCTGACCATTGTTTTTTTAAGTTACTTTAAAAGCACCCCACAAACCTGCCTTGCCATCATTGACATTAGTGTTGATATTATCATCAAAAAGATAAGTTTACTTAAAGATGACTTCTCTCCTGGTCCGCATGGTTTGCCTGCCACATTCCTAAAAGAACATGTTCCTACTCCCTCTGTCAGCCACTCGCAGCATTATTTCGAATTCACTCTCTCAAGCAATTATGAAAGTATTATTTTATTTTTCCCATTCATAAAAAACGATATTGTCAACTCCCGGCTTACAGCCAAACTTTGTCTATTTCTAAGCTTTTTGAAAGCATTTTGTACGACTGTTTTTACTTTCACTGCAAATCTATCTGCTCTCCACAACAGCATGGTTTTTTTAAAAGGTAGATTTACCACTAGCTCCTAACCTTACGGAATTCGTTTCCTATACTCTAAATGCTTTAGGAAAAGGAAATGAAGTGGACGTTATCACCACAGATTTTAGTAAAGCCTTTGATAAAATATGTTATTACATTATTTACCTTAAGCTTAAATCCTCGGTTTTCCACCCCTTTATCATCTCATGGCTCAAATCATAGCTAGAGAACCGGCAATATAGAGTTTTGTTTAACTTTTCAATTTCAGATCCCATTTATGCTACTTCAAGTGTTCCTCAAGGGAGTCACCTCGGACCTTTATTATCTTAAGTATAAATGACGTTATTAAAATAATAAAATTGTTTTTTTTTTTTGCGTTTTGTTTTTCGTAATAGTGAGTGAGTTTGGGGTCGATTACAGCAATATTCGGAGGCTCAGGAAGAATTTCTGTACCGCATACGAGTATTTCCCTACTGTGAAAAACACGCCAGCACTTACTGAAAGCCAGATGGGTCAAAATTTTGATCTCTCGGAACTCAGCCTACATGGATTGGTTATAGCTTAGTGCCTTTATTTTTTCCTCACTATGATCTCGCCATTTATGATGTTGCTTATCGGCTTCAACCGCAATACGTCTTATGTTTAAATGCAAACTATAATTTCATGTGGTTTAAATTCACCGTTCATAAGCGAATAATTCATAAATGTTTCATTTTTCGCAGTCCAAATTCGGATAGTAACTCGACTTCTACCGAGCTCCGACTGTTCTCAAATTTCTATTGCCAACAAAACCCAGTTAGAGAAATAATTCCCAAGAGAACCGTTTGGCAATACGAGAAAGCCAATTGGCACGGTCTCAACGATTTCTTCAGGAACTTTAACTGGTCGCTATGCTTCCTCGATAGTGACGTGGACTCCAGTGCAGATATGATTACAAATGAGAATGAGTTTTATCCCGAATAGGAAAAAATCTATCAAGCCGAATGAGAATTCATGGTTTTATTTGAGCTAAAAAGAGGTTATTAGGGCTAGAGAAGTAAGTTTCCGATATTTTAAAGCCAACCATATTGAGGAAAATCAGAATAAGTTCATCCAAACTATGTAGATAGATCTGTATCTAATGAAATTACCAGAAATTACTGTCATCTCCCAAAGGTAGTAAACATTTTTGGTCATTTGCAAAAAACTAACGAAATACTGCTTCGTCTTCGGTTCCTACGCTCGTTTTCAATAAGATTTCTTATGTCAGCTGACAAGAAAAAACTAATTTATTTGCAGCACAGTTTACTGTCCATTCAACGCTGTCAAATAGTGTCATGATTCCTCTTGAAATTGGGACCGTTAATAAGTAAGGAACTAAAGATTTCCATATAGACTAATCCGTTGGACCGGATAGTATCCCCCTAATTGTTCTGAAAAGGTGTTCTTCAATACTGGCAAAAACCATTGCATAAGCTTTTCCATCTGGCCTACTCTACTGGTCACTTTCCGAGGGGATTTAAAATAGCATTTATCCAGCCTGTCCCTTAAAATGGGGAATCTTCATGCCTCCCTAACTATCTTCCAATTGCACTAACAGCCGTTCTTTTTAAGGTAGTGGAAACACTGATAAATTATCCATATTGTCCATTAAATTGTTTTACTAGCGACAATACTCTCAGCTTCTCATATTCGTTTCCAGATGCATATTCTTGTTCTTCGAATGTGGATCTGGAACGGCAGCGTATGTTAAGCTCATTAAATTCTGATCTCGATATCATTGTCAATTGCGGAACCAAAAACCGCGTAGAATGTTTTGCTTCAAGAACTCAATGCTGTCTCCTGTAGCTAAAGCGGAACCCAACCTCGATGCCGCTAACCATGAGCGGCACTTACATTGAGGAAATAGAACAGCTTTCAATTCTCGGTATGTGCATCTCAGACCACCTTGTGTGGAATGACCACATATTTGACATCGCCAAAAACGCTGCTTAGTTCTTAGGTTTTCTTCGACGATGCAAGAAATTTGTCATTCCTTCTGATCTGGCTGTAATCTATAAAGCGTATATTCGTCTAAAGATAGGTGATAGAACTATAACCGAAACATTTGAATTTCTCGAGCACCAACGCTATGTTTCTTGTCTTTCATTATATTACCGTTATGTTTATAAACAGTATTCCAGTGAAATTTGCCAGTTGCATTCCTCCCCTTAAATGATTGAAACGTATTTTTTTTTTTTTTATAATTCACTCGCGCTCAAGGGTATGTTACGAGGCCCTTATAATGTTATAAACACAGCACGGGCGATGGGGAAATTAGGAGGGGAGAGAAAGGAGGTGTCGATGAACTCGCGCTTCAGGGAATGTCCATCAGCTTATTCTTGAACCCAACTTTGGACGTACTGTTTAATTCAGAGATTCTTTCTTTAACCGCACTACACGGATGTGGAATTCTATTTCTCTATATTTCCCTCCCATTAAGATATTCAAACATTCAAAACCAATGTAGATCGGTATCTCCTGTTAAATCCTCTCCAACTTTCCTAAACGCTTGTACTGTGCTCAACATTTTAAGGGTAGTCAAAATCTCTTTAATGCGCGCAAATTATAAAAAAAAAAAATCAATCAACTACACCTCTTAAGTATTTGCTTCCTGTTCTTCGAGTGCCTCTTATTACGCCTTTACCAAAAACAACTGGAACCAGTAATATCTATCGCAGCTATGAATTTGTTATTTTATGCATGCGTACAAAAAAAAGCCCCTGTTCCTTCTACTTAAAATTTAGTCACACACCAAAACCAAAATTGATAATCTGTCACAAAATTATCGACCGTCTACCAATCCGGCTTAAATTATTATTAAACTTGAACTTACTGATGAATATCATAGATGCAAGAAAATAATGAATTTGAATTTGTTACTCCAGACACATCGGTGAATAAGAATTCAAAACGAGATTGTTCTCCAGCGGCCAGAATATACAGAGCCTGAGCTGTTCCTCGGACTTTTGAAAACACGGTTCTTGTATTAATTGTTATTATTCTTCCATATCCGACAGCTTTTGTGGATTTTTTTTTAAGAGATTAACCCAGTTGTATATGCATATTAATATCTTTTTTTTTTAATTTTACAAATTTTTACTTACAAAGATTGAATTTCTTGTGTACTAATGAATACCAAATTATCCTCAAATTAGTTGCCAGCAATGTTCCTGAATCACCAGGATTTCCTTTGGAATCTTCAATGTGGGGAATGGTTGCCAGAATATTTTCACCATTAACTAATCGATTTTGTCTATATTTGTAAGAAACTTAGATTATTAAGGATTATATGACTTTGGGATGTGGTTATGTTTACAAGTTTGGTATATCGAATTTTATTTCCTTGTCCTTCAACAATCCAAATTCAGATGATTTTTCGGTTTTATTTCTTCTAACAGCCATTTTAGGTAAATAAAACTTGCTTGCAGATTGTGTCGAAAGAAAATGATTCTAATGTTCCTAAATGTCCATGGCAACTAACTTTTAGAGGCGGCCAAACAAATATTTAACACATACCAAATAAGAAAGAACTCCTTCATATGAATACCAAAGCACATGATTGTGTTGCAAGAACTTAGCCTTTTGTATCAAAATTACATAATAGAATTTTATTCATAAAAATAAAATGGACGACTGGGTCGAATGAAACTTGACTATAAATTTAAAATGTTTTATATAATATGTACAACTTAAATTAATAATTAATTTCTAGAGTGCTTAGCACCAATATAATGTACTAGCCGACCCGTACTCACGTTGCTTCGCAAATTTTAACTACGAATATTTTCTTAAAATATTAATATTAGCATATGAAAACATTTCTCAATGGGGCTGAGCATATTTTCTACAATAATATTAATTTTAGTTTATACGTATAACATACCGTAACGAATTAGATTCTCTTTCACATTTTAAAACAAAAGAGCTTGTTTATGTTTGTACATATTAAAAATATAACAATATAGAAAATAATAAAATTTATTTAAAATAAACGGGTTGACTACTTTCTGAAATCATTCAACCCAAACTTTAAAATGGTTTCGTTTTTATAGAATAGTTCATGTGCACGGCACTGTAGTCAATTGAATATCCATTTTTGTCACCCATAACTCTATTGAGTGTATTCAAGTAACTTAAAAAATAAAATGTACGACTGGATCGCACAAACTTGCTCTTATGTAAAAGTACTTTGGAATTTAAAATACATTTTAAAAATATTGTATTGTATTGTAACGGGTGATTTTTTTGAGGTTAGGATTTTCATGCATTAGTATTTGACAGATCACGCGGGATTTCAGACATGGTGTCAAAGAGAAAGATGCTCAGTATGCTTTGACATTTCATCATGAATAGACTTACTAACGAGCAACGCTTGCAAATCATTGAATTATATTACCAAAATCAGTGTTCGGTTCGAAATGTGTTTCGCGCTTTACGTCCGATTTATGGTCTACATAATCGACCAAGTGAGCAAACAATTAATGCGATTGTGACCAAGTTTCGCACTCAGTTTACTTTATTAATTTTATTTATTAAACCAACCACACGAATGCGTACAGTGCGTACAGAAGAGAATATTGCGTCTGTTTCTGAAAGTGTTGCTGAAGACCGTGAAATGTCGATTCGTCGCCGTTCGCAGCAATTGGGTTTGTGTTATTCGACCACATGGAAGATTTTACGCAAAGATCTTGGTGTAAAACCGTATAAAATACAGCTCGTGCAAGAACTGAAGCCGAACGATCTGCCACAACGTCGAATTTTCAGTGAATGGGCCCTAGAAAAGTTGGCAGAAAATCCGCTTTTTTATCGACAAATTTTGTTCAGCGATGAGGCTCATTTCTGGTTGAATGGCTACGTAAATAAGCAAAATTGCCGCATTTGGAGTGAAGAGCAACCAGAAGCCGTTCAAGAACTGCCCATGCATCCCGAAAAATGCACTGTTTGGTGTGGTTTGTACGCTGGTGGAATCATTGGACCGTATTTTTTCAAAGATGCTGTTGGACGCAACGTTACGGTGAATGGCGATCGCTATCGTTCAATGCTAACAAACTTTTTGTTGCCAAAAATGGAAGAACTGAACTTGGTTGACATGTGGTTTCAACAAGATGGCGCTACATGCCACACAGCTCGCGATTCTATGGCCATTTTGAGGGAAAACTTCGGAGAACAATTCATCTCAAGGAATGGACCGGTAAGTTGGCCACCAAGATCATGCGATTTGACGCCTTTAGACTATTTTTTGTGGGGCTACGTCAAGTCTAAAGTCTACACAAATAAGCCAGCAACTATTCCAGCTTTGGAAGACAACATTTCCGAAGAAATTCGGGCTATTCCGGCCGAAATGCTCGAAAAAGTTACCCAAAATTGGACTTTCCGAATGGACCACCTAAGACGCAGCCGCGGTCAACATTTAAATGAAATTATCTTCAAAAAGTAAATGTCATGGACCAATCTAACGTTTCAAATAAAGAATCGATGAGATTTTGCAAATTTTATGCGTTTTTTTTTTTAAAAAAGTTCTCAAGCTCTTAAAAAATCACCCGTTATTTAATTGTATTGTTTCCCCTAAGGGTTACAAGCTGTCCGCCTCCTTACTCTCTCTACTCTCCCTCCTCTCTCTACTCTCCCTCCTCTTGTTCATTCTCTCTCTTCTTACCTTTTCTCACCTTCTCTAGTTCCTTTATCCAATTTTAAAAATATAAAACATGGATTTGATGAGATAAAAATATTCAAATGTATGGAATTGCCGTCTGATTAATCTTTTTAATATTTAAGTAATTTTAGGTATAAGGTAGTATATGAGGCATTGAGAGCAGAAGTGGCGTAACCCCAATATTCACTTATTGAGAAAATCACGGTTTAAAAAGTTAACGAAAAAGAAATGTTTGTTTTTAGCTTCCTATTTAAAATAATAGTTCATAAACTTCAGTTATGACATAACTAGTAACATAACTTATATTTAGGACCTTAATCTTCTCTTTAAATAATTATTAATTACTGGATTTTATGTGGGTTACACCACTACTGCTTCTTAGATACTGGAATAAATTTAAAAAAGAAAGTTGGTTACACCAATAATTTGAAAAACAGGTTATGAAAAAAAAATTATTATCGCTTTTAAGTACAAAATAGTTAGAAAGTTAAGTTTAAGTTTACACTACTATGATAGGTACTTTCATTCTTCTTCGTCATCTACGTACTCAACCAGCTCAACGTCTCTGTCCATAGAAACAGTTTTCAATTTTTTATAAAAGTCGTGGTAATTCGGTAGGATAAAATTAAGAAACTCCAATAAGTTTTTCTTTTTTGCTTCACTTACGGCATTCCATTTTGGAAACCATAGTTCGAGATCTGTGATGAGTGCAGGTGTTCTTTTTTTCAAAATCACAGTATCAAAAAGCACGCCTTCGTTATTACTGTACTTGTAAAAAATATTGAAAGGTGTCTTTTTCAGAAATTGTAGCCATTGAATTTTAAGCCATTCCACCTTCCCTTTATTTACATTAATTTTCCGATTTGTTATATTGTTTTCCAATTTTTTCGTCAAAAACATCATAGATTCATCAATAATAGGAAATAGATTCTTCTTTCTTGCCGCTGCTATAACCCTCTGCCAATTCATAGGGCCAAAAATGTCTTTAAAATACTTTTTCTGCTTTTCGATAAGACCAAAGTCTTGATCACAAGGTTTAAGTAAGCCTGGCCATTCATAAGAATTTTGTGATCGATTTGATTGACAAGATAGTCACTATGAGAAACAATATATTGGCACAAAACGGACGGTTTCTATTTTGCCCAAGTGGGTTACACCATATTTGCTCTAGGAAAACTTCCGTGCAGAAACAATGTTTCAGCATTTTTGTATTGATTTATGAGCAAATATAAGTAACGTCACTTCTGCGTTGAAAGAAATTTTATTTTTGACCATTGTGTATTATAAAGTCAAAATTGAAACAAATGAGGGTTACGCCACTTCTGCTCTCAATGCCTCATATATTTTAGAAATAGTTTTTTTTTGGAATATTTTTATATACAATATTATTTTAAACCTAAGGGGGCTCCTGTTGAAAATTTTTAGTTAACCTTCCTTCTCAGTTTCCTATTAATGTAAACATTCGATCTCATAATAAATAAGAATTATTTTTCAGTTTAAATACTGTTTTATCTAAAATAAAAAGTGGTGGGGTGATGAACAACCCCAGTTGCTGTTCACGTAGGAAAAAAAGCCTTGCCTTCGGAAGGTTAAAATCGTTAGAGCTGTTGATGAGAAAGTCAAAAAATCAAAAAACGGTTCTATGACAGGTACCGTTAATAACATTTCCCCCCAAACATTTTTTTTACCGTGTCCATTATATCACACCTATTTTCTTTTTATCAAAATCGTTAGAGCCGTTTTCGAGATAAAAAAGATTATGCATTACGGGTGTATGGGGGGTACTGTTAGTTTTAGAGCTAAAAAAAAATTTCAATTTCTCCTCTAGGGAATCACCGAAGACCCTTAAGTACCGCGTTTGAAGAAAATAGCTCCAGTGGCTTAGGCTCTAGATCGAGGTACAGACATACAGACATACGGACATACAGGCATACAGACAGACAGACGGAATCGTCGGACCCACTTTATTCGTCTTCGCTATCATAGAATGTGAACTTTGATCAAAATCTCGAGTTCCAAATGCCGAACTTGCCCTATAGTACCTATTATATACCTATATCGCAAATAAAAAGAACCCACCCACACATTGCTCAGCGATGTGACGATAGAATTAGGAGAAACAAAAAAAATGTGTGTGTGTCGGTTAGTTAGATAAACTATACAATACAGAAAAATTGAATATGTAGGTAGGTAGGTAAGAGAAAAAACGTAACTATTGAATGGAGCAGATATTAAGAGAGAGAGAGAGTATGGGAACGGGAAGAAAAGAAAATTAAAAATGTTGGAATGATAATGACATGAAACAAAGCAGCGACCTCGCGATTGTGAATTGTGATGAAATCTAATTCCTGGATAAAATAAATTCAAAAAGTTTATAATTTTATAATTTGTTTTTATTTATTTCTCAGGTTGTATGTTTAACTAAGGAGTGATTTTAGACTTAAAATTTGCGCAACATAATTGACTTTATGAAGCAATGCTAATCTTTGTCGATTATTGTATAGGTTTTAAGATATGAGTGGTTGTATAGGTCAACTAATGAAAAAAAAATGGACAAAAAATGTAATATTAATAATATTTAAGTTTGACAAATTATAAATGAAAAAAATTATAGCCATGAACACTCTTATAACAATAGAGTAAATAATAAAATTTATTTCAAATAAATCGGTTGACTACTTTCTGAGATCGTGCGTTACAAACTTTAAAATGGTTTCGCTTTTATATAATAACGGGTGATTTTTTTGAGGTTAGGATTTTCATGCATTAGTATTTGACAGATCACGCGGGATTTCAGACATGGTGTCAAAGAGAAAGATGCTCAGTATGCTTTGACATTTCATCATGAATAGACTTACTAACGAGCAACGCTTGCAAATCATTGAATTATATTACCAAAATCAGTGTTCGGTTCGAAATGTGTTTCGCGCTTTACGTCCGATTTATGGTCTACATAATCGACCAAGTGAGCAAACAATTAATGCGATTGTGACCAAGTTTCGCACTCAGTTTACTTTATTAATTTTATTTATTAAACCAACCACACGAATGCGTACAGTGCGTACAGAAGAGAATATTGCGTCTGTTTCTGAAAGTGTTGCTGAAGACCGTGAAATGTCGATTCGTCGCCGTTCGCAGCAATTGGGTTTGTGTTATTCGACCACATGGAAGATTTTACGCAAAGATCTTGGTGTAAAACCGTATAAAATACAGCTCGTGCAAGAACTGAAGCCGAACGATCTGCCACAACGTCGAATTTTCAGTGAATGGGCCCTAGAAAAGTTGGCAGAAAATCCGCTTTTTTATCGACAAATTTTGTTCAGCGATGAGGCTCATTTCTGGTTGAATGGCTACGTAAATAAGCAAAATTGCCGCATTTGGAGTGAAGAGCAACCAGAAGCCGTTCAAGAACTGCCCATGCATCCCGAAAAATGCACTGTTTGGTGTGGTTTGTACGCTGGTGGAATCATTGGACCGTATTTTTTCAAAGATGCTGTTGGACGCAACGTTACGGTGAATGGCGATCGCTATCGTTCAATGCTAACAAACTTTTTGTTGCCAAAAATGGAAGAACTGAACTTGGTTGACATGTGGTTTCAACAAGATGGCGCTACATGCCACACAGCTCGCGATTCTATGGCCATTTTGAGGGAAAACTTCGGAGAACAATTCATCTCAAGGAATGGACCGGTAAGTTGGCCACCAAGATCATGCGATTTGACGCCTTTAGACTATTTTTTGTGGGGCTACGTCAAGTCTAAAGTCTACACAAATAAGCCAGCAACTATTCCAGCTTTGGAAGACAACATTTCCGAAGAAATTCGGGCTATTCCGGCCGAAATGCTCGAAAAAGTTACCCAAAATTGGACTTTCCGAATGGACCACCTAAGACGCAGCCGCGGTCAACATTTAAATGAAATTATCTTCAAAAAGTAAATGTCATGGACCAATCTAACGTTTCAAATAAAGAATCGATGAGATTTTGCAAATTTTATGCGTTTTTTTTTTTAAAAAAGTTCTCAAGCTCTTAAAAAATCACCCGTTAGTATAGATATTGCATAAATAACGTTTTGTTTAAAAATTTATCTCTTGATTACATTACAAATAGAGTTAAACGCAGTTCAAGATTTAACTATAGTATCACTAATATAAGAAAAATTTCTGGGTCTTAGATCTTTCTGGTGCATAAAAATATAAAAAAGAAAAAGAATATGCGATATATGTATGGAATATGTATGGCCCATAAAAACATCTCTAGCAAACATTAGTAAAAATATTTTCTTCTAGATTGAAGATTCATTAAGAAGAAGAAGAAGATTAGAGCGGGCATTATAAGAGAGAGCGAAATCCCAATCCAGCTTTCCGATAGCATAACGTGTGTATCTTTCATGTTTTCAATTCTATTACTACGAGGGTAGTCCCAGAAGTACCCGACCTGACGTATAGATGGCGTGGCGGTTGTTGTTTGGAAAGAATGACTATGGTAGAGGGTACCAACTTTATGAAGCTTAAGTTTGAAGTTTGACGATGCTACGTTGTTCAGTATTTGTTTGGCAGCCATCAATAGTGAACGCTCTAAGTGAATTTGTAAACATGGACAAAAATTGGTCATCGTTATGTGATACAATACTTTCATTTGAAAGGCCTCAGTCCAACCAATATCAAAGCGGAGCTAGATTCTACTCTTGGCGAGTCTGCTCCTTCGTTTACAAAAGTAAAATATTGGATGGCAGAGTTTAAACGAGGTCGTACGAGCTGCCAAGAAGAACATGGCAGTGGTCGACCAAATGAGGTGACCACTCCAGAAATGGTGAAGAAAATCCACAAAATGGTATTGGGTGACCGTCGACTGAAAGTGCGCGAGCTAGCAGACATGGTAGGCATTTCAAAAAGTGCTGTACATCACATATTGACTGAAAATTTGGGCAAAATATGTGCCGCGATTACTCAAAATGGAACAAAAACAGCGTCGTGAGGATGTTTCAATCGAGTGTTTGGCGAAGTTTCACAGCAATAAAGCAGTTTTTGCGTCGATTCATAACCATGGACGAAACATGGGTCCATCACTTCACACCTGAGACGAAGGAACAGTCAAAACAATGGACTGAAAGGGAAGAATCGGCTCCAAAGAAGGCGAAGAGAGTTCCATCTGCAGGCAAAGTCATAGCGTCAGTTTTTTGGGAGGCGCGTGGGATAATTTTCATTGATTATCTTCAGAAAGGAAAAACAATCAACGGCGAGTATTACGCGAACTTATTGCAGCGTTTGAGTGACGAAATCAAGAAAAAACGGCCGCATTTGGCGAAAAAGAAAGTTTTGTTTCATCAAGACAATGCACCAGTTCACACATCCGTTATCGCGATGGCCAAAATCAATGAGTTAAGGTTCGAATTGCTTCCTCACGCACCCTATTCGCCAGATTTAGGCCCCTCGGATTATTTTCTGTTTCCAAACTTGAAAAATGACTCGGTGGTAAAAGATTTGCCAACAATGAAGAGGTGGAGTCTGCGGTTGATGGCTATTTTGAGGAGCTCGACGGTTCTCACTATAAACAGGGTATCGAAGCTACTCGTATTGAACATCTCGGGGAAAAGTGTATCGAGCTAAAGGAGACTATGTAGAGAAATAAAGATATTTTTCCTCAAATTTTTTGTTAGGTTGGATACTTCTGGGACTACCTTCATATGACAAAAATAATATGGATCCCATATCACGGAACAGTACTCCAAAACTGATCTTACTAACGATGTCTACATAGATTTCAACGCGTGAGGATAAGAAAAATCTTGAGAGTTTCTTTTGAAAAATACGAACATGACATTGGCTTTCGAGATTAAATAGTCATAATGCGGTACAAAGCTAAGTTTTTGATATAAAAATTACCCCTATATCCATTTTAAAATCCACTCTAGTGAGTTCAGAGTTTGAGATTGAATAGTTAAATAAAAAAGGAGTGCGAAGCGAAACATGAAAAACGAGAGTACATTGCATTTTGAAATAATAAAATGCAGCCTATTAACACTACACCAATTAACAACTTTATTGAGATCCTCATGAAGAAGTCTACAGTCATTAATGGTATTTAATGATTTAAAAATCTTGAGGCCATCAGCATGAAGTAAGCATTTTTAATTCATAGTATACAAAGGCGGGTCATTTATAAAAAGCAGAAAAGTATAGGACTTAAATGACTTCCCTGAGGAAATCCAGATTGATTAAAAATAATCTATGATATTTTGTTGCTGATACGAAATTATTTTGCAATGAAGAGTGAAAACCCATCATCTGTAAATTTTCGTATCAATGTTTGATGTTGAACCCTCCCTGTCAAAGGCCTTTGAAAGTCACTAAATATGACATCTAACTGGTAACGATATTCTAATTCAGTTCTCAGGAAATTATAAAATAAAGTCAAATTGGTAGTGGTAGATACCGGTAAAAAACTCATGTTAGGATACGCAAATATAGTTTTTAACTTCATTGTAAATTCTTCGTCTAACTATTGCTTCGAAATCATCGGCAATTTGGATATATGATGATAATTTGCAATGTTTTGTCTTGAAACTGATTTGAATATTCCTCTCTTTGTTCTTACCTCGAACTTTTAAAAAATAAATATTTTAGCATTTTAAAGATTAATTTTGTATTTCTTAAATTTGTTTTTCAAATAACATCCATTTTTTAAATTCTAACCCCCAGTTTCACAGTGAGAGTTTAAACTTAAGTTCAGCTGAACCTTAACTGGAGTTTAAATTTGAAATTTAATTCGTCCGAGTTCACAGTCTAATCTGAACTTCAGTTAATTGTTAAACTACTTAAGTAAATTGTTTTCTCTTTCTATCTGAATCAAAGAAAAAACAATCAAGGAAAGTTTGCTTTGTTTCAAGTGATCTGTGATAGAAAAACAAATTAAATAAAATACATAACTGGGTCGCACAAACTTGCTCTTATTTAATAGACTAGGAATTTTAAAAACGAATGTTATTAGAGAAAACTGTTCATAAGGATAAAATTTATTTTTTAAATTCTTTTAGTAGTAAAGGATAAAAAATTAAAAACGGAATGCTCAAATATGAATTTATGCAAGAACAAATGTCGTTAAGTCGTTATAGTGGTTTCTTAAAAAAATAAGCTTTTATATACAAAATTTTTAAAAGATTTTTAAGACAAAAATTTGGTACGCCAACTTTAAGTTTTTATTATCATACGAATGAAAATTAAATTTCCAAAAATAAATATTGAGCCGTTTTTAAAATATCGAATTTTCAAAAAAAAAAAAGATTTTTTTTTAAATTCAAAAAATATTTTTGTTTAAGTTTTGATATGCAATGTTTTTAAACTTCTTGCGAAATTTTTTTATATTTTAAATCTGTCGTACAGTTTTTGAGAAAAAAAAATATTTATAAAATTTCGAAAAAAAATCGTATCGTTATTTTTGGTCTTAAAAAAAAAAAGAAAAAAACGTGTGGGGGAAAAAAATTAAAAATGACTAGGACTAGGTTGAAGAAATAACATGATAGCGCATCTTCTTGTCTTAATCCTGTACACGTCTGGAATAGCTCGGGTGTGCTGTTACCCACACTGAAAATAAATTCCTAGGTAATATTGACAAAAACGTTTTGTTGACCTTTAACAAAACAATTTTATCGTTTTGATAAAATTTTTGTCAATACGAAAGAATGATTTTGTTGATTTTACAAAATTTTTATAATCCAGCATGATTTTTTGTCAGTTTAACAAAATATGCACTACAAATAATATTGTCAGTTTAACAAACCAAGTTTTGTTAATATAACCAAATAAAACAGAGATTTTTGTCACATCGACAAACTTTTTTGTGATGTTAACAAAATGTTTGTTGTATCTGCAAAAAATCTGTTTTGTAAATGTTTGTCAATATCACAAAGTTTTTGTTAATTTTTTTTTGTCAATTTAACAAAAAATGAAAACATTTTTGTTAAAATGACAAATATTTTGTTATGGGGTTGAATTATTTTGTAATATTGATAAAATAATATTATCAGATAGATAAAACTATTTTGTAAGGAAACCAAAAAATTTCTTTTGTGTATGATATAGTTCACACTTGGTTTTTGTTAAAAAATCGATGTAAGATTAACTGAACTTAACAAAAATTGCGTATTGTCCATACGCCCTCACAGATCGTTGCATGTGAGATCGTAGGGACGAAACGCAAATTTTTGAGGACTTAAATCCCAAAAAAAAACTATTTTGACAAAATTAATTTTGTTTTTTGTGGATTCAACAAAAGAAATTTGTAAAATTGACAAAATATTTTGTTGAATTGACAAAATATTTTGTTAATTTAACAAAATATAACAAGAAATTTTTGTTAATTTAACAAAATATTTTGTTAATGTAACAAAACAATTTTGTTAATTTAACAAAACAATTTTGTTAATTTAACAAAACAATTTTGTCAATTTAACAAAACAATTTTGTTAATTTAACAAAAAAATTTTGTTAATCCGATAATAATAAAAAAACAATAACACTAACAAGAAAATTGTTAATACAACAAAAGAATTGTTAATATGACAAATTAATTTTGTAAATTCTACGAAATTTTGTCATATTGACAAAATATTTTTGTTATTTCAACAAATTTATTTGTTAGCATAACAAAATAATTTTGTGGATACAACAAAATATTTTTTGTTACCTCAACAAAATTCTATAATTTTTGTCAATTTGACAAAACTTTTTGTTGGACGTATATTGACAAAATTTTTGTTAAATCAACCTAGATTTTTATCATATATACCTAGATTTTATTTTCAGTGCATTTGCACGTTGCACCGTGGCATAGCTGGATCCCGAGTTTTGACATCACCAATAGAAGCTCTTGGCAACTTATCATATCATATCATATGCGGCTCTGCAGTCGATGAAAAGATGGTGGGTCTCGACTTGAAATTCGTTGGTCTTTTCCAGGATTTGCCTTAATTTGAAGATTTGGTCTATCGTTGATCTGCTTGGCCTGAAGCAACACTGGTACGTGCCGATCATAGTATTGCAGAAAGATCTTAGACGCTCTCATATTACGCTGAATAGTACCTAGAACAGGCTGGACAAAATGCTGGGGACAAATTACCGCTTCAGTGACCGAGTGATTGAGGCCCATCACTGATCGAATGAAAATTTCAAATTAGTGCAATCATCTTAATTCTGTAAGACATAAAAGTACACACCCAAGAAAAATCACTTCTGTGGTCATATCAGCACCGAAATCAACGTCACTATTGAGGAAACATAGTGACCAGTTATAAATTCAAAAACAAAGTTATTAAGACCTTCCCAGTTGGCTTTCACGTATTGCCAAACAGTCCTAGTGGGATGCTTCTCTTTAACTGGATGAATGGCACACGAGAAATTGGCCGATATTACACAATGATCCGAAGTGCCGAATGGAGAGTTTACCGTTATGGTATTCTTAGCAGGGTTAGAAACAAATCGAGAGTGTGGGCGTTTTGTCCAGCAACATCTAGTATTCGAGTGGGCTCATATACACGATGAGTTAGGTTGTGCATCTCAGCAAAGAACTCAACATATCTTCCTTCGGGTAATGTCTGTCCGGAATAGCGGAGCCAAATTGAAGTGTGTACATTGAAGTGCCCCGCAATAACGACTTCAATGTGAGGGTAAAAGAAAACAACTCAAACTCAGGAAATGGAATCAGTCAACGCATCAAACTCATTAAGAGTTGAATTGCTGTCAAGATTTGCACTCCTATGAAATGAAACAACAATGGATGATGTGCTTGCGGACAATAACTTTGAGCCACATGAATTTAAAGTTCGTATTAGAACAATGTCCGTTGTTGCTCTGGCAAGCAACATCATATCTAACATAGACTAAAAGGCCGTGATGGCGAAAGAGTAATCGCATTAGGTTATAGCCAGGCACACGCGAAATTCTGAGAGATCAGCATTCCCACCACCCTGTGTTTCACCTACTGCCAAAACAGGTGGTCTGTACCGAATGGTCGTAAATGTCAAAGAAATTTGTACTTAGCCCACGAATATTTGTAAACACAACACAAAAATCACTTACCATTTCAAAAATCACAAAAACACAAAACACAACTCTAACGATCTAAGTTCAACTGTGAAGTGTAGGACCAATGGATTAAAATCAGAATACAAACCGTTCTAAGTTGTTATGCCCATAAAACACTTTGCATTTGAAATTAATCAAGGATGTCACTTAACTATCCATTACAAGAATCATGCGATAAGCTTCACAAGAGACATGCAATGGGTAGCAAGCGACAGTTTCATCAGCTTTAAGGTAACCAAATTTTTCGTCTTTATCGTACTTAATAAATACTATGATGACATCAAACATATGATCATTGATCACCCTTTCCAATTAATATGATTTTTTTTGATATTTATAAAAATATATCGATACAATCGGACCTGTTTCCGGATTAAAAAGAACTTCATTGGGTCTAGTTTTTTAATTAAACCGCACAGAAAACGGAGAAAAATAACAGAACAGTAACAGTTACAAGACTATTGTAGTTCTTTAACCCATTCAAATCAAATACATTTAATTTTGTTTACCGTATTCTATTACATATTAATATTTAGAAATTCTACATACCAAAATCCCCTTTGATGATCAATACAAAAAATATGTAAATTTGAAGAAAAAAAACGGTTACAACTATTCAAACAAATATAATGTAAGCACCATATTCGTCTAACAAATCGTTCATCAAAACATCTCCGTTTCACGTCGTGACATTTTTTTTTTTGGATTGAATTAAAGTGAGTTCAATTAAAATAAATATAGAAAGATACACGTACCAAAGGCAAAAATATACAAGTTCTCGCACACTTAAACGAATGTCGTACACACATCCAGTCAGTCCTTGACAGCGAAATAATAATCCTCAAGAACTTTTCAATTAAAAATTCTCCAATCAACTGACAAACCATATCGAACAAGGGGGCTTCCAATAATCACGAATCAATAAAAATACAACTCAGGACATTTTTCAACTTAATTTGCATAACACTGCACGAGCCATAAATGAGGTGAACCTTGGTCGTCTTGGGTATAGTAGAGTGGAACTTGATCCTTGCAATTTTTTTTTTTTGTAAACATTTAATTTATTCATAAAATGCACCCTAATTGTTACAAAAGGATTTAATTTGAGTGAGAGAGAGAGAGACAGAGAAACAGTTCCGATTCATTTGATGGTGTTTGTAGGGGTCTTTGAAGCACATGATGTGCGAATTGTATTAAAAATCCTTTTTGCTTTAATATATTTATGCAAATTTCCAATCGTTGAACCAGGCTTCTTTTAATGTTCAATTCGAACCCAAGGATTGTCATGCAAATTTTAGTTTTTGGCACATTTTGGCATATGTTGTGTGAAAAGCGAACTTTTTTTTTAAATGCGGGATCTCTTCTACTGTATACACTCAATTCGGAAAAACGACCCACAGAAGGATGGATTTTGATAAAATCGTTTATATTCATTAGTTCTTAGGGAAATGTCAAAAGTCCCCACATATATGTAAATGTACTATTTCCGCTGTTTAGGGTTGATCCGAACCTCTGCAGCGTATGTTTGTGTGCAAAATCAAAAAAACTTGGAATTCTGTCAATTATTATTGCAATTTTCATCAAATATATCATTATCTACAACTTTATAGAGACTTGAGTCTCTTGAATAGGAAATCAACTTCAGAATTATAAGATCGAAATAATCAAATCTTGAAGTGTGCACAAAAAAACGTTTGGATGGTTGTGTGATTTGGGAAACGGGTATAGTCATTGATGGGGTTCAACATGGCGATGGTTGCCCAGTGATAAAACGGAAACTACACAATCTGCAGATGATTTTTCAAAAGGGATTTCCGAACTTTGACAGGTGATCTGTCAAAATTGGCTCTCATTTATTTAATATTGTCTTGCTTTATGAAAGTGATCCTTCTATTCGAGCAACTTTTAGCACGCTTCGCTTATTTTACGGTTTCCATGATCTTCCTTCCGATAGGACAATTCCTAACGTGGTCGATAAATTCGAGTCAACCGGGTCGGTGAACAATCTACCAACACCGTCAACGGCGAGCGCTATCGGTCGATGATAACCAATTTCTTTTATTCAGAATTCGATCAAATTGACACCGTTATCATGTGCTTTCAAAAAGACTGCGCTGCGTTCCACATAGCCCACGACACAAGGGAAATTTTTCACGAGCAATTGCCGAAAAAGCCAACAGAATCAATAGTCAGATACAGCCTGATTTATCCGCCAGAATTATTGAAAATTAGAAGTTTCGGATAAGCGCGCCACCAAGTGGCGGACATTTTTTATGTTCAAAACATAATTGCATACATGGGTCTTTTTAATTAATAAATAAAAAAATTTCAATGATATCTGACGTACAGCTTCTTTCATACAAATTTAATAATAGGAAACGCTTCATGGAAATTTCTTTATAATGCTGTGCCGGAAATGATTGGCTGAATTAATTTTTAATTTTGGTCGGGGCAATACCCCCATTTATTAGGCTTAATACAAGCTATAGCTTAATCTAACTTAAAACTAAGAAAACTTATAGCTACGAATTTTGGTTAGTGGGGGAATTGATTCAAGAGACGGAGTTTTAGGCAAGGGGTACTAAGGTTAAAGTCGAAGGTTATTGGGTTTGAGTTGACATTCCTTAGCATACGTGAGACTGGTTCATTAGAGCCATAAGACGTACGGTGGGTGGGTATATAAAAGAGAAGGGGATTTCGTATGTTGCGGGGGTTGGTATTAAGGAAGATGGAGTTATAAAGAGTTATACAGTCAATAGAACCTGTAAGAAGACTATGAATGAAGAGAATTTCATAAGTTTTTCTTCGTTCTTCTAGAGAATTTAGGTTAATTAGTTTAAGGCGATCTAGGTAAGGAGGTAGGATTAGGGGATTGTTCCAGGAAAGTCCTCGAAGAGCAAAGCGAAGGAATCGACGTTGGATACTCTCAATTCTGGCGATGTGGACTTGTTGGTAGGGGGACCACACCTGACAGGCGTATTCAAGCAGGGGGCGGACAAAGGTAACATAGAGGGATCGGGTCACATATGGGTTGGAGAATTCCTTGGACCATCGTTTGACGAAACCAAGTGCGGAATTGGCCTTGAGAATTATGTCGTCATAATGGGAGATGAAGTTAAGCTCCTGATCACATAATATGCCGAGATCACGTATCGAGTTAACAATAGATAGGGGTTGATTATGAAGAAAATAGATACGGGGAGTAGATTTTAAACGTTTTCGTGAAAAGGTGATTGAGTGGCATTTAGTGATGTTTAAGTCTAAGCAGTTTTTGAGACACCAAACTGAAAAATTATTGAGATCAATTTGGATAAGAGTAGAGTCCTGTGCAGAAGAAATGATTTTGAAAAATTTAGTGTCGTCGGCATAAAGAGATATATGGGAATGTTTGATGACCAATTCAATATCATTAATAGTAAGAATAAAAAGGAGAGGCCCTAAGTGGCTGCCTTGAGGGACTCCGGACGTGGCTAAGAAAGGATAAGAGGAAGTGGATCTAAAACGAACACTGTAGTAACGGTTTTCCAGATAGGAAGAAATCCATTTTAAAAGAATGGGTTCGAAACCGAAGGTGGATAGTTTGAAATGGATAAGTTTATGGGAGATTTTATCGAAGGCTTTACTAAAATCAGTGGAAATGACATCGACATCTTTACCATTCTCTAAGGCAGAGAGGGTAAATGACACAAATTCAACAAGATTAGTGGTAGTTGATCTACATTTAAGAAAGCCATGTTGTATGGGAGAAATGAGGGATTTACAGTGAAAGCTTAAAATTTCATGAAGTATGCTTTCAAAGAGTTTGGGGATACATGAGAGTTTGGCGATAGGACGATAATTGATGACATCGCCTCTTGGACCCTTTTTGTGTATTGGAATTATAAAGGAACTCTTCCATATCTCAGGGAATTCACCTTGAGAAAGGGAAAGATTGAAGATTTTCGATAGAGGAAGGGAAAGTGATGATGAACATTTCTTTAGGAGAATAGCTGGGAGTCCATCTGGACCAGGAGAGAAGTCATCATTAAGCTGATTTAACTTATTTTCCACAATAATTGGATCGATAGTAGGTGGGAGAAATGGCCCAAGCGAAAAACTTGGTAAATAATTAAAATAGGCAGAGTCAGGTTCAAAGGTATCATCCGTGAAAGATTGTTTGAAAAACGAGGCAAAGAAGTTGGCAATAGTTTGTGGATCATTTGATGTTATATTATTGAAGGAGAGAGAAGTTGGGTACCCATCGGATTTTCTTTTATGATTGACGAATTGGTAAAAGGATTTAGGATCATTAATAAGGTTGGCTTGCATCATAATTAAGTAACGCAAGTATAATGAGTTGGAAAGCTCATTAAATTGGAGATACGTACCGAGATAGTTAGAATAATCTGTAGGAGTTTGCGTGCGAAGAAAAGTTGACCATAGTTTGTTTCTTTTGTTTCTAAGAGAACGGAGCCTTCGATTATACCAAGGTGGGCTGGTAGACGAAGTTTTGCGTCGTGTAAATGGTACAAATAGAGAGATAGAATACAAAATTTCTCCATAAAATTTTGCTAGAGCATCTTTTAAGGCCAGATTATCAAAGTTGAAGGAAATATATCATTTAGATATTGATTAATTTGACGAAAATTAGCTTTATGAAAATTATAAGACGATATGTCTACCGAGGGGGTGCGTACTGGAGGGCAATTGTGAAAGAATGAGAGAAGAAGGGGAGGATGGTAGTTATCGATGGTAGATAAGGAAAGTTGACTAAGTGAAACAGAAGAGTTTGTAGAATCTGTAGTGAAAATGAGGTCAAGATGCCTACCCATGAAATTCGAGACGCCATTTACTTGGCAAAGGCTAGAATCTGTCAAGCGATCTAGGAACAGGCATTCCTTAGCAGAAGTGGGGTTACAAGCAATATAGAAAGATTCATAGTCTGATAAAATCCATTTAAGATGGGGAAGGTTAAAGTCACCGAAAAGAAAGATTTCGTCACCAGGATCACAAATTTCTAGAATTTGATCAACTGTTTTAATGGTAAGTTCATATGATTCAATGGGTTGAAATGGCAGTATGTAACAACAGATAACGTAAAGCGACTTACGTGAAAGTGTTATCTTTATAGAAATATAATCTAGGTACGGAGAAGAAGATGATGCGATAAGGCAAGAGTCAATTGAGTTTTGGACAGCTATAAGCACGCCACGACTAGGAGATTCAGTATGTTGGCTAAGGTCATCGTCGCGGTAAACATTAAAAGAAGATGGGAATAATTCTTGGTTTTTAATGCTAGGAATCAGATTAGTTTCAGTTAGAGCGTAAATTTCAAAAGGTAGGGAATGAGTTTTCTGATAAACAGCTTGAGTTTTTGAACGGAGTCCTCTTACGTTTTGATAATAGAAGGTAAGAAGGAGATTGGAATTGGCTGGAGTAGGTGAGGTCTGGGTTGAATTAGGGACGAAAAAACCTATCATGGTCAGCTCTGCTGCGCTGAAGGTAAGATATCCGCTTGGAATGAATATACTTACCAAAAGCGTCGAGATCATTCTCTACTTTTTGGGGGGACATATTGAAAAACTCGTGATATCTAATGTAGAGGTTTTTCAGGCTATTAACATTAGTAGGTAGACCTTCTTGTTGGATGGAGATCATTACACTTGTTTTTGTTTTCCCTTCGTAGCAGACTGAGTCTGATTTATCGTGGAGATAAGCTAAGAAAATGCGGATATTCTCATAAGTTTTCTTATCTCTTAGTCTAGAGAGAGCATAACGACTTTCGTTGGAATCTACTGTTTGCTGTGTCAATTTTACAGCTGGGGGCAGAAGGGGGTCGATAAAAGATTGGGTGGGCATAGGCGAAGAAGAGACGAAGTTAGGTGGCGATGGGGAGGGAATGTGGGTAGGGGTTGAAAATGTGTTGGGAGAAGAGTTAATTTGGCAAGGAGCAGTATTATTATTTGGTAAAGATGCTGGAGAGGGGTTGAGTATATGAGAGCTTTGAAAATTAGGATATTTGGCTCCAGAACTGAGGTCAAAATGTGGAATAGAGTTTACTGAAGGCGATTGAGTTGGAGTTGGGAAAGTAGTGGGTGTAAGATTAAAGGAAACCCGGCGAGCTTGAGGCTTAGAAGGAATAGGGACACTAGGCAGTTTCTGTCGCATGGAGGGGTGGTTAAAACTAGGAAAAAGTTTTGTCTTAAAGCTCCAGTTAGGGTCAGGTCTGGGAAAATTAGCAGATTTATTAATTGGACGATAAGTGGTATTGTTAAAGTTACCATGAACACGTCTTCTTGAAGGGTTATCTGGAAACTGAGGAGATTTGTGCTTGAGGGATGGTTTGGATTTGTTTTTTAAGTAGGAATTAAATTTTGTTAGGTTTTTCCATTTAATTAGCATCATGTTGTCGAGTTGAAGTCCATAGGGTTTATAGAAAATCCAGTTGTACTTTGAAGGAAACTGGATTTTGAAGCATTTCGGTGAGACTTGATGACAAACATTCGGAATGATAGAGAACTTTTGTCTAAAATACGAGTAGATCCAGGATTTGTTGGCAAAGTAGGGAGTGTTCTTCAGGCAAAAGTAGGTGTTGTTAGCAGATTCCAGCTTGCTTAGTCTTTTGTTCCAATCGGATAGGGTCCAACGGTGACCGAATTTGATGATAGTTGGAGATGACGGTAGATCGTTGGGTGGTGACACAGGCAGATCGTTGGAGGGTGAAGAAGGCGTGGTTGGTTTGATTTGCGGTTGAACAGCAATTTGGGTGAGTGCAGGAGGATCGTTATTTGTTTCGGAGCTTAAAATTTCATCCGACACCGATAGGTTGTTGTACACCATTACAGTATCAGGAGTAGGATTTTTTGACTCATCTATCATGTCGTATAACTGCAGCCGTAGCTCACGCGAGTTATTATTTAGCCGTGTCATATCCCGCTGGATTTCTATCATCCGTTGACTATTACTGGTAACGTCATATCCGATAGAGATGAGCTCGGCAGAGACTCTGGATAACATCGTCTTAATAGAAAACAGATCATCGTATGTCTGGATGGGCAAGGGCTGGTCTGGCGGGGAGAAGGGAGAAACTGTTTTTGAGGAGTTACTTTGAAAGTGTAACTCGAGGTCAGATTTAAGGGAATTTAAGTTCGCTGATAAACTATTGTTAAGTAGAACCAATGAGTCATTAACCGATTCCGAAGATTTATTGATAGAAATTAAGCGCCTGTCAACCTCTTGAAACTTTGAGTGGCACTCAGAGGTATTTAATTGACACTGTTGGTGGAGCTCGTCAACACTTTTTAAGACAATATCAAATTTTTTGGAGAGATTATTAATATTGTTTACGCATTCGGTATGGCTAATGGCAGTTTGTTCACTTAAGCATTTTATCGCGAGCAAGACGTGAGAGATGGAAATGTCTCTGCATTCGTCGCAGTAGAACAGGAAATTTTTCTTAAAATCTTTAAGATAGGCAAGTGGTCTTTTACCTAGGCCGACACATGAGGGGTGGAAAAATTTGCCGCAAATACCGACACAATTTATCCATTCGACACTGGATTCGGTATTTGCACAAATGGGGTTACCGCACTTATCTGACATAGTTAAAAATTATTTTGTTTGGTTTTTTTGTTTTGGTTTTTTGTTTGTTGTTTTTATATTTTTTTTTTTTTAAACTTGTTATTACACAATGCTGGTGTAATGGGAAACAGCGATGGGCAGTAAAGTGGGTCGGGTAGGTATATCACACACAAAATGCTGGTGAAATGGGAAACAGCGATGGGCAGTAAAGTGGGTCGGTTAAATATATCACACGCGCTGCGAGTATATTGATAGGTTTTTTTATTTTTTTTTATTTTTTGTTAACTGTTTACTTGGGCACAGTGAAAAGGTTATAAAAAGTAATTGTGGAGCGAAAAGAAAATGCGACTGCACTCGACAAAGGTTGAATACCAGGTGAATTAATAAGCTAAGATCTTGAGCGAGTCCATAAGAAGGAACATGATTTACTAGTAGGCGAATTGAAATTATTGAGCTATTCTGAGACACTTTGATTTAAGGTCAATAAGAATTTAAAAATTTGGCGGTGGTGGGTTACTTTCATCGGATTATCCGGTCCGCTTATCTTAGGTAACAAAGCAAGAGCCCTGTCACCCGAGCCTTGGGACGGTGTCGTCAAATTAACTTCCCTACCATGTATACAAATTTCAAATATGGAAACAAGAGCTAGAACATCAAAGGACGATAACCTAAGAGTATGTACCTGGAAAAGTTAGAGATCTTTATAAAAAATTCTTTTTAACTTCAGGATGTTCAGAGCTGCGAGTATGTGTTTTCAGAGTGCGCTCTATGACCTCATAATAAAATAACTAAGCAGATAGAGTTAAATTTTTAACATAAGCATTTGACAGATGGAAATTTAAAAGTAAAATGGTGACAGCTAAGTGTTCGGGTTTGTTTCAAAAACAACTCAGATCGCACGGAGCACGCTTGGTTCAGAGGATGTTCAGAACATGCTTGACATGCTCGGATTCTGCTTAGAACTCTATTCATTAATATTTTCCTCTCATTGCAATATTCGAACATACACAACCAATCTGTATGGGTTTCTCCTTTAAAATCTTCAAGTGCAGCTAGGGAATAATACCGAATCAAGTAAAAAGAAGGATACAGTAGATAGATAGAGTATTTGCGTAAAAAGTAGAGAGCTTAGATAGCTTTGTAGCTCAAGGACAAGGAAGAGTTAAATGATCGAAACATCATCCGCAATTTTTTTTTTAACTTGCGACTAATAGGTAGGTACTATAAGGTAAGTTATGCATTGGGAAAAAAAATCGAACTCGAGATTTTGATCAAAGTTTCCATTACGATGATGGCGAAGACTGAAAAAGTAGGTCTCACAATTCTGTCTGTCCGTCTGTATGTCTGTCTGTCCGTCTGTCTGTCTGTCTGTCTTTTGACTATAGCCCAAACGCCTCGGCCGATTTTCTTTCAACTTGGTAGATAGTACTTTTATTGTCTACCCCCATCGATTTTTTTCTTTTTTTTAAGACCGAAAATAACGGTACCTGCCATACGATTTTTTTCGAAATTTTATAAATATTTTTTTTTCTCAAAAACAGTCCCACAGATTTTTAAGAAAAAAATTCAAAAAAATTCATTTAGTTAAAGCTATAGGCATTGGTTGAAAAAAAATTTAAAAAAATGGTTATTTTCAAAACTCAATATTTGAAAAACCCCACACTCGATTTTTTTAAAACTTAAAAAATAAATTACAAGATGTAAGAAAAAAGAATTTATTTTACCTAAAAATAACGGTACCCTCAATACAAATGTTAAAAAATGGTTTTCGAAAATCGTATTTTTCTCGAAAATGGCGGCGCCTTGAATTTTGCGTAGATTTTTTTCTTTTGATTAATTTTTACGATCTATAATTTAATAAGAAAAAATTTGAAATCAAGATATTACTGACTGTACCTACCATAGAACCATTTTTTCAAATTTAGAATATCTCATTGTCAATTTTTTATTGAGAAGAAGTTTAAAAAACAATGTATTTCGAAACTTTAAGAAAAATATTTTTTTGACTTTTAAAGAAAAACCTCTAATTCTAATTTTCCAATAATAAAAATTTTAAATTGGGGTACCAAAATTTTTTTATCCTTATTAACAGTTTTCTCTAATAACATTGGCGCAAAATTTTAATTGAATTAGTACGATGCTAAAGCTGTTTTAGTATGATACTAGGTTAAAACAATGAATTTGCAAATTTTAATCGGATATAGCATCATACTTTCTCTACCCTTTTATTAAAGTTAAAATCATCGAATACCTACTCTATTTTTTTAGTATTGTGCTAGCTTCATATGACTCTTTGACATTTGCAAACATCAAAAAAGGTTCGTGTACTTACTTTTTTACACGAAATGTCCTTGTTTTAGGTGTGTTCAGAAGCAATTTATTAAGAAAATTCTTTTAGTACGATACTAGTTAGAAAATGTTTAAAATTAAGAACGAGTTAGTAAACTACTATAAAGTTAGCAAATTGTCCCAGTTGTCCATTTTTTTTTAAATAACCCAATCTGATTTATAGACCGGAAGAGCCTGGCATCAAGCTGTCTTTTCGTCGGAGTTCCTTATGGCGATGTTTGAACTTGAGTTCCCAACAAAAGCGATCCAGTGGGTGTATATGACTCATAAATTGTTGCCATTTTTATCAATATCTTACATATATATTTTTCCGAAAGAAGATGGTTAGTACTAATACACATGCTAAAAATCGAAACCTTTTTGATTTCCTCAATGAAAATATCATCCATGTATAATGGTAACGAAGATAATATAAATATTCTGTTTAACGACTGAAGACAGCTTTGAGTTTTCGAAGTACTAAATTCTACACGATTATTGATATCACTTACAATGATTCTGTTAAGATCGGAGTTTAATCAGCTCATCATGGTTCATTGCATTTATATATTCAAAGAATAAATTAAGTGCTATCGTCAGCGAAACAGTTGATTGAATTATAAGTTTTAGAGATCAGTTTAAGCTTAAGTTCAAACAAGCTAGAAGCACCTATACCTAATGATCACATTTCAAGAACCAAACTTTTGCATGAGGAAAGATGATGGCAAAAATTACTGCTATCTCCCAAAGGTAGTAAACATTTATGGTCATTTGTAGAAGACTTACGAAATACTCCTTCGTCTTCGGTTCCTACACTCGTTTTCAATCAAACTTCTTATGTCACCTTGCAAGAAAAAGCAAATTTGCTTGCAGCATAGTTTGCTGTCAATTCCACGTTATCGAGAAAGATAGTATCCACCCCGCCCCCCACCTCCCCAATTGTTCTGAAAAGGTATTCTTCAATGCTGCCAAAACCATTGCATAAGCTTTTTTGTCTGTTTTACTCCACTGGTTTCTTTCTGAGGGGATCGAAAACAGCATTTGTCCAGCCTGTCCCTAAAAAAAGCCGAATCTTCTTTCCCTCTAACTATAGTCCATTTGCACTTACATAAATACCCTTTTTCTAAGGTCGTGGAAAAGCTGATAAATTATCAAGACAAGAAATAAATCTTGAAAAATCTCACCGAACAGTGGCACAAATGTTTACATCGTTTTGGAGAAATTAAGATTATTCCACTTGATATTTTAAAAGCATTTGATAGAGTTTGATATCAAGCTCTTTTATCGAAAATGGGTGTATTTAGTATTGTGGAATCTCTTCTTTGATGGATTAGAAACTACCTCCAAAACCGCTCAACACAAGTTGTTTTGGACGGTTTTAAGTCCGCAATTCATAAAATAAATGCTGGTGTGCCACAGGGCTCCATTTTATCTCCGACTCTCTTTCTAATTTTCATCAAAGATCTTTTGTCTGAAACTTCGAATCCATCAAATAATTTTGCTGACGATAGTACTTTCAACTTCTCATATTAGTTTCAAAATGCATGTCCTTTTCCTTCGAATGTGGATCTAGAACGGCAGAGTATAATAAGCTTATTAAATTCTGATCTCGATAGCATTGTCAATTGGTTATTGTCATTTCGGGGAAGCATAAACAGAGTAGAATTTAATGATTCAATAACTCAATGCTGTCGTTAAAGCGCTTGAATCACATCATGTAAAGTTACAAATTGATCTGTAGGAGCATTAACATTTTGTGTGTGGATTGAGTTCAACGTTTGGTTTACAAGGTCTTAAGTCTCTTCATCACTTAGATGTTGTGACACTGAATGACTATTTAAAAATGTAGATGCAAAAACATTAGCCTTTCTTGAGTCTTCATGAACAACTTCTTTCTCCATTTTCAATATTAGGTAGGTATTTGCCTGCTTTTTTTAACTTCCCATAGGGAGTTATTGTAATCGGTCCGATTTGTCAAATTGGAATTTTTGACATTTCTCGACGTTTCAAGGTCCCTAGAGGCTATATCAATCATTTTTAGAGAGATGTCTGTGTGTGTGTGTGTACGTACGTTCGTACGTTCGTACGTCCGTACGTTCTGGTACCATTTTTCGTCGTCGATATCTCAAGAACGAGTAAAGATATCGACTTCAAATAAATTTTGTTTAATAGATAATAACTTCAAAAGAGGCTGAAAGGGCGTTTATTAAAATTCAGTGAGTAGTTTTTTCACTATAACGGTTTAAAAAAAATTTTGGTTAGTTTCAAATATCTCACGAAAAAATAATGCTATTGATTTCAAATAAAATTTAATGTACTCATTATAAGGTCATACAGATTTGGTATGAATTTGGAAAAAAATGAACATACCGTTATTTTTTTAAATAAAAAAAACTGAAAAAAAAAATTTCATAACCCAGATATTCTAAGAACGGAAAACAATTGGAAACTCAAAATAATTTTATTTTACGAAAAATAATGTGTTTGACAACTGGTGAAAATTTCAAAAAAAATCAGTGTACAGTTTTTTTACAAAAAATAAAAAACTATATAAAACTCTATTGAAAATTGGTAAAAATTGTTTTTCGACTCAAATTTCTCGAGAACTAGTCGTGATATTGACTTCTAATTTAGTTTATTTTATACACAGTATAATTTTGTACAATTGGTAAAATTTTGACAAATACTTAATTAACCGTTTTTTTTTAACATATGGGAAGTTATTAGTGTGGGTCGCACCAGCCTCTTTTTTAATTTTTAATTATTTTGGCAATATTCCAAAAGGTTTTTACATTTTTCTCTAATTAACTTAGTTTCTCATTCCGGTTTCTATTGCGATACTTATCAATTTCTTCAGCTATCATTTTATTATACATTTTAAGATGAATACCATACTCCGGTATCCGGTATTTATTTTTCCTCAAACAAATTATTTTTCTAAAAATAGCAATCTTATTTTTTTTATGAAGAATACAATCTGATCAAGCCGCTCTCGATAGCATTCGAATGTGCCTGTTTCCATTTCGTGTGTGATTTGTTTAAATTCAATGCCTTATAATTTTAACAGGAAATTGAATAGCCTCGAAAATTATGGAAATGACTTTCACACAAAAATATATTCGTGAAAATCCGTTTATAGGGGTCAGATCTTTGACCACAATATATATGTATGGTTAGCTACAATATCAATCCTTCATATCATCAAAATTTCTAGCTTTCTCCTTACAATTTACAAAAAGGTTTCCTTTTTCTGAATATGTATTTTAAATGACACAGGACCTCTGCCCCTTTTCATGGTTCAACGGATGTGTTTTGATGCAATTTTTTAATGAATTCATCTCTCGGGATCATTGATCAAAGAGGAGAAATTTATTTTTCAGGGGAAGTTTGGGAGATTTTTACTTATTAATAAAATTGAAGAAGGGATGTCATCATTTCTCCTTCAAATTAATAAAAAAAAAACTACCTACGGGGCAAGAGACTCCTGTTTTTTAAGGAGCGATGATAATAATGATGATGATTAAGGGATGACGATGAGGAAGGAAGCAAATAGAAATAGATCGGCAATGAATGTTGTATGTGTGTTATGCAATAGCAACCCCTTTTTCTTTGATAAGAGGAATCCTTGATCGGTGTGATTTTTTAGTTTTAATTTTATTTTTTACGATTTTCTCTCAATTTTTTATTTGTGTGCGTGAGAATGAGGAGAATTTAAGAAAGAAAAAAAAACTCAAAGGACTTAAAAAATGAGAGAGGGTTGAATTTGGTTGATAGAATTTTTTAAAGTCAAATTATCAATATGCTGAGGTGTTTAGCCGATGGATAATTCAGTTTGTGCTTCATTGCCAAGCTTGATACATTAAAATCAAAGAATTTCTGAGATTTTAATTTTTCAAACTCAACAAAAAAAAAAAACAATTTATTACAATTTTTATTTTCTATTTTGTGTGTGTTTTGAATTTTGTTAATTTTTTTTGTTTTGTTGGTGATTTATCGTTGTCGGGTCGAGTGGAAAAATGGCTAACCAATTGGAATTTCTAATGCAGCTCTATATGATGAATTTAATTCAACAACAACAGCAACAATTAATTCAACAACAAACTTTACAGCAACAAAATAAGGATATAACAACTGATTTGGCTTCTTTAATGTTGAAAAAACAACCATCACACAATCAAGAACCACATCATCAGAGTCCAAATAATTGTAGTAGTAGTACTAGTAGTTGTAGTATTAGTAGTATTAGTAGTAATATCATTAACACTACCAGTGATAATGATTTTTTGAATACACACAATAATAGTGCATTGCAACAACAATTAATTTATCCTAATGACAATAATTCTATTAATAATCCTGTTAATTTTTCAAAGAGTTTCCTTCAATCATCAACAGTGACTTCGACACCACAAGAAAAAGTGACAAGAACTTCAAATGAACTTTATGAGAATGTGGGGGTGATAAGTGATAAACAAAGTGCGCAGACGATGGCGGTACCGGATGCGGATACGGGTGTGGAGGAAGATGAGCAATTGTTTTCAACAGGAACATCCGGTTGTACGAGCAGTGGGGATGATTCTAAATTATTGGGACCAGTTTTAGAGAGTACGCCGGATTCATTTTCCTCGCCGTTAATGGTGAGAATAAGTTAAAAAAAAAATCAATCAAAAGCAATTTGTGTAACATTCAAATTAATTTCCCAAACTAAAGCCGATTACTCCGATGAAACATGGTAATGTCATGTCATCATCAAGATCCACAAGTGGGCAAGATTTGTCGGAAGATAATATGAAATCTCTTAATGTGTTTGTTGATAGTGAGGATTCAAATTTTTCACAAAAATTGCTTAAACTTTCATCGGATGCGGGTGTTAGTGAGGAAAATGCAGAATCAAAAGTGGCAGTTAAAATTGAAAGCAATTTTGTGGTATGTTAAAAAATTTTCATTTGTACTTGTGTTTTCTTTTTTTTGTAAATTTTTTTTTGCTTAAGACAGAAGTCAAACACACACAAATTCTGTCAGAAAGTTCTGTTTCAGTAGTTTAGTTAGAATGCGTTTGTGCCTACAATTTTATACTTTTAATGTGCTATCGTAATGATGACAGTTGAATTCTGTTTTAATTATTTTAAAATCGTACGTTCTTATAAAAAAATGACAAAAGTGAATAAATGAAAAATAGGAGTACTTTTTTATTGCGTAGTTGAAATGAATATTTGTAAGACTAATCAAGTCACGAAGTTTATATGAACATTAAATCGGGTTTTCTATTGAATACCAAGCAACAGTTTCCTGCACTTGAAAATTTCCAGATATCGTTTCTTTTTGTTTGTTGATTTAAAATGTATTTTAGAAAAATCGGAATAGGTACCTACTTCGTCATTTTAATTTTCATGCATGTTTAATTATTAAAAAAAAACACAAATCTTTAATGAATGCAATATTAATTGAAATTAGGGCTTTTATACATACATATGTTAGTTCCTCTTTAGGGCATTTCACAAAATTAGGATAAACTCCCAGAATACTCCCTTATACTTAAGAATAAAACTTAAATTTCATTCATAGCATGTTTTATCAAAATTTTACTTTTAAAATAGGTACCCGCTTTTAAAAGCAATATAGATCGAGTTAATCTTCTGTAATTGAACTTAAACTCTTATAAGAATCTTGTTTTATTTTAATTCTAAACGTCATTTCTTAGTTTATTTTTGACTCCATAACAATACAGTAATAGGAGTTAACCATCTATAGTATAAAACCAAATTTAAAAATGGGCCTAATTGGGGTTCCAATTATAAATTACTAGGATTAGGATTCTTATGAGATCTATCAACACATCAACAAATACAAACATATACACATACCTTCAATGTGTAACAAAACCTTGCATAAATTTTTGATGAAAATGACGGCTTTCATTGTTTCCTTATCCCGAAAATTATGACTTCATAACATAGTTCCTTCATTTCATTTCAAAATGGTAATGTAACCTAACTAAGGATATCTTAATTTTTGACATTTCAACTATTCCTTGAAAAGAATATTAATAATTTTTAAAGAAAGATAAGATAACAGACAGGTTTATTCCATTTACTCAATACATGTATACATGTAAAATCGCATGAAAGCACTTAAGTTCTAATTGGAACTACCCTTTTGCGAATACAATCGAAACTGAAAAAATCGTCTTGAAAATTTACATTACATTTACCATTATATTACATTACATAAAACAAAATGAATTCTTGAAGTATTTATCACTTTTGACAAGAAATCTGACGGAAAAACTTTAAACAATGTGTTTCATCACACATCAGAAGGAGCGAAAACAGAGTGCAAAAACTTTTACTCCAAGTATCCAAACGAAAGCGATATCGGATTAACAGCTGTCATATTTCAATATGAAGCAAATGTTTTTTGTTTTGATATTTTGAGAGTTATTGTAACTTTCAAAAATATAGGCGCAAAATTAAAAAAAAAAAATCAAGGCATTAGATACAATTTAGAAATTTGCTACTTCTAAAGCAACTCGTATCGTGCTAAGTATATATTTTTATGATTTTGACAGCTGTCATCTAGGTGGATTCAACTAATAGAGTTAAAAATTTGAAGCATTATAGGTTAATAACGGTTATTTTATAATTATTTCAAAATTCTCGTTCTATCTTCAAAATCAAAAATAACAACTTTTAATAATATAAACTATTATCTTAGATTGTTTCCAGTTTTTGACCTACAAGTTTGTTTGGGAATACTTTCAAAATTGTCAAATTTCTATTAAATTCAATCAGATTTATTTTTAAGATAAGAAAATATATGTAAGAGCACTTCTTCACATATTTGTTCTAATCTTTTCGGCAATTTGCGGAACATTTTAGATTTATTTTTCTAAATTTGGTGCATTGGAATGTTTTTCAAAAAAAAATATTTGTTAATTTGTATGATGCAGAATTGGTTAAATATCAGCGGAAGTACCTATACGTACATATGTATATAACCCAAAAATAAGTCAAATTTTTCCTGACAAAAACTTGAAAAGCAGCATTATTTCTTTAGTTATAGCTTTCATTGAAATGCATCATTGGAACAAATCAGCGGAATGCTGACATTATTTTTTTTTGACAAGCGAGTTATAGCAATCATTGAAAAATTGGTTTCAGTGAAAAATCCTGTCAGTGACTGATAACAACTAATTCTAGGTATTTGAGGTTAGAGTTGATCATTGAAAGCAAAACTGACATTTGAAAATAGAAAGAGAATCGAACACATTCAGTGGCACGATTTTGTTCCTAGTTAAAAGAAACGAATGGAATGAAAATTTTCAATGATAGCTAAATGTGATTTTTTAAGTCTTGTAATCCTACGAATAGTATCAAACTAAAACAGTTTCAACACAACTAATTCGACTAAAATGTTGCACCATAATTTGTTTTATGCACAAATCTGTCGAATTTGTCGAAATTATCTAATATTTTCCTTGTATTATTTTTTTTACAGAGCTTTGATTCAATTAATGGATCCAATGGAGGTGTAGGTGTGGACAGTATTTTGCAAAGTAAGTTAAAAACGAATTTTATTGTAAGAGACATTATATTAATATACTCTATCTGTATACAAGTACCAAGTTATTTTCGGGAATTGAATAATTTCAGTTTAAATTTATTTAGGGAAAGAGTGCGAATTTTCGACTTTGGGTTCAAATTCCCGAAAAAATAACATATTGTGGAGCATGTTAACATGTAAATATACATCGCTGCACCTGGATTACATGTGCATATCTACTCTTTAACATTTCTGGTGGGATAGTTCAGTCGAAACGAAAATGACAACTGTCAATCTGTCATTATTTTTTTATACTAATTCAATAATGCCAGATACCAATTATTTAATTTTTTTAATTTTGTTATTGTGATTGCAATAGTGGCGATGGTCCACATCCAACTCATGATTTGAATCTGCTCACATAAAAATTTCATTGCATGGAAAATCTGTTTCAGCCATAAGAACACAGAATGTCTGCATGCATCGATTCATACAGCGCTGCATTCGCAACACTTGTGTATACTCTTTGACATAAATGGTGTATACTTCTGTCAAAATGAAAAGGACAACTGTCAATAATTCATTATATTTTTCGTTTCTGTCAAAACCAGGTGTGGGAGCCGCTATTGCAGCTGGCAGTCAAGAGCAGAAAAAAAGAATTTGAGCGCACTTTCGAGTTTTTGCAGCTATTTTGAGTTTTCATAAATCTAACAGTTTTAGGCTGTGAATTCATACTTTAAAATTGAGAAAACCATCATAAATGTAGAAAACTGACAATATTTCCTTTTCAAACCTAGCGAACATCTTAACGAGCGTTAGGAAAACAAGGAAGGTCTTAAAAGGAGATACCGATGCACATTAGTTTTGAATTTCTGAATATTACAATGGGGAGGAAAAATAGTGGTAGGTAGAGCATTACTCATTCGATGCAAATGTTTCCGTTATATTTCTCTCACCTATCATTTTTTTAAGCTCTTTTTTTGAATTATTCTATACAATAGAATCAAGTGTGTTATTGAAGCACCTGCCCTAATATGGGAATTATACTCGAGCTTTGCGCGAATATAAGTCTTATAGATTACAGCTAGATCAGAAGTAAAAAATGTCTTGCAACGTCAAAGACAACTTAAGGAAAAAAGTGTTTTTGGCGACATAGAATATGTGATCATTTCACAAAAGGTAGTCCGTGATCAACTTACACAGAACTGAAAGCTGTTCGATTTCCTCAATGCAAGTGTCACTCGTGAACAGTAGCATAAGGAGAGGATTTCGCTTTAACGATAGAAGACAGCATTGTGTTTTTGAAGCATTAAATTCTACACAGTTTTTATTCCCCAATGGACAAAGCTTATAATGAACTTATCATACGCTGCAATTCAAATTCCACTACTGAAGAACAAAGAAAAGAATGTTGAAACGAATATGAAAAGCTGAGGGTACTATTATCAGCAAAACAATCTAATCGCTTAGAAGTTTCATATAAGAGATCGTTGAAAAACAAGAGGAAGAGAGTCGGAGACAAAACGGAGCCCTGGGGTACACCAGCTTTTATTTTATGAGTTTCAGGCTTGAGACCATCCAATACGACTCGTATTGAATAGCCTGAAAGGTTATTTGAAGGGCTCACAGCTGTACCGAACCAAGTCATTTTAAAAAAATCCAAAACCAACGCCAAAATTTCCGCAATATGTATAGTTCATTACAGCTCTAAATAGAACTATGTAGCTCTAAATGAACTATGTAGTTCATTACAGCTCTAAATAGAGGTCAATTTTGCGGAAATCCTGGCGTTAGTTTTGGATTTCTTTAAAATGACTTGGTTCGGCAAAGCTGTGAGCCCTCCATTTCTAATCCAACGAAGAAGAAATTCATCAGTACCAAAAGCACTCATTTTTGGTAAGAAGGCTTGATGCCAAACTCTATTAAATGCTTGCAAGTGCATAATAATCTTAATTTCTTCAAAACGATGTAAGGACTGATTCCACTGTTCGGTGAGATATATCATCAGTTATCCAGTGGACCGACTGCTACGGAAGCCGTACTGTCGGTCATTAATAAGCTTTCGTTCTTTGAAACATTCGTTGAGCTGATAATTTATCCATGACCTTGGAAAGAAGGGACCTAAGTGCAGTTGGACCATAATAAGAGGGGAAAGTGATTTACGTTTTTTAAGGGACAGGCCAATTGTAGTATTTTTTAGTATTATTTTTTGCCTAATTTGTTTGTCATGTAAAAATTTGGTCTGTCCAATATGATCATTAAATGTCTTTCTAGCTTGTTTGAACTTATTCCGGATTTCTTCAATAGGGTTGGCTTTATAACATCATGCTCGAATTCAACATTTTCTTTTTAAGGAATAAATTCAAATAATTGTTTTTGTCTATACTGCACCTTTAGCGAATCCCATTCATCTCTTGGAAGATTTTTCAGAGCTCGTAGCTAATTATTCTAGATAAGGCTTAAATTTTTTTTTTGAATTTCGATTCAGTAGGTTAATTTTACACTCTACGTTCCGTCAAAAATTACTAAAACCTTGTTTTGTATTTTTGCCTTGTATTTTTGAATTTAACATCTTTACAATTAAGATACAAATAAATTTTAACTGTTCTAAGATTCCGTTTCAAATCAACACTAAATCTAATCTTATGATTTTTCCAGATGAAGAAAGTCTAAAGTACTTGAAAAAATTCCCATCTTACTTGGAATGCGAAAGTATTACTTGCCGTCAAGAAAATATCCGCGAACATTTCCATTGCTATGACCAACCGTGCTGTGGAAAAGTTCTTACCAAAAGAGACGAAATTATTCGTCATCTAAAATGGCATAAGAAACGCAAAGAAAGCCTGGCGTATGGTTTTTTGCGTTTTTCCTCGTCCGATGATTGCTCGCAATCCTTTAAGCCTGGATGCATTTACAATTGGAAGCAAACTCACTACCATTGTGTAGAAGAAGGTTGTCCAAAAGTCTATGTAAGTACCAGCGATGTACAAATGCATGCAAATTATCATCGAAAGAATTCAGAGATCATCCAAGAAGGGTAAGTAAAGATGTTAAGCCGATATATTCGATATGGAAATAATTTCTGTTTGTATTTAAGATTTAAGCGTTTTCGAGCGATCGAAGATTGCAAAACAGAAAGCTGTCCATTTTATGAAAAGAAAACATCTCACTACCACTGCCGAAGGGATAATTGTCAATTTACCTTCAAGAACAAAGCTGATATGGGTAAATAGGAAATAAGATTTTCTTATCCAAAGATTTATTTATAAAGTTTTTTTTTTTAATAGAAAAACACAAGTCCTATCACTTACGTGACGAACGTCTTACGCAGGATGGTTTTAAGAAAATCCTCAAAACTGAAGTTTGTCCTTTTGAAAATTGTCGATTCTCGACTGTTTGTAACCACATTCACTGCGTTCGTGAAAACTGTAGTTATATTTTACATTCAAGTAGTCAACTTGTGAGTCACAAGCGAAAACACGACCGTTTGGATGGGGAACAAGCTTATAATAATTTCAAAAGAGCACAAAAAGACAGTAGTGAAGATGATTCACCAAAAGCTTCAGGGCAAGCTGATGTTTCCACGCCTCTATCTTCCTTAACAGCTGAGTCGAATAATTTTCAATTTTTGGCTAGAAAACGAGGCAGGCCACCAAAGAAAATTGTAAGTTCGAAAATTTGAATAAACATTTTATCATGAGGCGTGCCGTAATCAAATGAATTTTATACTTTCAGCAACTTTCTAACGAGGCGAAAAAATTGAAAATGGAAACATTAGAACAAACCAATACAGCTTGTATTCCACCAATTGGACTTCCGTTCCCACCATTTCTACCCCAAATGAATAGTACTTCACAAGATGGAATTTCAACACCTAATTTCCAGCTTACTCACTTAATGGCTATGTTCCAGCTACAGAATCCATTGTTCTATCAAAATCTCTATCCAGAAGGTCTTTTTGGCTTGGGAGGAGCTGGTGGAATGTTAGGTTTACCATCGCAAAATTCTATCTTCCCAACACCAGCTTCAACACCTGCTCAATCTTTTGTCAAAAGTGAAAAAAAGCAAAATGACTGAAATATCTCTGTGTAGTCTATAGCATGTTGGAAAACCACAATTGTCTACAAGTTTTTTAAGGTCGATTCATAAATATTTGGAATGTTACCATAAAAAGCATTGCTTTCAGAGAACTAAAAATAATCGAAAGAACCGCTTGCCGTCTATAAATCTGAGGAAGAAATTGCGGTCTTGCTGCTTGTTTCTTTTTGAATTATAAAAAAAGCTAGAAGTAGCACTTTCCTTTATTTAAAATCAAAATAGGTCTTTGTTAAATTGTGCTCAAAGAATACAGTAAGGTGCACATTTGGTATACATGGACCCTTAGAAATTACGGAACTATCTTAAAATCAACCTCAAGTGCACCTCACTGATTTCTTTGACTGTCAATATGAAATTAATTTGTAATACATAATTACTTTTGTCTTCAATATTTTATTTCTTAAAGTATTGAATTGAATTTATATGAGGTCAATTAATTTAAACTTTTTTGATTAATGAAAAGAGTTTCTATAAAATTGTTTTTCATTTATCAAAAGACTTTAAACAAAAAAATAACCATAAAAATTATCTGTGATTCTTTTCGTAATGTTCACATTATAATTACTTAAAAGTCTAAAAGTGATATAATATATGTAAAATATTAGTTTAATAAAATATTATGTAAATATTAGTTAACTATGTAAATATAAGCTTATTTATTTTTATAAACTATTGAAAACATCTCTTTCATTTCCAATTATAAACCAAAAACGCTTAATAAATACTTAATTCCTATCTGGCTACCGATTCAGGAAGGGTCGGTATTTGAAGGACAGAGGCAGTTTGTCAACGACTACAATCCCGAGCTTCCAGCCATCTAGACTATGGCGTTATCGATTTCTTGATGTGCTTATAATCAGCTCTCTCTCTATCTTCCTGCTCATCATTCAATACTCGATACAGGTTTTGCAGAGCGTGCTTGAAATAAATCCGCTTTCCACAGTGAATAAGCTCGATCATGTTGCTTCCAGCCATCTAGACCAAGCACTCTGGCTTCTCCTGGCTGAGGCTGGGACTCTTGGATGTTGTCCGATGTGGAAGAGTCAATGTAATCGATGTGTTTTGACTTTCTGTATTTTATCTATATACATCTTGGTACAACTCATAAAGTTCACGTTTGTATTTGCTTTTCATTCGCCCTGCTCAGTCAAAGATTGTTTCCTTCAAATGAGGATTGAGTCCATAATCAGCTCTCTACTACCCAACACTCTGCGCGTGCGCCGTAAGACCGTCACGTAACAGTCATTGTTCGTGTTATTAAACAACTATTGACTTTCTTTTATGCAAACATACAGCCGTTTTTAGAGGAGCTTAGAGCAGCTTATAACATATAGCAGCCGTTTCCGACCGTTACAAACGTGCCCGCGGTGGACATATGAACCTTACATCCAATTCCATACATAAATGTTTTGATCGTGCTTTACACCAATATTACAATTTTCTAGATACCTCAAATGGTTTGATCAAAGGGCACGGTAGTGCCCAGCCAAGTTCTGGCACTACACCCTTTTTACAGGAACAAACTCAGGCGGTTTTTGACCCCTCTCTATCTTCAGTACCAATGAACTCAGAAACTTAAAATTCCGAATATTTGCTAAGCTAGTCAGGCACAGGCGCCTCACCGAAATTCTATTTTCTAGCATAAGCGGTTCCGGAGATATGTATAAGGCTTCAAAAATCACAAAAACCGTAAGGCTAGCCGCGCACTAGCAATTTTTAGTTGCGAAACTGCTTGGTTCGAGCAACTAAAAAGTTTGTGTTTTGACACAAACTAAACGATTGCCTAAAATAAGTTCGCCATTTTATTGAACATATAATTATCTGCAAATTCACCGACATTTTCTATAAGTAACCAAACAGTTTCGCAACTAAAAATTGCTAGTGCGCGGCTAGCCTAACTGACTGACTCACTGACTGACTGACAGATCATCAAAATTATGAAGCACTTTCCGACATCGTAGAGTATTGTAATTTTGCACAACGGTAGGTCTTGTCATCCAAGCAGAGGAAAAAATAGAAAATTTGAGGTTTTCCATTCAGGGGGCGTGGTATCCGCCCACTTTCTCCGAATATTGGTGTTGGATTGGTATTGGTTGATTGGAGCACTTCCGACTGCTGTAAAACAATGAAATTTGGTGAACCGGTAGGGCTTAAATTGCACATAAAGGACCAAAAATAAACACCAAGGTTTTCCTTTCAGAGGGCGTGGTATCCGCCTACTTTATCCTAATTGGTGTAAAGTTATATATGGCACACTTCCGATTGCAGTAGAACAATGAAATTTGATAGAACGGTAGGGCTCAAATCGCATATAAGGGACCAACAATAAAAATTTAGGTTTTTTATTCAGGGGGCGTGGTATCCGCCCACTTTCTGAGAAAATGTTTAATTTATATGGAGCACTTCCGATTGCAGTAGAATGATGAAATTTGGTAGAGTGGTAAAGCTTAATGTACACTCCAAGCGAAAAATATAAAATCTAAGATTTTTCATTCGAAGTGTCTTTTTATCGTCATTTTGAAACTATACATGCATTTTGAAAACTCAGGACTTTTCTTAGAACTAGAGTGCTCGATTTGGTACTCTATGTTATTTTAACATTTATGAAAAAAAGAAAACATTTGCATACCTGGAAAAATTATGAGCTTACATAAAAAAAATATTAACTGTGATGTGAACTATAATCAAACCACTAATTAGGCTATTAATTGGTGGGCTACCTTCACTTAAAAAAAGAAGTTAAAATTGCAACAAAAAAACACATCGCATCCTCAACAAATATTGCTTTTTTTTTACTTTGAGCGGATGTAGGTACTAGTATTTATAATTAAGGTAGGTATGGTAGTATTAGGCAGGTATCTTGCCAGGACAAGCAGAAACAATGGAAGCGCAAATCAAAACAACCAATAAGAAAAAGAAAATATACCAAAAGATATAGGAAGGTATAAACTAAGTTGATTTTAGAAGGACGAGGCCACCCTTCTATCTTTCCGTATCTTTCGAGATTTTGACATGGCAAAATATTAAAATCTTTGCAAAAAGGAGTGAGATCAGACCAAAAACATAAATGTTAAAAAAAGAGCCAAGTTCTCCTATACAAAAACCTTTGTCTAACAAGTCAGCCGTGAAAAGTACTGAGATCTAATAGTATGCCAAGTTCTTACTTCATGAAGGTTTAATACCGAATATTTAAAGTAGAATAATATTGAAACAGCTGCAATGTAATAGAGAAATTTTATTATTTAATGATTACTGACTAAAATTTGATGGGCTTACTTGGCAAGTTTTTTTGTATGCCCAATTCGAAAGGTTTTAAAAACTTGACCAGTGAACCCATCAACTTTTAGATCTCAGTACTTTTCACGGCTGACTTGTTAGAAAAAGGTTTTTGTATAGAAAAACTTGGCTCTTTTTTTAACATTTATGTTTTTGGTCTGATAAATTTTATTAGTTTGTTTGTTTTAAAATACTTTTGAATCACCCTATTTAACTACTTGCTATTTTATCATTTCACTATCATTCCGTTATATTTGTTTCAAATAATTGAATACCTTCTTTCGATATGATTGTCAGTTGATCCAGTTTGTTATTTTTAATTTTAATTTTTTTTAATTTTTATTTCTTTTTAATTAGACTTAATAAAGCTTATTCTTAATCTAGCTTAAGTATAGCTCTTTAATCTAGGGTTGGGAATTGGAAGGACGATTAAGACGGAGTTTCAGGCAGGATGAATTGAGGTTAAAGTCGAAACAGTTAATGTTACAATTATTAATTAAATAAAGGTTCGTTGGAGCCGTAAGAGGTACGGTGGGTAGGCAGATAGAAGAGACGATGATTTCTTATATTACGGGAATTAGTGTTGAAAGAGATGGAATTGTAGAGAGTCATGCAGACAACAGACCCTGAAAGTAATCGATGAATGAAAAGAATGTCGCTTATTGCCCTTCGTTCTTCCAGCGTATTTAAGTTGATTAACAGAAGTCGGTCTTGATACGGGGGTAAAATAAGAGGGTTATTCCAAGACAAGCCACGAAGTGCGAAAAGTAGGAAACGACGTTAAATGCACTCGATTCTGGATATATGAGTTTGTTGATAAGGGGACCATACTTGACAGGCGTATTCAAGAAGCGGCCGAACAAAGGTTATGTATAAAGAACGAGTCACCTAGGGGTCAGAGAATTCTTTGGACCAACGTTTTACAAAGCCTAGTGTAGAGTTTGCTTTGAGTATAATCTCGTCAATATGTGTGAGAAAGGTGAGTTCTCTATTACATAAAACACCAAGGTCTCTAATTGACTCAGCGGTGGATATGGGCTGATAATGTAATGGTATCGACGGGGAGTGGATCGGATGCGTTTTCGTGAAAAAGTTATTGATTGACATTTGGAAATATTTAGTTCTAAGCAATTTTTCAGGCACCAGACAAAGAAATAGTTGAGATCAAGTTGTAGGAGAGTGACATCATGTGTGGAAGAAATGGTCTTGAAAAACTTTGTGTCGTCGGCATGGGGTGAGATATGACAATGTTCAATGGCCATTTCAATGACGTTAATAGTAAGAATAAAGAGGAGAGGTTCTAAGTGGCTGCCTTGTGGAACCCCGGAGGTAGCTAAGAAATCATCAGAGAAGGAAGATCGTTTTTGAAAGAGAGAGATGGGGGATAACCATCGGATTAACAACATTAGAAGACGTGTTTTTCTTTTATCCTAACGCAAATTTTATCGAGCTTAGACTATATAAGCTCATTATAGACTCCGATCCTTACAGCATTGTTAAATGCTATATCTATACAAAATCGGGTGGAGCTTACTGCTTCGAAAACACAATGCTGTTTAATGTCGTTGAAGCAAAATATAAGCCCTATGCCATTGTCCCTGAGTGACATTTTCATCCTGGTTCACTTCGAGCTGTTGCACCACCATATTTAATTATGGCTTTATTAGTTATGTTCAAGTGGCTGCGTCAATATCGCAAATATCGCATTCCAATTTTCCAAGACCAGGTTAATGGTTTCGGGGCGTAGCTCACGGATTGCTTGGTTGAAATTGGCCTTAAGTGCTGAAATGGTTTCCGGATTGTGGGCATAATATCGGTCCTCCAGTGTTCCCTACAAAATCGCTCCGAGCGCCCACTTGACATCGCTAAGACGGCTGATAACACGATTTAGGAATTTGGTCCGCAAAAGATCGATTGTGTTATGGGATGTGTAGCATGGCGCGTCATCCTGCATAAACCAAAAGTCGTGCAAATCCATGTCTTCAATTTAATAAAAAAAAAAGTCGGTTAACATGTAACACGTTGACACGTAACGTTGTTCCTATAGCCTCATTTTAAAATAAAAATGGTCCAATGATGCCACCACTAAGCAATCCGCACCAAACTGTCACTTTCTGTGGATGCATTAGCTTTTGGACAATATCAGACTTCTTTTAAAAAAAACGCATTGTTTGGGCTAGACAGCACTCACTTTTGAAATATGTTTTCAATATTTTCCAACATTGTTCAAGCGTAAAGCAACTCATTTCGTTCCGCGGAGGTAATGATATTAATTTTCTGTCAAGATTTTGAAGGTGAAACAACTGTCAGTGTCAAAATAAGCTATGATTTAAAAAGAAAGCACTAGATGGCCCACACTTTAAGTGTGTTTAACGACAATCTTCGTTGGAATGACCACATTCTCGAAACCTTCAAAAGCCCTGCTAATTGCTTTAGATTTCTATATCGGTGAAAGAGATTTTGTACCCCTTCTGATAGAATTTATAAAGCATTTATACGGTTTTTCTATCTAAAGCTGACCAGACTTGACATAGCTAAACCAAGTTATATATGCATGTACATTCATACATATATGCATATGAAATGCTCAATGATGGAAATTTTCGTTGTCATTAGTCGTGGCTATGACAATTTCGTATGCCGACGATCTAGTAGCGTATATAAAAGCTATCAAATTGTTAAAAGCCGATTTCTGCAAAAATCGAATTTAAATAGGAGATAAACGTATAGGTATTTCTGTTGTGAGGTGGAAAGTAAAATGAAAAATATCCTAATGCATCCCAAATATATTGAAATTAGGTCGAATTGTTGGCGAAATTCTTAATATTATTTTATAACCAAATTGAAGACATATTAATGTACCGCAAACGCTTCACAGACTTTTATGGCGTTCTCGTTTGGTAAAATAAAGCAATTTATTTTTGATTTGGATCTGTCACAATTTTGCAGTTTTCGATTGAGATTTCTTTTATTTATTTCAATTGTGAAAATAATGTCCAAAACACGAAGGGAATTATTTCTAGTTAAAAGAAGTGAAACCAATTTAAAATTATTCAGTAAATTCTTCAAATTCAAACAAATTGAAATCACATTCCATTCTTTATTAATAGAAAATATCAAGCTCCCATTTTTTTTTTTAAATTTTGTCAGGCATAAGACATCGTTTTTGATTTTGATCTGAAATGTTTGGCTTTTTTGAGGAACAATGCCAATTAGCATGGTGCTTTGGAGGGTTTACCGAATAGTAATCACGCTGACGGACATTCCAGAAAATTGGGTTATGTATTCCGCAATTTTCACTTTCCGCTGGATTTGTTCTCACTTCCCTTACAGTAGAACATTCATCACTATCGGATAATCATTTCGAGCTTCCGGAACGAGTTCGATCCTTAACGTCAGTTCATGTAAAAAAAACCAAGTAAACAGACCCGTTTTAATGTTTGGAAATTTCAAAAAGTCATAATGAAGTTACCACGATACTAAAAAAATAAAATAGGTGTTAGATGATTTTTTAACTTTAATAAAAGGGTTGAGAAAGTATGATGCTATATTCGATTAAAATTTGCAAAATCGTCGTTTTAACCCAGTTTCATGCTAAAACAGCGTTAACATCATACTAATTCGACTGGGTACGCTACATTTCTTAAAATATAGCATTCTATATTGTGACAAAAAATTGTACCTGTTAGTGAAGTAGCTTAGAAGTTACCACTTGCCGTATCAACATTTTTTTCAAAATAATTCGAAGCAAACAAACGTATGCGGCGTTACCTTTCTATGACTCAAATTCTAGAAATTTGAATGAAGATACGTTTCTATAGAAATAAGCTTTAACCGTTTGACCTGCACGTGTACTTCAAATTCAACAACTAATTGTCATGTCATCAATTAAGATTTGATTAAGCTTTTGTTGATATTGAAGTCGATACAGTTAACAGCGTTGGTGAAGAGAACGATGCTACACCAGAAAGCGAACAAAGCTACAAAGAAAGCGAAAGCTTGATCCCAAACCGTGGAAAAATAATATTCGGAAGGCTTTATTTCAATCGGGTAAGAAGTCATATGTGTCAATCCGTTGAAAAAGAGTTCAAGCGCAAAGTGTACAACCCAAATACTGTTCAAAATGCCCCAGAAAGTGTAACACTTATTTTGACGAAGAGGCAAGGCATTATTCGCATACAACTTTCTGGGAAAAGCTAAAAGACACCAAAAAAAACAGAAACAATATCTTACTTCGTTGATCGAAGAAATACAAAAAAGTCAGTTAGAATTCCAGCTCAACATTCACGACGACGACGTTCGAACACAAAGTTGTTTTTCCTAATTAAAAACGGTCTACAAATTCAAAGGTTTTTCAACGTTACATTCAACGTTTCTGAAAAATTTTTGAGAAACAGTAAGAAATAAATTAGATTGTAACTAGGTCGCACGACTGAGTGCGACTGGGTCACACGACTGGGTCGCACAACTAGGTCGTGCGACTGGGTAGTACAACTGGGTCGTACAACTGGGTCGTACGACTGGGCCGTACGACTGAGTCACACGACCGGGTCACACGACTGGGAGGCACGACTGTGCTATAAAAGGTATGATGGAACACAAACAGTTATCACCAGAAATCTTGCGGAGTCATGGAAAAATCGAAAAACTTCCACAAATGTATATCAACATTGGCGGCAGCCACTTGACGGATATCATCTTTTCCACTTAACAGCAGAAAAAAATTGGACTGGGTCACACGACTGGGTCGCACGACTGTTCTATGACAAGTTATTGTGAAGTACGTTTCGATTTTGGTTACTTTTAAAATCACAACATTCTGGGTGACTCACATTTAAATCACCTCCGTTTATACTCGTAGCTGCATCAAATGTCTCAATAAAAGTGTAAAATCTTTGTAATTCCTTATTTAATAGTTTACCAGCTTTGGAAGGAATATAATATGTAAGTATATACTGCCAATATGAGTTTTACTTTTGAAAGCAGCATAGTTACAGTTTAATTTCTGGACAAAACTGGAAGAGAACGGAGGTAAGTTGAATTTTCATTGCATTGTTTCGTATTAACAAGTTAACTTGTGTATTCTCTGCCACTTTCGGGTTTCGACATACATCTGCATTTTGCATGTAAATCCACTTTTATGTGACTTTTGACAGTTTGGTTTTTACCTGAACTCTCCACAGCAAAATACCTAGTTCAGGGTATAAAAAAAACACAGAATTTATTCACGAGGGTGACTTCAGGTTTTTCAAAAAACGATTTAGGGCGAATCCAGGGTGTCTTCAGGGCTCAACGAACATACCTATAATTACCTGATATTATTTTTATTTTAGTTTGATCCATCATACTACTATAGAAGCAACAAAGTCGAGATATGTGAACATTTTCTCTTCTTAAGTTTGTAATTCTTGGCATTTAGGCCAAAACTGACGAATTTTTACCAAAAGATTTTGAAATGATAAAATAAAAAGATTTTTTGCTTCATTTAAGGAACTATTTAGTCCACCAGTTAGTGGATTTACATTTGGGGTGGCCTGGGAGATGTTTTGACCATGTCAGCAAAAGAAACATTTGTATTTGAAAAGCTGTTTATACTATCATGCCTTAACATTCTATTTGCATGAGCAACTTGTTTTGTTCTCTGAGCTAGGGATTCTTTTTTATTTTCATATTTTAGATAGGCAGGAAAACCTATATAACTAGCTGGGTGATCTGTTTGATTTGCACACATTAGAGTTGGAATCTGTTTATTAGATTCTTGAAGATTCTTAACAGATTCGATACATGCTTTTGAATAATGTGATTCTCCACAGAGCACGCATCTGATTCCATATGCACAACATTCTCCATAATGTTCAAATCATGTGGTTTTTCCCAATATACATATGCGTTTAAAGAGCAAGTACCTAATACATGTAAGATCTTTGGTAGATTTACCTGGGTCTAGTTGGACTAAACAAATATTCAATTTAACATTCCGCTCTTTAGTTCTAGCCTTGGGAAATCGGGAAATTTTAAAGATTTTAAGGTTGAGAGAAGCCGCAATTAAAGCCTGTTTAACCTTCTCTATAAGAGTCTCTCCATCGAGACAAGATAGTCACGCGTTTACTTTCTTTGGGAGGGATTGAGAACGCGCCAGCCAATGCCAGTTCGACGCATTTTTTCTATAATCTATAGACCTTCGTTTTTTAACCCAATATTTACAAATTTATATTTAACATCAGAAATTATGCATTCAGTAGCTGCAACTGCAACAACATCACTTAAAAGTTCACAAGTAGCCCCAAAAAAAAATATTGCTGGGCAAAATGCTATATTTTTTTTACAACACATTGGTTAGTATTATTTGATGAAATAATGTTAGTAGTATTATTCGTAGACTTAACATTAAATATATTTTTAGGTCTATTATTTATAATCATTGCTTGTACTCTTGTGAATAAAGAGATGAATCATTGCATTGCTTGTATTAACACAGAAAGAATGAAAGGAACTTGGATTCACTCTTGTATGAGAGGTATTAACTCCAGTATTATTTTTATGAAATATTTTTTAAGTGTTTTCGTTGTTTAGCGAATGTGCATTATTTTGCAAATCGTCATCACACATCAGAAACCTCTTGCGTTAGTTATGTCTTCATATTCCAGCTTTGAATTTATATTTGTGGGTCAAAGCCGCTCTTAATAAGGTAATTGGAAACAATTAATCACACTGTAATAAATATATAGGTACGTCTTATGACTTCGGCAGTTCGATGCAAACCTCCGTTTTTTTATGTCAGCGTCTGGCAATAACCATTACGTAAAGGGTTACTTATCTATTAAGTATTTTAGTTATTTTTCATTTCGTATCATCAAACTGGGTTTAAATTAAAATTAAACAAAACTTTTTAAATTTATTTTTGTAAATTATTTATTTTTCATAATTTTAATCATGAGCGGTGATACAAATTTATCTCATAAACATTCTTTAAAAAAATTAGAATGTCTTGTGATGCAATATGTTTATTTAGAATGATGCACTATAAGTGAGACATGCTTTTCCAACGTAAGCAAACCTTATACATATTGAATTAGGTTGGTCCACGATTTCCTATCTTTTGTTTGGTTTTGGGCTTCTCTTTAGGTTCGACTATTTTTTTGATTTTTTAAACAATATTAAGGGTTCTCAGTCCACCAATTGTATATAAAAAAACAAATTTTTTTATTATATAGTACAGGTTTTTCAAAAAAAAAATTACATTGGAAAAACACGAAAAACAATGTTTTGAAAATAAAAATGTATATTAATTTAAACGTTTAAAATTGAAATTATTGAAACGCATTACAAAATAACCCAAAACTACCACTTGCCATTTCTTCAATCCCATTTTTAAACATGCTGACAAAATTATTTTTTTAATGAAGCATCTAATGCAATTAAGAAACAATTATGCCATCAACACCTCTCACATTTTTATAACGTAGATCTGCTGCCTATGGTCTCAAAAAAAAATTGTACTAAGGATTTTGTAGCAAAACCGCGTCTTCTGTTTTAAAAATAAAGAAAAATTATATAGTAGCTGATAGATGCATGTACATTTTCACGTTTTTTTTTTAATTTTTTTTTTTTTTTTTTTTTTTTTTATAATCTACTCACGCTCAAGGGATTATGATTACCCTTTAAATGTTTCAACACAGCGTGGGCGTGAAGTTACGGAAGAGAAAGAAGGAATAAATTTTATTAACTTAATACGTAATTGGAACTTCTGTTCACTTTTTGTTACTCTTCAGCTTTTTTTTGTTTAATCCAAGGCTACCCGACCAAAATGAATTATCCGTACAAATTTTCAAACTATTCTGGGCAATGGGTTGCTTGACTGACTACGAGTATGTATAAACTAAATTTCATTGGTACATAAAAATAGATACATGTATACGTACATATATCTATGTATAAACCCGTTATTAAATAAAATTTTTGAGGATAGTTGTGGCGGTGATTTTGAGGATTGTTTTGTCAGACGTTTCATAATTTTAAATTTTCATTGTTTAAATCAACATAAGTTTTTTATTTTGATTTATTAAAAAACACATGTTTTCCTGTTTTTTTTTTTTTTAAATTAGTAAAATCTTTGAGAATAAGAAAGTTTAATTCTAAGAACAGTCAAAATCAAACGAGAAAAAGAAAATTGTGGACCAAATTAATATGTATGTATTCAATAATTCAAAAATCTTTAAATGCAAAAGCATTCTCGATTTTAACTTCATCGCTCTTCAAGAAAGCAACAGCAATAAAGTTATATGTACTCAGAATTTTTTTTTATATAAATACATATTTGTTGTATATTTGTGTTACAATTATTGTTAGGAAAATGGATGCCTCAATTATATACATATACCAAAGCGTATGTTGAAAAAAAGTAAGGCTTAGTGATAAAACTTCAAATACAATACAAATAAATAAATTTAAACAAAAATAATTTGTTCTTAATTTTAAATAAAATAAGATATTTATAAAGCTTGACATGCAATAGCATAAAACAAAAAAATACAGTTCACAACTGTTAAATAAAATCATAAACATATAAAACAATAATAAATGTACTATGTTAAAAACATAGATAAAACAATAACGATCTTTGTGGGGTATAATACTCGATGTTTTTTGTTTTTTCATTCCGATTAATGACTTATAACTTAAAATATTGGTGATTGATAAAAAATATAATAAGCACTAATAAAAAACAAAACAGTGCTAAAAGCACCTTTTTCGTTTAGTCCAAATAAAAATACGTTTACAACAGAAATAAATAGACACAAAAACATTTGATTATGTTGCAATAAATTATGGGGAATAATAGCGTGAGGATAACACTCTTACTAACTAGCTAAAACGTATAATAGTTTAAAAGTTGGACAAAATAATCTGTAAAAGGCTTAAATGCAAAAGTTGTTTTTCTTTGTTGTATTAATTTTACTTCATGCAACCATCCTTAGACGATGGAAGGGATTCTGTTGTTAAGTTCGCATTATCAGATGCGGTTCTGAACGCAAAGAATCAGTTAGATACTGAGTTTTCATTGTTTTTTGGAAGTAGCGTTTTTCGTTCGGTGAGTTTACATTGTAGACGATCGGTCGTACACCGACATTTCGCCACAGTTCGGCAATGTGTCTGAAAAGAAAGAAAAACAAACAAAAGTCAGATTACGTGTCTATATACGTATGTATACGTATGTACATAATGTATGTATATTTGTATATAGTTTCCAAAGTTCAACTGTACCGTTTGTGAATTGAAATTAACAAATTTTAATTTATTTTATAATTCACACCCACTCAAGAGTTTATTGTGAGGCCATAATAATATCCAACATGAACATAGCGTGAGCGATCGGGAAATTAGGGGAGGAGAGGAAGGAGGTGTCGATGAACATTTGTCTTGAATGTTTGCAAATTGAAATGGTAAGGGAAAACCGTGCAGGATAAATTATTCCATAATCGTGACGTGAAATATTCTTACGGTGTCCAAGAAAACACCATTTTCCAGAACAATGAAAAAGCTTACTCCGTGGTTTTGCCAGCGATGAAGATCATCAGGACCAGTGGATTTGTTTATATCACGATCTCGAAGGGCTTTAAATTAATAACAATACCTATCATAGAAACAAGAATTTTGCGATTCAAATTTCTGAGAATGTAGAGATCTCTGAAACCTTGCTTTGCTTTTTCATTGTTTTAATTTCAATATTTTTTTATATGAAATAATCTATTTAATCTATACATTTTACACTATGTTTTTATACTTACAAGTTAAATTCATCTTTGCTGATAAAAACCAAGCTAATACCAATAACTGGCGCAATGATATTTCGGAAAATGGCACCGTATATCGATGTTATTAGAGTCGATGCTTTCAAAACAGCCAAAGAGAGAGTTTTTTCAGTCCAGAGTCCACATATTAATTCCGGGTGCAATTTTCGAAGCTTAAAAAAAAGGAAAAAAAGTTGCTCAGATTTAGAAATAAAATATACTGTATTACAAATAGCGAACGCTGTATAAATTAGTTTGATTAAATAAGTATGAATACAAAAAAAAACTTAAAAACATGTACAATGAATTAAAAGCTCAAGTGACCTCAACTCCAAGGTGCGTTTCGCCCAGGTACGACAGTGGGCTCATCAGTTAGATGCTGCCGTACCCTTCTAAGACGCAAATATTAGTCGATGCTTACCGACTCTTATCAAATTTACAGCTTTAATAGACTGTGAATTTTATTTTTTCTAGGGGAATTTGATTAAATTCAGACACCTAGAATAATAATATCCGTGGTCAGACTATTAAATCAATGAAGATAGAAAGTAATTTCTGTTTAAGTGGAGTGATTGAATTAAATTCAATTAAAAGAGTCGGTAAACATCGACCAATATTTGCGTCTTAGAAGGGTACGGCAGCATCTAACTGATGAGCCCACTGTCGTACCTGGGCGAAACGCACCTTGGAGTTGAGGTCACTTGAGCTTTTAATTGAATTTAATTCAATCACTCCACTTAAACAGAAATTACTTTCTATCTTCATTTATTTAAAAACATGTATGTATTTCTTCTTTGATTTGCCATGAAATTTACTTATATAAGATTATGATTTGAAAACAAAGTTTTCGGACGATGCTGCTATTAGACCGAGAGCCCACAGCAATTTTTGGGTGTGATTGATAACAAAAAATAATTAGCATAATTAGATAGGCCTTTTATACTTATTTATAAATGTGAACGTCTTGCATACTCTAGTGGGCGCAATAGTGCATTATAGTGCATCAAGTATGCAGTTCTTTTCAAATTCTAAAAAATTGGGATACAAAATTTGCCATAACTTCAAAATGAAGAGCTAAGTGCCCTGATTGCAAATATCGAGGTCCAAGACGTTTTGAAGGTGGCCTTCTTAGTGCAAGAAGTAGCCTATTCTTATCGCGTCTGGCAGGCAGAAGGCTGCTTGTAAAACGTCTTGGACCTCGATATTTTCAATCAGGGGGCTTAACGCTACATTTTGGCAAAGTTTTTATCACAATAATTTGGACTTGGAAAGAACTACATAGTCGATGCACTATTGTGCACTATTGCTCCCACCAGAGTATGAAAGACTTTCACATTTGTAAATAACTATAAAAGGCCTATCTAATTATGCTAATTATTTTTTGTTATCAATCACACCCAAAAATTGCTGTGGGCTCTTAGTCTATATGAAACTCGCATATCACAAATTCAACACCATAACCAATATGTACTCTGGATGGGGGAAACGTACGTGACTGAGAATAGTAGTATAAACTCAACCCATCTATAGAATTACTTCACAACTTACTTGAATTACATTCCAAAATTTAGTTTAATTGGTGAAATAAAAGAAAAAATCTATGGAAATAAGACATGCCTCAGAAATAATATTAGCATTGGTATATGCAAGATTATTGAAAGAATTCTCGAGGAAGAAGTAGATAATGATTCTGTGCAGAAATGTTTGCCTAGTGAAATGAAAAAATGAATGTGACCACTTTGAAAGACTTTTTTAAATGGCTGGATTATGAATCCAGAAACCAGCATTCCCATATCATCAACAAAGCTAGCATCTTCATCTTTTTCATTGAGAACTCAGGAAGTAAAAAAGTTACTAGTTAAGAAATTACTTCAAGTGAGAAAGGGAGGACTTATTCACCCTTATTGTAGCAGGCGTTTCGCTTGAACAACAAATGTCATTTTCAAAAATTTGTATTATGAATGGCGTTTTAGAGTCGTTTATCGTTATTTTTCGAGTCGTAACGCCATACTCTGAGTGGAACGTAAGTTTTCGTATGAGAAAAGTCACTCATCTGTATTATAACTGTCGTTTTTCTCGACTTCTACGACTCTCAGAACGCTATTTTTTATCGAATACAAATTTTCAAACGACTCATTGTCAAAATTGGATAAAAATGAAGGTTTTACATGTTAGTATTGTGTAATTTGTAATTTTTATTATATTTGTTTTATTTAAGGGTGAAAATAACTAACCCAATACAGATGCAGTGTATCACTGAAACTTTTCTTGTGCTTGCAGCTCCCGCGTTAGGTCTTGCAGTTGAAACTGATGCAGTTTCTCAAAGCCTTCGAAAGATATTTCCAAAAACATTTCGAGAAGGGTAAAGTTTCTGGTATCTTCGTTGTGCTCTTCTTGAATTTCCATTGCACAACATAAACGAATAAAATGTCTGCGTATTCTTCTCTCGTAAGTAAAGGCATTTCAAAAAGCGCTGTTATCAAACTTGATAATCTGATGAATGAGTTTTTCTATTCTTTTATACTACTTATTTAGTTAATTTACCTGTGAACAGAGGCGTATTTAAGGATTTGGCGCCCCGGGCTGATAAATTTTGCTGCCCTTTAGAACAATGAAAATAAAGTAATAAATAATAATAAAAAAAAAACACAAAATGCATAATACACGTATTTCATGTTTTCAAATTTTTTTCTGTTTATGTATTGATTACAAAATTCATTAACAATAGATTCGTTATCTAAATTTTTTGTCAGTTCGGCTTCTATATTTAATAAAGCCAAACTATTAAGGCGTTCTTCTAATGCGAGACTTTAAATAGGGTTTTATTCGTTTCAATACGGAAAACGATCTTTCTGCACTACAATTTGTCACTGCAGTGCACAAGTATATTCTTAAAGCAACCTCAACATTTATGGAAATGCTTCCTTCAATTCTTTTTTTCTTATATTTAGGCTAAGCTGCCTTAAACTCATATTTTCTAGAAAATGTTTAAATAAGACATACTCTTCGTGAAAATCTTCCCCAAGATCAACCGGGTATAATATCTGAAGAGTGATTGCATTTTTTTCGAATTGCTTCTTCACTCATGTGATCAAACTTAGATAAAAAATAGAACCATTTGTTATTGACTCATAGGATGAATTTCTTCTCTTCAGCGCACTCAATAATTGGTCGCAAATAGGAATGAATGTATTTATTTTGAAATTTTCACGACCACAAAAAAGAACCTCCCCTTCGCGACAATCATCATCTCGTTTCTTCCTCTTGAATATTCTTTTTTGGTCCATTTTGTAATTTTCAGAGGTTTTGCTTTTTCCCATCACTTTAAAACATCAAAGCATTCTCGTTTTTCTCTCACAAACGATATGAGTGCCTCGTAGAGCCTGACCACAGTTTCAACGTCTGTATCAACACCTTGAATTTGAATTTGATACAATATTTAATTGCTTGAGTATAGAACCCCATGTTACTGACATGTTACTTGCATTATCATAACATTGACCTCTTGACCTCTGCAATTTTCTATGTAAATTTTTAATGACTTACAAGTATACACAATTGCTTGCAACATGTCTTCTGCTTTATGGCCTGTATTTGGCAGAAAGCACAGAAATCGTTCTACGGGTTCTGCGTTCTCTTGAACATACCTTAAAATTAATGAAAGCTGGTCTACATTGCTTATGTCAGGAGTCAAATCAACGCTCAACGAGAAGTATTTAGACCTTTGAAGCTGTTCCATAATCGTTCTTGTGACTCTCTGACATAATTTTTATAATCTTTTCATAGGTGGCAAAAGACAAATAATGACGTGTTTCCTTTTCCTGGATTGCCAAAACTTTGTGTATGTTTTGAAAGAAATGGATCAAATTCCGATATTGCTTCTAAGATCATCATGAAATTCCCGTTATGTATAGTTCCAAATTTATCTATCTCGCCACGAAAAGAAAGACCACGGGTTGCCAAGGATTTGACAGCTACGACGACTCTGAGCATCACATTACGCCAGTATTTTCTTTGATCTTCTAACTAGTCAAATAACTTGGAATCAATTCTGTTTCGGCTTTGGAGTTTTCATTTTGAGAACACAATTTTTGTGTCCCAAGCTTGATTCATGTGTATGTAATGTTTCATTTGCACGTTTCCAATTATAAAAAATCGTTTATAAAAAATAAGAATAGTAAATGGTAAAAAAAATCAAGTGACATGTTGCAGTGAACTATCTCACGGCACTAAAAAAATTGTCATGCTTGAAAAACTCAAAAAATCGAATTTTTTAAATCTTTGTATTTTTTCTTTATCCTTCAAAAATATTGTAAATTACATAATTGTTAGGGGCGGCTTGCCCTCTTTTGCTTGTATGTTTTGAAAGTTCAATCGCTTCAAAAAAATATTATAAATTGGCCAATTGCTAGGAGCGGCTTGCGCACTTTTGCTTGCACCGCCCCTAGCAGCCTTGCCTCCCCGGGCTGTAGCCCTTTTAGCCCTAGGGTAAATACGCCCCTGCCTGTGAAGGGTTAAGGTGGTTAAGATTTTGACAGCAAGTCAAATAGGCATAAGTACACTTTTTACCCTTTTTATAATAGACTAAGAGCCCACAGCAATTTTTGGGTGTGATTGATAACAAAAAATAATTAGCATAATTAGATAGGCCTTTATCAGTTATTTATAAATGTGAACGTCTTGCATGCTTTAGTGGGAGCAATAGTGCCTAAGAGTGCATCAGATATGCAGTTCTTTCCAAAGTCTAAAAAATTCTTGAAAATTACCAAAAAACTAACAATTCTTGGAAAACCGCACCAATTGCAAAGATTAGCAATAAAAGTAGGTACAAAACACAAATTTCGATTTTTTACCTGTTTTAGATCTTCCCAAGTATCATAAAATGTTTGGGTGTTTGGGTGCACTTATTAATGATTTGTGTTGTATTATTGTTTTCTTCATCATGTAAAAATAAGAACAATTTATGTTTTTACCTCAGTCAGAATTTTGCTTGGGCAAGAAAAATTGAACACCATTTAAAATTGAATATCTGGCAACCCTAAAACATATTAGCTCAATTAAAACGTAGGCTTAAAGGCTAGTATTTCTACTCAAAATAAAGTCTAAAATAAAAAATCTCAGTACTGACAGAGAAATTGACCTTAACATGGGTCAGGGTACACAAAGTTAGCCTTTTTTTACATCGTCAAAAAGTGATGTCAAAGTTGAAAATCAGACTTTACCGTAGAACAATTTTTTTCTTAGAATATGATCAAGAATCACATCACAAAGTATGGCACACGAATTACAGGACACCGTGTATTAAAAAAAAACACAAATTGTTTTGAAATATCTGTTTGTGAATGACAGATTTTTATGTGGAACGCATGTTGATTCAAAACGCCTGGCGTTTAAGTATCGTAATACCGACTCCTAAACGCCTTAAAAGTGACTCGACAGAAGAAGTGACGAGTGTCGTTCAAGTGAAACGCCTATTATAATAAGGGTGATTATTTGTTTTAATCAATGAACAGATCAAGAAACTTCAATTCAAGTGGAGAAAGTTCTTTAAATCCCTGAATTCTGAAAGCTGGTAGCGGTTGCCTATTTATTTCGTAATCTCTATATACTTCGAGAGAAAATGCAATCCCTGAAAGCAATTATGGTCACAAATAACAATAAATAGAGATTGTTGGCGCATCGAAGTACGTTAGCTGTTAAGATACTGAGTCAATTCACAAACACACGCACATATATTTTTAATGAATTTACTTCTCCTAAATTTGTTTGCAAATATCAATTTAATTTTTAATTTTTCATTATTACAACTATAAATTTAGTTTATACAACAATTATTATCTATTTGTTGAAGATTGACTCCGATCAAAGAATTCTATTCTCTATATTAGGGTGTGTCACTTTTGTATGGCCGCAAAAAAGTACTCTAATTTTTAAATGTAATAGTGCTCAAAAGTTGTATTAGGGTCTGAGGTTTAAGAACATGTAAAAAAAATTAGATATCGTTCGTCTTTGGCTCGCTCAAATCGGTTGAAGTTGGAAAAAAAAATATTTTACAGCATACTAAAAAAACTAAACAAAATACAAAAAGAATTTTTGTCTTTACAAAAAGATATACCATGATATTGTAGGTGGTTCCGTTAGTTAAAAAAAAAAAAACGATTTTACATAAAAAAATGATTTTTCTTCCTTCTTTTATTATTTCATAGCTTCTTTATCAAGTGTTCAATTTAAACAAATATAAGCTTAAAAGTGTTTCCTTAGAACTATCTTTTACTTGAAAGCCTAAAAATATTTTATATAATTTTTTTGAATCCACACGGCGCAATTTAAAACAACACATATTTCAAAAATCTCGAAAAATCAATTTTTTTGGATTTCATCCTATTTTTGACCGAGCCAAAGACATTAACTAAAATGAAAATTGTAAACGCAGGATTTAATTTTAATAAGCAATGCAACTTTTAAAAGCTATTACATTTGAAAATACCATAGTTGAGCACTTTGACACACCCTACTCTATATGCACAAAAAGTGCGCCAACCTGCTGAAAGATCACAGATTACTTAAAGAAAAATAAGAGAGGTTATGTTTCTTATGTTATGTTATCATCTCAGAGCTATCAAATCCAATATCTAAAATCAAACTACCATTTCACTGCCATTATCACTGAGACTGAGATGAAGTAATCTCTTTCCATCTTACCACCACCTCGTTCTTATACGAATGTATATGCGATGAAAGTTACGCTTAATACAAGCCTCCAATATCTCAACACTGAAACTCTTACAAAAAAATAAATTTTAGAAGAAAGAAATGTCACTCTCTCTACTAGAGTTGAAGTTTTAAAGCAGAAGGTTAATAAGGGTATTCATGCAACAAGATAATTTTTCGGTTTGCAGAAAGATATAACTTTCCGCCACATATTTGCATGAACACCTCTAAGAAATACTTGCGTAAATATGTTGTATAATCAGCTGTTCGTTAAACGACAGTCAACTCATTTAAATTTGATGTGATCAAAAATGCACATCATTAAATATTTTAACTAAAAAAGTGATTCTGTTTTCTTACTTTAAAGAAAATAAAGCAAGTAGTTTTCAAAAATAATTTTAAACCATTTCTTAAAATTTAGAGAATTTCTTAGTCTATCAGGTTTATCTTTTCCCTTTGCGCTTCAAATTCGTGGGAGAATTTTATCAGCTTTGCAAAAGTTTTTCCCATACTAATTTTGACAGCTCGATGTTCAGACAGTTTCTACTTTCATAACTTTTGTGGCTCTAAAATTCTTAAATTGATGTCATTGCTTAAATCTACTAATGCTCAATTTCAAGAAGTGTACCAAAACTATTATTCACTGGTTAAAAAAATTAAATACATAATGTAAATAAACCAAAAGATGATTAGATACTCATAGATGTGAGGACTGAGAAGAAGTTTACGAGATAGCTCCAACCCACTTCAAGTTCCAGATAATTTGCTAGAACAAAATCATTAATTATTTTTCAGGTCATCTCATTGGTCTTGTTAGATTTTTTTTTCGATGCAGAAAAAAGGTTCTCGAATGTCTCCGTTTGTTTTCGGAGAAGCTTCCCTCGTTCATCATCAACACACCTCTTGGGATTGGCTGTTTCTATCTCCTTGTGAGGATGTCGTAGCTTATGGCACTTTCGACGTCTACTTGTACTTTGATATTCAATGCAACACTTTAGGCGGACGCGACCAAATGTATTGCCCGAACGTTTCACAACCTGTTAAAGACTGAGTAACCCATCCACAGCCTGTTCTAAAAGATACAAAGAAAGCTGCTCACAGGGTACTTTTGTGTTTCTTGTTTTTTGTTTAATTTTATTTTGTAGTCAAGCCAAACCTTTGAAGATAATTTTTAACAATGAATTTTTGGAATAATTTTTGTTTTCATATAAAAAACTTCGATTATAATTCAAAGTCGCTAAGTATTAAAGTTCTACCTATTTTGATAGATAAAGGCGAACATTCGCTAATTGTAATAGAGCGAGATTTCAATTCCCCAAACGATGTGAATCGCAAAAGTTAATGCCAAATAGTCACATTCGCCAAATTTTTCTTCCGACTCGCAAGTCATAATAGGGTCCTTAATTATGACATTTTTGTGTTTTCTAAGTTTTCTGAAAGGGTTATGAAGAACAGAACTATAAAAGCCTTTGATACGGTAGACTGTAAACTATTACTCAAAAAACTTTATATGGCTGGTTTCACAAGTTTCGTTTATGACTTCTTTTATTTTTTATGTCGATGTGAATCACAACTTACATATTCTCTATCAATGATTTGGGTCTCATTAGTTAGTCGTTAGCAGTAAGGCTAAATTTAAGTTTTTTTTTTTTTAATTTACAGGGGATTGTTGCTGAAGGTTTAATTTTAGCTTATCATGCACATGGCTGATCTAGATGTCAAGCTTGGTCTGAATTTCGATGCTGGGATGGTTGTTTTTACGTTGAATGTGTTGATCACTTTAAATACCTAGGAATTTAACTTGATAAAAAACTGGGTTTTTTAAAACCTTTTCTTAATAACGTTGTCAGACAGATGTACCAACTCAGTCTTTAGATCCCTCAACAAATTTTAAAAACAGCTTATTGTGGTAGCGAAATCTAAGCTTCATAGGGAATTTTTTGCTGGGCGGAACTCATACTTGAAGAATTAGTCCTATGTTCATTAATCACAAACACTCTGTTCGTATTCTATTTAAGCTAGCCCGGTTTAAGCTACACCCAGTTTCGCATTATTTTTTAACAGAAATTGAGTTTTAGTGTGGAAGATGGGTGATTCTCGGACGAAGTATTTTTTTGTTTTTTTTTTTATGAATCTACCGAAAGTGGTTTAATAAGCAAATTAGACTCTTAATACCAACTTCAATCAGAATGAATACTTCTGCCTCTGAAGGCTTTAGAGACTTCTCGAACAGCTTGAAAAATTAAATAATGAAAGACAAGTTCACCAAGTTAAACCGATTGCATGTAATTGAAATGTGTTCTTAAATAACTTTGTCGAACATCATAAACTAAACTTGTGGGATATGCGGGTAAACATTTTGAAAACCATCCTGTAAATCAATATCGGGATTAAATGGAAAAAAAATTGCCTAAAGCTGTCGAATGCAAACTTGGAAGAAGCGATAAAACAAGGAAAAACATAAACAATTCGACGGTGTTCAAGATATGGAAGTGAATACATGATACCTCTGGTTCCTATCAGTTTTAACGCATCTGATGTAAGTTATACTCGAGTTTTGGACGTATGGTAGCCAGATCAAAAGAGGTGAAAAATTTTTTACATCGATGTAAAAATCCTAAACATTTAGCAGCATTTTTGGCGGTCTCGAGAATGTGACACACATACCGAGTACTAAAAGCTTATCGGTTTATTCAATGCAAGTGCCATTTAAAAACAATGGTACAAGGGGTACATTTTGCCTTAACGACAATAGACAGCATTAAGTTTTCGAAGCATTAAACTGCACATAATACTTTATACCCCATTTAACAATTCTGTAAAGATCGGAGTTTAATGAGCTAATCATACGTTACCGTTGCAATTCCACTTCTGAAGTAGATGGGCGTGAATTTGAGAACGAGTATGAGAAGCAAATCAATAAACTTAATTAGAAGTATCAGATAAGAAGGCAGAGAGTAGGAAACAAAATGGAGCCTTGGGGGACAGCAACATTTATTTTGTGAAGATCATATTTGAATATATGTATGTAACGTAAATACTATCTTTTTGTTATTTTATGTCGATTTCCTTTACACATGAGAAATCAATTTCTGTGTGAAGATTTCGATCTCTCGACAGATTTCACGTTCTTTTACACCAAAAAAATCGATTTTTTTTTTTTGACAGAAATCAAATCCCTCGAATCCGTATTTGAAGAGGGATTTACATGTATACGAAATACGCACACCAAAAGAAAAAAATTGACAAGGGATCGAAATCCCTAGTGAGTAAAGGAAATCGACATTAAATTAATGTAAAGATATATTATAAAGACAGCTAAAGTTAAAACAACAACAAAAGAATTTGAAAATCTACTATAAAATTAGCCGATTCCAACCCAGCATTGAACTTAATGCGACTCATTCTGGACTCTTCTGAAAGTGTTCACTTTGGAAAAATGGCAGTTCTGCTTCTGAAAAGAAGAGAAATTTCCATCTGGATTTGAAATCAGAATCGAAACCAGAAGCACTTACACATTTATATACTCAAACGTCAAACTCGACAGTTGTAATTTTTTGTATCACATTTGTGTGAAGTGATTTTTATTCAACAAACATTATTTAAGATTATATTTTATTTTCCTTTTGTTTTTATGATTATGAAATGGATAACATTAAAAACTGGTAACACGAACACAGGAATGGTTGTTGAGAGTTGTAGGTCACTAGGTCCTGGTTCTCTTCGAGCGGTTTCACCACCAAATTTGTTTATTTAACATTAAAAACATACCCGTAAGTAGTCCTATTGTCTTGCAAAATTTGTTGGAATCCTCATCTTCGCCGGATTACCAAATAAAAATGACATTAATGTTTTGTTATGAGATGTATAGAGAAAACTCAGCAGCTTTAGTTCTGGCTAAGTGCATCAAAAATCAGTTTTTGGAATGATCACATATTCTGCATGTCAAAAACGATTTAAAATGTTAAGATTTTCTTCGATGATCTACAGTGGTTGAAAATCGTAACAATTGTCCAAAAGTAGACATTTTTGATTCTAGGTTCTATAATTGATTGGTATTGTGTTTCAATGGTAAGTCTGAAAAAAGAAAAGCTCAGAACTTTCAACAATCTCAAAAAGCTTGTTGGGTATTTAAATACGCAGATAATTGAAGTGGTCGTCACAATGAAATCGATTTTTTATGTTTGAAGGAAATCGAAATACGAGAAACTTTTTGTTAAATAGGAATTGTATAATCGTGAAAGTATCATTCATTCACAGCTTGATTAAATTTCAAAATGGAAGTTTAAAATGATGGAATAGTTATTTTTATATACAGAGTTGTAGTGAAATAGGTATACACGCTACACTTAACACAATTGCACTGCAATAGTTGCTTAACAAGGAATACGCATCTGGCTGCAGTTTTCTTTACTAAGCTTATGCGAATCGGTGTTTGATTACATATTCTTTATTTGCGTTACAATCGTTTGTTTCGGCCATAACATAATTTCTAAGGTTTAATCAAATAATAGGAATGCTAGATTTGTCTCACGCTCCATAAATTTCTAAGTTGCATTGATAGGTTATTTGAAACAACAAAACTTAATTGGATAAACACCTTGTAAAAGTTATGGTTTTTTTTAAATTTATTTGGCAAATTGTTTGGCTTACCTGGTATATAGCGATTGGCGATCGACTTATAAGTATTGTGCGCCTTGTGAATTGTTCATTTGTTTTTATTACACTTTTAAGCTTCTCTAACATTTTAGCACTTGTATCCGATATGAAGAGAAATATTGTTAAATTGCTCTTTTCCAACATTTCCATTAAACTTGTCAACGTTACAGCAGTTTCAGGTTCAAATTGGGGGCTGAAAATTTAGAAAATCTCTATCAATCTCTAGGTAATGCATTTAGTTTCTTTGTATTTGGCTCACCCCAAGGGATGTAGCTCCGAAAAATTGATTTCCTGCAACGCATCCAAGGTATGTTTGTGTACACTTCCACTCAATCCAGCTTTCTCCAATGTCGTCTTGTGCAGTAATACAACTTCACCACAAGAAGTAAGTCCTGCATCGAGAAGAACATTCCTAAAGCCCTTCGACGAACACTTCATTGTGAAAAATCAATAAATAAAATACTTAACGCAATGATTTATCAAGCATTTTACCTTTTTGAGGGCTGCCATTGAATTTTCAGGCGCATCATAAGCACCCCCACGGTTAGCAATGGGCCAATATGACAAGTCATCCACTGAATCACCGCCCAGCAAACTAATGAGCATCTTTTCGTTGGGGCTCTTTAGTTTAATGAATTTTGAGGCTATACAAACTGTGACCAGAATCAATGTGAACCATGGTATTCCAGCTGAAGCTAATGTGCAGATGAGCCAGAACAAATTAAAAAGAAATGTGACCAAGTTGGCCGAATACCAAAGAAGATTGTAAAGCATTTTGATGAGTTCTATGAATGCTCTGAGCACATTCATTCAGTAGGTGGACGGTGTCTTTTTATTTCTTTGTGCACAATTTTTGTATTAGATTTTTCTTTTAAAAATAGAATAAAAAATCGCAGGTTCTTATTAATTCATATTGATATTTGTATCAAAGCACACAATTATGAAATGAATATGAATTTTCTTTAGGATGAATTGAAGATTACCGGCTTGTCGCTTCGTCGCGAAGGGAAGAATTAAACTGGGTGTGTGGAGTGGATTCGGGCTTAAGGTGGGAGTTCTTTTTACAACAATCAAATTTAATTTTATTGCTTTGCTTTGAGAAATGGCCAAAATGTTTGCCTTGAGCCCTGCTGAACTGAGAAATTAGGGATGAAATCTTAAGTTTAAAAAGAACGTCAAAGTATTCTGGCGTTTTGTTTTTGTACTTTTTCTTCTACTTAATACTTTAACACAAGGGACGCGTTGCTGGGAATTATTATTTGTTAACCGTGGTACACATCGATATAGATTGCTGATGTGAATTGAAAGAATTTCTTATAAATCAAATCCAACTCCCACCATCATTCACATTGTATATAAATGCCCGGTTTTGTTAATAATTTTAGTTTAGGTAAGACAATTAAAATTAAATTGGACATTTAAAAAGTTGTTTATTATTTTATCAGCTGTTACAATTTTTGCACTATTGTAAGAAATTTCAGGTTACCAATAAGAACTTTGGACATGGTGCATAAGGCTAGTCGCGCACTGGCAACTGTGATCGAAATCAAATAGTTTAATCACCAGTTGAAAGAGAACCGCGCACTGGCAACTCTTTACTCACGCTCACACTCTTTTCTCTCTTGCTCTCATAGAAAGCAGCTCAACTGTTGCGAAGGCAATCGTTTAGTTTGTGTCAAAACACAAACTTTTTAGTTGCTCGAACCAAGCAGTTTCGCAACTAAAAATTGCTAGTGCGCGGCTTTAGCAACTAAACAGTTGAGAAACTAAAAATTGAATGTGCGCGCCTTTCCTTAAGTTACAGATTTCTTTATAAATGTTCTAAGATTTTCAGATACCTAATGAAGCCATATCGTTTCTCAACTTCTCAATCGTCTGAAGAAAAAAATTTAATTATTCTTTGTTAAAATGTCGTCGAGTTGTAGAAAACTGTTTCGGATATGAAGATTTCGGAAAAGGTCTTGACAACCATATTGACAACACGTCTTTAATTCTAAAAGTGTTGTGATCGTAAAGAAAAATTCTAAATTATTGACATTTTATTTTATTTTCTGTATTTAAATCTTTTACATTTATTTGAACGCGTTTTAAAATTGATGTTGCCCTTTGTATCCTCGTTTCGGTTTTTTCTTTTACCCTCGTTCTTTTCTTTTGTTGGTTCGTTGGCTCCCTTCTTCGTTAATTTGTTTTCTGTCTGTTGGCTGCCGTGGTTGGGACTGTTCGTAATTTTGTTTGTTTTCACATTTAATGTCATCAAAGTTTCGTCGTCAACATTCCACCCCCGTGAACTCCTAAAGGGATTCACTGAATTTCAAAGCGGCTAGCTTTATGGCAGGTCGACGTAATATTCCTCTGGTAGTACGGACTTCTGCACTGCGAACTTGGCCATCTGGAGCTGTAAAAACTCGAGTAATAACTCCTTTCTGCCACTGGATTCGTGCTTGAGTATCATCACAAATGATGACTAGTTGTCCTTGTTGCAATGGAGCAACCTCTTGATTCCATTTTGAACGTAGCAGCAGATGAGGCAAATATTCTAACGTCCATCTTTTCCACAGTCTATCTTTAAGATTTTGTGCGATTCTCCACTGCTTTCTTAAACAAACTCGATCTTCTTCTCTGCCTGGTGTTTGAGTTGAGTTGAGACAGCCAAGAAGGAAATGATTTGGCGTCAATGGTTCATCTTCTTCCGTAGTAAGCGGTAGATCTGTTAAAGGCCGACTATTGATAATATTTTCAGCCTCTATCAAAACACTTCGGAATGTCTCCAGCCTTGGTGCTTCCTCCCTTAAGACCTTATACAACAATCGCTTGACACATTGAATAAGGCGTTCCCAGCAACCACCAGCACTTGGGTTTGCCGGGCAGTTGAACACCCACTCTATATTCGCTGCCGAAATATTCTGCTGAATCCGGTCTAGGTCAAAAAGTCGATTCTTCTTTTTTAACTCTTTTTGAGCACCGACAAAATTAGTGCCATTATCACTACGAATTTTAACTGGGGCCCCACGACGGTTCACGAAATTCCTCAGGCACAGTAAAAAGGAATCTGTAGACAAGTTCTCCGCAACTTCTAGATGTACAGCACGCGTTGTGAGGCACGTGAACAGAGCGACCCAACGTTTTTCTCTTCGTCTTCCAATGGCAACATGGAATGGTCCACAATAGTCTATCCCACAATAACTAAATGGGCGCATATATGGGGTAAGACGATCTGGTGGCAATTGGCCCATCAATGGTGGATCTGGCGTGGCTTTAGAGATTATGCATTGAGAACATTTCTTCTTAACTGCTTTCAAAACGGCGGGAGCGTGTGGCAACCAGAATTTCTGCCGCATCTCGTTGATTGTTAAACGATCATTTTGATGATGATACTTTTCGTGAAAATGAGACATAATGAGTCGTGACACTAGATGATCTTGAGGTATAATTATCGGGCGTCTTGCAGAAAAGGGAAGACAATATGCGGCATCAATTCTCCCCTTGACTCTTAATAATCCCTCTTCGTCTAGATATGGTGTCAGTTGATAGATACTGCTGGATTTGTTCAGTTTTTTCAAAGCACGCAGGTTGGCGATCTCATTCCCAAAGACCTCTTGTTGGACTTGACCACAGATGAACTTTTCTGCCGCTGTAAGCTCGAAAGCTGTAAGTACCCCTTTCCTTCTATTATACTCGTTTTCTTTTTTTATACGAGTGTTGTTGACAAACCGATATATCCATGCCACGAACCGGAGCAGTCTTAAATAGATTGAGAAATTAGCATAATTGATAAAGGCCTCACCTGTGTTTTTCAACAATATGACTCGGGCTGGTAGTTCTTCTGCGACACAATTTTCGGAACCCAAAATGTTCGCTTCTTCTGGCCAGGATTGTTCATCTTGAAGTAGAAAATCTGGTCCCATTATCCATTTAGAGAATGGATCAAAGTTTGGAGGTAAGCGAGCACGAGTCGCATCATCAGCAGCGTTTAGTTCTGTTGGCAACCATCTCCATTGCGATGATGTTGTACTGCTAAGAATTTCAGCTACTCTACAAGCTACAAATTGCTTATATCTTCTTGTTGTTGATCGAATCCAGAGCACGGTAGTTTTCGAATCACTCCAAAATATGACACGGGTCAATCGAAAGTCGTGACAATTTTCTATAGATGTAGCAAGACGGCTACCCAGAACTGCTGCTTGCAGCTCAAGACGGGGAATTGTCATTCCTTTTTGTGGAGCACATCTGGTTTTGGCAGCGACAAAGGCTATTTGAATTTCTTGTCCTCTTTTAATTCGGAAATACCCAACGGCTGCATATGCATATGAACTTGAATCCACGAATATATGCAGTTGAATTTCATCGGCAGTATTCAACAAAGTTGAGTAACATCGTTGGACAGCAAAGTTCTTTACCTCTTCGAACTCTTTCCACCAAGCATTCCATTGAACACATAATTGATACGGCAGGCACTCATCCCAACCTATTTGTTCTTTCCAAGTGGATTGCATCAACAATTTGACGAATATCATAAAATTTGCCAGAAAACCAAAGGGATCAAATACAGCCATTATTATTCCAAGCATTTCCCTTTTTGTGGGCGGCCTTTTCATTTCCAGAACATCTTTTGGACTCTTGTGAAATTTAAACTGGAACTCGAATGTGTCATTGTTGGTATTCCAAAACATTCCTAATATTTTATCTGTGGTACTCTGACGTTCCATATTAACCTGTTCTTCTAATAATATATTGTCTATGTTCAATCTTCTTTGAAGTTGTTTACAATTTGACACAAAATTTCGCAACCGAAATCCAGCGAGATTATTAATTTTGATTGCTTCTAAAATGACTTCTTCTGCTTCTCGTTCAGAATCGAAGCTTGAAACTAGATCATCGACATAAGTGCTCTCAATCACAGCTTTTGCCCCTCTCGGCATGACAGTAGAATATTTGGTGGCGTTAACATTTTTCACATATTCCGCGCAACAAGGGGAGCAAATAGCACCAAAAATCATTGAAGTCATTGAATATATTTGAATAGTGTTACTGGAGTCTCCGTCCCGCCATAAGAAACGTTGTGAGTTCTGGTCAGCAGCTCTAATTTTTACCTGAGAGAACATCTCCTGAATATCACCTGCAACAGCTACAGTTCCTTGACGAAATTTATGGATTATGACTACAAGAGGCTGAGCATGTTCTGGTCCTTTCAAAAGAGTCGAATTTAGTGATACACCAGACGTCGCAGCCGCGGCATCAAAGACTATCCGTATTTTGTTCGGTTTATTGGGATTGACTACCCCAAAATGTGGAAGATACCAGATCGTCGGGCTTTCAGTTTCAGCTTCTGTTGGTGAAAGGAGCTTTGCGTACCCTTTGATGATATATTTGTTCATTTCAGCTCTATAAGAGTCGGCATATGTTTGGTTCTTATTCATTTTGGCTTCAATATTAAACAGACGCTGCTTTGCCATAGTGAAACTCGATGAAGTTGGTAGCTCCGGATGATCTTTACGCCATAAAAGACCGGTTTCATAATGTTGTCCTATCTTTTTGGTAGTTTCCACAAGAATTTGTTTTGATCGCATATCATCGTCAGATTCCAAGACCACATTGTCTTTCACACCAAAATTTTCAATGAGAAAATATTCTTCTACTAGTTTCTCAATCTTTTGTAGCACTTCAGGGCGGCGAACATGAAGTACCCGTGGCTGGGCATCCACAACTGCATTAATTGGGCCATATGCTACCCAACCTAATTTCGTCCTAGCTGCAATGGGCTTTTCTGGGCCGTTCTCGACGATATCCTTATGAACTCCTAGGTAGCAATTATCTAGGCCAATAAGAAGCACTGGCTTTGCATTCTTATAGTTGACGATTGGTACCTCCTTCATGTGGTCATAATCCTCTTTTTTAAATGACTGGATTGGCAAATTAAGATTATGGACTGTGTGTACGTTACTTAAGTTATAAATTTCGGCATCGTTATTCTGTCCCTTAATATAAAACTTTACTTTTTTGGATGGTTCTGTTGTTGTTTTATCACCGTACCATTGCAGAGTAAGTGGAAGGCTGTGTCCTCTCAGTCCCAAAGAAGTAGCGATGTTTTCTTCCAATAACGTAACAGATGACCCTTCATCAAACATGGCATGGGCGGTAACGCTCCCGAGTGGTCCTGAAAGTACTACGGGGATAATCTTGAACAACTGACTGCATTGTGAATCGTGGCGGCAGTTTAAAACTAATTGAGGCTCACTTGTTAAAGGTCTTGATTCTTGGTGCAACATCTGATGGTGTAATCGAGTACATCCATTGATACCACAAGGTTTCCTACGAATGCAATTGGTCAAATTATGCCCCTTTTGTAAGCACGAGAAGCAAAGACGATTTTGTTTGACCAGATTCCATTTGTTGTTCACGTCGAGAGCGTTGAATTGTTGGCATTCGCTTAGCCTATGTTGTTGACTACAATGGATACACAAGTTTTGCACCCGCTCGGGCTCAGTATTATGCAATACTCTTCGGGACAATTCAGATGATGTAGTTAGACGGCTTTGACTTGCGTTAGCGTGTTGGCGATAAAGTGTCGGTGATGGCTGACTGACTATGAAATTGTTGATGTTTTTAATAGGCATTAGGCTAACTACTCGCGCAAGATCTTTAATCCACTCTGCAAATGTTTCTAAAGTTGGGTATGGTAAAATGGTAGCCGCATGTTTCGCCCATTCATACTGTTTTGACGGGGACAATTTATTTATGATTTCACGAAGTAAAGTTGGATTTGCAAGTTGATTTGCACAGTTTGCGGATTTAAAAAATGCAACCATATTTCGAACTCGGTTTGACAGTGGGAGAATTTGTTGTAAATGATTTTCACTAATATGTGTGAATTGTTGCACCTTAGTTAACTGCGCATCAACAAGCAGGTCTGGACGTCCAAAGTTAAAATGAAGTTCCTCAATAATATGGGGCAAGTTATCCGCATATAGAAGCATGGATGAAACTGATTCCTTGGCATTGCCCTTCAACGCCTTTTGTAAACGCATAACATTTTGACGATCGCTATATCCAAATTCAATGGTGGTATCCTTATAGTTGGCGAAGAACAGCGGCCATTCTTCAGGATCACCACTAAATGGTGGCAAGGGATATAGATTGGCGGCAGCATCGTCGACAAATGTTGTGACACGTCTGGCAATAGAGGTTGTTTGTTCGGGTGGTGAAGGAATTGTTGTGAAATGATCAAAAGTTGGTCCACTCGGAGATGTTTGCTGTAGCTGGTTTGGCATAGATATTTGTTGAGCTATATATGTCGGATTGGACACAAATGATTTTGGCGGCATTGGATGTGTTGCTCCAGAAGATGACAGTGTTGACGTATTGGTGTTTTGTAGCAATTTTTCGGTAGGAGACACAACTGGTAGCTGCTGAGACACTGGTGGAGGCAAAAATGATGAAGAGACTGGCGGCAGAGGTGATGTCATATCGATAAAGGCAGGCAGCCCCGTTGGAGCGGCAGACGACAGCTGCTGAGACGTTGGAGCTTTAATGATATTGTTGGCATTCACTTTGACTTGAAGTTGTTGCAATTGATTTTGACTTCGAGATGTTTCATTACGCAACTCTTCAACTGAACTTCGCAATGTATTTATCCCTGCAATGATTGAAGTGAACTGTTCACTAGAAATGCATACCTGTGTATGCAATGGTGATGGCGTATCCATCTCCACCACAGTGTTATCCAGTTCATCCTCTGAGTTTTCATTTGGCTTGTCTACGCCAAATGGTTTGTCGTCCATATTGCTTTAAAAAATGATTTCAAAATATAAGGAATTTTACAAAATGGCGTCGGTGGCGTCTCTTTGATTGCAGAAACGAATTAATTCGAGAATATATTTTGTGATTAAGTTTATACAAATCGAGGCAACAATTTTAAAAACTAATGTTGTGATCGTAAAGAAAAATTCTAAATTATTGACATTTTATTTTATTTTCTGTATTTAAATCTTTTACATTTATTTGAACGCGTTTTAAAATTGATGTTGCCCTTTGTATCCTCGTTTCGGTTTTTTCTTTTACCCTCGTTCTTTTCTTTTGTTGGTTCGTTGGCTCCCTTCTTCGTTAATTTGTTTTCTGTCTGTTGGCTGCCGTGGTTGGGACTGTTCGTAATTTTGTTTGTTTTCACATTTAATGTCATCAAAGTTTCGTCGTCAACAAAAAGCATGTTGTGTTCTACAGAATTTAATAAAAATAATGATCACATAAACACTCAATGGTATTGTTTTGTTATGCTAAAAAACAATATTTAATAACATCCAGAACATACAACCAGTGTTGTTCCATGTAGACAAAAAATGTAGACTACACGATCGTCCACGTGTAGACAATTCAACGTAAACAATTCATGATTGTCTACATGTCAATGTCAACAATAGCCGTGTTTTTTTGGATTTTATATGAATAACAAATACAACATCCGCAGTAGGATCACTGCCGATAAAAAGAGAAGTGAAATCCTGCTGCGGATAAAGATTTGACGTTTATTCGAGTATCGGCAGTGATCCTACTGCGGATGTTGTATATGTTTTTCATATAAAATCCTACTGTACTACGGATAACTTTACCAAAAAAACACGACTATTGTATTATTAGAGGGAATCCTTTTCTGTTATCGGCTTTTTATCTGACTTTTTCGCTTGCTGACAAGGCAGAACATTTCGAAAGGTTTGTTTGTTTTGATAATCTTGTGTTGAAAGTAGATTTTGAGGAGATTTTGTCGTAATCTAGTAGATTTCGAAATCTGAAAATGTATGGGAAATGTAAGAAAAAAAACAGTCTGCTGACAAACTGAACAAAAAAAAAAAACATTCTAATAAGTGACACTGCTTGTAATTAAGATTTTAGATGTCAAAATAAATCTAACAAGTCCAGTGGAAACACTACCACCCATATTAATAAAGATGGTTTAGTGGAGGTTTATCGTTAAGTCCTGGACTAAGTGCGAAATTTCATTAATAAAACAAATTTTCTGTTAAGTGACGTTTACTAATTATGATTAAGTTAAACCACCCAAGTAGGTGGTTTAGCGAAGGAATAAGAAATAGAAATGTCCACAGTCAGACACAAGCGATTGACAATCAATTTAGGTAGCCACAGAATATAAAAAAAGAGATTGCTTACTTTTGTAGAAGATTTTCTTAAAAGGATTTTTGGTAAACGTCATTTTACTATTCCGGGAACATTTTGTTTTTGTTAATATAAATATTTAAGCCAGGACTAAACTCCTATTCTATGGTTTAGTAAGACAGTGGACTATAGAAGGAATTAGCGTTTTTTATTAATATGGGTGTACTAGATTATTTTAAATCAAACTGAAAAATAATCTAGATTATCGTTCAGTGGAAACGTAGTATTAAGTTTTCATCCTAGTGACAATACGCGATCAAAAGATGTCACTTAAAAAAAGGAATTTTCGCGAATTTTCGTTAGAGAGAACCTTAAAAGTGGAACCACTTTTTTTTGAGGATTTGTATGTAGAAAATGAGCGACTAGCAGTCCATATGTAATAAGTCATTGATTATTATTATTTAATTTCAAAATTAATTTCGAAACTTCTCACTTTCGTTTAATTTTTTTGATAAAACAAAACGAGGTTGACAATTGTATTTCTTATTCCTTCGCTAAACTATCTACTTCGGTCAGGGGCGGACGCCGAAAATAATTTCGGGGGGGGGGGGGTTTCAAAAAAATATGAGATTTTCATAAATATATTATTTTATTACTACGAGTATATTGTAGGTACTTCTTAATTACATATTCTTTATTGTAATTAACATAAATATGTTCTTATAACTAAACAATATTTGATCTTAGGGATAGAACCTTTTGGAATAATTTCATACAGCTAATCGCATGTGTTTTGAACAAATATTAGCTTATGCAATTTATTTAATACATATTTAAGAAAAAAATTTGGTAGGCATATTTAAACTTTTTATTATTGTTCGAATACAAATTTAATTTAAAAAAAATATTTAGCCGTTTTAAAGATATCGAATTTTCAAAAAAAAATAGATTTTTTTCGAAAATTAAAAAAATATTTTTTTAAGGACTATACAACGTTCTCGGAGCCGTTTTTGAGAAAAATACGATTTTCGAAAACCATTTTTTTAAATTTGTATGGTGGGTACCTTTATTTTTAGGTAAAACAATTTTTTTTTCCTCAGATCTTGTAGATTGTATTAAGAAACTTTATTTATCAAGTTTAAAAAAAATCAAGAAATTTTGTTTAGGAATCCAAAAAAAAAACTTAAAATTTGTCAGCCGTATTTATTAGAATTCCCTAAACGCGTGAATAGTTATGCAATGCATAAGGACTTATTCATCCACTATGCAAATTCATATTTATAAAACATTTGCCTACCCTGCATAGTTATAATGAGCTTGTGTCAAATAAAGTACCAAAAAGTAAGAATCTATTACATTTAGCCTTCATAACACTCAGCTGTTTATCAAAAAAACAAAACAAAAAAAAAACATCTTGTCTGTCTATCGAATTTAATAAACAAAAAGGAAACTACCAAAAGCTAAAAGAATTCCAACAATTAACTTTGATTCATCAGGTAAAGTATGTTATTATCTCTAGCACAATACTGGAAATCAAATTGTTATTCGTTTCATTATAGCTGGAATACTCCTCAGACAAGTTCTTCAGGATACAATTCAATAATGCAAGATAATAATTACAACACTAACACACCGGATGAAGAAGGATGCGTGGAGAGACATCACAAACAAGTATATTTATCTATTTAATTACAAACAATTTTCAATTCAATTTGTTTTTAATATATTAGTATAACATTTTTGTTTCAATAAATAAAAATAACACAAAGTTTTAGTTTCAATATTAAGTCAAAGGCATTTTTTTTTGTTGATAATCTTTATAATTCAATGTGATGTCAAAGTGAATGTGACAGTTCAATACTAAAATGTCCTTATGTAGGCACTATTCAACCTCCAAACGCGTTTAGCTTATAATGCCCCTATTCAACGTCACATAAGTTTTATAAATAACGATTTTGCGTTTAGAGGCATTATAAGGGTTGCATAGCCTTATGTACTCACTATAATGAGTTTATAAATATGGCTGTGTATATTTAAACCTTGGAGGGGCTTTATACTGATTAAAATCGGTTTTACTGTTTTCGAGAAAATCAAAAACCAAAAAAATGGTTCCAAGGGGGCTTGGAAGAATAAACATTTTTTGTCGTCTTTGCTATCATAGCATAGTTCGATTTTTTTTACGAATGCATTACTTGCTTTATAGTATCTATAAGTCGTAAGAAAAAACAACACTAGCAGAAGAATTTATGGCACGAAAATAACACTTTTTTTTAACAAAATGAACCCTTATTTTTTGGTCGTTTCGGGGGGGGGGGGTTTGAACCCCTAAAACCCCTACCTGCGTTCGCCCCTGACTTCGGTGGTTTAGCTTAATCATAGTTAGCAAATGTCACTTGCAGAAAATTTGTTTTATTAATAAAATTTCGTTGTTAGTCCAGGCCTTAACGATAGACCTCCACTAAACCATCTTTAGGTGCGTTTACAGTGGCGAGTAGATGGCTTTTTATGGTAAGGTAGTGTAAACTACAGTGTAAAGAAAAGAGACAAGAAATAATTTAATGTCGATTTCCTTTACACATGAGAAATCAATTTCTGTGTGAAGATTTCGATCTCTCGACAGATTTCACGTTCCTTTACACCAAAAAAATCGATTTTTTTGTGACAGAGATCAAATCCCTCGAATCCGTATTTGAAGAAGGATTTACATGTATACGAAATACGCACACCAAAAGAAAAAATTTGACAAGGGATCGAAATCCCTAGTGAGTAAAGGAAATCGACATAAAATTTACAAATCCAAGGATAAAAAGAGACGGGCTTATAACACTGCTGTCACTAAAATCCGTATCGTTTTATTTTCAAGGGAAGATCCAGATCCGGATCCAGATAGATTTGTAAATAATAAAACGCACCTTTTATTAATATGAGTGTACATGCTTTACTTTTGTGTTCTTGGGTGACAGTTTTTTTACATATACATATTTCCCCCTAAATGGAACACCCTTTAGAGAAATATCGTTGAATTTCAACCCGCTATTCAACGCTTGGGTGAATGCCAGCTGTCAAAATGACAAGTTAGAACCATTTTTTTCTTGTCATCAAATTCATAATTTTTTTCTCTAGTCTGTAGTGCACTTGGTGCAGAGAATGATTTTTTGAATTAAAAGAATTAATATCCCATGTGTTATAAAAAAAAAACACTAAAATGAATATAAAAAATATCTTCAACTACACCACAATCCTCTTCGGATTACTTTTCATTCAACAAGCCAGTGGTCTGTATGAAGATCAAATAAAAAAATTTGATTGGTAAGTTCCCGGTGAACCTCAATCATCCCATGTTAATTTATCAATTAAATAAAAAAATAAAACCAATCGTATATTTTATCCGAATAAAAAATACTAATTGGAATTTCAGGAGAAATCAGTACATCGGAAGCCTTATATCTGCTTATCTTGATTTGGGCGCTCCTAATAGCCGACTACTTGTGACCACAACGGAAAATGTTTTTGCATCGTTGTGCCCCAAGTCTGGCGATATTCAGTGGCGACAAATTCTCGAAAAAAGTCCACGTGGTGATATTAAATTCAGCTTCAATTACAATGAACAATTAACTGGAACAGCTGCCGCTCGACGAAATTCAAACCATGGTTTTGATTTGCTAACTGTTCAGGGTACAGCTCCCGCAATTGTCCGCGGATGGAATGGTGCGAGTGGCAATATTGAATGGGAATGGTCATTGATGCCAGTCAATCCCGATAAGGCGGATGGAACCGTGTGGTTGTATTCCAATACAATGTTGTATCATGTGATTCCAGTATGGGGGTCGCACTTGGAAATCACAAGGTATTTTGCCACGTCTGGACAATTGGCTGATGCTTCTACCTCAAAAATTATAGCGCCATGGATTAATCAAGAGAAATGTATACTATCCGGTTCCTATTACTTGTGTCTAGAGGGAAGCCAGTTGATAAGTTTGAACTTGATATCATCTGACGCAAACATTATTAAAAAACAGCTTCCCAGTGTACCAAAATCAACACCACATTCTCTAAAGGTTCGATCTGGCGAATTATTTTACTAGAAATTTTATGAATTGAAAGAGTTTTAATTTTGCAGGGGGAAGACGGTATTGTCGTTATCGATGGACAATTGGTTAGTGTAGATGATTCTGTTAAAGTGTGTCCACTTGCCATCGGAGGCAGTTACCTTAAAGCTGCTTACAATCAAATAGGAGTAATATTGCAAGCGACTATTGAAAACCATGTAAACGCCTGAGCTTAGTGAGAATTCGTCTTATAATTTTTTTTTAAATATTTTAGGTTCTCACCATTAATGCTTTCAATTCAAAAACTTGTGAGAATATCAAGGAATTACAGAACGTTGTTGCTTATCCTAGTTATTACGGCCAGGCAACATTAGAGTCATTTGACTGTGTTTCTGGTCGTAATGATGGAAAGGGATGTGTTTTCATTTTATCTACAAGTGATGAAGCTATTCTGTCTGTTCAACAAAGTATTAAAAATGAGTTGTTTTTTATATTTTTTTTTATGATTTCGTTCGTCTGATTTTTAGATAAAATTCGTTGGACTCGTGAAGAATCCCTAGCTAATGTTGTAGCAGTTGAATTCATCGATTTACCTTTGGCGGATGAAGAAGGAGCTATTGAAAGTGAAATGAAAAATAAACCCGGTAAGTTGTTATTAATGGTATGTATTGAAGGTGTCTTTATATAAGTAGGAGTATTGTATACATATATCTATTTATGTATATACATTTTATTAACACCAGCGAGATTTTAAGCATATATCTCTTAGTCCAGAAAAATTTAATCATTTTTCTGGGTTTTGCCGCGTAATGAAATTTATAAAGTTTTACCGGTGACGACGCTAAATATTATTTTATGTAAAATGTTCGGGATCATTATGCGGCTTATTCGGAAAAATATATTATTATTATTAAATACTTAACTTTTAAAGCGAAATTGTCGGATGACTGGTGGTCCGGCTGAGTGGGTGGATAACACAAAAAGAGACATCAAAACCTACTAGATCCATATTTTTGAACTTAATCCAAACTGGATGATTCTGTGAGAATGTCCACAATTGCCCATATAATTCCATCTATAGGTTCTTACGAGTTATGGTATCAAAATGACTCACTTCAGCGCTAATTGGGCCCCAAGGCTAGACTTTCTATCTACTTATCAGGTCATGGCCTTATGTTTTCTTTTAGATTAGATTAAAAATTTGTATTCTTCAATTCGTTTTGACTAAGAACTAACTAACTTATTACTAAATTAAATGTTGGCTCAACAATAGGTGCCCAACGTTCTTCGTTTGGCCTTACATAATGCTATTTGCTTACAATATCATATCAAAGGGCCCAGCCAAGTTCTGGCACTACACCCTTTTTACAGGAACAAACTCGGGCGATTTTTGACCCCTCCTTATCTTCAGTACCAATGAAGTCAGAAACTTAAAATTCCGAATATAAGCTAAGCTTGTCAGGCAGAGGCGCCTCACCAAATTTCAATTTTCTAGCATAAGCGGTTCCTGAGATATAAGCCCTCAAAAATCACAAAAACCGTAACTGACTGACTGACTGACAGATCATCAAAATTATGGAGCACTTCCCGACATCGTAGAATCTTGTAATTTTGCACAACGGTAGGCCTTGGTATGCAAGCAGAGGAAAATTTGAAGTTTTCAATTCAGGGGGCGTGGTATCCGCCCAATTTCTCCGAATTGGTGTTGGTTTAATGGAGCACTTCCGACTGCTGTAAAACGATAAAATTTGGTGAACCGGTAGGGCTTAAATTGCTTATAAAGGAACAAAAATAAGCACTGACATTTTCCATTTAGGGGGCGTGGTCACCGCCCACTTTCTCCGAATTGGTATTGGTTGAATTGAGCACTTCCGACTGCTGTAAAACGATGAAATTTACTAAAGTGGCAGGGCTTAAATTGCATACTATGAATGAATAAATTGGGGTATAAAAACCCTGCGACCTAAAGATCTATTGTGTCCCCCATCTAGAACTGGATGAGGTTGGCTCATCATTACAGTTCTTCCTCCAAATTTGTTCCTTTGAGGAATCAAAGTATTTGGAGTATTTTATGGGATGATAATTCACTCTCTTTTATGTGGTGCTTGCCCTTTTGATGCACGAGTGCATCACATTTCCCCAGTATGTGGTCAGGTGTCTCTTCGTGAGTGTTGCAGAATCTCCAAGTCGCGTTGTTCACCAGGCCAAGGATGTTGAGGTGTCTTCTCAACCTACAGTGGCCTGTGCGAAGCCCCGATATTTTCCTGAGGTTGTTCCTACTTAAGCTAATGCTAACGCTCTCGGTTGTAGTCCCCGAGTAGGAGTTTTGCCTGTCTCAGCTTAGGGAGTTCTTTCCAGATTTTTGATCTTTTTGCCTCCTTTTCTGTTTTGATTTTGTTTTTGATCACGTTTTCTCCTATTCCGCAGTATGGCTCTGGCCCTGTAAGGGGTGTCGATGCACCTATTTTTGCTAAGGAGTCTGCCTCTTCGTTGCCCTGGACACAAACGTGGACTGGTACCCAGGGTTGCGAATTTTTGAATTAAAAAATCCTTAAGTCATAAGTCTATAGATGACTTGTGAATTAAAAAAATTTAATTCATAAGATATTTGGTGACTTATGAATTAAAAAAAAAATTAATTCACAACCCCCAAAGTGACTTATGAATTAAAAAAAAATTAAATCCTAAGCTACTAAGTGACTTATGAATTAAAAAAAAATTTATTCACCACCTACCAAGTGACTTATGAATTAAAAAAAATTAAGTCATCAGGGAGTACGTGACTTATGAATTAAAAAAAAATTTAGTCATGAGCAACAAAGTAACTTATGAATTAAAAAAAATTTAATTCACCACCTACTAAGTGACTTGTGAATTAAAAAAAATCAAGTCATCAGGGAGTAAGTGACTTATGAATTAAAAAAAATTTAATTCACAAGTCAGTTGGTGACTTGTGAATTAAAAAAAAAGTGTGAGTGCCAGGACTCACGGTTAAGATGTGTAAACATCAACGTTCGTCCGAGTGCCAAATTTTTGTTATCGAACGTACTCAATAAACATACAATGCAATCGTACTATTTAGTTTGTGACTTTAGATATGTACATATATACATAATATATTCAAATGGAAGCCACTTTTTTTTCCCACAATTTAACCCTTTCACTTGTACTTAAATCTAAAAATATCTCTACATATGTAGCTTTACACATAGAAACTATAGACATCTATGATTATTCCTTATTAAAAAACAGAGCCTTTTAGTCAAAACACAAACCTTTTAGTTGCTCGAGCCAAGCAGTTGTGAACTGCCGTGTCTGCACTTATTCATTTCACACAACCCAAAAACCTTATCGACAATATGCTTCGATGAAGTAGTTCGTGGCGTGTGTTAGGAGTAAGTGGACTCCGCTGCGTAACGTAAAGTTTGTTTGACTTATGTTTAAACAGGGATGTTGCTTTTTGCACTTACATATATTCAAACAGGGATGTTATCTGATAGAAAATAGACTGTTTTTACACGAATCCGATTTTAATCTCTGTTTCTCTTTTGGCTTAATTTCGAGTACATCAGTGCTTTTAAAGACAGCGATTTTTAATGTAAGTTAACTTTGTTCATGCAAAAAGGAGACATCTTTTCACACTCCTTACTCTACTCAGTTAAGTGAATTTCACTGAGCGAACGCCAAATATAAAAAAAAGAAAACCACAAAGAAGAATGAACGATAACTCCGCCTTTTTCTCAACCTCAGCAATTGCGTTTAAAGCTAGATATACATTGTTCAAATGCATGACAAGCACGCGTGTAAGTATATTATTGAAAAAGTCACACATATAGATCGGATGTAGGCTTGAAGAAAAATCCAAATCCTTTCAATCTAGCGTACTGCATAGAAATATTGTATATGCAAGATTGATGATTGATCATGCATTTATTGGTTCATTTGCGTATAGTACGTCGAAGAGATGAGAACACAGCATAATAAGCACTGATTAAAATATTAAAACACCAAACGAAAATTATATGATGAAATGGACAGACAAAATAAAACAAATTACTCGGATAAAATTACAAAAATCCCAAAGAAATTCGTAAAAACAAAATTTTGCTGAAAAAAAAAAAAACCAAAAAGGGCAACGTTCTCTCGCCACTGAAATAATAGACTTGTACGTGATTTTCATGCATTTGAACAATGTATATATGGCTTAACGCCGCCAACAAATATACTTGTCATGCAGCGAAAATGTCAAAACTTTTTTTTTGACAATCCTAGATGGAGCGTTCACCTTATCAAAATCAAACCAATCCCTTAACTTTTTGTTTTAGGTTTCTGTACTTTATCTTTCTCCCTCTGTCAGAGATTTACAAACCAATTGACATCATTCCCACCTTGTAATGGAATTATAAGTGGCAAAAACTAATTTTTTTAATCCATTGAAGTCGTAGTCATCATCCAGTTCATGGCTTGACAGATGGAGAACGATCTATATTTTGATATAGTGAATGCCAAAAGTATACTTTGATATAATAAAGAATATTTAATTCGATAATTAAAATAATTATATGGTATATGACAGATATAGAGGACAAATTAAATTTTGACGTATCGAGAACATTTTGTTGTAGATGTCAACTGATTGCCCTGAACAACATTTTAAATGGTTTTTGGAACATTTTTTTAAGTTTTTGATTTTTTCGTAAACGGTACAACCGATTTTGATCGTTTTTTTTTATGCTAAAGCTCCTCAAAAGTTTGAGTATTATTTTTTTTGTATTTAGAAACAAAATTCCAAATTTTTTCTAGAAAGACAAAGATGCAAAATTTTAGTCGAATAAGTACGATATTAAAGCTGTTTTACAATGAAACTTTGTTAAAACGACGATTTTGTAAATACATAAGAGCAAGTTCGTGCGACCCAATCGTACATTTTATTTAATGTCAATTCTGAAAATACATTTTTGGGAGCATAAAATAAAATTTAATTGTCCATCACTAACGTGAACTGGATTTGTTTAAAAAACATTGAATGAACACACTATGAAATCTTTCGTTAATGGATTGAATTTAGTTTTAGCCAGCAATGGAAAGTAATAAAATCGAGATTGCAGTACTCAAAGTTTCCAATAGGCGCGTTTTATTGTAAATCTATATCTAGCGCAGTAATACAAGCACCAAAAAACGCTTTATTCACTCTTTAACTCACTCTTCCTTCCTACTTGTTGAATTAACTTACACGGATGTGTTCGAAAGATCTGTATCTCATTTTAAGCTGGAGTTGAAATATTCATGAAAATGCAGATCGAGTTGATTTAGAGTTTTTCTCACTGTTAAATTTGATTTAAAACTTACAAAAGTGCGAAAATATATATTTTTTCTACAATCTACTCAAAATGTTCTCACATATATGTATTGGAGTATTGGAGAAAAAAAACATTGTACTCAATAAAATAATATTGGCGCAAAATTTTAAACAGCCTCTTATTAAGGTAGTAGTATTATACTTCTTATATATTTCCTAACTTTAAAGTAGTTTTCTAACTTTAAATATTTTTTAACTAATATCATCCTAAGGCTAGGAGCGCACATTCAATTTTTAGTTGCACAACTGTTTGGATACTTATAGAAAACAGATGACCAATTTTGTTGAATGTCCGCGCAGGTGCATATTATTATATGTTACACAAAATAGCGAACTCATTTTAGGCAATCGTTTTGTTTGTGTCAAAACACAAACTTTTTAGTTTCTTGAACCAAACAGTTAAGAAACCGCCTAACCTAAGGCAATTTCTTTTAATAAATTGATTCTGAGCAACCTTAAAACAATGGTAGTTCGTGCAAAAAACTAAAAAAACAGACCTATTTTGACGTTTTTAAATGTTAAAGAGTCATATTATGAGAGATTATTTTAAAAAATCTCAAATTGATTTGAACACAAGAAAAGTATATTGAATTATTTTATGCAATATTTCTAAATTAATTAAAAATCAATGACTTCTTCTTTCAGCAAAAACTTTATTAATAATATATGTAGTCAATACTTGAATGAAAGATATTAATAACTAATACAAAATAATATATTTACATTAATGTTAAAGTGTATGAAAATGTCTTACAATATGAAGTTAGAACGATACTAACAAAATAAAATAGGTACCTATTCTGAGAGTTTAACTTCAATAAAAGTGTAGAGAAAGTATGATGCTGTGTCTGATTAAAATTTTGCAAAATCGTTGTCTTAACCTAGTTCCATACTAAAACAGCCCTCACATCGTATTAATTAAACTAAAATGTGCAATTTTTTCAGTTGTTATATAAATTCAACATAATGCCGCAATTACATGACATTTTTGAACAAATGCCAGTGAACTGATAAAATATATCAGTCGAAACCAATCGCCTTCGCGTAAATTGATTCAATATTTTATGACAAAATTAATGGCAGTAGTGTAAAGCCGGAATTATGGTATGAATTAAAGTTTTGTATTTGAAAAAATATTTGTTCTGTAAATTTCGGAGCGATCACACTTTGGATTAGTAACGGCAAAGTATAACAAAATAAATACCAACGAACATGCCCTCAAGTATGCCACATATACTTTTTTGGACACCACCTAAACACCTCCTACATTTCAACAACCGAAACTCTATCTTCACTAAATTATCCATTTCAATTACTAGCTTATTTTTATTCACTAATCGTTTGTTGTTGTTTTCAATGTTAAATTTTGATATGTAGTGTATTCACTAACCAATAAAACACGGCTAATGTAAACACGATGTCGTAAGTTCGCAATATTTCCAATGTAAACATGGTGTTAAATGCAATCGTCGGTAAGGTAGGTTGCTACACAGAACGTGTAACCGTAACGTGTAACCGTAATGTGTAACCGTAACGTGTAACCGTAACGTGTAACCGTAACGTGTAACCGTAACGGGTTACAAGTTTTACCCACGTTTTGGATTCACTCTACCGCCGGGAAAGATGTTTACACATCAAAAATTTAATTCATAAGTTAGTTGGTAGATTGGAAATTTTTAAGCTTGTTTTGACTACATAATTATTTAATTATTAACGAAAGCTTTCAAATCTAGTTTTTAAATCATAAGATTATCACGCTAGCTTATAAATTATCCATTTCATAATTTTTCTAATCAGCATTTATCCATTAACTTATGAATTAAATTTTTTTTAATTCATAAGTCACTAAGTTGGTTTTGAATTAAATTTTTTTAATTCATAAGTCACTTACTTGCTGATGATTTGAATTTTTTTAATTCATAAGTCACTTACTTGCTCATGACTTGAATTTTTTTAATTCCTAAGTCATTTAGTAGCTTGGGAATTAAAATTTTTTAATTCATAAGTCACTTACTTGCCCATGACTTAATTTTTTTTAATTCATAAGTCACTTAGTAGGTTCTGAATTAATTTTTTTTAATTCATAAGTCACTAAGAAGCTTATGATTTAATTTTTTTTAATTCACAAGTCACTAACTGACTTGTGAATTAATTTTTTTTTAATTCATAAGTCAGTTCGTAGCTGCTGAATTATATTTTTTTTAATTCATAAGTCACTCACTAGCTTGTGAATTAAAGCCAAGCTTAAGCTAACAAGTGACTTAAGCTTTTGCAACCCTGCTGGTACCCAATGAAGTGTGACAGTGTAATTCTTGCCCAGTTTATTAAGCTTTATCACGCATTCCCAAACAAGTTTAGAACTAATGGCGTAGGAGCTTAGTGCTTTTAGTGCAGCCTGACTGTCTGACATGATGGCAATGTTTTGGTTTTTATATCTACTATCGAGTTTTTTTCCAGCACATATGCCTATGGTATTTACTTCTGCCTGGAATATGCTAGTGGACTGTCCCATCGGTAAGTAGAGTTTAGTTCTAGGCCCAAAAACTCCAGCACCAGTCCCTTCAGCCGTTCTCGATCCATCAGTGTACCATTTGATGGTATTTTCTTTAAGACTGTAGTTTATTGTTTCACCAAGCCAGTCTTTTTTGCAACTTAACTCCGTTTTAAAATATTTTTCGAAGTTATATCTTTTGATCGTACCATCCCTTGAGATGTCAAGAAGGTTTGTTACTGCGGACCGGAGTATCGAGTCTTTTTCCCTGTTTCCAATAATTTTACCCGTCCCAGTACCCTCCTTGGCAAACCTCATTATGGCTCCCTTAGTAGCATTTTCAATGGCCACGTGTAGTGGCGTTAAATGAAGGATGGTTTCCATCGCTGCTGTAGGGCAAGTTCTCATTGCTCCTGTTATGCATATACATGCAAGCCTTTGCAATTTGTCTAGTGATTTCCTAGTTGTGTTTAGTTCGGTTCTTTTATGCTATGCAATCGCCCCATAGGTAATGATGGGTCTTACCATCATGGTGTACATCCATCTTATAATGTTTGGTTTGCAGCCCCATGATTTACCTGCAAGTCTCTTGCATATCATAAGGGCCTTTGTGGCTTTCCCGATAGTTATTTCGACATGCTTGTTCCAGAGGAGTTTGCTATCTAGTGTAACTCCTAAATATTTCACCTCCCTCTGGCTGTCGATTACTTCTCCCGCCAACCGAATGGGTTTCATGCGAGGTAGAAGTATTTTACTGGTAAATGGTACTATCGTTGTTTTGGTAAGGTTGATGTTAAGTCCCACAGATATACACCATTTCCTAGTTATAGACAGCCCTCTCTGGAATATATTACAAAGAGTTTCTTCGTACTTTCCCAGTGCCGTTATAACGATGTCATCAGCAAAGCCAATACATCGAATCCCTTGGGAGGTTAGACTTTCTAGTAATTCATCAACTACAAGACTCCACAGCAAGGGTGATAATACACCTCCCTGCGGATAGTTGTGATGACTTTCTGGACGTTTAGTCCTGCGTTCTTTAGTTCTGCCGTTCTTGTGCTAAGTATTTTACTTGTCCATCTGACTATAGTGATAGGAACGCTCTTCCTTTCCTTCGAAGGCCCCCTCAATATCAAGGAAGGCGCATAATGCCGTTTCTTTAATATCTAAAGCTCTGTATTGCATACTAAGAAAAAAATATAAAATTTGAAGTTTTCCATTCAGGGGCGTGGTATCCGCCCACTTCCTCAGAACTGATGTAAATTATATATGGCACACTTTCGATTGCAGTAGAACAATGAAATTTGTTAGAACGGTAGGGCTCAAATTGCATATAAAGGACCAAAGATAAAAATTGACGTTTTTCATTCAGGGGGCGTGGTATCCGCCCACTTTCTGAGAAAATGTTAAATTTATATGCAGCACTTCCGATTGCCGTAGAATGATGAAATTTGGTAGAGTGGTAAAGTTTAATGCGCATTCAAAGCGAAAAATAAAAAATCTTAAATTTTTCATTCGAAATGTCTTTTTAGCTGTCTATTTTAACTCTTTTTTTTTAAATGAAGGTAGCCCACCAATTAATAGCCTAATTAGTGGTTTTATTGTAGTTCATATCACAGTTAAGAGTTTTTTTTATGTAAACTCATAATTTTTTCAGGTATGCAAATGTTTTCTTTTTTCATTCATGTTAAAATAACATAGATTAGTTCTAAGAAAAGTCATGAATTTTCAAAATGCATGTATCGTTTCAAAATGACAATATTTTAGTTTATTCATCAAACAGAGAGTTCAACTCTTACAGACTACTATAAAATAAAATAAATATAAAATTGTACATATTGGTATACATACTATATTTCTTCATCAGTGGGTTACGGTAAAGTCCAGTTCAAATGCGGAGCATCTTTCTTTCAAAATGCTTCATCTTCTTCATTACTGTAGGTGAAATGGTAAACCAGATGGGAAAATTGAAGGTCAGAACGGGTTGGATAAGATACATATTTATACACATGCAGCTTGGTCTTCTTACTTAGTCAATTTCGCCTTCTGAGTAGCGGATGGACCAAGTGCAGAGAATAGTTGGCTCTCTTCAACAACAAGTCTGGAATTCTTTTTGAATTTGAATTTGTTGGAAAAGTTGATTCGCAAGTACTTCGTTGATGATTTGACGGTAACTTCAGTGTTGTCTGGAAACTTTAGTTTAATTGCATCACAGCGTGTTGCAAACGCTCGTTTTCGAATGACAGTCACTGGCGTGGTTTTCTTTTTGTTAAGTCCAAGTGTAACATCAGTATGGAGTCCTAATAGTGGATGTAGGGTAGAGTGTTTATTTCGAAACTGGAACTCCGGTATGACATCTCTTTCTCTGCAGAAAACGTTGAGTTTCTTCAATATCAACGCCTCAACCCTAGAAAGAAGGCATGCAAACATTTTGACTCCTTCGGTTTTTCTTAGAAGGTGAATATCTTGTCTTACTCTTCAACCAGTCGGTTGCCTCTAGTTTTTTCTACGGCTAATTTATTTTATCATATCGAAGTTAATTCAAATTTCAAAACCTATACTGTCGTAATCGTAGTGTCGTGCGGGCGCCGCTTGACATAATCCGCAAAATATTATTTTGTAGTTTTTTAATAATAAAAAACATAAATTCGGTTACAGACTGTCACGCCGCAGGCTTGCCCTTGATTCCTAGCCCAGGGAAACTTCCTCTTATAACCCTGCCCCTCCATCCCTGCCTACAACATGTACACAAGAATAATTTAGTTTTGTAAGTCAATAGACCTCGGTTCTCTCGACCAATTTTTTTGTTTGTTGTACTATTTTCTCTCATATTTGTGTTGTTCATCGGATATAATAAATAAAAATTTTAAAATAAATTTGGTGGTGCAACAGCTCGGAGTGAACCAGGACCTAGTGACTTACAACTCTCAACCTTTCCTGTGTGCGTGTTACCAGGAACGGAGGGGACCTACAATTTTCTGCCGATTCCGAACGGCTAATGAGCAGCACTTTCCATGACAAGATATACTCTTGGAGAATTTGTCAATTTCTCGCAAGAGGCAGTACACCCCTGAAAAAAACTTTGCAGCGGCTGAGAATCGAACTCGAGACCTTCCGCATGACAGTCCAACGCACTAACCATTATGCCAAGTGGTACTACTCATCGGATATAATATTAGACGAAAAAATATCGGATATAATATTAGTTTCTGTTGACGGTGACAAAAATAATTATAATATTTTAGATGTAAACTTAAGGATTAAATATTAAAGTGTTTTTTTATACAACTGCAACAACAATTTTTAATAAAACCAAAATTTTAAAAATTCGTTCTTTATGCTCCATACTCATTGTTTTAAGAGGAAATCGGAATTGAGAGTAAGTGAAATAAAATCTTAAAATAGTATTTGGTCTTTGTTGTTGTTGTATTTACATATTCTATTTAAATTTTGTAAGTGTTTATTTCTTTGTTTTTGATTTTTTTTTTTGAAACGCAAAAATTGTTGGCTTTATTTAAAATTAAAAAAAATATATATTTATATACAAAAAAATAATTAAGGAAATGCTCTATTTTTAGGTGACATTGCTGGAGCCTTCATTCGTCGTATAACTGGTCAAAGTTCTCTAGCTAAAAGTCTTTTCCTACATGTCATGGGTTTTGGTGCTACCCAAACTGATACCCAAAAAGCTGGACTTGTCCGTGATTCCTTTGGATTGCACAAAATGCTTGTCGTACTTACAAAAGTTGGAAAACTTTTTGGCATTGATAATATCAGCAGCAAAAAACACTGGATGCAGTATCTACCCACTTTAGGAAATTTTGAAAATGAACAAAATATGCGATTAATTGTACAGAGGACATCAAAGCATTTTCCGTTACAACCATTGTGTGCTGTTGTTGCCAAAAATGTGGTAATTTATTTTATTTATAAAGACATTCAATTTTAAATTTACATTGTATTTGTCTTTTGTCTAGGAAACTGGAAACGGGGTGGTTTTCAGCTTTAATCCAATTACTGGTAAGCCCACTAAAGACGGTTTCATTTCATTAGACTACCAAATTAAACAAATGAGTATGCTTCGTGAGAACGAAAACGATTTCATCAAAGGAATATTGCTGATGGATAAGCATAATGGTGTTCATGTAGTTCCTGCTCATGCAAAGGTTATGGTATGTAAAAAATATTTTTTTATATCAACCAGAAATTTAACTTAAAAGATTGATTTTAAGGCTGATGGGATGTACATATTCACTGCAGACAAATCTTCAGCTGAATTAAATGGATTCCTTGTTAAACTAATTGGAGATGTGAGTTTGGAATATAAGTTTTATTTAAAAAAAAAATAAAATAACACATTTCCATAGCAACTTAAAACACAACCGATTTGGAATTCGAGATTAGGTGGCCACAGTGGTGAACATCAGATTATTGCTGTAGCCTCAAAGAATCCAATCGAACGTGTCCATTCGCAGGGTAGAGTTCTAAATGATCGATCCGTTATGTACAAGTATATGAATCCAAATTTGGTTGCCGTTGTAACACAGGCGGTAGATAGCATTCATAAATGTATGCAATTTTTAAATATTTTCAACAAATAAGTGAGAAATTTTTGTTTATTTTTTTTTAAAGATATAATGAATGTGCATTTAATTGACGTTGTCTCTGGACAAGTTGTGTTCTCAATGACACACCGCAAAGTACGTGGTCCATTCAATATTGTTCACTCAGAGAATTGGTTGGCCTACAGTTATTACAATGACAAGGTTCGGCGAACAGAAATAAGTGAGTAGATTGTTCAATTAAATATTTAAATTTTGTATATCCAATCATTAATGTTATTATTAAGTCATTTTTAATACACTGATAAAGTACTGGTTAAAGCGAAGCTCTTCGATTCAGTACCGCTGCACCCTAAAAATGAACAAAATTTTTCAGGGTACTGACTTCTTCAAGAGTATTTCATGTCTGATATTACCAATTCGGAATAAGCCGAAAATCTTAGGTTTCCTCCATTCCTGCAGGCAACACGTACACAGATTCGGATTCTCCACGAGCTGTTGCTCCCCAAATTAATCCTCAATTTACAATAGTGTTTCCTAATTGATGAACAATACATTGAGAAATGATTCATGGCATTCATGATCTTAGTAAAAATAGTTCTACTAATTTACCGAGTTTTTCTTGTATTCGGACCGATGTTAACGAAAAAAAGCTCTGTTAATACTTATTGTAGAAACTAGGTTTATGGCTTAGTTTTTAGAAGAAATACTAACGCTTTTAATTGTTTTTATGATACTTTGGAAAATTTTCTTCATGTATAAGTAAGAAAATAAGTATTGACTCTAAGCTGAAAAAGGTCATGAATACAAATGATTTTGTTAAGTGCGAATTATTTTATTTTTGAACTAAAACAGTTTTAAAATGTGTCCTCCTTGGTTTTGTAAAATAGAGTACGTTTTTGGATTTCACTGCGAATGTTTATTGAAGCTAACTGTTGTCTCAATATTAAAGATACTTCAATAAGCTCTTTTTGTCATTTAAAGTTTCTATTTCAGTGGAATAAACAAGTTATATAAACAAAAATTCAATACAATAAGGTTGGGAGATCTTGCATGTCTGTGAACTAGTCCATTTCTTCCTATCCAAAGATCACCGTAATATGATGAAGCTAGTTGAATCTCGTCGAATGTCCTAATATAATTCTGGTAAACCGTTCCGTTCTAACAGCTTCTAGTAATCTTTCATAAGCCGACATTTTTCTTCCGCTTGGAGTATCCGGTGGTGTATTTGAAACTAATCCAATTTCTGGAAGCCTTTGAAAGGTATTTATAAATACACCTTAACTAGAATAACCTATCTGTCGCGTAGGATAAAATTAATTTTATCTTTGTCGAAGTCTATTTCAACTTGCATTGTAGAGCCGATGAACATAGATAACATCTGCATTTTTATTTGTTACTTGCGGAATTTTACAATTTTTGAAACGTATAAGGATATTTCGATTTTGCGGAAATAGGTTGGTTCCGGTGCACTGCTATCAATCGCTGATGGTAGTGATCGAACAACCTTTTATTTGCTTGTAAGTATGCTGTTCTAAGCCGTTGTGGGTTTTTAAGTGTCCTGTGAGCATACAAAAATTAAAATGTCATTGGACGAAGAACTGTTCGCAATTAAAATAAAATGCACGACTGGATCATAAGAACTTGTTGCTATATAATAGACTAGGAATTTTAAAAACGAATGTTATTAGAGAAAACTGTTCATAAGGATATAATAATTTTTTTTAAATTCTTTTAATAGTAAGAGATAAAAACAGAATGCTATGCAAACATGAATTTATGCAAGAACAAAAATTATAAGTCGTTGTAGTGGTTTCTTAAAAAGTTAAGCTTTTATATACATACAAAATTTTTTAAGAAAAAAATTTGGTACGCTAACTTTAAGTTTTTATTACTGTACGAATGAAAATTAAGTTTCCAAACAAAATATTGAGCCGTTTTTGAGATATCGAGCTTTCCAAAAAAACATGACTTATTTTTCCAAAAATTCTAAACTATTTTTTTTTTCAAGTTTTGAAATATGTACAATGTTTTTTAAACTTTTTAGAAGCATCTCTATAAAACATTTCATTAAAATCCGTTATGTCGATAATGAGAAATTCAAAATTCGAAAAAATTGTTCTATGGTAGGTACAAGCTGTAAAATCTTAATTTACAATTTTTTTTTATTAAATTAAAGATCATAAAAATTAATTAAAAGAAAAAAAATTATCAAAATTCTAGGCGTAGTTTTCGAAAAAAATACGATTTTTGAAAACCATTTTTTAATATTTCTATAGTGGGTACCTTTATTTTTAGGTAAAATAATTTTTTTTTCTCACATCTTGTAGATTATATTGTTTATCAAGTTTAAAAAAATCTAGCATAGGGTATGTATTGAGGTTTTGAAAAAAAAATTTGAATTTTTGAATATTACAACAACAACAAAACAAAAATTCATAAATATATGAAGCTTCGCAAGTACAAAAAATCCAAAAAATTTTGTTTTGAAAATTTGTATACACAATACTTTCAAATTTTTGGGGAGCTTTAGCAAAAAAAAATGATCAAAATCGGTGGTACCGTTTTTGAGAAAATCAAAAACAAAAAAAAAATGGTTCCATGAAAAAAATTGTCCACCATTACCTAGCCTTAACTAAATGAAATTTTTTGTATCCTTATTTTTTAAATCTGTCGAACAGTTTTTGACAAAAAAAAAATATTTATAAAATTTCGAAAAAAATTCGTGTGGCAGGTACCGTTATTTTTGGTCTTAAAAAAAAAAAGAAAAAAACGTTTGGAGGGAAAAAATTAAAAATCATATCTACCAAGTTTAAAGAAAATCGGCCGAGCCGTTTAGGCTGTAGTAGAACAGACAGACAGACAAAATTGCGAGACCCACTTTTTTAGTCTTCGCCATCATCGTACTGTCAACTTTGATCAAAATATCGAGTTCGATAAAAAGGAATGATTGCATTCTACTCCTGTAACAGAATCTTTGGGAAATCCTGGGGACCTAGTCCAAAAATTATCAGGTGGATGTATTTGGCGATAATCAGACCAATACTACCCTATGGTAGTTTGGTATGGTGGAATGCAACGGGAAAAAAGCACGAACCTCATAACTCTGACAAAAGTACAGAAACTTGCGTGCACTGCAATTACGGGTGCCATGAGATCCACACCAACTAGGGTTGGAGGCGATACTCAACCTGAAACCCCTAGACCTTTTCGTACAAGAATCCGCAGCATATAGCGCCTTAAGGCTAAGCCAGACTAATACCTGGAAAAACAGCGCAATAGGACATGCTCAAATACTTCAGAAATACTTGGGTGATAGCATCATTACAGATTGAGCTTGACTTTTATAAACCATTCCAAACTGCCTTTCCAAGCAGAGAAGAATGGCTGAACAATAAACCCTACACCAGTGAATCAGCAATAGCAATCTATACTGATGGCTCCAAAATGGACACAGGTGTTGGTGCAGGCTTTTTCTCAGAACCTCTTGAGCTAAACAACTCACTTAGGCTCCCAGATCATAGCAGTGTCTTCCAAGCGGAGGTCCTGGCAGTGACAACAGCTGCTAGACAGGTATCAATGATGGTGATACCACGGGCTGATATCACCTTTTAGATTGACAGCCAAGCGGCAATAAAAGCGATTTCTGCCACTGTGATAAAATCGAAGCTTGTCTCCTGCTGCTGCGAAGAGCTTAAGGTTCTTGGCACGCAGCACAATATTAGACTCTGCTGGGTACCGGGACACAGCGGCACACCAGGTAATGAAAATGCCGATGAGTTGGCAAGACAGGGATCAGCGCTTGACGCTAGTCAAGCAGAGATGGTAAGTATCCCACTCTGCAACATTAAACAAAAAAATTCAGATTTAATCCTAAAGAAATCCAATGAAAGGTGGAATCTACTTGACACCTGTGATACTACTAGGAAAATATGGCCCTTCTTAACAAGCAGAGGACTGACAAAATTATGCATCTTAGTAAGAAGTCCCTTCGCTCTCTTACGAGCATAATTACCGGACATAATTTATTGAAATACCATAAATTTAAAATGAAACTAAGTACAGATGACCTATGCAGAGGATGTGGTGATGAAGAGGTACATGAAGTCATATCACACTTTCTCTGTCATTGCCCGTCACTATGCCACCAGAGAAGGAAATGGCTTGTTAGCTACTTCTTTGACAATCTAGAAGATCTTTCTAATATTTCAGGAATTCACATATTGAACTTCGTCAATGCATCAAAATGGCTTGACTGATTAATAGAATACATAGGTTTTATCAGGAAAGAGTGATTGATTAATGATTACACTCACGGGTAACACAATGGATCTACATTGATCTAAGTGTGACGATAGCAACATCAATTGTCAGCCATACAACCTAACCTAACCTATATAAGAGCAAACATTCCCATTAATTATGGAACACAACGTCGTTCAAGTGGCTGCCTTCGCTGGTCGTGCGCCTTCAATTGCTGAGTCAATTGGACCATGTAAGCGAATAATCCGATATCTTTGTGCAGAATTCTCCTGCGGCTAGTGCGTGAAATGTTGAGCTGTTGAGATCGATGCCAAGTTGATGTTCGTGAATTGAGTCTGACACTCTCGGCCACATCAGCCACAATCTCGTCTGTGCGCACCGTATGACGACGGGGATCATTAATGTTGTACACTAGCATACCAGTCTCACGAACTTTTTGCAGGCGCGATGGGTGCTTCATTTCGGTCAAAACTTCTTTAAAAAAAACGTATTGTTTGAGATACACAGCACTCACTTTGGAAATAAGTTTTCAATATTTTTCAACGTTGTCCAACCGTAAAGCGACGCATTTCATTCCGCGAAGGTATGATTCTGACTTTCTGTCAAGATTTCGAGTAGAAAACAGGGGCCAAATTACCGCATCAGTTTTCGAGTAATACGTGACTGAATTGACGGCTTACATCATCGAGCAATCGATTACCCCAATTTCACATTTTCATTCGATCACTGATGGGACTCACTGACTCGGTCACTGAAGCGGTAATTTGCCCCATCTGTCTGAGTCAAAATAACCTATAATTTAAAAAGAAACCACTAGATGGCCCACCCGTTATGTACATATATTGCATATAACATACAGAAAACCTTAAATTCTTTTAATAAGATTCAAAAATCGCTCTCATTGCTCAATTCCAAGATACTCGTAACACGAAATTTCAAAAATTTAAGCGATAAGGCTGAAAACACCAAATAAAGGAAAACGTGTTTTTTTGTTTCATGAAACAAGAGAACATTGTTTCTTATGACACTACACCCACCAAAGAAAACGAAACAAAACACACGTTTTTGTTTTGAAGTGTTTCGGTGGTGGTTGTCGAAAATACATGCCATTGTATACGAGCAACACACATCGAATGCAACAAAACTGTTTTGAACCACCGTCGTTGACCATAATTGCCTACTTTTTTGTGGCGCAAAACACACCAAATGAAACGAAACATAAAAACAAAAGCAAAACCAGAAAAACATGTTTCGTTGCCGATAACTACTGACCAATTGTTTTTTGCAAAACAAAATTTTGATTCCGTTATTTTTATTTTCTTCTTTCGTTGCATTTCACAGCTTTTCTCTTTTCTTATAAATAAACACATAATGTCTATTTTTTAAACACAAAATTGTTATTTGTATTTACTTGCCGTAGAGTTATAATCTTTCAGCCAGAGTTAAGCTTTTACGATAGTACGTATTTTGTTTCATTTCAACGCACACCAAACGAAACAAAAAGTTTTGTTTTGTTGCATTCTGTTTCGCTAGGTGTGTGTTCAAATAAAAAATGTTTTTTTGACTATCGAATAAAAAACGTTTTGTTTGATCCGGTGTATTTTCAGCCTAATCGCTTACTCGAGCGAGTAAAAATCGCTGCCACCGAAACCATTGCTTGAATTAGATCTTTACAGCCGATCACCTCTGGTCGAGAGGAGGCAGAAGCTCAACATTCTTCTTTGCTGGTTGCCCGAACATTCTAGGCAACTGTAAATCTGATGTCGCTAAAAGTTGAACAAAAAGTATTTTAACATTAGGACTTATATGCTTAGCGGAAATGCTATAAAGAGAACAAACCTTAGGTGGAGCAACATTACCAAATGCTTGGCAACAAAAAAAATATCTTTAAGCAGATTTTAAATTAGCTTTGTTAAATAAGTCTAATAGGTAGGCACAATTTTTACAGAAACTGTATGGGTTAAGAAGAGGAAACAATTCATTATCTTTTATGTGTATAACCAGCCAAGTTTGATTTGGTAAATGACAAGTAGCCTTACACGCTTCATTAGGACCTCAAAATGGTTTAAATAGTAAGGAAAAACGCACTTATAATATTTAATGCTCTATCTGTGATGGACTAAATTAACCGGAATTATGTATCTATTTGTCAATTTGGCAGATGGCAATGCCATGCTATATTTGATCTTGTAATTAATAATTGCTTTATATATGTAAATTTTAAATAAAAATCACTTAAAACTACGTAAGGAATAACCATTATTCGGTCTAAGTTTTTCGGTTTTTCGTCGAAAGCAACTTCTATTGAAGTTGAAGTTGTTGTGTCAATCTGTTTCTCGCATAAAGTTTTTTGGACTTATGTTTAAACAGGGATGTTATTTGATACAAATTACATTTTTCCACCTATCTATATTCAAACAAGGATGTTAACTAATATAACGGCTTCGGACATTTGCTTGAACCCACCCTAGGATTAATGCGGGCAGCCAAATTCCACATCAATCTTTCTGATATCACGACTACTTTGGGCAAGAATGCATTCTTTTGCGTTCGTGTTTATAATTTGTGTCACTGGCGACTTAACTTCTTCCGAACCCAAGCCATCGCCGACAGCCGTTACTTCTGCCGACACTTGTCATTCAACCATACAGCTTGGTTGTTGGAGAGTCAAATGTAAGCGAATAGCCAATTCAAATTGAAAACAATCGGCCATCGGGGGATTGGACTCTTCTGAAAGTGTTCACTTGGGGAAAAATGACAGTTCTGATTCTGAAAAGAAGAGAAATTTGCTTCTGGATTTTTGACCCAGGTTTTTCGTTATTTGAGTTAAAAGCTCAATTTGGAGTTGAGTTGAAATGGTGTTGAGCGATTCTGAAACAATTTGTTAAACCAACTCCTCGACCAAAGTTTTTCATCTCACACTTCGACTCGACACCGCTGAGCTTCAAGCTCGCTTCAACACCTCATAAACGTAGTAACAATCACAAAAAACTTCAGAATCATCGGATCAGAATCAAAAGAAAAGTGTTCATTTGGGATTCCGGATTGCCAAATTAAAACGACATAAATCTTTTAATTTTGTAAAATCAAAATTGTACACAAGGATTACAAAAACATGTTTTTGATTTAATGATATCTTTGTCCCGCCAGAGCTGAGTTGGGGTAAAGTACAAAGCGCGTACATCTCCTTTCGGTCCACTATACAAATTTAGCTTGGATCTAAATCTTCCATAATTTGTAGAAAATGCTTTCAGCTTTTTCGAGTTACTCTAGGCTATTGACGTCATCTTCTTCATCAGATTCGTACTCATCGATTTCCGGAAACAATGCACACCATGGCTTCAATTTATCACTGCTTGCTATCGTACTAAATCTTCGCTGATTTAATCAAATCAAATAAAACCGAAATTTCTGACCATTGATATGCATTTTTCAATTGTTCAACACGTTCGATAAATTGTACCGATGACAGATTTCCATGGCACGGATCAAAATCTGGTATAACTTATAACAGTTCGCGAATATTATTATTTTGCACTACTGGTAACTCTGATCGATTTACTATCTGTTCACTGTTTTGGGTATTGTTTTCTCTTCCGAATATAAAACCATTCTCACGTCTGTTCACACTACTTGACGATTGAGGGACAGGTATAGTTTCGTGAGACAGAACGTTGGTTGTGGATGTGTTAGAGTTACTAAGCGAAGGCGAACAATGTGTTTGTATTTGCGTCGTTAGCACACCGACGGAGTGCGCTTGTGTAGACACGTTGCTACCGAGATCCGTTAAAATATTTCTCGAAGGAGTGACTGGATTGGCACGTACACCATCTAAACTGTAACCGCTCTGTGCAGATGCTATAGCATGAATCTCCTTCGCCAGCCGAGCATTTTCATTAAGACTTTGGGACGTCAGACTGATGACGGTAGTAAGTTGTTGGGTTAGCAATTCCAATGACCGATGGAGCATTGTCACGTCGTCCCTCAATTTACCTACCTCATCCTCACGATCTGTTACCTCATCATCTTCGCTCGGTGGAATTGATTCGGCTACCTTCTGCAGTTCCGCGAACTCAAACCTGTCCAAACGTGCAATCAATTCATTCTTACTACCCGTCGTCTTTTCGTTTAACTGTCTCAAAATTTGCTTTAACTCTTTCACCGTCAAATCTCTAAGCGTCGTGAAATTCATTTTCTTTTCTTTACTACCGATTTATTAATTCGCTAAAAATGTATCTGATTCTTTAAATTTATCCCGTTCTTGATCCCACTTCTGATATTGTCAGTATAAACCGAGTCCACAAAACATTTATTAAATAAAATACGGAACCAAATAAAATTTACTTCGACACTTTTATTGCTTAGATCTGTTCTTAACAACTAACTCACAACGACTACTAGTAGCTGACTGAATATCAGCGTTGCCGCCCAGAAAAAAATTTTCGTGCCACACTCTTTGAAAAAACGTGCCATTTGTGACATTTTCGTGCCTTTTAAAAAAAAATACTCAAGTTATTCTTTAAAAATAAAGTTTAATTAAATACTATTACAAACAAAAAATCACTTCCTCTATTCGTGTATAGGTATTTTCCAGAAACAAGAATGTTTGGCAAGTTCATAATAAGTAATAAGTATGTATTATGTAACTACCTATTTCACATCACATGATGAGTACCTATTATTAGGTGCGTTTTATTATCCACAAATCTATCTGGATCCGGATCGGGGTCTTCCCTTGAAAATAAAACGATACGGATCTGACTGACAGCAGTGTTATAAGCCCGTCTCTTTTTATCCTTGGGTTTGAAAATTTTAAATTATGTCTTGTCCTTTTTCTTTACACTATAGCTTACACTACCTTACCATAAAAAGCCACCTACTCGTCAGTGTAAAAACTAATTTTTGGACCTTTGAAATAAATCCCGATAGAAAACAGGATCCCAAATTGTTTTTGTAATACATGTTAAAACTTAATCCAGATCCGGATCCAGATAGATTTGTGAATAATAAAACGCACCTATTATTATTTAAAAATATAAAGACGTAATAAAGCTTTGTTATAATAAGTTAAATAAATAAATTAGCTGGAGGTTTGAAATTTTGATAATTATTAGGCTTAATAATTTCATTATATGGCATTATAGAATTAATTGTTTTGTTTGACAGTCTGTTTTTGTTGTTTGTTTTAATATTACTTAGCCTTGAAAACACTCGCTTTGCCGTGAGGCAAACTAAGAAGAATCAACATAAATTTTGAAATATTAATGAACATTCCTTTGTAAATATTGTTTCTTAATTTGTACAACTTAACCTAGAACGTTTTTGAATCTTCAAGAAAAATACTTTCGGCTAGTCCAATTTCAAAAATTTTTCTTATTTCGCCAAAAAGAACATCTTTCTCGCACTCTAATAGATGAGAAAATTCTGATACTAAAATATTGAAGTGTGGCAAAATACTTTGTATGCTTATATTATTTTTTTTAAAAAGGTTGGGTCAATTATCTTAAACGCATTTAGGTAAAATAATGAAAAAAAAAACGTGCCATATTGAAACTTTTCGTGCCACCGTGCCACGAGAAAATTTCCGTGTGGCACGATCGTGCCACATGGGCAACGCTGCTGAATATATCTTTTGGTATGCCTTTTGAAAGAGACAACCGAACGTATATAAGAAAAGGACGGATAAAGGGATGGGAGTTAGGAAAAAGCAGGGATGACACTAGGATATTTTTACCATTTTAGAACTTGTCACCAGGGTTCGGACTTCATAAATCGCAGATCGCAGTAAATAGGCCAAGAAATCGCAGTAAAACCAAAATTTTCGCAGTAGAAATACATATATTTTTTTTGACTAGGTAACAAAAAATTATAAGCAAGGAAACCAAGGTTAAATCACATTTAAATTATAGTTGCTTGTTAAAACAACATAAGTGATATTTTAATTTTTTACGGAAGAGAAAAAAACCATGTTAAAAAATCCTTAATGGCTTAAAAGTCGAAACACTCTTATAAGATTTTTGGGTTAAAAAAATGACAATGTCTACACGTCCAAAAATGTATGATTTTTTGTATCTCATGTGAAAAAAAAATAAAATTTCAGTTATGTTGTCTAAACAATCACCGATTCATTAACATAGAATGTGTGAACAAATATACTCTTACTCGATAATGAAAATGTATAGTTTAAGCAAAAATATATGAAGCTAGGTAATCAAAATAAATTTACAATCTACAAATTTGTACTTTTTGAAACAAGAACAAATTAAAGAGTAGTAAAACGTATATAGCTGACAAGACTTGCACTAAAGAGACGAGAATCTTTTTAAATTTTGACATTTTGTTATGAGCACATTTATTTCTATGATCAGTGCTGCTATTCAAAAAAAATCTGAAAAATCGCAGTAGATTGTAGGAAAAGTGCAGTGGTGCAGTAGATTTAAAAAATAAGAAAAAAGTGCAGTAGATCTACTGCTTTCGCAATAAAGTCCGAACGCTGCTTGTCACCTCGGCTCTAGTTGACAGTGAGTTAGTTGACCCAAAAAAAAATATCAACCAAAATTAATTGAAAACCCTTATTAAGAGCTCTTTGACTACAAAAATAAAGGCATTTAATTTGTATACGATTTTGTATATATTCATTAGACTTATTGTTATAATAAATAGGAAACACTTAATTTAATAAAATTCTTCATTCAAATAAATAATTTTTCTTCATTGAAATAAGTAATTTTTCTTCACTTAATATTTTAGCTACCGTTGAGCTATACGAAAGTAAAACTCAAACGAACAGTACAGTGTGGAGTTCTTTGAATGCGCCAACATTACCATTGGTCGAAAGACAATCCTATATCATTCCAACTTCTATTGAAACACTCAAGGAAACTATCACCGAACGAGGAATCACAAATAAACATGTTCTCTGTAAGGATTATTTTTGTACTTTTTAATTTACAAACTGGTTTAAATATTTAATTTTAAGTCGGAACATCAAGTGGTGCTATTGTAGAGATGCCATGGGTGCTGCTAGATCCTCGCAGACCGGTCACCATGCCTAATCAGGCACGCGAAGAAGGTTCCATTCCTTATATTCCAGAACTGCCACTTCCCACAGAAAATATAGTCAACTACAATCAGACTATCGCAAGAATAAGAAACATATTCACGGCTCCAAGTGGCTTGGAAAGTACGTGTCTTGTTGTTGCAACGGGGTTAGGTATGTACCCATATTTTAAATGTTTTCATATAAATCTTATTAAGTTATATTTCTTACAGATTTGTTTGTCACACGAGTTTCACCGTCAAAAACTTTTGATTTACTGAAAGAAGATTTTGATTACTTCTTAATCACAATCGTTCTTATTGCCCTGACGACTGGTTCCCTAGTGGTCAAGCATCTATCAGCGCGAAAAATTCTAAAACAAGCATGGAAATAGGCAATATATTTTTTGTCTAAGTATATTAAAAAAAATTGTAATTTGCATTTTGTTATTTAAACAAAAATATTAACTTATATAAATAGATAAATTATAATTTGTGCAGTGCAGGAATTTTATTTTATTTTTTAAATAAAAATGTTGCACCCACCTACTTTAAACTGTGTATTTCGAAAATATTTTTCGAGTCATCTTTGGTTATTTCGATTGTCCATGAAATGAAAGTTTTTCTTTCGAAAAAGTTCGAAAAGTTTATTTCGGATTACCAATAGAAAACGAGATTATGCAAAAGCCAGAGGTGCCAGCACGTAACTTGATACAATCGAGTCTAGTCGATGTAATCGAGTATAGGGAGTTCCTTATTTGATTCAATCGAATCGAAAACAATCGGCTGATCATAAGAAAGAACTGCCTGTTCTCAAGTTACGTGCTAGGGCCCCAGATTTACTTCAATTCGGCTTAAAATTGTGTACCACAGCTGACTAACAGCCCTATTCTGCTATTCACGTGAATCGTATATTCGATTCCCTTTCACACTGCTTTTGCATTCTGCTATCCATCGGGTGAACTACATTATCCTGAACCAATTTGACATTCACGTAAACAGCTGTTCATGTGATAATCTTCCGAATCTTGGATAATGGTTTTTGATTTCATTAAAAATTCAAGTTCAACCGCTCTACCTAAACAGATGTAATTTTCTAATTTGTTTTCATCTTTATTATTAAATTTGGAAATTAACTTTTTTTGTCCTAATTCCAAGCAGAGGAATAAGAGAATCCTCCAACAGAAAGCTTCCACCTCCACAGCGAAATGAGTCAGTCATGCTTATTTTGACATTCTCATGAATAGTCTATTCGTTAGAATGATTCTATTCCTTCGAATGAACTTACTTAATTTTGAGATTCGAACGAATAACATTCATTTGCGTGCGAAAGATAGCATAAAATGAACTTCAAAAAAGATTCATTTTCATTATCAGCTGTTTTTTTTTTTTATAATCTGTACGCGCGCTCAAGGGATTATGATTACCCTTTAAATGTTTCAACACAGCGCGGGCGTGAAGTTAAGGAAGAGAAAGAAGGATAGGAAAGATGAAATTTACTATATTTCTATTTGAAATATCATTTGAAGTATCATCGCGGTTGGCAAAAAAACCCATTGCTACCTCCGGGTTTTCTTCCATTGGTGCTTATTTTGACATTCTCTTTCGTTCGAAAGTGAGTCGAATTCGTTGAAACTTAATTTTGGGACTCGGCGATTAGAATGTTAATCGAACAAATCAAAAGTTCACCCAATCCATAGAAAGTTCATTCATTTGCGAAAGCTAATTCAATTTTGACATTCGAAAGAATAGAATTAAATGTCATTTTTGTGTCGTTTGAATTTTTCTGTCGAGAAACTAATCGGAGTTGTTATGTGCGTTGACGGTATTCACGTTCCCTCTATCAAAACCCACATCTCTTTTACATACATCAGAAAAGGCTACCACAGCCTGATTACAATGACTCATTAGCAATCGATTACCTAGTAAATTGATCTTTTTGTCCTTCTACCCCTAAAAATGTTAATAATCTATTTTTTACAAACAAATATTCTAAAGTAGGCAATAAATTAGTTTTTACTTACATTTTACTGAACACCAACCAGACAGACGATCCATTAAATGAAAAATCCGCAACATTTTATATGCGGATCCGATTTGTATAGAAAGTTACCGACTTAAATACAGATTCTCTTCGAATGAATAGCAGGATAGTGATTAGTGAAAATTCAATTTTTGTATCCTAATTGTCAATTATTCTTGATTTTCATTATTAAAGCCTAGTATACAGTTCTTCTAAAAAAAAAAAACCAATGCATTTCTTATGGGAGAGTTTTTTCCCGAAAAAAAACTTTTTTCATTTCACCAAACTGTAAACCAAAATCGAAAAAAAAAAATTATACTCACCACGATTTTTTTTCACGCAAAACAATGTGCATCCCATTGTTTTGACGGAAAAAACTTACAGAAATTTTTTCATGAGAACAAATTTTTTTTTCACCACTCATTTTTTTTTCTTCAAAAAGAACTGTATACTAGGCTTAAGCCTAGTATACAGTTCTTCTAAAAAAAAAAATCCAATGCATTGTTGCGGACGCCTGATTAGTCCAGGAATTATCCAGCGCCGATGCAAAATTTCCATAAGCCTTCGGGGTGCTTCAGGTAGCTTCTACGGTGGTTTCTTAGCGACATGGCATGATCCTACTAACGATATCACTAAAAGAAACAAGACTTCAGACAGACGAACAAACTCCCTTGATGTGACGATAATAAAAATGGAAAACTACTAGAAACACTAACGAATTACATTACAAAGTTTTTCCTCACCGTTCCCGCAATCCTAGACTGTCTAAAGGACCTTGCTAGAAGACATGAAACGGTTAGTTAAAACTTACAAAAATTTGGAACGATGATGTTGGACTAAACGTCACGCACAATCAATCGTCCAAGTAGAAAATGACAAGACTATAGGATCTGAAAATTGAAAATTAGAAATAGAAAAGTAAAGAAAAGTATGGATAGGAATAAGGAAAAACGATACGAAAATACGCTATCTGTAGTTACTGCAAGTTTCCGCAAAATAACGTCGCAATACACCTAAGTTCGTCTGAGTCCTTCTTGGTGCAGACATACGCATCTTGCAGAAGCTCAAGTAACCCCAGACAAACGCAAAACAAACACTAACCGCAGTCACTCTCAATTTTCAAACACTCGTCGCAATTTATCTAGGTTCGTCTAAGACCTTCCTGATAAAGACATACGAGGCCTAAAAATCCAGAGTAAGTTTGGTTGAAGACTTCACAACATAAACGAACTGAAACTAAGACTACAAAAACTATTTTGTCCTAAAAACGTTCCAACTAGGTTGGAGAACCGTTTTAGCGACGTTGGGCGCCAATTTGTTGCGAATTTGAAGATATATTTTATTTGGAAGATGACTACTTAACTACAGCATTTCTTATGGGAGTTTTTTCCCGAAAAAAAACTTTTTTCATTTCACCAAACTGTAAACCAAAATCGAAAAAAAAATTTATACTCACCACGATTTTTTTTCACGCAAAACAATGTGCATCCCATTGTTTTGACGGAAAAAACTTACAGAAATTTTTTCATGAGAACAAAATTTTTTTTTCACCACTCATTTTTTTTTTCTTCAAAAAGAACTGTATACTAGGCTTTAGCCGTGTTTTTTTTTGGAAAAGTTATCCGTAGTACAGTAGGATTACATATGAAAAACAAATACAACATCCGCAGTAGGATCACTGCCTAACGGATGGATTTCAGCAAACAGATGAACACGCCAAAAAACTTCAAAATTAAAATGACAGTATTTGTTGACGTATAAAATTCCAAAACGAAAACATACAAACTATCTCATCGAATTGAAAGAAATCAATCGAATTGAAAGAAAACAATAAACAAAATAGAAACAAAAATCTAAACACATATTCACTGCACTTCTGAAATAATAGATTTTCATATAATAAACCACCAATACAGAAAAATTTCAAAGTGATATGATTGAAAGGCAGCCACATTTGCGGCGTCGGAACGCTTGTATAATTGTCCTTGGCGACATTGGCCGCAGTCCACGCATGGAATACCATGCCACCAGTCTATTAGACGAAGGGTTCAACGTAGACATAATTGGTTATGTCGAAACAAAACCTATTGATGGAATACTCTTGTCAGGGCCGAAGTGTAAAATTAACGAATTAACATCTGTTCCCGACACAAATCTAACTCCAAAACTCAAATATATATTCAAGACAATTTGGCAAACGCTGAGTTTGCTTATTGCCCTTGTCTCAATACGTAGACCGAATTTTCTTCTAGTCCAGAATCCACCTGCGATTCCAACATTGGTTGTGTGTTACTTATACTGTACAGTTACACGCACTAAATTAATAATCGATTGGCACAATTTTACGTACAGTATTCTAGCATTAACTGCTGGTGAACAGAGTTTGATTGTTAAATTGGCCAAATGGGTGGAACATCGGTTTGGAGCCAAGGCAAATGCCCATTTTTGTGTGACAAAAGCAATGCAGGAAGATCTCAAATTGAACTGGAAAATCAGGTAAGTTTTTTAATTAAAAGAAACTATAATATTTATTAAAGATAGGTACATGATAGACACGGACGAGTAGGTGGTGGCTGTATATGTGAGAGAGGGTATCACATGCAAAATTAAATGCCATTCAGGTGCTAGTAGTACATGATCTCATGTACATGACATTTGATTTTGAAGTTAAGGATTCAGATATTTCGTATCAATATAGAGATTTTCAGGCTATTGATAACATTGTCTTAGAATAAGATCCTCGGAACATCCAGTGGAAAAGTGTTTATTGCCAGACTTCGCGTAGCGGCCAAATCATATACATAGACTCACAAGTAAGACTTGGCAAGAATGACCAACCATCATGGTTTACACCTAAAACTCACGAGCTTATGGAGTTACGAAATCAAGATTTTATAATTGGAAATCTTATTGACTTGACAAATTTTAACAGAACTACCGGGTTTTACGTAATATAGTAATTACCAAGATAAAAGCAAGAAAAAAAGCTTTTTATTTTAACCATTTGTGAGTGGCCAGAAACTGTTTTACGAGAGTTAAGAGTAGTAAAGAAAAAGAGAAATGAAGTTTGCAATGATGTGGATGGCGATGATCTCAATCAAAAATTTGTATCACTACCTTTTCCACCGCTTCCTGTAACTTCTCCCCTTCGAACGAGGATGAAAATGATTCTCTAAATTGCTCGGATATTTGTTTCAGTTTACTAGAATAGAATGCACAGATGTTGTTGAATGTTGAATGAATATTGTCACCTGAGCAATCTGGTTATAGGCAAAAACATAAGTTCTGCTGATAAATTCATATTTAACCGGAAGAAAGCATGCTGTATGTGTTCACAGAAAATTGCCTAGTTTTATTTCTATCTCTATAGGTGTTCCTCTGGGGTCGATTCTTGGTCCTCTGTTACTTTTTATTTTGTACCGTTAAGGCAAGACTGTGTTAAGTAGAGCCGGTTTTATTCCTTAAATGAGCAACGTTTAAAATTTTGCGCCGCCATTGAATCTACAGTCTCTTTGTTTGCTTATCTATACACATATATGCATTGACATATACTGCTACTACAAACTACACATTCCTCTCCTCTTTATAGAACATGATCTTCTCAATCATATTTGCAAGGTTTTTATTAAGTTTATGCTTCTGCTTGATTTGAGTTGCGTTAATACCAACAATTAACCCATGCACTGGTTTTTAAGATGCAGCGTTTTCTTAGCAAAATACAACAAAGAGTCCGATAATATGTAGTAAAAAATTGGAAAATTTTAAAATTGATAAAAATGTATAACATTGAATTTCATTACGAGTGAAAATGAAAATCGATGCAATTTCGAAAAAAATGCAGTTTTTGTTCGTTCAATTGAGTCACAACCAACCACATCCACGGATTTTATCCGTGTCACTGTAACAATTTAGATCTATTCATTTTCGAAGAATGTTTTCTCCTCCTAGTTCGAAGGGAGCAAAGAGTCGATGGAAGTGTTCGACTTGTTCACAGACAAGCTGATCATTGGACCATACTTAGTATACCTAATCCGGGCTGGAGCCTATATTTATTCCTATTGTTTACCGGTGTGACCATTTCGACTCGTTCTTTTATGTTAAGTTTCCAATTATTTTCGTTCGAGGATTGAGAATTCGGAGAATATTGTATTATTATTATTAAAAATTCTTTACTTACATTATACAAAAGAAAATACATACAATATGAACATAATTGGAGTCTGCCGAAATTAAATTGATTTATTCATCATTTGTGCATACCTATTTAAATTATGATTAAAATTTGTGTAAAAGTTCGTGTTTCCGATTCTTAAGCTTCCTAAGTGAAATTGCTTTACATCTAGAATCAGAAACATTATTTTTTTAACAAGTATGATGTACGATTATCTTAAAAGCTCAAAACTATTTCGATATCTAAGGGCATGGTCACAAACACCAAAAATCACTTTCCAACCACATTTTCCATTAAGAATAGTTTTGGTTTCAAAGAAAGATAAAAAGCTCTTCTAAAAATAAAACCTTCATACTGCTGAGAAGTGGTAAACATTTTGATTTTTTATTTCTCACAGAGTATCGTTCAGGAACATTTAGTTTTAACTTCCCATAGGGAGTTAATGTAATCGGTCCGATTTGTCAAATTGGAATTTTTGACATTTCTCGACGTTTCAAGGTCCCTAGAGGCTATATCAATCATTTTTAGAGAGATGTCTGTGTGTGTGTGTGTACGTACGTTCGTACGTTCGTACGTTCGTACGTCCGTACGTTCTTGTACCATTTTTCGTCGTCGATATCTCAAGAACGAGTAAAGATATCGACTTCAAATCAATTTTCTTTAATAGATAATAACTTCGAAAGAGGCTGAAAGGGCGTTTATTAAAATTCAGTGAGTAGTTTTTTCACTATAACGGTTTAAAAAAAAAGTAAAAATTTTGGTTAGTTTCAAATATCTCACGAAAAAATAATGCTAATGATTTCAAATAAAATTTAATGTACTCATTATAAGGTCATACAGATTTGATATGAATTTGGAAAAAAATGAACATACCGTTATTTTTTTAAATACAAAAAACTGAAAAAAAAATTTTATAACCCAGATATTCTAAGAACGGAAAACAATTTGAAACTCAAAATAATTTTATTTTACGAAAAATAATGTGTTTGACAACTGGTGAAAATTTCAAAAAAAATCAGTTTACAGTTTTTTTACAAAAAATAAAAAACTATATAAAATTCTATTGAAAATTGGTAAAAATTGTTTTTCGACTCAAATTTCTCGAGAACTAGTAATGATATTGACTTCTAATTTAGTTTATTTTATACATAGTATAATTTTGTACAATTGGTAAAATGTTGACAAATATTGAATTAATAGTTTTTTTTTTAAATAAAAAAACTATCAAAAATTCTAGTGAAAACTAGTTATAATTGTATTTCATGTCGAATTTCTTGGGAATGAACACCGATAGTGCCTTCTAAAGTATGTTGTTTTATACATCGATACCTTCCCGTAAGAATGTATACTAAGCGATATTTCTAAAATTGTTCAGGAAACGAAAAAAAAACGAAGAAAGTTCTAGTTGAATCATAGTGTGCTAAGAGACAATTTTGGTTAAGCTAAGTGACATCTAACAAAACTTTTTGTTGCTCACGACAATGAGATCTTTATTAATGTCGCTTAGCATAATTTTTTTGGTGGATAATACAAATTTCAGGGGGCAACATTATTTTAATGAGAAAACATGGCAGTTGATAAATTTTTTTATTTGTACTCTAGTTTCCTTCTCATGCATAATAGGTTGGCGAAACCCAGGCCAAAACGTGGCCCTTAACATATAGTATATTTCCTCATCAAAAAGTCATTTTCGAAAAAAGTGTCGCTTAGTACATTCTTACGGGAAGGTATCGACATAATACAATTATTAACATATGGTTAAATTTTGACAAGTATCGAACTAACAGTTTTAACAAAAATATTTCGTTTTTAAATTTTTGTCTATTAAAATGTTTGGAGCCGAAATAATAAAGTAATTTCTATAATATAATACATAATTTTATAATTTTACTAGCTGACCCGGCCACGCGTTGCTGTGGCTAATGTTTTTCTCATGGGCAACTTTATGTTGCGTGTTCACGTGTTGGGAAACCGTCGAATCTATTTGTGTTAGCTAAAGACAGGTTAACCAAAAACATTGTACACCGATTGATATTAAATTAAATTGAAATTGAAAGTATTTATAATTCAAAAAAATAGATATTAATGTTTAAAAGTTTAAGACTGTCTGCCTTGCCTACCTCATTCATGAGTTTAAGCGTCACATGTTATTTACTGTATTATACTGTAATATACTTATATTTGTTATAAAATTAAATGGAAATAATAAATCTGATAAATTTTTATTTTGTACCTACTGATTTATGCTTAATATCAAGTGTAAGAACATTTTAATTAATTGTGTTCAACGTACTTCCCCTTCAAATCTCAATCCAGTGAATTTGTATACCAACATCAACATTTTCGTCTTTGTTCGTAAATAATTTCATTGTACTAAAGGGTTATAGTAGTAGAAAGTCAAATAAGGAGATTACCATATTTTTTTACAAATACCATCTGTGTGAAAAAGCATAGTGGACTCCGTGACTGATGTTCTCTTATTGTTCCTCTTAGATTGTTTACTATAATGTAATATAACAAAAACTTTAGCCACAGCAACGCGTGGCCGGGTCAGCTAGTGTAGCTTATATGACACGTTCGCAGATTTACCATAGCAGCGCCATCTATTGATTACTTACTCAACCCAGTCGAAAGGTATCGACATCTGTTAGAATCATTTGGAGTTAACAGATAATTGTGACTGTCAAATAATAACAGACAAATAATTAGCAATAAATTAAAATTGCGACTATAATTTGAGATTTAAACTATCCTATCTCTCAAGTTGGATCGAACTGCACATGGTGTGCGAATTTTATTATAATCGGTTAAGTGGTTTATGAGTCCATTGAGGACAAACATTGTGACACGAGATTTATATATATTAAGAAGATTATCAACTTAGTCTTTAGAAGATTGTATGTACTGTACATACGTATATGAATAAGGTTGTTCAGTTGTACCCAAGTCCCACATATTCAAATTCCATTAATAGCTATGGTAAAATTGAAGAAAACGTCACAATATGTTTTTATCTTTTTGTCCATGAAAAAGATGTAAAATTCTACTCAAGGTTTTCTTAGGTGTAGGAACACAGATATATTAAAAAACACGGAAATCTATAATTCAGTATATAATATATGTACCTACCAACCTTCGTAATTATTACAAGAAATTTAACATTTTAAACAGAAAAGTTTATAATTAGTTAAACACATTTTCTGTAAAAAAAAACATAAAATGAGTGACTAAGTATCCTCATCATCAAAAAAACAAAGCAAATTTCCTAATATCATAGTACGCCACAAGCATCATCGATTTTTAAAACAGGAGTCATTGTATATCCAGTGCAGTGAAAAACCGCAACAACAATTACACTATGAAACCATCTACTTCGATCATCCATCTACTGCTTAAAATGCTTTTCAATCTTAAAATAATGTTTTTTTCAATTTTACAGATAAAGTTTGTTTCGCTGAAAATCTGGTTATTTGAAAAAAACTAAATATAAAGTTTTCAAGACCACAAATGGGAAGTTATCAGTGTGGGTCGCACCCAGCCTCTTTTTTATTTATTCAATCTGACGCTTCTCTAGTGCTTTTAGCTCGATTTTAAAATCAATTTTTATTTTGTTTTTGCAGAATGAGGACTGATAAATAAATAAATATTAACCATGACCACCGAATACAAATACACTACATAATGCAATTTTAACTTTTGGAAAATCATTTAACTGATATTCATTTCTTTCTACAGCCATGCAGTTGTTCTTTATGACCGTCCGCCATCTCAATTCCATCCGATTGAATTAAGTCAAAAACACGATTTGTTTATGAAATTGTCTAAAGATTACCCACAGTTTCTACCAAAAAACTGTTTGGATTTTAAAAAGAACGGAGTCATCGAATCTACCGCACTCACCCAGAAACTCAACAATGGCACAGTCCTCTATAAAAATAATCGTACAGCAATTTTAATATCGAGTACTAGTTGGACCCCAGATGAAGATTTTGGAATTCTACTCAAGGCATTGGAAGGTGGGAGATCTATTTTTGGGGTTTATATACAAATCTTTTAACTAGTTTATAAATTTACAGAATACGAAGCCATAGCAATAGAGAATACTAGTTTGTATCCAGAGCTGTTGTGCATCATTACCGGCAAGGGTCCACAAAAGCAACAGTACATAGAAAAAATAAACGAATTAAAATGGCAAAGGGTTTCAATAATAACGCCGTGGCTGGAAACTGAAGACTATCCAACAGCTGTAGCTTCAGCGGATTTGGGTGTTTGTTTGCATTGGAGCTCATCAGGTTTGGATTTGCCAATGAAAGTTGTCGATATGTTCGGATGTGGTTTGCCTGTTTGTGCTATAAATTTTAAATGGTAAGACTTAGAAAAATTTGTCATAATGTGTTTAACAAATCTTTTTAGTTTGAACGAATTAGTAATCCACGGTCAGAATGGTTTTGTGTTCGATAATCACCGTGAACTTGCGGATCAGTTGAAATTTTGGTTTGAAAATTTTCCAAGCAATCCAAGCTTATTGGAATCGAAGGAAACTTTTAGGCGAAATTTGCAAGAATTTCAATCACTTCGATGGCGTGAGAACTGGAGGCTGCATGCTTTGCCTGTTTTTAACTCCTTTATATAAGTTGTTGCTTTTCGTTATACATTTATGTAATAATCTTTTTAAAACAGAATGTTTTGAATTTTAAGAAAACAAAAATAAAAGATACATCTGTATGGCTGAGTAGATGAATGAAAATGAAGGAAATTAAATGCAAATAAATATATTTTATACCTTAGTTATGTAAAAAACGTTATGTTGTTTTATATTTTTTGGCAATAGATTGAACAAAATTTAGATGTTGAAATAAGTGGCTTTTACGAGTAGTTGAATAAGCAAAATAAATATCGATGCAAATAAAAGAATTAGATATAATGATAGTACGTAGTAGTGAAACTTCTCCAATGACGATTAAGTTTAAAGTTTTTCTTTCAAATCAACAGATATATTTAGTGCGACCGAAACCCGATCACTCGTTTTAACTAAAATGACTCACGTAAAGAGAAATTCGAACGTAACGATAAAGAAGAAATTTTGAACAGTTATCTTAACTCGTTATACGGGTCCAGAAGTGCGCGAGGTCAATTTTGAAGGGACCTGATAGAATGAGTGATGTTTTTGATTTTAAGCCTCATCATTATGAAATCATATCTTATTCAAGACGGAGTCGCTGAAACATGCTAACCCAAAATAGAAATATCATTTAAGGCAACACAAAAAATAAATGAGTCACATCAGTTCTTAGAGGCCCTGAACCTAGTAAATTACAACTCCCAGATATTCTTGTGAGCGTATTGTTGGAAGATCTTCGCGGTAACAATCCAACGCAATAACTTAATTTTTTTGCATTCTTAGATTAACCTTAAGAAAATTCCTGCTTTCGACTAAACTCCTTAGGGCCATTTGCTGATACGAAACTTAAATATTCATGTTCAACTTAAGCGCTTATGTTCTACTTTTTCCTCTACGTAAACTGTCACATAAGAGTTTATGTGGAACATAAGTACTTATGTTCCGTATCAGCAAACGGGCCTTAATCACTTTAAAAAAATGAATAACAGCTGAGGCTGATCTGACCGTATTTTCAACAGGATTATAGCTATAATTTACAGATTAAACATTATTTATTTTACTTAATTTCTGAGAATTTGGGTCTATGCGTAAGAGAATCTAGAAAGAAATGAGTTGTTGGCGAAATAAAATCGTGCTTATAGTCTTATCGCCCCAAACCGTAACGCAAAATTAAAAATGCATTAACTCCCAAACTCAAGGAAGAAATTCCACAATGTTATGATGTCCAAAATATTTTTTTAATTATCATAACACCCAAATTGAAAATCGTAGTCTTATTTTGGACGTTATGACATTTTTACTTGCGATATACAAAAATAAAAAAATAAATTAGATCCTAAACCTAGTGACTTACAACTTTAAACCATTCTTACGACCTACTCCGAACGGCACTTCTCATGACAAGAGATATTCTTGGAGGATTTGTCAATAGCTGAGAATCAAACCCAAGACCATCTGCATGACAGCCCAACGCACTAACCATTATGCTAAGGCATACTACTTGCGATATACAGTGGTGGAAAACTAATTAGAAACACACAATTTTGATTATGAAATGTAGCTTATCTTAATGTATGTAAATAAATAAATAATAGCATAAGTACCAAAACAAATAATTCAAAATGAAATATAAAAACTTCATATTCCTTTTTTAATCAAAAAGAACTCTTTTTTTTCGGGTAGCCCTTGTTAGCTATAACAGTTGAATAACATTTTGACATCCTATCTACCAAGTTCTGACAACGCTTAAGTGGGATATTTTCTAAGCTTGTTCGGTCTCATTTTTGATACACGATACTCATTTTTGAGCATAATTTTGTTTTTGTAATTTTCATATTTTATCAGGGGGGGCCATTCCGATATTTTCTAAACGATAATCGTCGATTATATCATCCATGATTTGCTTCACGTAACTCGACTACTATCGTCTCGTCAATCGATCACAGTGTTGGAGATTTGTATGCATTTCAGAAACTCTCAAACTGTAGTCTATCGGTCAATTCAATAGAAAACAATACAAAATGTCAATTTACAGTGGAAACTCAATAATTCAACTACAGTCACATACAAAATTCAAAATTAATGCAAGACGATACCTATTTAGCTATCGTCCAAACGCTAAATTAATGCAAGACGATACCTATTTAGCTATCGTCCAAACGCTATCGTTTTGACGATAGCGTTTTGACGATTATCGACTTACATACGTGAATCAAAAAAAGGCAACGATATCGTCTGACGATAATCGAGTTACGGAATGACCCCCCAGGACAGTGTTGTCACTTCCATTTCAAAACCCGAGGTAGATTGAGATGAAAAACAGTGGTAGACAAAATCAAAAAATATTAAATTATATGCTGACAAATTTGGCAGTTAATATTTATTGATATTATAAAAAATTAGCAAAATAAGTGAGACATATTTTTTATTCAATATTTTATATTTATTGCAAAAAAAAAACGAAAAAATGGAGCTTATAATAAAAATTATATAAATATGTATACATTATAAATAATAATATAAATAAAAATATTTCGTTAAATCACATTTTTAAAGTACTTAAAGTCATTTATATATTTACTAAAATTCGAAAACATGGACTCTTCGCATACATTCATCGCTTTGCTCAAATCAATCCATCCCCTTTAATGTCATTAATTTTTTTACTATCAAAGAACAAGAGTGGAAATCCCACTAGTTATTGATAACTTGCTGCGGAATATCGGCAAAAGGGAATACTCTTTTTAAGAGTAAGAGTTTGTTGCCGACCGTTTTGAAATTCTTTTCCTGGTTATATTTTTGGATGTGATCAATTCAATCAGTAACTGCTTGCTTGCTCTAACTCTATCTAGCCAAATATACATAAATCAACCTATAAATGAAAACTTGTGCCAATCGGCAGATTTTTCTTTAATTTGGGCTTCTAGAGCGTGGAACAAGAAAATAGATTATCGCTTAGCTAGTTTTGAGATTAATTGCGAAGTTACAAGGAAGGCCACTATGTTTGTATGTATGTGTTTTTTAATAAAATGGTTTCATGTCATACAGATTAAGCTGCAAGTGCAAGAGCTGCTGTTGTAGATTCTTACAATAAAAAGTTCTATGAAAATAACTTCAACAACTCAGAGTTATAAAAATGGTATAAAATGTTGAGGATGATTGAATACAACAACCTTTTTTACCGTTATTTTAACGAACTATGCTCTAGTCGCCAGCTGCATTCCTCCCCTTAAACAATTCAACCGTAATACTCGCACTTCTAGGATTGCCCATCAGTTTACCCTCGAGCCCAACTTTGGTCGTACGGTCGTACTGTGAAGTACAGAGATTCGTTTTTTAGCCGTACTACGCGAATGTGGAATGTCTTACCACGCTCTGTCTTTCCCTGCCATTGCAATGTTCAAGAATTCAAAACCAATGTACACCGACACCTCCTTTCTAACCCTTTCTCCTTATGCTCACACTGTGTCTCTGGCATATTAAGGGTATACAAAAAACCTTTGAGTGTGTGCTAATTATAAAAAAAATGGGAGTTAGAAACCGAAATGTTTGATAGTTGTTCATCTTTGAATCCTAATTTGAATCGTCTATACAGTATTAAAAAAAAATTATTAATTTGTTTTTAAAATGCGTTTAAGTAAAACTTGTAAAATTTTAAGTATTTGGGGAATTTTACAAGCATTCTTTTTGTAGTACGTAGATAAAGAGCATTTTCTAGATGAATCTCAAATAGTAGCGTAGTGACTTTCTTTCTAACTTAACAATTAATTTTAAAACTAACTAACCGATAGTTGATGTTCTTGTCTCACTCACCACATTTCCATAAACTCGTACATTTCTGCAATCCTGAGCTGCCACCCAAAAGCACTTAGGTTGCTTTAATGTAACTAAATCTACATCTTGTCACAAAGAACCCTAGCGAACACTGATCCGCAGACTATTACCAGATGGAAAATGGATGCTCTGGTTAGGCAAAGTTCAAATATATTCTGGTTTTATTTCTTTTTTCAGAGAAGTTGTTTACTGGACATATACATAGTTGTTTTGAATTTTGTTACTTCTATTACTTTATTAAATAATATGCTTGTTTAACAATCTGGAGCCTAAGGATAGTTCTTACACGAAAAAATATTAAGGCAACTTTGTGCAAGGTTGATTATTTTTGTCTTTTTGAAAACTTTCTTCACTTTCGTTTTGTTTAGAATTCGATAGTACGCTTGAAAGATTCCTAATAAATAAAAACATAATAAAAACAATAGAAATACGAGTAAGCTTCTAAAGCAAAATTCCTTGGAGTGTGTGTTAGCTATACTTTTTATAGACAAACAAATATGTAACATAAAATATCTTGTTGAAAAGAGTAAAATATACATTTATAATGAAAATGAAACCATCTTCATAAGTAAAATATAGTAGAAGGCTGACTGCTACATCCAGAAAAATTAAGACAAACAAATTGTGTTGTAATAGCAGATTTTCGATTGTAATTTTTCTTTTTGGAGGGAATATAAAAAATAGTGGTAGAATTTTGAACTACCGTGGTAGATGTGGTAGATTTTGTAAATCTTAAAAAGTTGTGGTAGATCTACCACAATTGTGGTAAAGTGACAACACTGCCCCAGGACTTTTCACAAAATCGTTTGAGTGTGAAAACAAATTTAATATTTGAAAATATTTTGACATTTCATTAATTTTTTTCATAAATTCCGAATCGGATAGTGTGTGAAGTTGTGAAAAAACTTAACACTTCACAGTTTCACAGATAGGGAATTGACCCCCTGCTAAAGATTTAACATAAAATATGTAGTAGGTAAAGTTTCTTCAATATTTTAGTTTTTTTAAGCTAAGATTTAAGGATTTAATCTCAAATATTCTTTTTGAGCAAGTTTTGATGAACAAAATAGGCAAATAAACAGCTCAATGCCAACTGGCAGCAAACTGTAATTAACGGGTGCAAATTTGTTGGGTGTAAAGTATAACTATTGAAATTAAATAAATAATAAAAAAAAATAAATAGAGGGCTCATAGAGAGCATGAACCTAGTGACTTACAACTCTCGAATATTTATGTGTGCGTGATTCGAGAAATAGAGGGGACCTACAATTTTCTGCCGAGTACCTACAAAAATTGGTGGAGTTCTAAAAATTAGAGTTTTATCGTTAATTTTCCTTTGTATTTTTTTTATTTCTGTGGTTCATTTCCTTTCTATTTTTCTCAGCGAACTTTGATTAACTAAGTAGAGTAAAGAGTGCGAGAGACGACTCCTTTTCAATAGAACAAAGTTAACTTTTGGTCTATTGGAATCCCGTCTAAACAACATTGTTTAATTTTGATATATCTAATCAAAATACAACGTTACTATATACAAATATAAATTTGAATTGATTTGTAGATTAAGGTAGGAATATTTTTCAATTGGATTCCTCTTAGGGTTTTTTTCTTAGATTAAATTTTTTTTAGAAAAAATTAGATTTATTAATTCATCAAAACAAATTTACAAAAACATGTTCATATTTAAAATTAAATCTTTTTTAAGACATGGTCAGAGGGACCGTAAGCTGATTGAGTTTAATTAACAAACATTGAGTTTAAAAATATTCTCTAATTTTTCTTCTATATGCAAGTGCTATTTTAATAAATTGCGATAGTTTCAAGTAGTTTTTTCCCATATTTTTCGCGGCATCTCTATCAGAATAGGACATCTTGCGATGAAATGAACTACATCTTCCCTTTCGTTTGTATTACATACACAAGGTACATTTTAGTGCTAAATCGTTGCCGAGTGGTATGAAATTGAGCGGTAACAGCTCGCCTCTTATTCAAAATATGGAAGATATTGTTTCAGTGCTAAAAATTTCCTTTAAATAGCTATCGTCCCCTAGATCATGCTGGAGTGTAGGCTGTTTCCTTATGAAGTGAACTTCAAGCTTGATGTATACTGTCTTCTCTTACTTTTGAATGGAGCATTTGGAGTAAATAATACTACTACTCTGCTAGACTATTCAGGAAGAGCCTCAATAGTTTTTCGGTGGTTGCAGACAGTTGGCAATCTCATGATTCTGCAGAATAAAACATTATCGATTCGGAAGTTGCGAAAAAAACTTTGTATTTTGTACTGAATAACAGGCACTGTTACCATATATATTTTGCCACACTGTACTTTTTGCATTTTTTGAGGCAGTCAGTTTTTTAACCAAATATTTTTCTGTTGGAGTTATTTGTAATATTGAACCCTCATCATTAGTATTCCTTTAACGTTTCGATTAAATCTACTCCATAGCACCATTTCTCATTTGCGACGAAACGTCATGTTCCTCTGCGAAGTACTATTGTCTTTGATTTGTTTAGTTTAAGAATATGGTTCCACTTCACAGTATTCAAGTAATTTTTTAATCATCAACGGAAGTGACTTTGGTGATTCAGCTTGAAGGACCAGATCATCTACGTACAAAAGTACTTTAATCAAGAACTCATAAATATTCATTGTAAAGGCAAAAAGCTGAGGGGCTGAGATTACATCCTTGTTTTAATCCCACCAATTTAAGAAACAAGGCTGACAAATTTTCCCCGTCACATACTGCATACAGAGTTTTGTTATAGATGTCCTCTATAATTTTTAAAAATTTGAGAGACATTCCATCTCTAAAAAGCATGAAGATTAAAGCTTTTCGGTCGATTGAATCGAAAGCCGCTCGCAAACCCTCTGCAATGCTCGTGAGGCTAAATAATTATATGGCTTACATTAGAATATCCCTTTCTGAATCCAATTTGAAATTCGCCGAGAAGGTGGGTCCTTTCGATTTATTTGTAAGGCGCCGTATGAAAATGGGGAAATGTAATTGATTTACGGAAATCTTCCGGTGCTTCTATTGTTCGGAAAATATCATTATATTTCTTCGTAAAATGTTTGAGGAATTTGGGATCAATTCAACTCCTGAGGACCTAATTTCGCTACAACTGATCCAACTTCTGAAAGTAATATATCCATATCAGGCCGATGTAATTTTGCAAGCAACAGGTTTTGCGTAATGTGAAACCGCTGCCCTTTTTATAGCGTTCTGCAAAACTTCTATCGTTGGTAAATGTTCGTTTAGTCTTTGTGCTGTCAAATTACGGTCTCGCTTCTTTTCATATGCTTCCACTCGGTTTTTCTGCCATATTCGTTTTGGGAGAAGGCAGTTTTCGCTCTGGATGTGTATATCCGGTATATGATTCTGATGTGGTTACAATGGTATATGGTCAGAATATTTCTGACTATCCTCCTCAAAATCAAATAAAATATCAGCTAGGTATATCAGTGAACATGAAGAGATCTGGATTTCGTATAAAAGTAAGTTTGCCTTTTTCGCTATAAAAAATCTCTATCAAATCATTTTAATTTGTTTATTTTTTATCAAAAGTACAAAAATAATCGAAATACAATAGATATACTTTGTAATTACTAGACTAATTTTCTTTAGTTTCAACAGTTGCTAAATATTTTTTTCTCACATTTCTTTTTAAATTTTTAACACAACTTATTCTTCCCCAAATATTGTTCTGCAGATTGGACATTTATTAAATTGTTTTTTTATAAGAGCGAATATACAAAGGGAATGAAAAATGTGCCCACAATCAAGTGCTTCTGCATTAGCCGCCGTCATTTCCTCAAGACAAATTGCGCATTTATCCAATTTACTAATAAATAAAAAAATTGTTTATTAGTTTCATGTGAATTTTCTGAATGTATGGATATAATTTTCTATGATAAATAAAGCTAACATTTTTCTGCGTTTGATGTTATTCCTTTGTGGTGGTAGCGATATGTGCTCGGATTTTTGAAATGGTTCGATTTCATTTTGAGTCATCATTTTTGCTCTTAAGACTACCAATGCAAAACCAGCAATAAATGGTATTGATAATCCAAGAAAATACATAGGAAATCCCATTTTCATTTATACAAATAAAATTAAAAACTTAAGAACATAATAAAATCTTTATGATCACTGCATTCTGCAAGATGCAAGCAAAACAAAAATAATAAACAAAAACATTAAACATCAAAACCGGAGAATAACAAATAAGGATCGGAAACTACCAAACGACGTCAATCCAGTTCAGAGATTATCAAATAATGATGAGAAATCTCGGGTGTCACAATTAAGTTTGCTCGCGCTTTTTGGTGAAACCATAAACCGTGGTGGACTTGCACATGGCTACCTCAAAACACGCACACTAATGCAACTTAATGATTCAACCACTATAAACACCCACTACACTGCAACTTAATGCCTTCCAACTACTGATCTCTATCAGCCGTATTAATAAAAAACGCTTATTCCACCTATATTCCATGGTTTTGCTGAACCATGGAATAGGAGTTAAGCCATGGCTTAAATATTTACATTAATAAAAACAAAATGTTCCCGGAATAGTAAAATGACGTTTATCAAAAATCCTTTTAAGAAAATCCATTGTATATATAAACTATAGTACTCTCATGGAACAGAAAAAAGTGTTATGGAATACACTCTACCGAGGGCGCTGTCGTAGGAAAATATTGTCGTGGAGACTTTGGATTTAGGGTGGGGTAGTAATTGAGGAAGAGCGAGAAAATTTTATCAGCTCTGGCAATGAGAAAGACGAGAAAGAGAAAATAAAATTTGTTTTGTATCATTTTCCTTTTGAGGGATCTTCTGTGTGTTTTGTTGTTATATTTTTTTGTCAAGAATATTTGTTTTGTTTTTGCTATTTCATACGCAACAAAGCAATGTTGTTCAATTTCGGCATATCTAACCAAAATACAACGTTGCTTTTTATTTATATGGACACACATACCTATTTGAATAGATTTAAGTAGGAATAATTTTGAAAATTGATTCTTGATAGGATTAGGCTTTTTTTGAATTTTAGTATAATATCTACATAGGAACTTTATCTTAATATATTAGGTAACTTACCTATGTTGATTGCAATTATTATTATTTTTGTTATTCAAAAGTATAATAATTGGTGTAATTTTGAAGAACAAAAATAATAATTGCAATCAACTATTTTAACTGCCTACATTAGATGCAGTGGGTGGTAAGGTAGTGGAAATTGTTTTTTTTTGCAATTAATATAGTTATGTACATATATAGGTATAAAACTATTTCTTTAAGCAAATCTAATAGGTACGTATACCTATATTTTTATTAGAGAAAATAGCTTTTACATAAAGGTACATACCTATATAAAATATGGTATGGTAGAAAAAAAGATTGTGTGTACTGACGTACGCGCGGTTGAAGTAAAACTTCTTTTTCTTCAAGCAAAGCTTCTGTAAGATTATAACCTACGAACAAACATTTTGTATTCTAAAAACATGTCGCTGTCTTTGACTGATAACGTGACGGTTTGACATGTCACTGACAGCTGCATAGAGAATTTTTTACCACCAACGCCGGAAAAGAAGTTTTACTTCAAAAAATTGAATGTGCGCGCCTAGCCTTAAATGAAATCGAGAAGAAAAGTACAAAACTCCCATGCCACTTGACAAGCAAGTTGCCTCGCTTTGTTTGTATTACCCTAGGGCTGCACGTGCAAGTATTGGCATTTGGCAAGCATGTTGTAATCTTGTAATGTACACAAGCATTTCTTATTAACCCGTACAAACCCGAGCAACTTAGTAGTCACTTGGCATTAATTCAGTATCCAGGCAACTTGGAAAGCAAGTACACTGACAGCGGCACTCTTGTAAAATTAATTATTAAAGTATTTGATTGATTAGTCGGGTGACGTTCAAATTTATAAATACCAAAACAAATGTCGGTGGCGTGTGCGATTAAGCGAATAAATATTATTAAAAAGTATAATTTCAAAACTTTCAGGCAACCTGATAGTCATATGGCATGCCGTCTATGACAGCAAGAATACAAATGGTAGTGGATATACCCAACTTTTTGGCCAGTACTTTGTATGCGAGGGTTAGGTGTTGGTAAAATTTATTTGGATTGCAATATGCTTGTCAATAATTATTCGGTTGCATAGCCATTGCGCGTCTGAACCTATAGTTTTATGTTTATCTTTGAATGCAGCCATTTGAAATATGTAAATTCTAAATCGTATCCAACTTCATGTTTTACTTTGCACATGCTAAAAACATGTCGCTGTCTTTGACGGATGGCGTGACGGTTTGACATGTCACTGACAGCTGCATAGAAATTTTTTTACCCCCAACGCCGGAAAAGAAGTTTTACTTCAAAAAATTTTGATTACAAAAAAAAATATTTTTATGCGTTCATAGGTATTTATATAATCCTACTAATATTATAAATGTGAATGTTACGATGTATGGATGTTTGTTACTCAATAACGCTTGAACAACTGAATGGATCTTGATAAAATTTAACACACAAAAAATTTATAGTCTGGATTACCGTATAGGCTACTTTTTTTTATTATCAAGGGAGGGGCATTGGGTGGTCGAAACACCCCAAAATTATTTATCTCTACTTCTATCTTCGTATTGCACTGAAATGTAGTACATATACATAAGTAGTTGCATTGAAATGCCATACTTTGGTGGTGCGGGCCCAGAGGAGGGGCATTGTTTGATTAATTTACCTAAGCAGTAACGATAAAAACACTCAAAAAAGTTTTAAAAAAAAAAATTAAACAAAATTAAAATTCTCCGCATTAAAAACAAAAAAAATTTGACAAATATTTGTGTGTCTTTGAATTTAAACTATTTTAAGGTAAGTTGAACTTTATATGCCTACAGGTTTAACTACATACATGGTTATAGGATAGTTACAAACGTATGTGATTTGCTCATTGTTTGTTAGTTTTTTCAAAATATCCTTCGCTTGGCTTCATTACCTTTAATAAAAGGACATGGTTGGATTTATTGGTTTGCTATTTTGTTTTAATCCAGGTACATGCATACGTTAAATAAAAATAATTCGTACGCTTTCAACTTCTCATGTTGAACAGAAGATCAGTTGTGACAGTTCTTGGCTAAGCTAAACGTGTTTATTATTTCAGTGGTAATGGTAAGTCGTCTTTTTCAAAGAGAGCTGTTCAACGATGACACACAGAAGTAAAATAAACAACCAAAAACAACATTCCGTACTTCATACATGATTTCCATTTACACAAGATTTCCAATGCAAGAAAAACTGAGCGAATCTACAGAAACTTTTAGACACATGATTTATTTTGTAAAACTTCAGTTGAAAAAAAAAATTTGCTTGCGGTAGTTCCCGCACGGGTACGCTAGTTAAAAATAAAAAAAGAAATTTGATATAGGTATAGAAATAGATATAGATATAGGTATAGGAAATTATTAATTCATTAAAATAAAAATTTTGGTTTTTTTGTATTTTGTTAATATAAATATAAAAGGTACGAATTTATGCAAACAAAGTTTAATAAACCTTTTATTATTAAACTAATTTTAAATATAAGAAATTTCTTTAAAATTGTTCTAGAAAAAAAATTGGGATATTAATTTGAAGTATTTAAAAATAAAGATTCTAAGAAATATTTTCAAAAATTAATCGCTCAAACTTTTTTAAGACATTGATTTTTCAAAAAAAAAAAATTTTAGATAAAAAAATATTTTTCCGTTTTGTCTATCATCGTAAAGTAAACTTTGATCAAAATCTCGAGTTAAATTTTTTGCACATGCAAAACTTGCAATTACATAATTTTGTAAGTGAAAATAAAATAAACAAAATTTGGTACGCCAACCTTAAGTTTTTATTATTGTACGAATGGAAATTAGGTTTCGAAATAAAATATTGAGCCGTTTTTGAGATATCGAATTTTCCAAGAAAAAAATTACTTCTTTCCAAAAATTAAAAAAAAATATTTTTTTCAAAGCTTTGAGACGCAATGTTTTTAAACTTTTTGGAAGCATCTATATAAAAAAATTCCATAATGAGAAAATTGTCAAATGTCAAAATTTGGAAAAATGGTTCTATGGTAGGTACAAGCTGTAATATCTTAATTTCAAAATTTGTTTTATTAAATTAAAGATCATACAAAAAAAAAAAATTATCAAAATTTTAGGCGCCGTTTTCGAGAAAAATACGATTTTTAAAACCATTTTTAATTTTTTTTTTACATTTGTATGGTGGGTACCTTTATTTTTAGGAAAAAAAAAAAATTTTCTCACATCTTGTAGATTATATTGATAAACTTTTATTTATCAAGTTTAAAATAAATCTAGCATGGGGTTTTCGAAATATTGAGTTTTGAAATATTTATTTTAAAAATTGAAGAAATTTTGATTTTTCATACATTCGCCTGCCAGGTGACTTAACATACCCTAAGCGGAGCGATGGAGTCGCGTGAAAGGGTGTGTCCCCGAAAAAGGGACTTAAAATTCTTAAGTCCTGCAGAGCGGGCCACCCAATGTACTTTTAAATATAATTTCTGGCTAAACTAGGCATCTCAGCGAGTTAAAAATTGCATATTCATGATCTAGGGAGTGCCACCTTTCAATCCACGTATCGCATGTAACGAAAAACAAATGTTTATCTTTAAATGCGATTTGCGACTAAACGGAGCTCCGTAGACCCCCCAAAGTTGACTTTTTCAAACGTGATTTCTGGCTAAACTAGGCATCTTAGCGATTTAAAAATTGCATACTCGTGATGTAGGGAGTGATGTATCACATGATTTTTTTTTGTTATTTTACATTTCAAAATTCTACTTCTCAAAATTTTGAATTTCAAGATTCTAATTGATAAAATTTTAGTTTTCAATATACTACTTGTCAAAATTAAAGTTTTCAAAATTCTGCATTTTGAAACTCTACTTCTCAAAATTGTGCATTTCAAAATTCTACTTCTCAAAATTCTGCATTTCCAAATTTTACTTACTAAGTTTTGTGCATATTAAAATTTCCCAAAATATGGCATTTCAAAATTTTACTTCTCAAAATTTCTTTTTCAAAATTCTGCTTTTCAAATTTTACTTATTAAGTTTTCTGTATTTCAGAATTCTACTGCTCAAAGTACATTTTTCAAAATTATATTTCCCAAAATTTTGCATTTCAAAATTTTATTTCCTAAAATTCTGCATTTCAAAATTTTATTTTCTAAATTTCTGAATTTCAAAGTTTTGCTTTTTAAAATTTTACTTAGGTGCTAAGCTTTCTGCATTTCAAAATTCCTTTTTCAAACTTCTGTTGTTCAAAATTTTACTTATTAAGTTTTATGCATTTCAAAATTTAATTTCCCAAAAATCTGCATTCCAAAATTCTACTCTTCAAAATTTTAGATTTCAATATAATTTTTCTGTACCTATTTCAGGACTAATACTCTAATTCTCGAAATTCTGCATTTTAAAAATCTGCTTACAAAAATAATTATATAACTACCTATACAAAAAAATTGTTCTGAGTGGTAATCGTGTACATATTTGAATTAAAATCCTCTACTCGTACCTACATACATAATATTTATTTGCTCCAACATACATATATACAACACAGCGAACGAAAAAAATAAAACCTTCATTCCAACAATATACCGTTTTTCTCTATGCGTGAAGCAAAAAATGCCACGTCATACTTATTTGTATAGAAAATGAATAAAAACAAAACAAAAAATAGCTTTCTTGTTGTCGCTTTGTTCTGCACCTTCGGTTTGCTTTTACCGAAAATATTATCACCCCTTCCTGATTATCGTCTGTCCTCACTCTCCACAACTCTACGTAAAAAGTTATGGAATACGCTCGTATGGTGCCGCGTCGTTCGTTCCTCTTCATGAGAGTACTATAGTTTATATATACAATGGATTTTCTTAAAAGGATTTTTGGTAAACGTCATTTTACTATTCCGGGAACATTTTGTTTTTATTAATATTAATATAAATATTTAAGCCAGGACTAAACTCCTATTCTATGGTTTAGTAAGACAGTGGACTATAGAAGGAATAAGCGTTTTTTATTAACATGGGTGTAAAAATATATATACAATGGTTTAGCGCAGGAATAAGAAATAGAAATGTCCACAGTCAGACACAAGCAATTGACAATCAATTTAGGTAGCCACAGAATATAAAAAAGAGATTGCTTACTTTTGTAGAAGATTTTCCATTTTATATATAAACTATAGTACTCTCATGAAGAGGAACGAACGACGCGGCACCATACGAGCGTATTCCATAACTTTTTACGTAGAGTTGTGGAGAGTGAGGACAGACGATAATCAGGAAGGGGTGATAATATTTTCGGTAAAAGCAAACCGAAGGTGCAGAACAAAGCGACAACAAGAAAGCTATTTTTTGTTTTGTTTTTATTCATTTTCTATACAAATAAGTATGACGTGGCATTTTTTGCTTCACGCATAGAGAAAAACGGTATATTGTTGGAATGAAGGTTTTATTTTTTTCGTTCGCTGTGTTGTATATTATGTATGTTGGAGCAAATAAATATTATGTATGTAGGTACGAGTAGAGGATTTTAATTCAAATATGTACACGATTACCACTCAGAACAATTTTTTTGTATAGGTAGTTATATAATTATTTTTGTAAGCAGATTTTTAAAATGCAGAATTTCGAGAATTAGAGTATTAGTCCTGAAATAGGTACAGAAAAATTATATTGAAATCTAAAATTTTGAAGAGTAGAATTTTGGAATGCAGATTTTTGGGAAATTAAATTTTGAAATGCATAAAACTTAATAAGTAAAATTTTGAACAACAGAAGTTTGAAAAAGGAATTTTGAAATGCAGAAAGCTTAGCACCTAAGTAAAATTTTAAAAAGCAAAACTTTGAAATTCAGAAATTTAGAAAATAAAATTTTGAAATGCAGAATTTTAGGAAATAAAATTTTGAAATGCAAAATTTTGGGAAATATAATTTTGAAAAATGTACTTTGAGCAGTAGAATTCTGAAATACAGAAAACTTAATAAGTAAAATTTGAAAAGCAGAATTTTGAAAAAGAAATTTTGAGAAGTAAAATTTTGAAATGCCATATTTTGGGAAATTTTAATATGCACAAAACTTAGTAAGTAAAATTTGGAAATGCAGAATTTTGAGAAGTAGAATTTTGAAATGCACAATTTTGAGAAGTAGAGTTTCAAAATGCAGAATTTTGAAAACTTTAATTTTGACAAGTAGTATATTGAAAACTAAAATTTTATCAATTAGAATCTTGAAATTCAAAATTTTGAGAAGTAGAATTTTGAAATGTAAAATAACAAAAAAAAATCATGTGATACATCACTCCCTACATCACGAGTATGCAATTTTTAAATCGCTAAGATGCCTAGTTTAGCCAGAAATCACGTTTGAAAATGTCAACTTTGGGGGGTCTACGGAGCTCCGTTTAGTCGCAAATCGCATTTAAAGATAAACATTTGTTTTTCGTTACATGCGATACGTGGATTGAAAGGTGGCACTCCCTAGATCATGAATATGCAATTTTTAACTCGCTGAGATGCCTAGTTTAGCCAGAAATTATATTTAAAAGTACATTGGGTGGCCCGCTCTGCAGGACTTAAGAATTTTAAGTCCCTTTTTCGGGGACACACCCTTTCACGCGACTCCATCGCTCCGCTTAGGGTATGTTAAGTCACCTGGCAGGCGAATGTATGAAAAATCAAAATTTCTTCAATTTTTAAAATAAATATTTCAAAACTCAATATTTCGAAAACCCCATGCTAGATTTATTTTAAACTTGATAAATAAAAGTTTATCAATATAATCTACAAGATGTGAGAAAAATTTTTTTTTTTTCCTAAAAATAAAGGTACCCACCATACAAATGTAAAAAAAAAATTAAAAATGGTTTTAAAAATCGTATTTTTCTCGAAAACGGCGCCTAAAATTTTGATAATTTTTTTTTTTTGTATGATCTTTAATTTAATAAAACAAATTTTGAAATTAAGATATTACAGCTTGTACCTACCATAGAACCATTTTTCCAAATTTTGACATTTGACAATTTTCTCATTATGGAATTTTTTTTATATAGATGCTTCCAAAAAGTTTAAAAACATTGCGTCTCAAAGCTTTGAAAAAAATATTTTTTTTTAATTTTTGGAAAGAAGTAATTTTTTTCTTGGAAAATTCGATATCTCAAAAACGGCTCAATATTTTATTTCGAAACCTAATTTCCATTCGTACAATAATAAAAACTTAAGGTTGGCGTACCAAATTTTGTTTATTTTATTTTCACTTACAAAATTATGTAATTGCAAGTTTTGCATGTGCAAAAAATTTAACTCGAGATTTTGATCAAAGTTTACTTTACGATGATAGACAAAACGGAAAAATATTTTTTTATCTAAAATTTTTTTTTTTTGAAAAATCAATGTCTTAAAAAAGTTTGAGCGATTAATTTTTGAAAATATTTCTTAGAATCTTTATTTTTAAATACTTCAAATTAATATCCCAATTTTTTTTCTAGAACAATTTTAAAGAAATTTCTTATATTTAAAATTAGTTTAATAATAAAAGGTTTATTAAACTTTGTTTGCATAAATTCGTACCTTTTATATTTATATTAACAAAATACAAAAAAACCAAAATTTTTATTTTAATGAATTAATAATTTCCTATACCTATATCTATATCTATTTCTATACCTATATCAAATTTCTTTTTTTATTTTTAACTAGCGTACCCGTGCGGGAACTACCGCAAGCAAATTTTTTTTTTCAACTGAAGTTTTACAAAATAAATCATGTGTCTAAAAGTTTCTGTAGATTCGCTCAGTTTTTCTTGCATTGGAAATCTTGTGTAAATGGAAATCATGTATGAAGTACGGAATGTTGTTTTTGGTTGTTTATTTTACTTCTGTGTGTCATCGTTGAACAGCTCTCTTTGAAAAAGACGACTTACCATTACCACTGAAATAATAAACACGTTTAGCTTAGCCAAGAACTGTCACAACTGATCTTCTGTTCAACATGAGAAGTTGAAAGCGTACGAATTATTTTTATTTAACGTATGCATGTACCTGGATTAAAACAAAATAGCAAACCAATAAATCCAACCATGTCCTTTTATTAAAGGTAATGAAGCCAAGCGAAGGATATTTTGAAAAAACTAACAAACAATGAGCAAATCACATACGTTTGTAACTATCCTATAACCATGTATGTAGTTAAACCTGTAGGCATATAAAGTTCAACTTACCTTAAAATAGTTTAAATTCAAAGACACACAAATATTTGTCAAATTTTTTTTGTTTTTAATGCGGAGAATTTTAATTTTGTTTAATTTTTTTTTTTTTAACTTTTTTGAGTGTTTTTATCGTTACTGCTTAGGTAAATTAATCAAACAATGCCCCTCCTCTGGGCCCGCACCACCAAAGTATGGCATTTCAATGCAACTACTTATGTATATGTACTACATTTCAGTGCAATACGAAGATAGAAGTAGAGATAAATAATTTTGGGGTGTTTCGACCACCCAATGCCCCTCCCTTGATAATAAAAAAAAGTAGCCTATACGGTAATCCAGACTATAAATTTTTTGTGTGTTAAATTTTATCAAGATCCATTCAGTTGTTCAAGCGTTATTGAGTAACAAACATCCATACATCGTAACATTCACATTTATAATATTAGTAGGATTATATAAATACCTATGAACGCATAAAAATATTTTTTTTTGTAATCAAAATTTTTTTCTACCATACCATATTTTATATAGGTATGTACCTTTATGTAAAAGCTATTTTCTCTTATAAAAATATAGGTATACGTACCTATTAGATTTGCTTAAAGAAATAGTTTTATACCTATATATGTACATAACTATATTAATTGCAAAAAAAAAACAATTTCCACTACCTTACCACCCACTGCATCTAATGTAGGCAGTTAAAATAGTTGATTGCAATTATTATTTTTGTTCTTCAAAATTACACCAATTATTATACTTTTGAATAACAAAAATAATAATAATTGCAATCAACATAGGTAAGTTACCTAATATATTAAGATAAAGTTCCTATGTAGATATTATACTAAAATTCAAAAAAAGCCTAATCCTATCAAGAATCAATTTTCAAAATTATTCCTACTTAAATCTATTCAAATAGGTATGTGTGTCCATATAAATAAAAAGCAACGTTGTATTTTGGTTAGATATGCCGAAATTGAACAACATTGCTTTGTTGCGTATGAAATAGCAAAAACAAAACAAATATTCTTGACAAAAAAATATAACAACAAAACACACAGAAGATCCCTCAAAAGGAAAATGATACAAAACAAATTTTATTTTCTCTTTCTCGTCTTTCTCATTGCCAGAGCTGATAAAATTTTCTCGCTCTTCCTCAATTACTACCCCACCCTAAATCCAAAGTCTCCACGACAATATTTTCCTACGACAGCGCCCTCGGTAGAGTGTATTCCATAACACTCTTTTCTGTTCCATGAGAGTACTATAGTTTATATATACAATGGAAAATCTTCTACAAAAGTAAGCAATCTCTTTTTTTATATTCTGTGGCTACCTAAATTGATTGTCAATCGCTTGTGTCTGACTGTGGACATTTCTATTTCTTATTCCTTCGCTAAACCACCTACTTCGGTGGTTTAACTTAATCATAATTAGTAAACGTCACTTAACAGAAAATTTGTTTTATTAATGAAATTTCGCACTTAGTCCAGGACTTAACGATAAACCTCCACTAAACCATCTTTATTAATATGGGTGTTATTATAGTACTATCATGAATAGGAACGCGACTAGGCGAACCAAGCGGCACCATAATTACTAAACTAGCAGAGGTGCCTATGGCAGAGTTTTAACAGATAGACATTTAATACATGACAGTGACAGCGATAGGAATACTGTATATAAAATAGGAGAACAAAGGTACATACTAGGTGTGTTTTTTTTTGCAAGTCCATATAGAATTGTAAAAAAAAACGACATCGGGACTAAGCGCTTTACATACAAATGCAACAACTACTTAAATCTATACAGAGTTAGCTAAGACCAGATAATTATCAAGAGTTAATCTAAGACCGGATAAAAATGGTAATGCCCAAATAATATTATCTTTGTTATCGATAATTTGTTTAGAGAAGTCAAAAGTGACGTTTTTGAATGCTGGTTGATGCTACGTCAATACAGCTGACAAATGCCATAGCGTACACAGTGCTTCCAGCTATGTGGAAAAAAAGCTCCTAAATCCCGATGTCGTTTTTTTTTTACAATACTATATGAGGTGTGTTTTTTTTGCAAGTCCATATAGAATTGTAAAAAAAACGACATCGGGATTTAGGAGCTTTTTTTCCACATAGCTGGAAGCACTGTGTACGCTATGACATTTGTCAGCTTATCGACGACTAGCATCAACCAATCCAAAAACTTCACTTTTGACGTCTCTGAGCAAATTATCGATAACATATAGATAATACTATTTTGGCATCACCATTTTTATCGGGTCTTAGATTAACGCTCGATAATTATCTGGTCTTAGCTAACTCTGTATAGATTTAAGTAGTTGTTGCATTTGCATGTAAAGCGCTTAGTCCCGATGTCGTTTTTTTTTACAATTCTATATGGACTTGCAAAAAAAAACACACCTATGGATTTGCAAAAAAAACACACCTACTATATACATTGGAGTAGGATGTAGGTGTGTGTGGTGATTTGGTAGTTGTTATTTTCTCTAGGCAAATATTTTCAAGGTCAATACTTTCAATACTTTTTTTTGGCGATTACGTATTTTTTGGGATAGAAGAAAATTATTTCTGTGCATATTGTCGTCTGAGTTATATCTTGTTCAAAAGAGCATTTTTAGCGAAATTTAGTTAGAAATGCAGTTTTTATAAATCAAACGACATGCTCTTTCGAATGGCATACTCCATTTCTTTCTATCTCTTTTAGTTTTTAAGTTATGAAGAACTATTATATTCAATAAACCACTTTATTAAACATTTGAGTTCGACTACAGCTAAACGGCTCGGCCGATTTTCTTCAAACTTGGTAGATATGGGTTTTAATTTTTTTCCCCCGGATGTTTTTTTCTTTGGAATTTTTTTGCGAAATTTCATAAATATTTTTTTTTCTTAAAAACTGTCCAACAGATTTAAAAAAAAATTTCATTTAGTTAAAGCTAGGTAATGGTTGAAAAAAATTTTACAATGGTCCCCCTTGGGACCATTTTTTTTGTTTTTGATTTTCTCAAAAACGGTACGACGGATTTTGATCATTTTTTTTGCTAAAGGTCCCTTGAAAATAAAACGATAGGGATCTTACTGGCAGCAGTGTTATAAGCCCGTCTCTTTTTATCCTTGGGTTTGTAAATTTTAAATTATGTCTTGTCTTTTTTCTTTACACTATAGCTTACACTACCTTACCATAAAAAGCCATCTACTCGCCAGTGTAATAAATAATTTTTGGATCTTTGAATTAGATCCCGATAGAAAACAGGATCCCAAATTGTTTTTGTAATACATGTTAAAACTTAATTCAGATCCGGATCCAGATAGATTTGTGAATAATAAAACGCACCTAATGTATGATGAAATTCTGTGAAACAGAATCTCATTGGAAATATTCCAGTCGATTACAATGTTGTATGACAGTGGTCATACAACAATTCTGTTAAACAGAATTGATGCATCAAACCTGTCAAAATCATACATTGTATGTAATGTATGATCTGTGAAATAGGCTCCTGGTAATCAAATTGATATTCAGTTAATCATAATCTGCAGATCATAGAGTATATTTACGTCTCAGACAACTTATTGAGGATAAAATCTTAATAATCGAAAATATAACTTTGCTACAATAATACATACCTACCGCGGATTAAGAAGGATGCGTGGTGGGAGATTACCAACAAAAATATTTAATTTTTAATTCTAAACAATTTCTTAACTTGGTTTTAATATATAATAAAATTTTAGTTTCAATAAATAAAAATATAAAGTTTTAGTTCCAATAATTTCCAAATAGCATTTTTGTTTTGTCTATCGTAATATTTTAATGTCATCTCAAAGTGAAAGAGACAGTTCAATACTAAAATGTCCTTATATAGGCAGTATTCAACGTTGGCCTCTATTTCAACGTTGCATGCATTTTGTAAATAACATTTTTGATATTAGAGGCTTTATACGGAATGTATAATGTCTTACTATGAGACAAGTACTAGCAAGCAAGTTGGTGACTTAAAGTGAATTTACATGTTTCTGCATCTGCAAAATGCAGAAAAGTAGAGAGAGGCCAGATGTATGTTGAGAATCGAAAGTAGGAGAGAATACAAGGTGGTAACTCTTTTTTACTTCCTATAAACTGTTAAAAGTTGTTGACTTGTTAATACGCAACCATGCAATGCAAATTGAACTTACCTCAGTTCTCTTCCATTTCGATTTGTTTTCGATATGTTTTTTTCATATCATGCGCTTGTCAAAGAAATTATAGAAAAATGTGAAAATGTCGCAAATTTAGAAAATGTAGAAGAATATGCTATAATAAAGATGAATATGTTGCGTCTTTACTATTATCTTGATTTCTGTATTTCTCGAATTTCCCATAATGCAATGTCGCAAATTTACAAAATGTAGAAGAATATGCTATAATAAAGATGAATATGTTGCGTCTTTACTATAATCTTGACTTCTGCATTTCTCGAATTTCCCATAATGCAATAATGAAGTTCTTCTGGGCCCTCATCGCGTAATTTTTAAAACAATCGTCGTCCAAACGATTGTCGAACACGACGTCGTCAAAAGTTTGCTTCGTGTAAAGTTTCAAACGCATCGTTCGGTCGTGTCGTCCATCGTCCACAGTTTGAGAACATCAAGAAGCAATAAATGTCATTTGGTCTGTCTGGTTGTAATCAAACTAAAGTTTTTGTTGGAAGTGAGAGAGGATAAGATGCAGAAATCAAAATCTTCGAATCCTTATTTGAAGATATCTACATGTATACGAAATTCGTACACCAAAAGAAAAAAAATTATCCGGGATCGAAATCCGCAGTGCGTAAATAAAGGAAATTATAATTAGTGTCCTTCGCATTCGCATTAATTCGATAGTTTCGCTTTCATTATCATCGAAAAATAACAAATTGTAATGTCGTAACATTTTTTTTAATTAATTTAAAATTAAAAAAAAAATTAAAAAATTCAGAAAATCCACAAAATGTATGAGACGATTGTAAAATAGCAATCGTTCAATCGCAATCGTTCAGTCGACCATATTTGACAGTTCAACAAGTTACATGAAGCTAAAGTTGAATCGTCTTAACGACATCGTCCAGACGATTAAAGTTTTTATGTGTTACACGAAGCAATTCAACCTTTCAAACGACGTCGTCAAACTATCATATCGTCTTACGCGATGAAGGCCCTGTATTTTGTTCTTTTCTCTCTATTTAACAAATATGTACATATTCTGTATTTGCCATCGCTTTTTTTTGCAGAAATCAAATGCAAATACATGTAAATCCACCATTACCAGTCAGGTCAAATTCATATTTCTGTAAATGACGAGCATTTGACGAGCAAGTTGCCTGCAAGTTTTGAAATTTTGAATTGTATTTTTATTTATTTATCAATTTCGATTAAATGGACCGAAAAAAAAAAACAATAAATAATTGATTATGTAAGTGCAGCTGTCAAACCACTTTTGCTTGTTTTGGACTGCTTTTACACGAAAACGAGTTTTAATCTTTGTTTCTCTTTTGGCTTTCTTGCGATTGCATGGATACTTTAAAACACAGCGATTTTTAATAAAAGTTAACTATAGTTATGTTTTTTTTGCAAGTCCATAAGGAATTATAGAAAAACACGACATGGGGCCTAAGCGCTTTACATATAAATACAACTACTTAAGTCTATACGGACCTTTGAGTATATATATATATATTATATATACTCAAAGATATATATATATATATATATATATATATTATATTATATACTCAAAGATACGGACTTAGCTAAGTCTACATAACTTTCGAGACTTACAGCCCGGCCCGATTCTCTCCAAAGTCAGTGATGCCTCACAAGTCACAAGAAGAGGTGAAATTGATTTTGTGACTTTTTCGAATTTTGCCACTCAATCACAACTTGTGAGAGTAATAAAAACAATCGAAACTGTGATCTCCTTCAGAGCAGGTCACAACTCATGAGTTTTCAATGTTTTTGGATTGACATTCAGTATATTTTATAAAAAAATTTTCTAGATTTTTGAATAACTGTGAGTAAACAAAAATGGAAGTGGTCTTTGTTCTAGTGAATATTAGGTGTGTTTTTTTTGCAAGTCCATATAGAATTGTAAAAAAAAACGACATCGGGACTAAGCGCTTTACATGCAAATGCAACAACTACTTAAATCTATACAGAAGGTGTGTTTTTTTTACGCCTATATAAGGTGTGTTTTATTATCCACAAATCTATCTGGATCCGGATCTGGATCTTCCCTTGAAAATAAAACGATACGGATCTTAGTGACAGCAGTGTTATAAGTCCGTCTCTTTTTATCCTTGGGTTTGTAAATTTTCAATTATTTCTTGTCTTTTTTCTTTACACAATAGCTTACACTAACTTATCATAAAAGCCATCTACTCGCCAGTGTAATAACTCATTTTTGGATCTTTGAAATAGATCCCGATAGAAAACAGGATCCCAAATTGTTTTTGTAATACATGTTAAAACTTAATCCAGATCCGGATCCAGATAGATTTGTGAATAATAAAACGCACCTATAGGCGACGATAAATAAAACGCATCGGGGCATAAAAAAACTTGGCAGCACTGTGCTGTGGAATGACATTTTAAAACAAAAGAAATCTCATCTCTTTCTCTTTATCATATCTTCTATCAAACATTTTTGACATTTCCATCCTTCGTCGCAATATAAAAACATTAAATCGAAATAGAAGAGAATGGAGGTAAGTACAATTTTCATTGCATTGTTTCGCATAATTTATTTTGTATTTTATTTTTCAGATCATACTTATACTTACACCAATCGAGCTTTGGAACAGGCACCCAATATGCCTACTTTCATGAAGAAGATGAAACAACTTTCCATCTCGTGGACACTGCTCGCATACAAAAACCACCACATCAACGTGGTCGCTTCCGTGGAAATTTGAGGAACTCAAGATTCATGCGTAGAGGACGTAATTCTCGTGGAGGAATGCAGTCTGGTATGACTACCCTTGGCGGCAAGAATGTTAAGTCGCGCGATAATCGTCGTGGAATGGGAAAAAAATTCGGAATGCGTAATGCTCCACCGAAAATCCGTGATGCTTCTGTGGCTGTACGTGCAGATTGGTCGACTGTAGAGTCCATGCGACATAGTAACTTAAAGGATTGGTTTGCTGTGAATGACCGACAGTTTCCATTTCAAACAAAAGCTTAACCAGATTGCTTCAAGTACTGGTGCCGGTTCTGAAGTACCTCTTACGACTTTTATTGAAGAGGTATAGAAGATATTGAAGATATACAAATTTTATTATGAATACCCGTCTTACTATAAGGTGTCCGTTGGCCGCGACCCGTGAGCTCGCCGATATATACCTCAAACATCCTGGGAATGAGAGTTCTGATGATGAAGAGGGCAACGAGGAAAAATATGTTGGTTTTGCAGACGATGAAATGGAAGAACATAACTAACCAATTTATTGTTCAACGTAAAATCTCACAGCAAAAAAAAAACAATAAAACAGATACAATTTGAGCAGTAATTAATGTTTAATAATTTTCATTGGAGAACTGATGGGGTCAGTGCTTGTCTTGGTCACTGGGTACACAGTCAAATGTTTCTTGAAATTCAGAACATTAGGTGGTTTTTTTTAACAGATTTAGGAATGTAACCCTCGATAACATCTTCGCTAAGCGTTGGGGATTCATCGTTGGAATTGATTAAATCTGCATCTTTCTTGTGGCCAATCACTTGCACTGACAGGTTCCTGAGGTTATTACGTTCGTTCTCCAAAAGGAAGTCAATCAGATCCTGTTTGGTTAATGTTTTAAGAATTTCTACCTGACGCTTTCTTCTTTAGAAGATATTCCTCGCACGAAATCTCTGGAATCTGACATGTACGAGATTCAATCAAAGAAGTCTGCAAAAAAGTTATAATTAGGCTTTTAGTACAAGAAGAAAGATATATCAAAAAATGCAATGAAACCATTATTATAAGGCTTTCAGAATAAAAATAGCATTTTTTTTAATTTGAATATTTTTGAGCCCTCTTTAATATATTTAAATATAATTGTTTTTCCAGTGTTTTAAAGGTAGTATATGTATATTTATTACTATTATTATATACATATTATATTTATACTATTATCCTGAAAGTCTGATAATTGATTTGTTAGCATATTTATACATACATACTCACATCTTTGACTTTCTGATAATTTAAGGTAGTCAACACATACAATTTTTTAGTATAATTCTTTGAATATTCTTGAATTACTTCCAGTTATTTCAGGCAAGATTGTAAACTTTTCTACAAGCGGCCAACGAATGTTCTCTAACACACTCAAGCGAATATCTCCATTGTTTTACTTGATCAAGAGCCTTATTTTTAGATGTTCGAGATAACCGAATTGAATCACTGCCGGGTGATGATAAATTCATTTTAGGTGTCTCTTGTTTTATTAGGGTTATAGGTATTAAGTTATATTACATTGATAAGTTTTTCTGAATATTCTCAATTCTCATTCCGACTGTTCGGTAGCCAAATCATCACGATCGTGCATGTGTTGATGCTTGCCCAAATCCGTAGTGATTTCTCCGACTTCTGTGTAGATAACTGAACGTCGACGTGCTTCTTCTTGCCTATCGCATGCTTGAGATGAAAATGCAATAGAATGATCATTTCACCGTCACAAGGCTGAAAGAAGGCGCTCTTGGTGTTGTTGTATATAATGTCCACTTTGTCACCTCACACTGAGTAATATAACGAAAACCATTTGTGTGCGCTTCCAAGCTGCCAGTCATACGTTTGGTAACAATATTTGGACGAATGTATAAATCTTTAAGCTTGGGATTACCCTTGTTTTGGGACATTACAAAAAGTGTGTCTTGCTTTACAAGATCTTCTTTTTCGCGCTCTTCAGCTTCGCGTGTCTTAAAGCGTTTTTGGACCTCTTTGATGAGACGGAACGCATTATTAAGATTCGATTAGGGGGCTGAGATTTCACCTGGTTCTTTTGTGTTGGCACTGCGATAGGTTCTACAAATAAAAAAAAATGTCAATAAATTTTATATTTAATTAATTTTTTCAGAAAACTTACACTTTGATGAATGTGGCTTTGGGTTGTGGGTAAATTCCACCTTCATTGCGTCCCATTGTTGCAACAAGAAACAAAATATTTGAAACTAAACTAGATATTGGAATTTGGAAACTAAACTAGATATTTTGTGTGCAGCTGTCAACGTCAACTGAATAAAAACAAATTTCTTCTTGTTTTCTTTTATCTGACGTTTGTATACAATTCATCATTTTGGTAGCACAGTTTTAAGCCTCGATAAAAATTAAGCGCCGAAAATTCTCGGGGCATCGCTGATGCCCATATAGGCTTAGTTGTTGTTGCATTTAACATGTGAATTGTTTGCCCCAGGCATCGTTTTTTTTATCTTCGCCTATTGAAAAGGTAAAAAAACACACCTAGAGTTAGCTAAGACCAGATAATTATCGAGAGTTAATCTAAGACCCGATAAAAATGGTGATGCCAAAATAGTATTATCAGAGACGTCAAAAGTGAAGTTTTTGGATTGGTTGATGCTAGTCGTCAATAAGCTGACAAAAAATGTCAGCGTACACAGTGCTTCCAGCTATGTGGAAAAAAAGCTCCTAAATCCCGATGTCGTTTTTTTTTACAATTCTATATGGACTTGCAAAAAAAACACCTATTATGGCTGATCTTTCCCACGAAAACGAAAAGTAACATTTTTACATAAACAAAAATTTTTTAAAGAAACTAATCGTATCAAGAAGTTTGCAGCATCGACGGCTTTTAAAAACTTTGAGTGATCCATTCGCTCTCCAAAACAATACATTTATAAAGTAATTTCTTCATTTTGAATAATTAGCTTTTCAAATAATGACACTTAAAAATGTCACCATGCTGTCTGTGGTGAGTTTCGTTGTGAGTTTTCTTGTGACGATTAGGGGGAGAATACCAAAATGTTATCGAATCACAACAATCCTCACAGGGAATAGTAACAAGAGTTTGTGACTTGTGACTCCTCACAAGGGGGAGAATCGGGCTGTTAATCCAAGTCCTGATAAAAAAGGTGATGGCAATTTAATATCTATATGTTATCGATAGTTTGTTCGGAGAAGTCAAAAGTGACGTTTTTGGATGCTGGGGGTCAATTCTCTATCTGTGAAACTGTGAAGTGATAAGTTTTTTCACAACTTCACACACTATCCGATTCGCAGTTTATGAAAAAAAATTAATAAAATGTCAAAATATTTTCAAATATTAAATTTGTTTTCACACTTAAACGATTTTATGAAAAGCCCTGATAAAATATAAAAATTACAAAAACAAAATTACACTCAAAAATTAGTATCGTGTATCAAAAATGAGAACATTTCTCATTTTAGTACTGCTTAGTACATGTTTTGACAAACATTTATCAGAATGAGTTCCAGAATCGCATTTTGTGAGTTCATGAAATGTAAAAATGAAAAATGGCTGTAAAAACTGAAATGATAACTTTTTTATCACTTCACCGTTTCACAAATAGAGAATTGACCCCCTGGTTGATGTTATTACTCAATACAGTTGTTAACTTGTTAAGTGAAGTTGCATCGTTTAAAAGCAAGAAGCTTACCTATTCGTTTGCAGAGAAAGAAGTTATTGGCATCACTAATTATCTAAGCACATCTAGTACATTTCTACGTGCTGAAAACACCCAGCATAACTGGCGGAATTCATTCAAAAATTAAATTCCAACGCCAACAGAAACAGAAAAAGGCAAACAAGAAAGAAGCGTCGTCGTCGTTGTTTTACGAATAATTAGTTTGTTTTATTAATTCAAACTATTGCTTAAGTATTAATAAGAAAAGTATAAATAAAACACTTAACTAAAATGAGATTTGTCAAAAATATAGACAAACACTAATTAGGCTGATTTTATTTGAACTGAAATCTCAAAAAAAGTTGCATAAAAATGTCCTTAGAAGGTGCTAAATTAATTTGTCTGAAAGCCGATGATAATGGACAATTTGAAACTATTTCTGCCAATGGCAAAACTTTTAAATTTGGTTACTATATGGACTGTGATGTTATCCTTGAGCATCCCAACGCCATGGGATTGCAGTGTGTTATTAATTGTGATGCTTTTGGAAGGGTAATTTTATTATTTCTTCAATATTTTTGTTTGCTTTATTCTTGTTTTGTATCCCAAGGTCACTATTGAAAATCGATCCCTTGAACAACCTATCACACTAGATGGAAAAACATTATTTAAATTGCGTCCACTACTTCATAACACTGAAATTTGTATTTTTGATAAAAAGTATTTGTGGCAATTCGATGGCAACCCTGAGACCAAGGGATTTCAAATGGAAGATATCCACGATTTTACAACACCATCTAAACAAATAAAAAAACCCCAACAGCCGCCCAACTCTGAACCAGCTCGAAAGGTAAACTTTTCTGACAAAAACCATCAAAACTGATAATAGAATATTTTGTATTTGTTTTAGTGGCGTAGACCCTTACAGACCCGACTTACAATTCACAGGTAAGGAAGACTATTAATTATGAATGATTATATTTTAATTACATCTTATTATGTTTATGCTCTGTCCAATGGTCCAATTGCCAAAGTTGGGAGGTACACAAATTCTTTAAAGCGCTTTAATTTGAAAGTACATAGGTACTTATTTGTTTAACAAGAATCGAAGTACAGTGCAACCTTAATATGACGTAGGGTGATGGCACCTAAGGTCGGCCACCTCCAGTAGTCGGCCACTTCGTCGTAAAGTACAGCGTAATAGTTAAGGCCTTCGTTCAACTTCCAGGCAAAAAATATTTTCTAATAGGCTAACGGTTTTTCTTCCTGGGTGCAAAATTTCATTCAATTGCAGCTGCTGGTTTTCTTGTAGAAAATAAAAGTTTGCGTCAAGATTTCGTTCGTTGTGTTTTTATACTTTTTCGAACAAAAAAAATTAGTGGAAGTAAGTTTTTAAAACAGGTTTAATTGGCAAGATATTGAAGGTAGGTGCACTATGTGTTTATTTTTTATTTGTTTATAGTTTATATTTGAGTATTTTCGCTAAAAAACTTAAAAAATATTTTTTTGTTATTAACTACAAGGGGGGCCGGCCTCAGAAGACACTTTTTTTTCGATTCTTCTTAGCACGGCCCCCCCCCCGGCCGACTACTGAAAACTACTCATATTTAGTTTTTTTTCAACTGAGTATGCAAAGTGAAGGGAAATTGTATTCTCTTTTAATTCCCACAAACACTTTGAACAAATATTGCATGGTTTCATTAGTCGGCCGCCTGTTAACGTAAAGGGAGAAGGGGTGGCCGACTATAGACAACCAGTATTCTTAGGTCGGCCTATTACGATTTGTATGTAAGGCTATAGGATTAACATGTAAGATTTACTTAAATAACTTACTAGTGTTATTAAATTCTTGACAAAAAACTTGAATTAATAGTTTAAGTTATTAACAGTATATTTCTTGCCGCTAGTAGTAGATCCCTCGGGAGTCTCAGAACCAGATTTCTGCAAATTGTTGAGAGGTTGAGTGTTTTTCTCGAAAGCCGATTTGCATATCAGGGATGATGGAATTTTCACAGCAGAATTTCTTCAGTCTTCGGAAGACTACTTCTTCCAGTAAATTGCTGATGTTTTCGAGAATTAATATCAGCCTGTACTTGGAAACTAGGTTGGAAGCACCTTCCTTCGGAATTTGAACAATCTTTGATGTTTTCTCTTCTGGGAGAAGTAACAGTAATTCAAGCAGCTGTTTAAACTGTTTGTGAGGAAAGTCATTACGATTACTGCATGAGCAACCTTTTCAGGATGTAGTAGGAGACACCATCTGGCCCATTAGACTTTTTTGGCCATCTAGACTTTTTTGGACATCTTCTCTAGATTGGATAAATTTGAAACATCGGTGGAATCATTTGCTGGATTTATGATATTAAAATTGATCGTTCGAATTGTTTGTTGAACTGTTGCCTCAACTTCTTGTAATAAAGTTGAGTCAGTAGGTGGATACGGAGTGAAGTTTTCTTCAAAGTAGTCGGCTAACGCTTCCACCTTGTTTGGGGGAGAGGTAGCTTCAGTATCACTGCTGATGATGGTTTCCTGTATTTATGGCTGTTTTCCTATGGATCCTATTGATGTTTTAAAAGCATCACGTCCTGATTTACAATCTTTTCTGGTATTGGATATTATTGTGGTATTGAATAGAGTTCCGGAACATGATGTTGGCTTGCTGTAGATCATTACAAACTATCTGTAAGTTTCTGTTGGTTGTATTCAGTTCACTTTGATGGATCCGCTAGAGATGTTTTCTTATACCAATGAAGATATGAAAATTATTTCGGTTTAAGTGGAGTGATTGAATTTAAGGTGCGTTTCGCCTTGGAATTGTGGTCACTTGATTTTTTAATTGATTCGTTTTCTTAGAAGCTGGCAGTGAGCATAGAGACTCTGAAAGTACTCGGGAAGGTGCTGGTACCTATCCTTTGACGTTCTAGACTGTTTTTGCTTGTCCAAGGCATTAGATAAGGCATGTTAAAATTGACAATCGCTGCATTGATTTGGGTAGCCAGAAGATTCCTGTCTGAAGGTATAAGAGTTAAGATGTCTTCGATGTCCCTGTGAAGTCTATCAATATCCATCCGTCTGAAATTCTCAGGAACTTCTGTTGTAAAGTTTACGGGTTGGTTGAGATTGATCGACAGTTGAACAGCTTCATGATCCGTGTCACTGTGCAATAATGTACACATATAATTCATGAACAGTGTGTACTAGGTTCGAGGAAGCCAGGAAGAATTCCAGCGTTGAGGGTGTTCTGGGAAAGGTGGGTTTGTGTTGTGAAAAAATCACTAAAGAGTGCTTGTCATTGTTGCCGAACATGTTCCTGTTGTGTTTTGATAGTTATTAAATGCTAAAATGCTTCTTAGATACTTTTTACTATTGCAAATAGTATGAAAATATGAATTGTCGAATAGAGGCCGACTACTAGATACCTATGCGGCCGACTACTGAAACTGAAAGGGCCGACTACTCAAGAATCACACTTTCATCACCATAAAGGTAAATAATTTGTTTCATGTAGTAAATATACTTAATTCGTCTAGAATTTCCCAATCTACACATTTCAATTAATCATTAAAACTGATAACTCTATCAAAAACTTAAATAAGTGATTTTTAAACGCTAATCAAAGATAAAAAAAAAGTTAACTGGCCGACTACTGGTGCCATCACCCTACATACCTCAATATAACGAGTTCCTCGATTTAACAAATTCTTATTTCATATATATTTTGGATCAACGAAATTTATGAAATATTTTTGCATTATATATTGAGGGCTATCGTGAACAAAATTTCCCTCGGAGTTTTTCTCATCTTTGAAAATTGGAAACGAAAATTACTTGTGCACTGTTCATTGTAACTTTTAAGCTTGCGGCTGGCCTTTTGAAATGAGAGCAAGAGCCCCTATGAAACTTAATTCCCGATATCAATAAATTCGTAAGGAAATTTTCTACACTATTCAAGTTGATAATTTTGAATGTTGGGGAAAATTCTGAGGGAAATTTAATCCACGATAGCCATCATTGTGTACACATCTACATCTGCTCCATTCAAAAAACATTTGAAATGTTTGTATGGGTATTTATTGAAATTTACTATGTTTAAATGATTCATATATAAATTATCTATATTATTTTTCAAATCTAGAATTTATTAACTTTCTGAATTGCTTGACCTACTGTTTCTTGTGTTCTCTATCTATTTATATCTATCGAGCTGACACTATTAGACTTAACAATATTTAAAACATAACAATTAAGAATACATTGCATCGGATTCCTAATGTAACAAGCCTATTCATGATTTGACCTAAATAAGCTTATATATCTGTGGTGTTTGGTAAAAACATGATAACTGTAAAATAATTTGCTTTCTTATCTTCACAGGTTAATCGATTTTTTTAAAACTTGGAACATAATTTTTTGAAGAATATTCTCATAAATGTTCCAAATTTGAAGGAACTCAATCGACCCGCTTAGGAGTTAGCTCCATGTGAAGTGAACGTAAAAAGCGCAAATTATTTTATGGACTTATCACGTTTCTACCAAACACCACAGATATAAAGATTTCAGAGTAGGTATATGTGGATCTTTGAAATCTTTTGAGCTTCTTTTTAGAAAGCCTATCAATTAAAACTAAATTTATTGTCAAAGACAATTCCTAGGTCTTTTATTTTTTTAAAGTTAAGCTTTACATTTTGTTTGAATCCTCATTTTGTTCGAATCCTCATTCTTGTTTCCATCTAAAGACGAAAGCTCTTCGAAAACCTCTCGTTCGGTTAAAACAATTTTGCCGAGACTTGTGATTGGTTGAATGTTAAGATTATTTTTTAGGTTTGTTTTCTCAGGAATAAAATTGTACTGAAAAAATCGGTGTTGTTTTTATTTTAGATTTTAAACCCCACAAGTATTGACTACAGTATTCCCCGCTTAATTGCACTGACCATTTTGTCAGATTTTTCGGTCAATTATCCGGGTGGTTCAATTAACGAAACCCCGCTTAATTGACCGACCTGTTCAATTAAACGAAACCCGTATAATTGCACGAGTCGGTCAACTAAAAATTAAAATATTCATCCCAGAAATTTACTATGAACATTTCATTGTCAACTTACGAAAACCTTGAAAAAACTGAAAAAGAATACACACACAAAAATATTTGAACACGTTTTATTTAAAAAATAAACATACATACATACATAATTAAAACTATGAAACAGAAATAAATTATTCTTAAAAAAAAGTCACTTTTAGCTTCGAAAAGGATACAAAAAAATAATAAATACAATAGTATGTAGGTATGTACCTCGAAAGGCTCATAATGGTTATTTGCATACATTGGTTTGAAAAAATTTGTGATTTGATTTTGATTGATTATTTTGTTTTGAACAATGTCTTCTTGTTTTTCAGCTCAACTGTAAATTTATTTAGTGGTAAGAAGTATAAACGTAGAATTGCAATGTCCTGAAGAATTTCGAAAGTCGATGGTAATATGGCTTCAAATTCTTCTTTTTCTTAAACCGTTTTTAAAATTTCGGCGTCTGTTAAGCATTGTACTTAAGTATGTTGTCTATGACCACGATATCATTTTCCGGCTTCTCTTCATCTTGAATGATACCTGTCTTTTAAAAAACCACTTCAGACGTAGGTTAAGTAATAAAATATTTCTAATATTTGTTTCATTATAATCTTTTTGTACGTCCAATTATCCGAAAAATGTCCATATATTTTTTTTTTCGGGTGCATATTTTAAAGTTCAATTAACCGAGTAATTCAATTAAGCGGGGTTCAATTAACCATCTAAAAAGCTATGCTACTAATACGGGAAATTTTGCAATGCAACTTTTTCGGTCAATTAAGCGGGATGTTCAATTAAGCGAGGTGCAACTAAGCGGGGATTACTGTATATGCAAAACTTGTCCTATACGTAGTCGCGAGGTGAATAAACTACAGTTGAAACTCGATTATCCGGGATTCGATTAACCGGGACGCTCTATTATCCGTGATGAAAATATTTGACATAAAAAACTCAAATACAAAAGTTTATTATCCGTAAAAGAAACAAAAACATTTTCTGTCTCGACAATAAAGACAAATATATTTATTTAAACTCTTTATCATCCGTAATAAACTACTATCCGTAAAAGATGAAAACAAGACCTAAAAAATTGTTTCACTTCTAATAACTAACGGAATTTTGTATCTGTTGCATTAAGATATAACTTCGAAAAACATTTCACAACGAAGCTAAGCTGCAAAAAAGACTGGCTAGGCGAAACAGTAAACTACAGTCTTAAAGAAAATACCATCAAATCGTCACCTGAGTTCTATCTTGTTCAAAGTCCATTTTGGAAAATGTTGGGAAAACGATTTTTTAACTTCAGAAGTAAAATTTTTACTTAAATTTGAAAGAAAATACTGTGGAGTTTTTTTCTCCATTAAACTCAATAATTTTTGTTTGCAAAATGATTTATAAATCTAGGTTTTATTAAATCCTGAAATAGTTAAAAAATAAAATCAAGTGGGATGTCATTTTGGATATTGAACAACGTTGTATGGGCTGTAAACAAGTTGATTAAATTGGTGGATATTGAACAAAAAAGCTGAATATTGAACAAAATAGAAGCACTTAATAATTAAATCATTGAAACTACGAAAATACTATGAAAATAGAACAAAATATTCTAACTCATTCTTTGAGTTAAGCACTAGAACATAATGGGTGATCAGAAAAAATATTGCTGCTGCTCGGTAGGTAATGAAATTCAAAATTTGTTAAACATTTTTTTGAATTCACTTTTTACCCTTCTTTTTTCAGATTAATACATTATTTATTTTACATACAATTTTTAATTTAAATTTTGTTATTGTTTTAAACAAACTGGCGCAAAATTTTAATTAAATTAGTACGATGTAAAGCTGTTTTAGTATGATACTAAAATCGTCGAATACCTTTATTATTTTTTTAGTATCGTGCTATTTACAAACGCCACACAAGGACTTAGTTCTTTGCTCGAACTTTCATTGTTTTAGGTGCAATTTATTAAGAAAATTGCCTTAGCACGACAATAGTTAGAAAATTGTAAGAATTAAGAATGAGTTAGTAAACTACTTTAAATTTAGCAAATCGTTAAGAATTATCATACTAATACCTTAATAAAAGGCTGTTTAAAATTTTGCGCCACTGAGTTTTATTGTAATTGGTTTCTTATTATTTTTTCATAAAAATCGTTGTTTAAACCTAGTTTCATACTAACACAGATTTAACATCTTAATAATTCAACTAAAATTTTGTGCCATTATGATTTTATTTGTAATGCATTGAAAGAAGATCAGGGCTTGTTGCTCAGATCATACACATCATACATTTTATACAACATACAACATTTTTATACAACATACACATCATTCTGTTTCTCAGATTTCATTGGAAGTGTTGTATGACATTTGTTTTGTTGTATGATGTGTATGATTCTGACATTTCATTATTATTTGAGTGTGAGGTTAATATAAATCTCAATTTTTAGTGAAGACGTGTTGGAACTAGTTGAAATTAATATACGTGTCAGATGACGCCCTAAAATAATAAAAGAACCTGTTAATTTCAATCTTAAAGATCCATATTTTGTTGAAAAATTTAGATTGCCAAAAATTTTTAGTGGAAAAATTGGGAAGATCAATTGTGCGTTCAACTAATTGCAACGAAGCCTTGTCACCTTTGCAAAAAATATTGTTAGCCCTTCATTAGCTTGGAAATGGAATCCATTATCATGAAATCGGCATAATGCAAGCCCATAAGACAACCCCAATGAAATTACCTTTCTCTATGCCCTACAGGCTCTACCATGTTTTGTGAATGTCGAGCCAGAGTACTTCTCAAATAAATTTTGTTTCCCCAGCTTTGCCTGATGAAAACAATGTTGCTACATGTTACATGCAGCAGCCACTTTACAACAGAATTTTGTGCTGTATTAAATATATGATCATTTATAGGTAAATTTGCTGTATGATGTAAATGACACATTTCTGAGAAACAGAATCATACAACATTCCAATATTTCCAGTGTAATCTTCAGTCATACATTGTTGTATGACAGTGGATCATACAACAAAATTGAGAAACAGAAATCATACAGCAGAACTGTCAATATCATACAATGTATGATGTGTATGATCTGAGAAACAGGCCCCAGATTGTCGATATTGTATTTTTCTACATTGAAAGTAAACTTTTTTCTTGAAATTATTTTAGCTACTTTCTTTCACTTTGGTTCCGATCTTATCACAAATTTGGAATAAAACTGTCCTTTTTCAGAATTTTTTAAGCTAGGCGCGCAAATTCAATTTTTAGTTTCGCAACAGTTTGTGTTTTGACACAAACTAAACGATTGCCTAAAATGAGTTCGCTATTTTGTGTAACATATAATTATATGTTTTCTATAAGCAACCAAACAGTAGTGCAACTAAAAATTGAATGTGCGCGCCTAGCCTTAAGGTCCAAAATGAATCAAATATTTTCACACGTTCATCATAAGAAAATTTGGTGAAACAATTATGACTGCAACTAACGTTGCAAGCGAATGTCATTTGAATATTGCTTACCACCTTGACCCATCCATTTTTGTATATTTTGTTTCCACAAAAATGGTTTTCGATTTTTTTTTTACTCGATCCAGGGCTTCTCTTGGTGTAAAGCATGTAGTTTGTTTAGATAAAACGGAACCTTCTGCTGGTACTACATTTTCCAATGAAGGTACTGAAATGACTTCTTCAGATAAAGGAGGTATATTAGAATTCTGAATCATAGAATTCTGAAATACCAGATCCTGGATGAGCTGGATTTATCATACTGTAAGCGACAAATATTGTATTCAAAAACTGTCTAAAGATAAAAGGGTTTCTCAAAATACCTTAAAAGCGTTTGAAGATTACGCTCCAACTTTTCGCTTACATCATATTGTGCTTACAGCTTCCAATGTTATATCAGTATTAATTTTGTGTGGTACATTCCAGTGCAGTGATATTGAACAAAAATGCGGTTTTCCGTCCACATAACTTTTTTAATAGGATTTTGTTCAATAACATACAAAACTAAATGGATTAGATATGGACATTGAACAACAAAGAAATACATGGTAGTTTTTTTTAAAGTTAATATAAAATTGTTCAATTTCATATAAAAACAAAAAGCAGTGGTTGATTGAATAAAAAAGACACTCAAAATATTTAATAAAGTGGTTTATTGAACAAAATAGTTCTTCATAACTGTAAAACTAAAAGAGATAGAAAAAAATGGAGTACGCCATTCGAAAGAGCATGTTCGATTTATAAAAACTGCATTTCTAACTCAATTTCGCCAAAAATGGTCTTTTGAACAAGATAGAACTCAGGCGACGAAATGGTACACCGATAGATCGAGAACAGCTGAAGAGACTGGTGCTGGAGTTTTTGGGCCTAGAACTAAACTCTCCTTACCGATGGGATAGTTCACTAGCATATTCCAGGCAGAAGTAAATGCCATAGGCATATGTGCTGGAAGAAACCTCGATAGGAAATATAAAAACCAAAACATTGCCATCATATCAGACAGTCATGCTGCACTAAAAGCACTAAACTCCTACGCCATTAGTTCCAAACTTGTTTGGGAATGCGTGATAAAGCTTAATGAAATGGCAAGAATAACACTGTCACACTTCACTGGGTACAAGGCCAAGTTGGTGTCCAGGGCAACGAAGAGGCAGACTCCTTAGCAAAACTAGGTGAATCGACACCCCTTACAGGGCCAGAGCCCTACTGCGGAATAGGAGAAAACGTGATCAAAAACAAAATCAAAACAGAAGAGGAGGCAAATCAAAAATCTGGAAAGAACTCCCTAAGCTGAGACAGGCAAAACTCCTACTCGGGGACTACAACCGAGAGCGTTTTCTAACCTGCATTAGTTAGTAGGAATAACCTCAGGAAAATCACGAGGCTTCTCACAGGCCACTGTACGTTGAGAAGACACCTCAACATCCTTGGCCTGGTGAGCAGATTCTGCAACACTCACGAAGAGACACTTGACCACATACTGGGGAAATGTGATGCACTCGTGCATCAAAGGCACAGGTATCTGGGCAAGCACCACATAAAAGAGAGTGAATTATCATCCCTTAAAATACTCCAAATACTTTGATTCCTCAAAGGAACAAATTTGGAGGAAGAACTGTAATGATGAGCCAACCTCATCCAGTTCTAGATGGGGGACACAATAGATCTTTAGGTCGCAGTGTTTTTATACCCCAATTTATTCATTCATTCATTCATCTGTTGCATTGCATTTAATACACACAAAAAGAAGTAATGGGATAATACATTTTTGGGTTGTGGTTTGTGTTGTTTGTTATGGATTCTGTTCTGTTTTAGTTGGAAAATTTAAAGTGGCGCGTAGTGATAATGGCTTTTTCTGGGTTAAGTACAATAATAAAAGATCACGTAAAGTTTTATCACCCAGACGTAAATGACATAGTGATGTTTCCTGATGTACTTTCCACCAAACTGCACTTCTCTGATTCAGCCAATGGATAAAGGTGTCATTCGAAGCCTAAAGTGCCATTATCGCAAAGAGATTATTCGAAAGCTAGTAAGCTCAAAACAGGAACAATTTCTTTAAGTCATTTAACATCAAGAATGCTTTATGGGGTGTTTCTTAGTCCTGAAAATTATGGAGATGATAAATAACCCTCTTGACAAAGAGCCGGAAGTTCTTTCTAATCAATCCGCTGATATTACAAAAATTCCAATGGTTGATGCGATTAAGGCAAATTCTACACTTTCGCGTTTTTTAGAAGAGTCGAATTGTCCTGAAATAACACAACAGAATATAATGCATGTTCACCGAATAAACGTTTATTTACTCAAAGAAAAACAACGAGTAAAATTTCAACGCGAATAACGAAAAAACTATTTTTTTAATTTTTTCACTAAGCTCCTAGTAAACAAACTTTTGATTTTGTAATGTACATACTACAAACAATTTTTTTTTTTTTTTTTACAAAAAAAAAGTTCGATTATCCGTGATGTTCGATTTATTCGTGATGAACTCCATCCCGACCATCCCGGTTAATCGAGTTTCAACTAATTTGAATTTGTAGATAAATATATGTATATAATTTTTATTTGTATATCTTTTACAAAAACAGTATTTATTTTGTGGAATAAGATTAGTTATTACAATAGATTGCCTGTCAGGATTAAAAAGTTGATTATAAACACTTAGTTATTTAAAATGTAATAGTATCTATTGGCATAATGGTTAGTGCTTTGGACTGTCATGCAGAAGGTCTGGGGTTTGATTCTCTGCCGCTTCAAAAAAAAGTTTTTTTTCAGTGGTGTACTTCTACTTGCGAGGAATAGACAAATTCTTCAAGAGTATCCCTTAACATGAAATGTGCTGCTCATTAGCCGTTCGGAATCGGCAGAAAATTGTAGGTCCCCTCCAATCCTGGTAACACGCACAAAGGTTGAGAGTTGTAAGTCATTAGGTCCTGGTTATCTTCGAGCTGTTGCACCACCAAATTTATGTATTTATTTTTATTTAAAATGTTAAAAAGTGTGTGCGGAAGGGCACATAATTTCCCTAAGAAATATCATTTTACCCTTTTGGAGATATGTATGTAGATTTCAACGAAGTTTAGTTTCTTTTTGGAAGGCACTTCCATTGAGATTGACAAGGTAGCAGCAAATTTTAAAGATAAGTCAAATCATATCGAGGTTTTGATTCATAAATGTAGTTTTAATCATTGTGGAATTGGAAATACTTGCCCTTGCTGATAAAACCATTTCAATGTTTTTCCTTAAGCTTTGATTACAGAATTTTATGCAATCCTTGCCACTCATTTAAATTTATTTTGAAGGAAGTATAATTTCGACATACAGAACATAGTTGCCCGTTGTTTCTGTTAGGAATAAACATCTTTTTATAAAAATGTATATGTTCTCTACATCTCACACTTGAGCATGAGCACAGTGCAACATGAAAGTCTCGTAGCAATATTTTCATTTAAATACAGAACATGATCAACAGAAGAATAGTTAGACCTACTTATGTATAAGCTTCTAGAAATTTTTTTATTATAATATTTTCTTTTAACTTAGCAGAACGCGCGCACTCAAGGGGTTTATTACTACCCTTAAAGTGATTTACACTGTACGAGCATTAGGAGAACAAGGAAGGGTATAAATTAAATGCTTCTGCATTTGCGCAAGAAGCATTTTGGGACACTCTGCTTAGCAGAGATTTTTGTATTTGCATTTTGGAACTGTTTGCTTAGCAGAATTTGCGCAAGATATGCGTTTATGAATTTGCCCTTCTTTTACGTCAAATTTTGGCGACCGTTTAAGATATATGTATGTACATATATGGTTTTTGTATAGAAGAACTTGGCTCTTTTCTTAACATTTATGTTTTTGGCCTGATCTCACTCCGTTTTGCAAAGACTTAATATTTTGCCATGTCAAAATCTCGAAAGATACGGAAAGATAAAAGGGTGGACTCTACCTACTAAAATCAACTTTGTTTATAGCTTCCTATTTCTTTTGGTATATTTTCTTTTTGTTACTGGCTGTTTTGATTTGCGCTTCAATTGTTTCCTCTTGTCCTGGCAAGATATCTAACAATAACATACTTACCTTAATTATAAATTATAGTACCTACATCCGCTCAAAGTCATAAAAAAGCAATAATTGTTGAGGGTGCGATGATGTTTTGTTGCAATTTTAACTCCTTTTTTAAATGAAGGTAGCACACCAATTAATAGTCGTTTTATTAAAGTTCACATCACAGTTAAGAGTTTTTTTTATGTAAACTCATAATTTTTTCAGGTAGGTATGCAAATGTTTTCTTTTTTCATTCATGTTAACATAAACATAACATAGAGTACCAAATCGAGCTCTCTAGTTCTAAAGAAAAGTCATGAATTTTCAAGATGCATGTATAGTTTCAAAATGACAATAAAAAGACACTTTGAATGAAAAATCTTAGGTTTCCTATTTTTCGCTTTGAATGATGTACATTAAGCTATACCGCTCTACCAAATTTCATCATTCTACAGCAATCGGCAGTGCTCCATATAAATTAAACATTTTTTCAGAAAGTGGGCGGATACCACGCTCTCTGAATGGAAAACCTCAATTTTTATTTTTGCTCCTTTATATGCAATTTGATCCCTACTTTTCACCAAATTTCATTGTTCTACTGTAATCGAAAATGTGCCATATATAATTTACATCAGTTCTGAGGAAGTTGGCGGATACCAACCCCCGAATGAAAAACCTCAAATTTTATATTTTTGTCTTCGTATGCAATTTAAGCCCTACCGTTTTACCAAATTTCATCGTTTTACAGCAGTCGTAAGTGCTCCATTCAATCAACACCAATTCGGAGAAAGTAGGCGGATACCACGCCCCCTGAATGGAAAACCTCAAATTTTCCTCTGCTTGCATGACAAGACCTGCCGTTGTGTAAAATAACAAGATTCTACGATGTCGGGATGTGCTCCATAATTTTGATGATCTGTCAGTGAGTCAGTCAGTTACGGGTTTTGTGATTTTTGAAGACTTATATCTCAGGAACCGCTTATGCTAGAAAATTGAAATTTGATGAGGAGCCTGTCCCTCACTAGCTTAGCAAATATTTGGAATTTTAAGTTTCTGACTTTATTGGTACTGAAGATAGGGAGGGGTAAAAAATCGCCTGAGTTTGTTCCTGTTAAAAGGGTGTAGTGCCAGAACTTGGTTGGGCACTACCGTGCCCTTTGATGTACATTTACGTGGTATATTTATTACGTACTCATTTAAATTTGTTTTGATGGAAAATTTAAGTTAATGCTCGCAAATTTAAAGTAAATCAGCAACTTTTGAAAATATATTTTGCATTGAGGGACTGGTATTGCAACTCTGGCATTCTTCCACCATTCGTTGTCTGAATTAACATATTTTTAATTATTTGCGAAATTTTTTTGGTCGTGCAAACACTGATAAATTATCAGCTCTCAATGACCGACAGTATGGCTTTCGTAGCAATAGATCCAAAAGTGATCTGATGGTATATGTCACTGAACGGAGGCACAAATCATTACATCGTTTTGTAAAATTTAAGATTGTTGCGCTTATTATTCAAAAGCATTTGAAAAAGTTGGGCATCAAGCTCTTTTATCGAAAATGCGTGCATTCTGTATTGATGAATCTTTTCTTCATTGGATATGAAACTACCTTTCGAACCGCTGAATACAAGTTGTGTTGTATGGTTTTAAGCCTAAAACTCATGAAATAAAATGGGATCATTTTTGTCTCCGACTCTCTCTAATATTCATCAATAATCTTTTGTCTGAAACTTCGAATCCATTAAATTACATTGCTAACGAAAGTACTCTCAGCTTCAAATTTTCGTTTCCAGATGCTTGTTCTTCAGATGGGGATTAAGAACGGCAGGGTATGATAAACTCATTAAATTTTGATCTCGATAATATTGTTAAATGGCGAACCATAAACCGCTTAGAATTTAATGCTTGAAAAACCCAATGTTGTCTTCTGTTGTTGAAGCACAACACATCCCCCATGCCGCATATCTATAAGCGGCACTTGCATTGAGGAAACCGAATAGACCCCACCTTGTATGGTATGACCACCTATACGACATCGCCAAAATTGCTACTAGGTGTTTAGGTTTCTTTCTTTTTTACACCTTCTGATCTGGCTGTAATCTATAAGGCTTATATTTGTCAATTCCCATATTTGAGCAGGTGCTCTAATAACACACTTCAGTCTCTTGGCTAGAATAAAAAAACAGAGCTTTAGAAATGATAGGTGATAGAAGTATACTAGAAACATTTGAATCTCTCGAGAACCTTTTCAATGACGTTCGCCTATTTGAATAATCGTCTGAGATAAATTACTGATTTCCGTTTCTGTTCTTTGTTTCTCGTTTCGTATGATTTCTGCAGTGTTTTTAATAAAAGAAAACTTGATGGCCCTGCAGTATCTTGTAGAGGACGGTCGATCTTTGTTCTACACAATAATATCCTTGTTATTTGCTTTGAATTGATACCAAAGATGTCATGAACATATTAGCGTCCGAAGTTTCTTCATCATATCCCCATTTACTTCGATAACTCCTTCGAACCAATGAGTGTATTTTCTTTAAATGACTTTCTATGAACTGCGTTTCATCGACTTAAAAAATCAGGGGTGGAATCGGCTAAGGTGATAGTTGATATCAATTTTTTGATTGTCATTTTGACTATATCTCTATCATATTAATAAAGAAATGTAATTTAGTGATCACTTTACTCTTACGCGATACGGGTCCAGGTATAAAACGTTTCTTTACTTATCACAGTTTCTATTTGCTCAGAAATTAAATTGAGTTGGGGTATTCCCTTTCAAAATATCTTCGAAGATTTAGAACATCATGACATGACCATTAGTAATAAGTTCACTACACAACACCGAATAAGGAATTTCGATTGAATCCATTTCAATGTATTGAATGTACTACTTTACTTCACTTGACTTTCACTTATTGGTTCATCAAAGAGTTAAAATTTTTCTTACATACCTTGCACAAATGTACAATAACTCAATACTGCCTTTTTTTATACTCCTTTATATATAGATTTAAGTAAGAGGATAAACATTCTTATAATAATTATAAAACTTTAATATAAACACTTTTTTTTTATTTTTACCTGCCTGTACTTTTTGCGTGAAATAAAAAAACTAAAGGATTATCCCTAATCCTTTTCTTTATTTTGTATTAAGCTCTATCATACAATTCAAACTATCATAAAATAATGTATTTCATGTATTTTTTTTTAAGAAATTTGAGTTGAAAGTTGAAAAATTTTGCAGGCTTCGCAAAAATCGTATTTCTCAGACCTTGGTCAATGTATTAATTTTATTTTATTTTTAAATAATGATAAAATTTTTTTTTCTAATTTTCTGACAATTAGTACCGAGGAAATCAAACTTTTTGATAAACACTACTGTTAAGACGGATTCAGTGAGACAATTTTGAACATAAATCCCACATTTGCAAGTATCTGCAGCTGATTTTTTCTGTGCTTTAAATTAAAAGTTTAGAGCAGAGGCTGGTATATTTCGTTGCTTGGAGTCGGGTTATCTAAGAGTACTTAAATATAAAGCTAAAAAGGCTAGATCCAAAGACATAATGAACAGACAATTTTCGATTGGTTTAAGAAACCTACCTCATCTAGTCGACTTATAAATGTTTACTGAAATCAGGTTAAATTTAATACTGCCCAAAATTTTATTAACAGAGTGCTTCATCTTAATATCATCTTTAGATAGATAGATATTTTTATTTAATTTTGTTTTCAAATTACATTCTTAATTTACGTTATTAGATACAATACAGAAAAACAATATAAAATATAAATAATTTAAGTGGGCAACGGCGTTGCCGTCTGCCTTCGGTCAAAATTAAAATTAATATAATTAAAGATACCCTGTGTTCTCCCACTCTTTCGACACGGATATTATCAGCAATCAGGAATCATCGTAACTTCTCGTGCTACTAGGAAAATAATCCTTTCCTTGTTGTGAGCGGCACCTATTCGCAACAAAAAGTTAACGAGAATAGCTTTCAAAACTACTAGCACTCTTTAAGTCTTTATTGTTCACCAACACTGGACAAGTCTGACCTTGTTTATAAGATCAATTGTATAGGGAGAAATGGTATGGATTTTACCCAAACAAAAACTTCGGAATCGAATATCAGGCCACCGCTCTAAAATAATTAACGGGGGATCTAAAAAAAATGCGCTTTCCCTTCATTTTATAGAGGAGGACCATAAGCCTGACTTAGATAATGTCAGAACCTTGGATGTTGGGAGGCACCGTAATAAGAGAATGTTGCTGAAAATCAACACAAACCAGCTGATAAAGATAAAATAAAATTAGTATACACAAAAATAAAATTATGCATAGTTGCATAACAGTAAATTTTTTAAAAATTTTATTTTTGTAAAAATATTCTTTCTTTCATAAATTTATATTACTTATTTTAATATAATTAACTCTTTTTATAGTTTAATCTAGTTGCGAGACTCAACATAATTAAATATTTGTCTAGTAGAAAAAGCCATGTCCATGTAAATACTCTTTCATATCTCACAAAAATGTTAGTACTAAATCAAAATTGATTACGGACTTTATATTTATGGCCGTGCTCCAAAAACAACTCTAAAAATAACTCCCTATGGGAAGTTAATAATAAAACCAAGTTTTTTTTTTTTTATATTATACGCGCACTCAAAGGGTTATGACTACCCTTATAATGTTAAATACACAGTGCGAGCAATTAGGAAATTAGGATAGGATTAGAAAGGAGATACCGATGCACATTGGTTTTGAATGTCTGCACATTGAAATGACTGGGATATACTGAGCCAGGTAAAGCATTCCACATTCGTGTAGTGCGACTAAAAAAAGAATCTCTGTATTTGACAGTACGTCCGAAGTTGGGCTCAAGGGTAAACTGATGGGCATTCCTAGAAGTTCGGGTATTACGGTTGAATTGTTTAAGGTGAGGAATGCATCTGGCTATTTCACTAGAGCACTGTTTATGGAAATAGCGGTAAAATAATGTTAGACATGAAACATTGCGGCGGTGCTCGAGAGATACAAGTGTTTCAGTAAGACAACGGTCGCCTATCATTTTTATAGCTCTCTTTTGAATTCTGTCCAAGAGACTCAAGTGGGTTTTAGGAGCACCTGCCCATATATGGGAATTGTACTCGAGCTTCGGAAGAATAAAGGCTTTATATATAACAACCAGATCAGAAGGGGTAAAATACTTCTTGCATCGACGGAGGAAACCTAAACACTTAGCAGCGTTTTTGGCAACGTCAAATATGTGATCACTCCACAGAAGATGGTCTGTGATGTACATACCTAGAACCATCAAGCAGCTTGAAGAAGCATCAACGCCTTTCCTACAACACCACTGAATAACATCCTCGAAGAAGCAGGTCTTCCTTCTGTTGAACAACGTTTCCAAAATTTGATCGCAAAAAAAATGTTTTCAACAAATTCAATAATTGACCAAGACATCCACCAAACCATAAACCATAAAGGAAAAAAACGTATACCATCTGTATTAAGCACAATCCTCGACAATGCCCGAGAAAAGGAAATACAACCAAAAGCACCGAAAAAATCAGCTATAACATATCCCCCTTGGAAAATAAAGCCAGATTCCTTTCTACTGACTCTAGCTCAATACAACAAAACGAACACAAGCAATGCACTTTACCAAACTTTATTCTTGAGTATCCCGTCAGAACTAAAAAATCAACGCTGGATATGTATGTTCACAGATGGTTTCAAGTCAAAAGATAACATATCGTTTGCCACCACATTGGAATAGGATCATATTCTGAACATTGGTGTTCTCCCTGGTTACGTATCGATCTGCAAGCAACCCGGGCCAAATTATCGCATCAGTTTTCGAGTAATACGTGGCTGAATAATGTGAGTTTGGCATTACCGGTTACGTCATCGAGCAATCGAGTACCATAATTTGACATTTTCTCATCAGTAATCGAACAGAATTTTATTCGTTAGATGAACAGCCGGCTGAATTGATACAGGCGAATCTATAAACAAATCTTAAAGGTTACTTAACTTTAAAATACCTCTAAATAGCTCTTAAGTATGAAATCGGTATCTATAATCAATTTTCACATTTAAGTAACGTTAATTAAAGGCCTCTTAACTTAAACGCCATCAACCGCGTTTAAGGATCACTTAGAGGCATTTTAAAATGTATTTTGACATATCAATTGTCATCTTTGAAATTTTGAAGTTTCAAATTGTGAGTTTGTATTGTTTGTTGTGATATTTTAGAATTAGAAAATGCAAATAGTTAAGAAACCGAAAATTTGTATTGATTAAAGAACGTGTACGCGCAAAGAAATTTCGTCAACGCTTTCCGCTTAGCCTTTGAAGTGTTTGTATCGACACTAACTTTATTCCTCGTTGTTGGAAGAGAATCTGTGCATAAAATAATTTGTTTTGTAGTGTTGTGTATTATTGCAAATAAAATAAAAAAAGTTTTCTTGTCGGAAGCATTCCAATTTTTAGATCTTTTTCTTTTGTTTGTGGCGGCGGGTGTGGGTTTGTGTTCCATGGCCATTTTTTTTCTATTTCACAAATAAAAAAAGAGGCTGGGTGCGACCCACACTGATAACTTCCCATTTGTGGTCTTGAAAACTTTGTATTTAGTTTTTTTTCAAATAACCAAGTTTTCAGCGAAACAAACTTTAGCTGTAAAATTCAAACAAACATTATTTTAAGATTAAAAAGCATTTTAATTATTTAAAGAGATTTGAAATTGAGATTGTTGATGTATACCTAAGTTGTTGTTTGTTAAAACTGTCAATTCGATACTTGTCAAAATTTTACCATATGTTAATAATTGTATTATATCGATACCTTCCCGTAAGAATGTACTAAGCGACACTTTTTTCGAAAATGACTTTTTGATGAGGAAATATACTATATGTTAAGGACCACGTTTTGGGCTGGGTTTCGCCAACCTATTATGCATGAAAAGGAAACTAGAGTACAAATAAAAAAAATTATCAACTGCCATGTTTTCTCATTAAAATATTAATGTTGCCCCCTGAAATTTGTATTATCCGCCAAAAAAATTATGCTAAGCGGCATTAATAAAGATCTCATTGTCATGAGCAACAAAAAATTTTGTTAGATGTCACTTAGTTTAACCAAAATTGTATCTTAGCACACTGTGATTCAACTAGAACTTTCTTCGTTTTTTTCGTTTCCTGAACAATTTAAGAAATGTCGCTTAGTATACATTCTTACGGGAAGGTATCGATGTATAAAACAACATACTTTAGAAGGCACTATCGGTGTTCAATCCCAAGAAATTCGACTTGAAATACAATTTTAACTAGTTTTCACTAGAATTTTTAATAGTTTTTTTTATTAAAAAAAAAACTATTAATTCAATATTTGTCAACATTTTACCAATTGTACAAAATTATACTATTTATAAAATAAACTAAATTAGAAGTCAATATCACTACTAGTTCTCGAGAAATTTGAGTCGAAAAACAATTTTTACCAATTTTCAATAGAATTTTATATAGTTTTTTATTTTTTGTAAAAAAACTATAAACTGATTTTTTTTGCAATTTTCACCAGTTGTTAAACACATTATTTTTCGTAAAATAAAATTATTTTGAGTTTCAAATTGTTTTCCGTTCTTAGAATATCTGGGTTATGAAAATTTTTTTTTCAGTTTTTTTTGTTTAAAAAACTAACGGTATGTTCATTTTTTTCCAAATTCATTCCAAATCTGTATGACCTTATAATGAGTACACTAAATTTTATTTGAAATCAATAGCATTATTTTTTCGTGAGATATTTGAAACTAACCAAAATGTTTACTTTTTTTTTAAACCGTTATAGTGAAAAAACTACTCACTGAATTTTAATAAACGCCCTTTCAGCCTCTTTTGAAGTTATTATCTATCAAACAAAATTTATTTGAAGTCGATATCTTTACTCGTTCTTGAGATATCGACGACGAAAAATGGTACCAGAACGTACGGACGTACGAACGTACGCACGTACGAACGTACGAACGTACGAACGTACGAACGTACGTACACACACACACACAGACATCTCTCTAAAAATGATTGAAATAGCCTCTAGGGACCTTGAAACGTCGAGAAATGTCAAAAATTCCAATTTGACAAATCGGACCGATTACAATAACTCCCTATGGGAAGTTAAAAATGTGTTCCAAATATTTACTGATTGAAAGTGGCACAAAACAGCTGTGTTGTATAAAATGAAGCAGAATTTGTTTTTTTTTTTGTACTAGATTTTCACATTCTTTTACGTTACGTGACATAACCATTGTTTAGTTAAGTACCAACGAAGAATCGATTATAGATACGAATTGAAGTTTCGTCATTTAAAGGCAAATTAAATATTTAAGTATGCTTAACTAAATAACCTCTAAGATGCAGTTTAAGAAAATCTTATAGATACGGCTGATAGTGTGTAAGTATTTGCTGTGAATTCTGGAGTAAAACGTAAGAATTATGGTACCTATTTATTGTTTTTTTTCATTTTATTTTTACGAAATTTATGTTTTTTAAACAAAATTAATCAACAAGAAAATTTATTGGTGATTTAGCAAAAAACATATTGCCAAATTGTCAGCACGGGAAGGCCGATTTGAAGGAAGATTTGTAGAAATATCCTCAAATACTTATAATTAAAACTGAAAAACTCGAAAACATTGTTTTTTTTTACCGAAGAATGAAATTTATTTGTCCAAAAACAAATGAAATGAAATGAACACAAATTCCAATATCTGTCAACCAAAAAAGACTCGATAAAAACGAATAGAGACTCGATGTAGTAGAATATAATTACTACAATTTGAAATAGTTAAACGATACGTTAAACTACGAATGCCATCATGCCAAAGAGGTCACTAGTTCATTTGATCACTGATGGTTCTCAGTCACTCGGCCACTAAAGTTTTGATAGTAATCAATCCTGAAAGCAATTAAAATTCCGAATAACCAATCAGAACTTATTTCCGCTATTAGGGATAAAGCAATAATGATGCCAAAGAAAATAAAACTGGGGCCGAATTACCGCATCAGTTATCGAGTCATACGTGACTGAATTATGTAAATTTGGCATTACCGCTCACGTTATCGAGCAGTCTAGTACAATAATTTGACATTCTCTCATCAGTTATCGAACTGAATTTTATTCGTCAGATGAGAAGCCGACTGATAGAACGTACATATTTTATTTGAATTCCGGATTAAAATGTAAGAATTATTGTATTTATTGTTTTTCATTTTATTTTCACGAAATTTATCTTATGTAGGTCTAATTTAAACAAAATAAATCAACAACAAAAAATTATAATGGCAGAATTTATGTCAAAACATAATGATTTGGCAAAAAACATAGCTTCTTCATCTTCTGGTTGATGTGAATTAAATGTTAGTTATTATGTACATACATATGTATGTACGTATAAAAATATTTTTTAAATCCTTACCATCTGAATCGCTTGATAAAAAGAAATAATCCATTTTTAGTGGATATTTAGAAATATCCTCAAATCCTTGTAATAAAAACTGGAAACTCGCGAAAAATTTGTTGTTTTTACAAAAAAATGAAATTTGTTTGTCCAAAAATAAATTAAATGAATACAAATTTCATCTGTCAAACAAGAAAGACTCGATAAAAATCAATAGAGACTCGATGTAGTAGAATAGAATTACTACAATTTAAAATAGTTACACGATACGTTAGTCTACGAATGCCATCATGCCAAAGTGCTCACTAGTTCATTCGATAACTGATGAGACTCACTCACTCGATCACGGAAGCGGTGATTTGGCCCCTGAAGTTGGCCCTCAGGCCATGCTTATATACGTGGAAACGAAGAAGCCAATAAAGCCGCAACGTCTACTATCAAAGCACCTGTATATAAATTCAGCATATTCACCAGGAAAGACCTGAAAAAGAATATACATAACACTTGGAAAAGAAAACAAGAAAATGAATGGAGCCTTTACCACCACCATTACAAGAAAGTAAATGATAACAAACTCCCCCTCACTTCCCAAACAAACGTGTCAAAACAAAAAACCTCTAATTTCATCCGCTTAAGACTTGGTCACACCGCAACCACTCATCAACACCTTTTAAGCAAAACCAATCCGCCAATATGTAATACCTGCAATACATCATTGAATATTACTCATCTCCTGGAAAGCACTACATCCAATCCAGTCCTTTCATCAATTTTCAAAAATATATCAATCTATGAAATATTAAAAAATCCCAACTGCACAAATATCGAAAATGTTAATAAATTAATCACAATTCTGAACTTAAATATATAACGACTTTATAACAAGCAGAGCCTATGGTCCTAGCTGCGATAGGCTCCCTACTTTGTATGTACATTATCTTGTAATTTTAATTACTAGCTAATAAATTATAATAATAGTTTAACTTTGATTAATCTCGTGTATAAATTGGATAAATGCCGTGATAGCAACAAGTCTGTTTAATTTTTTGTAACTGTAATTGATATTTGTATAATAATTTTATAGATTGTTGTCTGATAAAGATTGTATTCATGCTGGAAACGTCGTTCATCACATTTTTTACTTGCGACTTATAGGTACTATTAGGCAAAATATGCATTCGGAAAAAAAATCGAACTCGAGATTTTGATCAAAGTTGACATTACGATGATAGCGAAGACCAAAAAAGTGGGTCTCGCAATTCTGTATCTGTCTGTCTAACTGTCCGTTCGATTGCAGCTAAACGGCTCGGCCAATTTTCTTCAAACTTGGTAGATATGGGTTTTAATTTTTTCCCCCCGGATGTTTTTTGATTTGATTTTTTATGGCCAAAAATAACGGTACTTGCCATACGAATTTTTTTCGAAATTTTATAAATATTTTTTTTTCTCAAAAACTGTTCCACAGATTAAAAAAAAAAATCATAAAATTTCTTTTAGTTAAACCTACACAGAGCGTCAAAAGTGAGTAAACACCTTAATGATTTTTTGAGTTACATGGAATTGAAACCAAAAAATAAGCAAAAATTGATTTCCAATAATACAAAATAAAACTTTTATTTAATAGCAATAAATCAAAACCAAAATAAAAATTCAAAAAATTAACTAATGCATTTTTACCCAATAAAAACTAAATAAACTTCATATTTTACGCGTCAAAAGTAAGTAAACATCTGTTATATCTTAAAATTATTTATAAATATAGTACCTCAAGTAAAAAGCTAGGTATTTCATTTGATCACCTTTAGACTTCATAACATCTCTTAGTCAGCGTGACATGGAAACAACAATACTATTTCTAACATCGGAGGATATTTGGGACAGTTTTTCAATTAAAGCCTTTTAAGGTCATCTTTGTTCTTGATGGCCCGTTTGTGAAATTTTCCGGTCCAAAAGATCCCATAAATGTTGTGAGGGCCTTAGGTGTAGCGATTGGGGACGGTGGTGGAGGTGCTTTGAAGTCCTATAAAGTATTCATTTTTTAAGGAACTGCGAGGTATGCTTAGGATTATTGTCTTACTAAGGGCCATTTGCTGAAACTAAACTTAAATATTTATGTTCTACTTTTTCCTCTACGCAAACTGTCACATAAGCGTTTATGTGGAACATAAGGATTTATGTTCTGTATCAGCAAATGGGCATAAGAAATCCAATTGTTAAGCATCCCTAATTTGCGTAAGGTCGGTTGAAGGTTATTGCTTAGGATGTTTAGATGGTTTTGATTATTCATTGTACTTTCAATGAAACAAGATTCCCGATCGAATATGTTGCCATACATCTCCACACCATCATGTTTTACTGTGCTTCTTATATTCTGTTTATGATGTTTTCGTACTTCTGACGCGTTAATATGGAGTATGTTTAGTTTTTACTAGGAAAAATTGTAAGAAGCTGTATTTTGAATTTTTATTTGTATTTTGATTTATTTTTATTATTAGAATCTATTGTTTATTTGTTTGTTCGAATTCCATGTAACTCCAGAAATCATATTGGTGCTTACTTACTTTTGACGCTCACTGTAGTTAATGGTTGAAAAAAAAATTCCAAGATATGATTATTTTTGGTACCCCCCTTGGAACCATTTTGTTTTGTTTTTGATTTTCTCTAAAACGGTACCACCGATTTTGATCATTTTTTTTTATGTTAAGGTTCCCCAGCAGTTTCAATATTATTGTGTATTGAAATTTTCAAAAAAATTTTTTTTTGATATTTAAAAAAAATTTCAAATTTTTTTTTGAAAACTCAATATTTCGAAAACCCCATGCTCGATTTTTTTAAATCTTGATAAATAAAAGTTTTTTAATATAAATTATAAGATTTAAGAAAAAAATCTGTTTTACCTAAAAATAACGGTACCCTCCATACAAATGTTAAAAAATGGTTTACGAAAATCGTATTTTTCTCGAAAACGGTTCCGTGAATTTTACTTAAATTTTTTTTCTTTCAATTAATTTTTAAGATCTATAATTTAATAAAAAAATTTTGAAAACAAGATATTACTAACTGTACCTACCATAGATCGATTTTTTAAAATTTTGAATTTCTCATTATCGGCATAACGGATTTTAATGAAATTTTTTAGAGAGAAGCTTCTAAAAAGTTTAAAAAACATTGCATTTCAAAACTTTAAGAAAAATATTTTTTTGAATTTTGAAAAAAATAATCGTTTTTTTTTTTTTTTTGAAAATTCAATATAAATAAAGGGCCCAATATTTTTTTTGTTAATTTAATTTTTATTGAAACAATAATAAAAACTTTAAATTGGCGTACCAAAATTTTTTCTTAAAAATGTTTTAAAAATTTTGTATATATAAAAGCTTATTTTTTAAGAAACCACTACAAAGACTTATTTTTGTTCTTGCATGAATCACATGGCATTCTATTTTTACCTCCAACTACTAAAGAAGTTGTTTTAGTCGTTTAAAAAAATAATTTTTATGCATATGAACAGTTTTTCTCTAATAACATTCATTTTTGAAATTCTTAGTCTATTACATAGGAGAATGTTCGTGCGACCCAGTCGTGCATTTTATTTTTATTTACCTTGAGCCTGCTTCAAAAAACTTTTTATATAAGTTTAAAGTAGTTTTACTAACTCTTTCTTAATTTGAAATATTTTTAACACATTAATGTCAATACGTGCAGAAAACGAAGTAAACAAATATTTTTTGACGTTTATAAATGTTGAAAGCCACATAAAGTTAGCATCATATTAAAAAATTAAATAGCTATTTAATGACTTTAACTTAAATAAAATGTTAGAGAAGTTTGATGCTAAACTCAATAAAAATTTGCAAAATTGTCGTTTTAAACAAGAATTATACTAAAACAGTTTTAACATCGCACTTATTGCGCCAGTCTTGCCACATCAAACAAAAAATTGCACAGCAGTTCATTGAAAAAGAAACAGTAGATTGGACCTTTCCGCAGTAAATTTTGTAAAACACACAAAGTATGTATACAAACAAAAATAAAGAAAATCATAAATTAATCATTTAAATTTGTTTTGTGAACTCGCCATTTGCAAATTTAAAATTTCTTCAAGAGCCCGGTAGAGTAATGTCCACTAACCGTTTTTGTGTCATTATTCATTTCCTCACAAACATTAACATTTTTTTTCGCGGCGCATGGAATTTGATTTTTTTTGTTTTATCTACATCCTTAACTTTCGGTAGTAAATATAACCTTGATGAATTTACCGAATCATTTTGAAACTGCTCCATTTTTTGCCATCGATAATTTCTTTTCTGTTTTGGGAATCATTTTTGAAATGTATAATCCTAAAACCAAATCTCCAAACTGACAGCTAGGAATTGTTTAAATATTAGTACAAAGGGGTAAATTTGCGAAAAATTCGATTTTAAACCATTTTTTTTGTTGCACAATTAAATGCAAACATTTCTAAAATCGGACCTTTTGATAAATTCAAATCGAAAATTGATTCTTATTGTATCAATGGAAAACCATATAAGGGAGTTAGCAGTTACAAAACAGAGAAGCAAAACAAATAAAACAGATGTTTCTATGTTTCAAATTATTATGTGATGTAAAAATTTCTTGCGTTTACACAAAATGTACGGCTGATTATTTTGTTAATGTTTTTATTATAGAAGTTAAAGAGTAGTCATTTCGAAAAAATTGCAATTGAATTAACTATTTGGCAGTAAATTTATTTTTTGCGAAAATTACTGCAATTGCAGCAAAGTAAGTGCACCACTGATAAACACAATATGAAGTGAGCCGCGGTTTAATATAGACTTACTTATTTTTTTTAGTGTGAAAATTTGGTCATTCTTTTGATTTTTAAAGTGATTCAGAAATTAATTCATTACTTATTCAAATTATAATTTATTATTTATTACGATCGTCAATTATAAATTGATAAATGTTAAAACTCGAATAACTAACTGATAAAAGTTTTGGTTATGAATGTTGATATAGGTTTAATCAATTCCGTTACTAAATTCCAATATTTATCAGTTATCAATTATTAATAGATATTCGTTGTATGTTAACAATTATATTGTATTAAACATTTTTTTTTTAAACTTTTATTTGACTCGTAATTTCATGTTCTTTTTTTTCAAGTTTCGCTTATTGCATCAAAGCCGGCGAAAGTCCAATAGACATTGACACCACTACCGATGAGAATAAACCTTTGAACATTCACGAACAAATAATAGATGCTGACATAGCACCAAATAAAAGACTGTCCACATCCCCAACTCCCCCAGAGAATATTTTAGATTTAATCAATTTGAATACACCAAAGCAAAGACCTTTCAGTCGGAAAGATCAACCACTAAGCTGTTGCAAACTGTCTGAAACTGTGATCACTTCATACTCACCACGCGAAACTGGTATACGCCAAGAGAAATCTTTTGCAATTGTGCAATCACCTCTAACAGCAAGTAAAGTTAAATTAGCAGATACAAATCTAGGGCCGTTTTATGATATTGCTTCGCCACAAACAATACAAAACTGTCGTTCTTCTATGCACCTGATTGATCTTACAACTCCGAAAAAACTAAAACCTCCGGCATCCTCTCCAATTCGAACTCTTCTCAAATCGACTCTGAAAAAGAACCTTCCCAAGGGAAAATCACCTCAAACACCACAGAAGTATACAAAAGTAATTGACTCATCAACTCCTGGAAGTTCAAATACTGTTTACAGCGTGCGTTCTACTGACGATGAAAGTATAATCATACTTTCTGACGATTGCAGCGGCTCTCCATCACCAATAGCAAAAACACCACCTCGAGCGCGGACTCCTCAGTCGCTTATGAAACGCGCCATACTTAGTAGTGCGAAAAAAGTCGCCATAAATAAGAAATTCCTTAATCTGACTGGATCTAAACAAACTTTTACGCCGACAACTTCAAAAAATCCTAGCGCAACAAGATTTCAAAGTCAAAGCACTCCGCAAAGAAAATCTCTTGGAAGGTGTCCATCTTCTGCTGAGAGTCTCTCTGCAGGAAAACTACGTAGATCTTTAATAACTTCAACACCATTTCGCCAAAGAGCTGAAATGGCTCCAGCAAGTACATCAAGGCGTTCTTTGTTAATTAATACTCAGTCTAGTCCTAAAAAAGAAAGCAGGAATTCCCTGATGCTTAAGCAAGCTCTTTCGATGACACACACTAAACCAAGCATGACTCAGAAACGTAATTCAGTTACATGTATGAAAATCCAAAACAAACCAACAACATCAGTTTCATTTATACAACACGTTGAAAAAGAAGAACAAACAAATATCGATGAAGTTGACCAATTGGTCAATCATACATTTACAATTGAAGAAGACAGTAAGAATGATATTGAATTGCAACAGGTTGAGAGTTCTAATCGCAAAGATGCAACATTTTCACCTGAAAAAGAGAAATTTGAAGAGGAATGTCTATTGCAATCGAAAGTCCTATTGTCTGCAGCAAGCTTATCCACCCAAGGGATATCAACAATATCATCGGAATCTGTACCTGTACCTTCAAAAACTGATTCAGTAATTATTACTTCTCTAGAAAGGCCAACTGGATCCGTTGTCTTACATTCCGCAGATAAATCTAAAGGTCAAGCATTACTCGAAACAGATGCTAAACTCTCCGATTCATTGTCTGTTGTTTCACAGGTAAAAATTATATCTGACAATCAAATACAATTAGACAAAGAATTTCGTGAAGAGCTTGTTGCCGATAAAAATAAAGATCAACAGTCACCTCAATCTTCAAAAATAAATGAAAGTCTAACTGGAAAAGATTGTCAAAGCATACGGGAGGAAACAGATTATGACTTTGATGGTGTGGATGAGATCTTTAAGACTCCTAAAGCCAAAAACATAATGATTCTCAGTTCGCCGAAAAGTATAAGTCTTCAAAAACAAACTTCAGATTCGGTGGAGTTAATTCATTCGAGTGAATTTGATTTTAGTGCAAATCTAGATGAACTCTTCCAAACTCCTCAAAGCGAATTTATAACCAGACGTGTTGATGAGGCTACTCCAGTTACGGATGCTCCTATTGAAGCTCTATCACCAGAAGAAGCCTTCGATATGCTTGTTGGAAGACCGATTGTAAAAATAAGATATGCACGAAAGACACCAATGAAGAAACGAGAGCTGTCTCCACTGAAAATGTCAAATGATCCGAACGTACCGAAAACCGACATTGAGGAATGGATAGATAGTGTCAATGATCTATTGGAAGATTCTCAAGGTGAAGATGAAATGTCTTATTTCACATCAACAATAGATGATATTTCTTGTGATCCTCTAATGACTCACTCGGCTGCAGGAAGCTCGAATACAAACAAAACATTAAAAGTATTGAACACACCAAGGGACGAATTCGAGATGACAATTAAAGAAGAAAATGCAGAAGGAAAGAACAAATCAAATTCTAATTATCTGAAAGACCCACTGGAAATGACTGTTTCCAGATCACTATCGCCGAATATAAGTGGAATAGGTTTGTTAGATCATACTTCAGAATCGATTTTTTCGGAGACGCTGGCTGTTTCCGATGATTCATCATTAAAAGAAACTGAAAAAACATTAAAACTTTCTAATGATCAGATCGAAACAACCCTAAAAAATAATGAAAAACTATGTAACGTATCACAGGAAGACAAAGCGCGCAGGGAAATTGAAGAAGCCTTTACCAATTTCGAAAAACAACGAAAGGCCCTAGATGAGAAGAGACTGGCTTCAACGCCAGAGCCAAAGAAGCCATCGATTTCGAGAATTGCCAAAAGAATAACTATGGGAAATCAACTATCTTCAGATCTAACATTTGATCTAAATGAGTTTAAAGTAGTACAAACGGAACAAAAGAATCAATTAAATGATGTAAGGCTTGTTGAATCTGTAAGTGAAAATGTGAAAAAAGAAATGAGAAATCCGGGGCATGAGTTTGACCTTGACCCGCACGGTTGTGAAATAGAAATGTCATTGCACAAGACTTTAGTATCAGAAGAAAAACTTGCTTCAGATAACAGAAAGCCCGAACGGTTTATGGGATTAGAATTCGATCTCAATACAAAAAATATGGGGCTGTTGGAGAATAAAATAGTTGTCAAATCAGATACTCCGAAAACTTTACCTACAAACTTTTCTGAACAACAAGTTGCACCAGAACAAAAAGAGATTTCATCCATCTTCCAAGTCAAACGAGGGTTGGAACTAGCCTTTGAGAACTTTGAAGAACGGCCAGAATTTTCCGAGAAGCGGAAAGTCAAGACACCAGAACCCAAGAAGGTTAAAATTAAAGATCATAGAAGAACGCTCGACAGTGCGCTTGTCCCAGAAGTTAGACTAGATCTACAAGCAGCAAAGGCTGAACGAGAGTTGGAACTTGCTTTTGAGAACTTTGAAGAACAGCCAGAATATTCGGAGGAGCGGGTAGTCAAGACACCTGAACCCAAGAAGGTCAAAATTAAAGATCATAGAAGAACGGTCGGCAGTGCGCTTGTCTCAGAAGTTAGACTAGATCTACAAGCAGCGAAGGCGGAACGAGAGTTGGAATTGGCTTTTGAGGACTTTGAAGAACAGCCAGAGTATTCGGAGAAGCGGGTAGTCAAGACACCAGAACCCAAGAAGGTTACCGTTAAAGATCATAGAAGAACGGTCGGCAGTGCGCTTGTTTCAGAAGTTAGACTAGATCTACAAGCAGCGAAGGCGGAACGAGAGTTGGAATTGGCTTTTGAGAATTTTGAAGAACAGCCAGAGTATTCGGAGAAGCGGGTAGTCAAGACACCAGAACCCAAGAAGGTTAAAATTAAAGATCATAGAAGAACGCTCGGCAGCTCGTTTGTCCCAGAAGTTAGACTAGATCTACAAGCAGCGAAGGCTGAACGAGAGTTGGAACTGGCCTTTGAGAACTTTGAAGAACAGCCAGAATTTTCGGAGAAGCGGATAGTCAAGACACCAGAACCCAAGAAGTTTACCCTTAAAGATCATAGAAGAACGCTCGGCAGCTCGCTTGTCCCAGAAGTTAGACTAGATCTACAAGCAGCGAAGGCTGAACGAGAGTTGGAACTGGCCTTTGAGAACTTTGAAGAACAGCCAGAATTTTCGGATGAGCGGATAGTCAAGACACCAGAACCCAAGAAGTTTACCGTTAAAGATCATAGAAGAACGCTCGGCAGCGCGCTAGTGCCAGAAGTTAGACTAGATCTACAAGCAGCGAAGGCGGAACGAGAGTTGGAATTGGCTTTTGAGAATTTTGAAGAACAGCCAGAATATTCGGAGAAGCGGGTAGTCAAGACACCAGAACCCAAGAAGTTTACCCTTAAAGATCATAGAAGAACGCTCGGCAGCTCGCTTGTCCCAGAAGTTAGACTAGATCTACAAGCAGCGAAGGCGGAACGAGAGTTGGAATTGGCTTTTGAGAATTTTGAAGAACAGCCAGAATATTCGGAGAAGCGGTTAGTCAAGACACCAGAACCCAAGAAGTTTACCCTTAAAGATCATAGAAGAACGCTCGGCAGCTCGCTTGTCCCAGAAGTTAGACTAGATCTACAAGCAGCGAAGGCTGAACGAGAGGAGTTGGAACTGGCCTTTGAGAACTTTGAAGAACAGCCAGAATTTTCGGAGAAGCGGATAGTCAAGACACCAGAACCCAAAAAGATTACCGTTAAAGATCATAGAAGAACGCTCGGCAGCGCGCTAGTGCCAGAAGGTAGACTAGATCTACAAGCAGCGAAGGCTGAACGAGAGTTGGAACTGGCCTTTGAGAACTTTGAAGAACAGCCTGAATTTTCGGAGAAGCGGATAGTCAAGACACCAGAACCCAAGAAGTTTACCGTTAAAGATCATAGAAGGACGCTCGGCAGCGCGCTAGTGCCAGAAGTTAGACTAGATCTACAAGCAGCGAAGGCTGAACGAGAGTTGGAACTGGCCTTTGAGAACTTTGAAGAACAGCCAGAATATTCGGAGAAGCGGGTAGTCAAGACACCAGAACCCAAGAAGGTTAAAATTAAAGATCATAGAAGAACGCTCGGCAGCGCGCTAGTGCCAGAAGTTAGACTAGATCTACAAGCAGCGAAGGCGGAACGAGAGTTGGAATTGGCTTTTGAGAATTTTGAAGAACAGCCAGAATATTCGGAGAAGCGGGTAGTCAAGACACCAGAACCCAAGAAGGTTACCCTTAAAGATCATAGAAGAACGCTCGGCAGCTCGCTTGTCCCAGAAGTTAGACTAGATCTACAAGCAGCGAAGGCTGAACGAGAGTTGGAACTGGCCTTTGAGAACTTTGAAGAACGGCCAGAATTTTCGGAGAAGCGGATAGTCAAGACACCAGAACCCAAGAAGGTTAAAATTAAAGATCATAGAAGAACGCTCGGCAGCGCGCTAGTGCCAGAAGTTAGACTAGATCTACAAGCAGCGAAGGCGGAACGAGAGTTGGAATTGGCTTTTGAGAATTTTGAAGAACAGCCAGAATATTCGGAGAAGCGGGTAGTCAAGACACCAGAACCCAAGAAGGTTACCCTTAAAGATCATAGAAGAACGCTCGGCAGCTCGCTTGTCCCAGAAGTTAGACTAGATCTACAAGCAGCGAAGGCTGAACGAGAGTTGGAACTGGCCTTTGAGAACTTTGAAGAACAGCCAGAATATTCGGAGGAGCGGGTAGTCAAGACACCAGAACCCAAGAAGGTCAAAATTAAAGATCATAGAAGAACGGTCGGCAGTGCGCTTGTCCCAGAAGTTAGACTAGATCTGCAAGCAGCGAAGGCTGAACGAGAGTTGGAATTGGCTTTTGAGAACTTTGAAGAACAGCCAGAATATTCGGAGGAGCGGGTAGTCAAGACACCAGAACCCACGAAGGTCAAAATTAAAGATCATAGAAGAACGGTCGGCAGTGCGCTTGTCCCAGAAGTTAGACTAGATCTGCAAGCAGCGAAGGCTGAACGAGAGTTGGAATTGGCTTTTGAGAACTTTGAAGAACAGCCAGAGTATTCAGAGGAGCGGGTAGTCAAGACACCAGAACCCAAGAAGGTCAAAATTAAAGATCATAGAAGAACGGTCGGCAGTGTGCTTGTCCCAGAAGTTAGACTAGATCTGCAAGCAGCAAAGGCTGAACGAGAGTTGGAACTGGCCTTTGAGAACTTTGTAGAACAGCCAAAATATTCGGATGAGCGGGTAGTCAAGACACCAGAACCCAAGAAGGTTAAAATTAAAGACCATAGAAGAACGGTCGGCAGTGCGCTTGTCCCAGAAGTTAGACTAGATCTGCAATCGACCAAGCTTGATCGGAAATTGAAATTGGCTTTCGAGAATTTAAATGAGCAACCAGAGTTTTCAGAACAGCCAGTAGTCAAGCCACCAGAACATAAGAATGTGCCGGTAGTTAAAACATCAGAAGCCAAGAAAAATTCTCTGAAATATCAAAGAAAAACTGTCGGAAGTGATTTGGAAACAGAAGTGAAACTAGATCTGCAAGCGGCCAAGACTAAACAAGAGTTGGAATTGGCTTTCGAAAATTTTGAAGAGCAACCAGATTTTTCGGAAAAGCGATTAGTTATGACTTCAGAACTTAATACAAAAGATCATAGGACAGTTGGTACTACACTTGTCCAGGAAGTGAAACTAGATCTTCAAGAAGCGAAGACTGAACGGGAAATGGAATTGGCCGTCGAGAATTTTGAAGAGCAAACAGAATCTTCGCAGGTTGTCAAGACTCCAGAACTATCTAAAATGACGCTGGGAAGCGTTCTTGATCCGCTGCCCAAACCAAATTTTGAAGAAGCCAAAACTAGTAATACTTACACCATTATACCCACGGACGTTATGAATGTGACCGTTACACCTCAACGAGAACCTGAGAACATAATCAATGAAACCAAAACAAGAGAACATGCAAGACTAGAATGTACTGAGTTAGAAAGAAACAATGAAGAAGAAAACCAGATAACAATCGATGAATGGAAAATAGATAAATCGGGCTCTAATATTTTAGTCCATACAACTGATAAAGTTGCGGTTATCGAAAACCCTACAAAATTTAATGCATATCTGAAAGATAAATCATTTGTTAACGAAGAAATGCAACTTAAAATTGTCAAGAAAGTCATTTTAGCAAAAAACAAAGAACAAAAAGTTCAAAAGGCCAACAGGGATTTCGCAAAAGAAACCTACCAAGATATCGCTTCTACATCTGCAAGGTCTTTACGAAGACGTCAAAAGGCTACAGCTGAAGAAGTTAAACTAAAACCAAATCCGATTGGAATGGAACAACCGGAAACGGTTAATAAAGAAGTTGTCGACAAATATGAAAACAACAAGACTGTTCTTCGAAGTACCCGTAAAGAAACAGTTGAGAGCTTAGATGATTTGAAATTTTTATCTTCAAAAGAGACTAGCATGACACATCAAAGTAAATCTCAGGAAAATTTACCCCAAATGCGAAGGACACGTCAAAATTCTCTGGATACGTTCACAGATAATACAAAATCTACCGGTTACCAACGCAAAGATCTTGAGTCATCCAACAAAGAAGATGAAGCCATAAAACATTCTACTCAACAAATATACTCTACTGACGTTGAATCTACTGAGGACGAATCCCATCACAGTTCAAAAAATCCCTCCAGAAAACGAGTACGAAAAATTGTTTCAAAAATTGCCGAAACTCCTGTGAATGAAACAGAACTCCACCATTCTTTGGAACCTATTAATGAAGAAGGAATTACCCCTGTGTCAAAAATAACAAATCAAGATATCGATCGAAAATCATTGATAGGTCTTAGAGCTGAGGCTGAAGAAATTTTAAGTCCGATTGTTTCCCGAAGTCGCATTCGTGGACGTAAAGCCCAGTTAAATGTTGTTCTTATAGAATCCAATGATATGACTACTTTCAATACTGACAAAATAAGTCCCTGCAAATTAGCTTCTGTGAACAACTATATTGAAATGCATGATGTTGGTAATTCTAAGGAAGAGTTCATAGAACAAATCGATATAACCAAAGATGCCGATGAATCAATTCCTTCAACTCCACTACCATTGAGGTCACGCGGACGAAGACCATCAAGAACTAAGGTGACGTCCAATCTTGTAGTCGCTGGCTTAAGAAAAACACGCAAAGGCAGTGTTCAAAAAGATACCGAAATCCAAACTATCGATAAAGTTGAAGTAGTTCTCAAAAATAATGACAACATTCTTAAAGACGAAACTAAGTCTGGTAATGATGTTCTAAGTACGAAATCTGATGACGAAGATATCGTTCCATCCACACCGGTAGAAACAAAAACCCGCCGAAGACAACTCCTCAACAAACAGAAAATCACTGATAAAACTTCCAGAAAAGCATCATCCACTTTAGAAGAAGACGATCCGAAAAACATACTAGGAACATTTGTAGAACCCAAAGAAAAAATCGAACAAAATAAAACAGAAGACATTATTGACCCACAAGGGAACGCAAAATCCATTGAGACTGAGAATTCAATACAAGAACAAGAAAATGTGACATATAAAAAAGATGAAATTGAAAATACTGCTACTTTTTCCACCGTGCCATCGAGAACAAGAGGAAGAAAAGCAATTTTCAAACATGAAATTGTTTCAGAAAGTAAAACTTGTGATCAAGCACAAAAGACTACTGAAGACATTCCTCCAAATAAGCAAGAAGATGAGTCCAGTTATAAGAAAACAGTCCAATTCACTTCAAAAACGGTCTCTGAAATTGATATTTCCGAAAGTATCCAAGCGAAATCTCCAACTGTTTTTGATGAGAAGATCATTTCACTACGGGGACAAAATTCTACAGCTGAAGGATCTTTGAAGAATCTTGAATTTGAATCGGTCGAAGCTGAAAAACCGGTTGAAACTAGCCCAGTACTTCCGAGAATACGCGGTCGTAGGGCTGCTTTAAAAGTGCATCTTGACCAGGAAAGCATCACACCAAATCGACGAGTTGGACGTCCAAAAAAAACACATCTTCCAACTGAAGGTGCAGCACAAGAAAATGATACTCATAATGATGAAAGAAGTGGAAAAGTTGTGGAAACTTTATCTTCTAGTAGTACTCAAATATTAACATCTCCAGAAAATATAATTTTAAGTGGTATTAAAACCAATACACCAGAAATAACATCCAATAGACGAGTTGGTCGGTCTAAGGCTATTGAAAAGACAGTCCCTGGGTCTGATTGTAAAAGCGAAACTTCTTCTGGAAACGATAACTGTAATATAGGTTCAATAGTTGGCGAAGATGCATCTTCCGAAGTTCATAAATCTCAAGAAATTGGAAACGCAGCTCCAGTTGTCGAAAAAAATATGACTTCAAAGACACGAGCGCGTAGAGCAGCTGTGAAACCAGAGTTTGAGGTGCTAGCAATCAAGAGAAATCGGAAACGAGCCGCGGAACCGATTCCTGATGCACATCAGGTACCGGGAACTGAAAATCACCATGAAGTTAAACTTTATGCCCAGAACCACCAACTTGATTCAACAAATCAAGACAAAGAAGCTGCACAGCTAGTGACACCAGTGCCTTCAAAAAAACGTGGACGCAAAGCTGTAGAAATTGTGCAAGTATCGCATACTCCGGTAATTGTAACTCCAAAAAAAACAACAATAAATGAAAATCAGCTTCGAGAAAATAAGCTCAAAGATGAAGAAAATGTTGAAATATTTGGCGAACTTCCATTGTCTGATGTTTTAAAAAATCAAGAAATTAAAAACAGAAATGAACCTGTAGCTGACGTCGAAAATAGTATGCCGTCAAAAACACGTGGACGAAGAGCTGCGGTAAAATCAGAGAATGTAGTACCAACCGTTAAAAGTGGTCGGAATGTAGTCAATGAACAAATATCTGAGACACAACAGTTAGAAGGAATTGAAGATGATAAAAAAGCGTTCAAAATTAATCTCCAGCTTGATTTAGCAAACAAAGAAGTCGATGCTACCGAACAAACTGTTACTCCTATAAAAAAACGTGGACGCAAAGCAGCAGTCAAAGTAGATCCAGCAGTATCTCCACCTGCAATTACAACTCCTGTCCGAAGAGTCGGACGAAGAAAGGCTTCAAAAGAGCCTATATTAAACTCTGAAAAACTGAGCTCTCCGACCGATGGTGAAAATGGAGGTTTTAAAAACGAAGTAGTTTCAATCAATTTATTGTCTCCAAAAACTCGTGGACCTAATGAAGCACTTAGTTTAATACATACTAGATCTGTCACTGAAAATTCAACGCCCGTAAGAAGAGGTGTACGAAGAAATATTGCTGGAAAAGCTGTGAATGTTCAAAAATCTCCTGAATCAGAAAAAATAAAAAAAGGTTTATACGAGGAACAAGATGAGAGTGCAAAGTTATCACCTAGCATATCTAAAAGTAACGAAAATAAGGTCTTGCTAACATTAAAATCAGAAGAAGTGTTTGTAGAGTCTTCATCTCCAATAAGACGAGGTGGGCGAATAAGAGGGTTGCCAACTAACGCTGATAATATTGCTATGAAATCCAACGTTGAGCTTCCAAAATCTCACGGACGTAAAGCTAATCAGAAAATAGAAGTTGCTAGTTCAAACGTAATAGAAGAAGTCACAGATGAAGACAAAACAATCTGTCATACAGACACAAAGTCTGTTAAATTCGAACCTGCTTTGACTGAAAATTCACCTTCAGTTCAAAAAGAAAAACAAAAACGATTATCTGTACAAGAAGAAATTATAGAAAAAGAATACGAATCTACAAAACAGACAGACAGAACAGCATTTAAAGAAAAAACCGAATCTCTGAATGAAAGTTCAACAACGGATGGCGATATTTATGAAAATGTTTCTGCAAAAAAACGAACTCGAAGAGCTCCCCTGAAACTTACTGAGTTCATAGTTAGCAATTTGGTTAAGCAAGTAAAAACGGAAATACTTGATAGTAAATCCAATGGCTCTGATACTGAAGAACACAGTTCTACAGCATCACATAAGCCTGGACAACCAGTAACTGCGAAGTTTGAAAATGTAGGGTCTTCTCAAGAAAATTCAACTCCAGCTCGAAAGCGGAGTCGAAGAGCAATTGCTAAAATCGAAGAACATAAAGAATCAGCTCCTCTTCAAAGAGTTAATCGTCGAGGCAAAGCGAAGGAAGAAGCAGCTATAACTTTGATTCAAGGCCTACAAAATAATGACAACAAAAATGATAGTTCATGCGAATTGATATCAGATGAAGAGAAACTTGAAGGAAAATTCCAAAAAAAAATAACTGGTAGAAATATAGCTCTTCTTTCAGTAGCGACAAGCCCTTCACTGCCCATTTCGGAAGAGCAACAAACAGAAATCGAAGTAAGAACTCGGACCAAATCCAGCCGTGGAAAAGGAAAAGCTGAATTGAAAAACAATTCAACAGTAGAGAATACTTCGCACGCCGACGAGGAACAGTCTGCATCAACAATCAAGCCAAAATCAAATCGCGGACGAAAACCTGCCACAAAATCAGACCTTGACAATGAAATCACCCAGATAAAACCATCCGATCCTGTACAAAATTACAAGACCAAATTAGAAATAAGCCAACATGAAGATACAGAAATAATTGATAAAAAACAAAAACGAGGGATAAAAGCGCCAATAGTAGAGCCTGTTGAAAGCTCTGCAGTCACCACAAACAAACCTTCTCCGGTAACAAAAAGGACAACTCGGGGTCGCAAGGCTGCTGTGAAAAATGATGTCGGAAAATCGGACGATCAGAGTATTCAGTTAGATGTTCAAACTCGATCTGGTAAAGACCAAGACTACAACAAAGAAACTACAAAGCCAGTTTCTAAACGAAGAAATATAGAAATCCTAACAAACGACGATCAAAAAGATACACCATCGAAGAGAACGAGACGCAAACCGAATAAACTTCTCTCCGATAATTTTATTTCCTAAAACCAGGTGGCGGTGCCAGAACTTGAATTTTATATTTCTTTTTATGTTGTTTTATTTTTTTTGTAATTATTTTTTTTATGTTTAATTTTTTTCTTCATATGTATTTTTCTTTTTAAGATTTTCTTTTGTTTGTAATATGCACATATTTACATTACGCAAGGTTGTTTTACAACTTTTAATTAATAAATAAATATAAATGTTTTAAACAAAAAGAAAGGCAAATATTTGTTTGATTGTTCATAGCATAAATTTGGTCGATAAATTATAAAATGGGGCCAAATTCCTAAACGCAAGATTTGCAAAGCAAAACACTTGCAAAGCAGATATAGAAAATGAGAATACGCATATGTAAGAGATTTGCGCAAGAAATGTTTTACATTTGCACAAATGCCTCTGCATTTGCACAAGAAAGTAGCATGGATTGCATTTTGGGACACTCGCTTAGCAAGGATTTTTGTATTTGCATTTTGGAACTGTTTGCTTAGCAGAATTTGCGCAAGATATGCGTTTAGGAATTTGCCCTGGTTAATGTTGGACTTATTTATTTTATTACAAAATAATTAAGAATTTTCGTTAGAATACAAGAGCATTTCTTATCTTTTTAAGATTGTTAAATCCAAGGGCAAATTCCTAAACGCATATCTTGCGCAAATTCTGCTAAGCAAACAGTCTAAAATGCAAATACAAAAACCTCTGCTAAGCAGAGTGTCCCAAAATGCAATCGATGCTACTTTCTTGCGCAAATGCAGAGGCATTTGTGCAAATGTCAAACATTTCTTGCGCAATTCTCTTACATATGCGTTTCTATATCTGCTTTGCAAATCTTGCGTTTAGGAATTTGGCCCAATATTTCACCTGCAACGATAGCTTATTCAATTTCAAGATAATCCAACCGCATGCTCAAGATTCTTTGCCGAAGGTAATCTGGTTTTGGCTAACGGGGGCAGATATGATTATAAATTTATTATTCTTATTTATTAACATAAAATTAGAAATAATATGCTAATGGAATAGAGCTCTAGCTACAGAAGCTTTCCACTCGTATGTACATAGTTAAATTATTTGTATGGAGGTATATTTTTAAAAGATTTTCAATATTAATTTTATTTAAAAACGAGTGCTTGTTTTGATCGGTATTTAAAACAGGTGGGTCATTCCGTAACTTTCAAAACGATAATCGTCAAAACGATTATCATTAACGTTATCGCCAATAATTTGCTTCACGTAACTTTATCACTATCGTCTCGTCAATCGTTTTCGGTATAAGATCGTGCAGTTGATTTCAGATACTCTTATACTGTGTCTGAAATGTCAAAATGAAATCCATGAAAGAATGCTTATTCGATAACTTGGAAATGTAAAACCATTGCTTTATTTCATTTTCGCTAGAAAGATTCCATTTAATCCACAGGGGACATAACTTGGCTTCCAAGATATTTGTCGTTTCCGAAACTATTTTGGATAATGTGCCCTGTGCAAGAGCGAGTCCAAAATCGTTGCCTGTCAACCATTGGTACCCTCCGCCACCCATTCTCAATAGTTACAGCAAATCTTAATATTGATGGTCGGCCCTAGCGAGGTATCCGTTCGGAGCGGAAAATTCTCCGATTTTGTACGATTCGGACGATTTTTGCTTCGAACGGATACCTCGCTAGGGCCGGGTAGAACGACAACCATCCGGCAAGTTTATTGTTTGAAGTATCATTAAAAAGGCTTCTTTTGAAACTCGAAAACGTTGAACAAATCTATAATGGTTTAAATTATTTTACAACAATTAGTAAGAAAGATTACTTATGTACATATTTATGTATTGTATGTAAAAAAATATACTTACTTATGGGTTGGAAGAGATAGAGGGTCTGATTCATCTCTTGTCTTCGTAACCGTATTGTGTTTTTTTTTCTTTTTTGAATTTTCACTATGTAACAAAACTAAATTGACACGAAACATTTTGACTTCAGTTTGATTAAATAGTAATGGAAATTAATGGCAGACTTTATTTATTTATTCATCAATGGATTGATCTGCTGATTACATTTAATACAATAAGATTGCTTACAAAATAAACGATTATATTACACAACAATAGTGAATTAGACATTTTAATTACATACATTTACAAACATAAAGTTAAAAACTCTAAGACTTGTCGTTTAAATTGATCCCTACTCATTACGATGTCGACTTCATTGCAGACGGAATTGAACAATGTTAAAGATCGTGAGATAGGCTCATTTAAACCATAGTTAGTTCTGTGATTAGATACATAAAATAGAACACGTCTGTTCCGAAGTAATCTTTCCGGGACATAAAACGTAATTGTAATGTATTAATTATAATGACTTATAGTGTATGCATATAAGACTGATGTTACACAACTAACATGTTACCGGTAAGCATATTATGTAATAGGCTCAGCCTGCAGTCTTATATACATACACCACATGTCAAACCTAGATCTTAAGTTATCACTCAGTCGTTGTTAAGCTGGCCATCGAAATAAGGTCCAATAAAGAACATATCAAGATCTGTGTGTTTTATTTGAAACATCACATTGGCGACGAGAGATATAAAAAAGATTTTAACTGGGGATGTGAGGAGGATAAATGCTTTGAAAAAGTTAAACAACTGTTAACATCAAATCAGGTACTAGCGCACTACGATCCTAATGTGCCCTTAAAGTTAATTGTTGATGCAGGGCCAAAAGGAATAGCTGCAGTTTTGATTCATAGGTACAATAGCGGAGTTCAGCGGCCAATATCCTTTGCTTCTCAACGTTTATCCGATGTGGAAACAAGATATTCTCAAATTGAGAAAGAAGCTTTGGCTATCATGTTTGGAGTTAAAAAGTTTCACCAGTATCTTTTTGGTAGGTCATTCACTTTGGTTTCAGACAATAAGCCCTTAATTGCAATATTTGGATCACAAAAGGGAATTCCACAAATGTCAGCTAATAGATTGCAGCGGTATGCATTGTTTTTATCTGCTTATACATTCGATTTAGAATATGTGGCTTCGAAATTCAATATAGCAGATTATTTGTCTAGATCCCCTGTTCATTCAAAAAAAACGGAAAGGCTTCATTCCTCTGATGTGTGTATAAATTTTGTTAGTGAATTTGGATGTTTAAAGTCGTCATTTGAAGACATTAAAGTTGCAATGAATAATGATAAGCTATTATTAGAAGTATGTAACTATATAATATCGGGATGGCCTACAGAATGCAAAAATGAACAGTTAAGGCCATATTTTATTCGTAAAAACGAACTTTCAATAGAAGATGGGTGTGTATTTTGGGGTTGCCGACTTGTTGTCCCGGTGGCATCAAGATATATAGTTTTAGAAGAGATACACAAGACCCATTTGGGGATAGTGAAATCTAAAAGTTTAGGGCGAAGTTATTTTTGGTGGCCTTCGATGGACGATGAAATTGAAAGGGTAGTTAAGGCATGTGAGAGTTGCATGCAAACTCAAGTTTCTCCTAATAAGGCACCACTGATTTACTGGGAGTGGCCAGAGGCCCCTTGGGAAAGACTGCATTTAGATTTCATGGGACCCGTTTTTAATCGAAAGTTCTTAGTCGTGACAGATGCACACACGAAATGGATTGAGTGTATCGACATGTTAGACAATATATCAAGTAGTAACACAATTAATAAACTTCGGTCACTTTTCTCAACATTTGGAATACCAAAAGTTGTAGTCACAGATAACGGCACTTCTTTCGTATCCCAAGAATTTAAAAAGTTTTTAAAAAAAAATAATATTGTTCACAAGACAAGCCCAGTTGGCCACCCAGCTACGAATGGGCAAGCTGAGAACAGTGTAAAAATTTGTAAGAATGCTTTGAAAAGATCTATGTATTCCACAAATAAAATAACTGATTTAAACAAATATTTGGAGGCATTCCTGCTCGACTATCGCAACTCCATCCACAGTACAACAGGAACTTCTCCTGCTATGTTAATGTTCAACAGAAATTTGAGAAGTCGATTTGACATAATTAATCCAATTAAAATAAGTAAAAGTATAAAAAACAATAAAATGATCAGCTTAAATGTAAAAAATATGAAAAAAAGGCAACAAATATATTACAAGGGAACAAATACCAAAATCTTTAGAATTGGAGATTATGTAATTGCGAAAGACTTTTCAAAACCAGGAAAACAAAGTTGGTCAAAAGGTAAAATCATTAAAGTATTAGGTAAACAAAATTATTTAGTAAACATATTTGATAAAAATAACACAGTATGGAAGAGACATTTAAATCAGTTGAAATCAATTTATGTAAAGCATGAAAATGTTAATTTAGATTATGATCTTACTGAAAAACTATATGTAAACGATATTGATAAAAAGAACAATGTAAATGAAGAAATTTTAAATGAAAACCTAAATTATGATCAAACAGAAAACCCGAAAATTATTAACGAAAAGTTGCAACAAATTGAAGATGTAAACAGTAGCCCAGATTTGAGTAAAAACAACAAAACGGACTGTAACACCAAGAGATTAAGAAAAATTGATTGGACACAGTTACAGAACAAAGATAGATATCCAATCAGAAGTTTAAAAAAGTAAAATATTACAAAATTAAAAATGTATATTTTGAATTTGTGGGGGATATTGTAATGTATTAATTATAATGACTTATAGTGTATGCATATAAGACTGATGTTACACAACTAACATGTTACCGGTAAGCATATTATGTAATAGGCTCAGCCTGCAGTCTTATATACATACACCACATGTCAAACCTAGATCTTAAGTTATCACTCAGTCGTTGTTAAGCTGGCCATCGAAATAAGGTCCAATAAAGAACATATCAAGATCTGTGTGTTTTATTTGAAACATCACAGTAATAAAACTCAATAAATCAATTGAATCAATGCGATTGGAGAGAATGTCTTTAATAAATATGATACTTTGTGCTTTTCTTCTAATTTCAAGCGTTTCCAAATTAATAAGTGCACATCTTGAAGTATAATCCGGCATTTCACCAGTCCAGTTAAGATTACGAAGTGCAAATCTGGTAAATCTTTTCTGAATTCGCTCGATTCTTTGCATCCCATTAGCATAAAATGGACACCAAATTATAGAACAGTATTCCAGATAGGGAAGTACTAACGAATTAAATAAGGTTTTAAGTGTATAAACATATTTGAGTTTCGTTTTAGAAAACCTAGCATTGAGTTACCTTTAGAAACTATTAAGTCGATATGTGCCCTGAAATTTAACTTAGAATCTACAAACACACCAAGATCCTTTACCAGATCAACTCTTAAAAATGCATCATGATTGAATTTATATAAATATGTAATTTAAAACGTTGAGCGATCTTATTGCACTAAAAATATTACATTTAGAAAAAGTGATTGTATACGCTCCAATCTAGGAAAAGATCTATTTCGATCTGAAAATTAGAACAGTCTTCTATAGAGCGAATGGAATATAAAATTTTAAATTTTTAATGAAAAGCAGGAAGAGCAAGGGACCAAGGTGACTTCCCTGAGGAAGACCTACCTATTTAGCTATCGTGCAAACGATATCGTTTTGACGATATCACTTTGACGATTATCGTCTTACGTGAAGTGAGACTATCGTCAAAACGATAATCGTTTTACGGAATGACCCCCAGTATTTTTTGTAATGAGAAATTTTATCCTGAATAGGGAAAACTCGAAGAAAATTTGACTGTTTGATTTGAGCTGTAAAGAGATATGGAGGAGTATGTACGTTAAAGTTCAAACAAGCTATAAGTTTTCTAAAGTACCAGCAGTTACAATTGCCATAACGGTCGATTTCATAAAGGGTTTTTACATTTTTAAAAGCCCACCAGTCCTCAAAATGACATTTTTGGTTCCACCAAGTGATTTTAAATTTGACATGCTTCTAAACTTCGTTAGGGTTCCAAAACGGAAGCTGGGGTAGGGTCAGACATCTTCTCAGATAACCACCCATAAATATATCATTAAAGCTCACAAACTCTTGCAATGTTTTTCAACCGGATACGGGCAGTTTGCGAAGCCGCAAAATATCCTCATAGATAGCCAGGCGACAACCAGAACCATTTCGTCAATTGTCACGAAGTTAAAACTCGTTGCCGTAATGAATTAAGATTTCTCGGTGAAACAAATTCAGTCATTCTTCGATGGGTCCCGGGACAGGGACACCGTGATATTTATGAAAATGAACTGGCGGAAAAAGGTTCATCACTTGAACCGAGCCAAATTGTACCTTGGGTACTTATGCCACTGGAGCAGTAAAAGTATAGAATTCACCAAAGTTTCCTCAAGACTGAAAATGACAGATGGTCGAGAAGTGACACCTGTCGGATTTCAAGGAAACTTTGGCCAGATATTTCAAAGAAAAAAAAAGTATCTACCGAAGCTTAGCAAACCTGAATAGTCTCTTTTGGTTGAAATTCTTACTTGTCAAAATTCAATGGGAACCCTCATGAGCAGAATGGGCATCAGCACATCTAACTTACGGAGAGGGTGGTAACGAAGATGTGAAAGAGGGCTCATCACTCTTACTTTGTGAATGCCCCAACCTAGCCAGAACTAGAAAAGATGGCCGGAGAATACTTTTTCGACGAACTGGGCCACGTTTCATTTTTGCCACTAACTTAACTTCATTCAGAAATCAGGATGGATGTAGCGGAATTGTCAAGTTGATGACGGCTAACTTAATTTTCACTTCTTTAAAAAAAAAGTCATTTTAAGTCTGTCCTTGAATGCTCTTTTGTCGAAAGTTCAATTAATCAATATTAACCGTGTTTTTTTTATCGCCAATGATCCTACCACTACACTACCTTACCATAAAAACCCATCTACCATCCACAATAAGAACAATTTTTTGGATCTTTAAAATAGAGAACAGGATCTCAAATTGTTTTTACATGTGCTAAAAATTGATCCAGATCCGGATCCATATAGATCTGTAGATAATAAAATGCACCTATTATCTTCTTTGCTCTGTCAGAAAAGAAAGTAGAATTTCTATGTTATTGTTTTAAACGATCGATTACCTTCAAAGTTAACGATACCCTAAGTTTCAAAAATAAAGTCAGCACTTTGAAAAATAAAATGCTTTTAATTGCGTTAAAAGAAAAAGTCTGCTTAGACTTCTGCCAGCATCTTATCACCTTTTAAGGCGCTAATTATATTGCATGCAGTTATCCTTGACATTTCGATTCTAGTGTTTATGTCTGCACTTCCAATGTGAGGCAATATAACAACATTGTCAAGCTTAAGAAGGGGATCATCCAAAGGTAGTGGTTCTGGAGTAGTCACATCTAATCCGGCAGCTAGTATCCTTTTTTCCTGCAGAGCCTCTACCAGGGCAGCTTGATCAACAACCGCGCCTCGAGATGTATTGATAAAAATTGCATTCGACTTCATCTTACAAAAAGCCTCCTTGTTGAAGATTCCCGCTGTATCAGGAGTTAAGGCACAACACACAATAATAAAATCAGCTTCCTTCAGTAAAACATCAAATTCCACCTTAGTGAAGCCAAGAGTTTCAGCCTCAGCTTTTTGTGAACGGTTTGTATAGATCAAACGATTAGGTTTAAATGGTATTAGTCGTTTGGCTATCTCATTTCCAATTCTACCAAAACCAAATAATCCCAGAGTTTTATCTTTTAAACCTGGGCCACACATCCAGCTGGGTGCCCATGACTTCCATCCACCATTATAGACTTCTTTATTTGCCTCAAAAAGTCGACGGCTTGTGGCCAAAAGCAAGGCCACAGTCAGTTCTGCAGTTGCATCGGTTAGAACGTCTGGTGTGTAGCCAACACGAATTCCTCGCTTCTTGCATTCTGCCACATCAATGTGTTCGAATCCGACGGAAATAGTTGCGATAACCTTTAAATCAGGTCCGGCAGTATCGAGCACTTCCTTATCAATTTTATCAGTCAATGCACAGAAAAGAGCATTTTTGCCAACAATGTTTTTAAGAAGTTCTTGTCGTGGCACTGGAGTTGTTTCATTCCACATTGAGATATCACATCTGAAGAGAAATTATTTTATTGATATATAACATAGAAATGGTTTTATTTTACTAGTATTTACTCTGATTTAAGCAAGTCAATTCCAACTGGAGCGAAGTCCGGTCGGGTAAGGTAAGCTTTAGAACGGCTGATGGACATTTTGGAATAAAAAGCCTTCGAATAAAACTGAAAGAGAAATTGACGAGTAAGAAAATCTGTCGAGTTGTTATGAGTACGACTGGTTCTGCTGCGTTGGACCGAATATTTGAAGAGAGTAGTTGCCGCTGCCTTCATAATCTTATAAAGATTATTTCTTGCTCTTGGTTTCTTCGAAAATAGAAAACAGGTTGTTTTCGTACTTGTCAAAAGTTAAAAGAGTGGCAAATGACAACAGCTGGCGTACCCATGATGACAAATGGGCGTTGCTGAAAGGAACATTAGGGTGTTCCCTAAGTTCATAAAATAAAAGTAGAGTTAGGAACTAATTACACCTATGTTTTTAAGAAAAGAGGATCTAGTTTTCCCAAATAATTAAAATGCTATTTGTTGTTTGTGCTTTGGTTGCACCCTTGTATATAAAAACCGATACTCGAATAAACGTCAAATTTCTATCCGCAGCAGGATTTCACTTCTCCTTTTAACGGCAGTAATCCTACTGCGGATGTTGTATTTGTTATTCATATAAAATCCTACTGTACTACGGATAACTTTTCCAAAAAAAACACGGTTTTATTATTCGAGATGACAATTTCGAAAGTTGGGAACATTCCTAGGGAAATTTTATTCACGATAGGCCCCAATATATTAACATAATGTACATATGTAGATATAATAATATACAAAAAAAAAGCCTAATCCTATCAAGAATCAAATTTCAAAATTATTCCTAATTAAATCTATTCAAGTAGGTATGTGTTCATACAAATACAAAGCAACGTTGTAATTTGATTAGATAATATCGAAATTGAACAACGTTGTTTTGTTGCGTATTAAATAGACCAAACAAAACTAAAAATCGTTCCATAAGAGTACTATAGATTTTATATACAAAGGGCTCAGGAGCTGTCATAAGGCGTTTTTCTTTTTTAGTTCAGTATAGAGCTCTGAACAGAGTCCGAGCATGTCGAGCATGTTCCGAACATCCTCTGAACCAAGAGTGCTCTGAGCGCTCTGAGTATTTTTTGAAACACACCTGAACACTTAGCTGTCGACATTCTTTTTTTTTAATTTCCATCTGTCAAATGCCTGTGTTAAGCATTGTACTCTGTCTGCTCAGTTATTTTATTCGGAGCTTATAGAGCGCACTCTGAACACGCTCAGAACATGCTCAGAACGAAAAAAGAAACACATTTACGAAGCTCTGAACGCTCTGAACTAAAAAAGAAACACAATTTATTTTTTGACAACTCAGGCTCTGTTCTGAACTAAAAAAGAAAAACGCCTATAATTTACTCTATACCTTCAAAGTTAAGTATTGCCGTACTTGTTTATAACAGAAAGCATTGAAGTACTTATAGTACATCAATTGATTTGAAGTGTCGGAGCAAATTTTCAATTGTTTTTTAATTTAGAACACCATATTTTTTTTTGTTTTTAACAGTAGTACCCCTTGGCATAATGGTTAGTGCGTTGGACTGTCATGCGGAAGGTCTCGAGTTCGATTCTCAGCCGCTGCAATAAAGTTTTTTTCAGGGGTGTACTGCCTCTTGCGAGGAATTGACAAATTCTCCAAGAGTATCTCTTGTCATGGAAAGTGCTGCTCATTATAGCCGTTCGCAATCGGCAGAAAATTGTAGGTCTCCTCCGTTCCTGGCAACACGCACACAGGAATGGTTGAGAGTTGTAAGTCACTAGGTCCTGGTTCACTCCGAGCTGTTGCACCAAGAAATTTATATTTTTTAACAAAGAAACATATTTCTTTATTTATTTTATATTGTTTTAATATTTTTCATTCGCAATGTACATATAGGTACCAAAGTAAGAAAATCTTAAACTTAAAATATTTTTAAACTATAAATAAGTGAACTGGCATAATTTGTGTGAGAATATTGTTTTTTTTTTAGGTTTTCTATTGATAAACAGTAGGAACCAGTTTTTTCACAGTGTGTCATCTTAAATCCATAATTATTTCAACTCGTAACAAAAAATTCAAAGTTTGAGTTTAGTTTTTAATCATAGATTTAGCTAATCAGTCGATTTCAGTTAATTGATTAACACCATTTAACTACTACCTCTGTGTATATAATCAAAAAATTGAAAATTATAATGTTTTTTTTTGTACTTAAGAAAGATCATCTCGCTATAAATTTGTAAGATAAGTTTTTCAAGCTCATCTAACTCTACTGAATGTGGTTACAACAACAGACAAAAATAATGTTAAATCGATTCCCTTTCAACATAATTATGTAAATACATAAAATGGAATTAACAAATTAACCACGTATTTTAAGTAAAATCCAGACGTACTAAATATTTATGAAAAAAATAAATAATCTATTCCTGTTGCATATAAACATACAAACAAACAAATAAAGTACTTCCTTTTCACTTTAAACACAAATCTGAAATATCGACCTGATAACATGGGAGTAAATTTAAGTGTTAAATACAAATTCAGGTACCATAAAACAGCATCACTAAGGCAACACTTTTTATTTAGTGTTCGACTTTAATCATCGATTTCCGTGTATTAAATTTTGACATTATAACTAACGACTAAACTGGAGATTAAATAAGTTATTGGTACGGGGATTTTCTAAAATCTGGAGATTTTCTTTTAACCTTAAGCCTAGTACGCCGATCGTGCTTAATTTTATCTCCCATACAAAATTCTCTCCAAAATTTAGCCAAGCTAAAATTACATATGTCAAGCATTTTAGCCGAGAGGTACGCTGCTCAAAAGCTAAAAAATCAAAATTTCTCTTCTCCTATTCCACCTTTATGGAGTAAATTGTGTTACTCCAAAAAATATTCTTATCGTTATGTGATAGCGGTACTATATGATATTCTACGTCCATAAGGTAATCAGAGAATATCTAGTCCTTCACTATAGGAGTAATAGTACTGCTATAAAGCTCATCAAGATTTACTGTCACAAGAATAAAATATTTATACAGGTATGCAGAAAATAAAAAAAAATATTTATTTGTTTGTGCTTATTTGATTTCGTTTTTATTTTGATGCTTTTTTGCATTTTTTCCGCATAATTTCTTTAAAGACCTTAGAATTGATTATTTTGTATGATTTCATTTCTACTTTTAATTTTAAAATTAATTTAAAAATTATTTACATATGTAGGCAGATCTGGGAATCGAACTCGGGTCCTCTCGCACCAAATCTCTTGCTCGCTAAAACCGCTCGGCCAAACTAGCATAAGAAAATATTAGAAGTTAGCGATAGCGAAGAAAGACTCGTCAATCAATCCACAATACATAACACTCGGCAAAAAAACTTGTAAAAAATACTTTTTTCCTTAAAAAAACTACATGATTCGATTTTTATATCAATGAAAGTTAATTTATTTTTTTCAAATAAATTGCATTGTTCACTTTTTACTTGCGACATAGACACTATATGCGTTCGTAAAAATAAAACCTTATGAAATTTTTTTAAAAGCTTAGAAATTTTATAATACAATCTATAAGATATGACAAAAAAAAATGTTTCCAAACACTGTCAAGAAATGGTTTTTAAAAATTGTATTTTTATCAAAAACGGCAACAAGAATTTTAATACTTTTTGTTCCTTTCGACTAATTTTAACGATCTATAATTCAATAAAAATTTTGAAATTAAGGTATTAAATGCTTTACACATGAGACACGAACTGCGAACTGCGAATTGCGAATGGTCGCGAATTTTGACATTTCTTTCACATGAGTAATTTGTTTGGTCGCCGAACAGTGCGAATTGTCAACAAAACAAAACCAAAATAAATTAATGTAAAATGAGTGCTAAGACAAAATATTTAAAGAAAAAGAGGTTTTTATGCAGTTTCATTTGTTACCAATAATATTATTTTAAATTATTTTACCCTTTTTTCCTTAGATTCACTCATTTTTTTTTCAATTTTCCGTCTAGCAACACAACACAGTAGAGATGTTATACATTTGAGGTTAGGTTCGAACGAATTTTTTAGTCGCCGGTCTGTGGAATGCGTTCACTAGTTGTGGATTGCGAATTTACATTTGACAGTTCGCAGAAGATACGTGTTGGTCGCGTAAAAAATATTAAAATACAAAATATTTCAATTTATAGTTATTTTATGCAGTGTTTTCCTTTTAAATCGTTGATTCGATCATTAATTCACTTCGTCGTAAAGTTAAAACAAAAAAAAAATTGATATTAGCTGTGAAAATTGCTTAAAAAGATTTATTCGTATTCGCAGTTCGCAGCTCATGTGTAAAGCACTTTACTGACTGTGCCTGCCATAAAACTATTTTTTCTAATTTTGAATTTCTCACTATCGGCTTGTCGGATTTTAAAAACATTTTTTGTAGAGAGGCTTGATAAAAGTTTAAAAAAAACTTCTATACAAACTGAAAACTGAAAATATTTTTTTGGTTTAAAAAAAAAGTCAAATATTTTTTTTGAAAATCTGTTATCTAAAAAGCAGGTCAATATTTTTTGAGATTCAATTTTTTATCCTAACAATAAAAAAAACTTAAATTTTGCGTATCAAATGTTGTTCTCAAGAATTTTTTTTTCTGAGAAATCACGTGTCATTTTGTTATTATTTATTTCTGCTAGAAGAGTGAACAGTTTCGACCAAAAACCTTAAAATTGCCAGTCTACATTTAAACAAGTTCGTTCGACACAGTCCTACATTTCGTTTATAAAGATTTTCTCAGATTACGCATTTTGTTCTTGTACTCTTGAGTCATCCTAATATGTACAAAAGCACGTGGTGCACTATGCCTACATTTGCACAGTTTTATAACAGTACTATAGGAACTGTATACCACTATAAAAGTCCCACAGAAAAATTGATCATGATTATCGTGTCTTGACTTAAACTGTCCAATAATGATTCTATAAAGATGACAAATACTAAATTATGACTTTTAAAGCAGTTTATTGGGATGACTATTGGAGTATACACTGCCATGTGATTTTAGAGTATGATTATAGAATGAATAAAGGAAAATTGAGTCTTTGCGCCTATAGAGGTGATACAAAGTGCTCCAGAGAATATCTAGTTGATGCGTTATATCAACTTTTACTCCTATAACTATTTGACTTCCAGCAAGAAAGGTTATATGAGCACTATGGCTAGCCGCGCACTAGCAATTTTTAGTTGCGAAACTGTTTGGTTACTTATAGAAAACAGATGAACTGTTTGGTTGAATGTCGGTGAATTTGCAGATAATTATATGTTCAATAAAATGGCGAACTTATTTTAGGCAATCGTTTAGTTTGTGTCAAAACACAAACTTTTTAGTTGCTCGAACCAAGCAGTTTCGCAACTAAAAATTGCTAGTGCGCGGCTAGCCTATAGCTACAAATGATTCCTTAATTTCAGAAATAGGAAGCAAAATTGTTAGTTTAGTTGGGAACTTATCTGTCAAAATTTAGCGAACGAAATAATTGTCTGGCACATTTATTCTCGAGCTAAATTTCAATTTGAAATGGAATAATATTTGAATAATATTTAGAAGAATATTTGGTGACGGGAGTCTTACAAGATTTTCGACAGCAAAAATCGGTCATAATTCATAATTCTCATTCGTTCTCATTCATAATTCTTAAAAAATCATACTTTAAAACAAATTCTTTTGAATCTTCGAAAAAAACTCATTTAGAGAACAGCTGTTTTCTATGACATATTCCCCACAAAGTTCTAATGTCAAAATTTAGCTTCGATTTTAGCTGATGTTTGGAGAAAAATTTGGGAGATAAAATTTAGCGCGATCTGCGTACTAGGCTTTAACACAAAATTTTATTATAAGTAAGGCCCAATGTTTTCACGTGGCAGTTCAAAAAAGGTCGGTCTAACTAGCTATTTGTTAAAATTATAGAAAAGTCAGTAACTGTCAACTTTTTTAAAATTTTTGGTCCAATATTATTTAATTCAAACTGTTAACAAAATGTGAGTTTTGCAATTTTAACACCATAAAACTATTTAAAAAACTTTCTATCTATAACTGAACTACTTAATGTAAACCCTTTATAAAACCCTAAATAGCCGCCATTCTTACAAATCTACTACAATTTCGAATTATTCCATCGCCTTTTCTATTTCATATTTTTAGAACTTTAAGTCATTTTCCGACCGCCATATTGTTCGCGTCTTCATGTCGAAATAGGAGGACATGTCCGATACATGAACTATTTTTTAATTTAAAAAAAATTGTTACTCAAATCGATATTAATTAATCAAAGGAATATAAAAACAAATTATCAAAAATCCAAATAAATCTAACTGCATGTGATCAATGTGTATTTATAATAGAAATTTCGTTGTATGTACATCCATGAAAGTAATGTGTTCCCAAAAAAAACAAAGTGGTGTGTGTACTGTGCAAAAATAAAAATAGATAATGCAATCTAGCACTCGGCTTAGTGTAATTCATTCATCACCTAGAATTGGAGTGTTAATCGTTTTTTAAAAGAAATCAATTGCATAGTAAGAAATCAATTTATCCCTTGCCTGAAAAAAAAATTATATATAGATTATGTAGAGAAAATTAAGAAGAAAAAAATTCTCATCCATCAGTGCCGCGAAACAAGTTTTATAATTTACTTCTTTTTAGTACACCGAGAGTATCAAATTGTACTAGAGCAAACAAAGCAAAGTTTTACTCGTTCTTTCTTTCACACACATCTATCTAAGCTATCCATATAACCCTACATCTCGCTCTCTCTCATGCTTCGCGCAAAGTCGAAGCTCTTCGTAGTCGTCGTCGTTGAAATTGAACGTCGAAGCCGAAACCAAAAAATCCGGGAACCATATTTTTCGGTTCTGTAATCTGTTTTTGGCTTATTTTTCCAAATGAAAAATACATTCAATTACACAAGTGTTCTGATTGAAAATTATAACAAAATATTAACCAATTAATTTACTGTGTGAATATGTAAAAATTTAATGTAAGTGCTCAAAGAAAGTCCAAGAAAATTTCCAATAAAAAAAAAACTTGAAGTGATGTGTAGTATACAAGAAAAGCGTAAAATCGCCATTGCTGCTGCTACTTTGCCTTTTGCTGCTGCGACCAAAAAATGTCTCGGGTGTTGGCGTTAATTACAAAAAAAATTTGGTCGATTTTTGTCTGTTAGTTTTAATTCCAAATTTGTTTTCTGGCGTTTGAATTTTGTGTTTAAAGTGTTTTAAATAAAAGAAAACGTGCAATCTCTAGGTAAGGGTTCTCAAATGTCTTGAAATAAGGTTGAAATTTCAATAAGAAAATCGGTTGTTTTAGACTTAAAAGAAAAAAAAAACAAAAACATTTTTTTTTTCAAATGTTAACAAATTTATAACATTTTATGTTTCAGTGTGGATTGTGGAGTTAAAGCGCACAAAGTAGAAAAAAAAACTTTCTACCTACGTGGTGTATAATCCCATCATCCACACATCAGTGCTGCAATCTTAAAATATGTGCTACTTAAATGTCAAAATAGAGAAACAATATCAGAGTACATGATTAATTTCCGCAAGAATTTTATTTCTTATTCTTTTTTTTTTATTATTATTTAACATTTAAGTGTTCCTTCCCTTTATTGAATATTAGTTTGTAATACAAAAAAGAAGAAAAAGAAAAAAAAACAAAAAATTGATTTTAACGAAAAAAGCGAGAGAAAGAGATGGCAATTCGCTTAAACAGCCATACTAGCTGCTGGTGCAACTGAAACAAGCTGATGATTTTATCAGACATTTTGTGAGGTAGAGCACAACGGCAACAGCCAGCATTCTTTCCTCGGAGAGAAGAAACAAACTAGCCAGAGCCACACGATGGTCGGAGGTCGACAGAGAAATTCATTTCATCTCAATCATCAGCGAAACGAGTTCGAACGAACGAACGGACAGTATTTGTTTGAATGTGTATCTATGTGCATACATGAGTAGATTTGAACAAGAATATTCTCTAAACACAACAATGCACAGTAGACCATTTTTAACTTAATCTGGAGAAATGATCGTTGACAAAAACTTAAAGATTTTAATGATAGTAAAATAGCATACTCGATATAAAAACTTATTAGCGAACAGAATTAAAAATAATTCTAAACAATCTTTTAGTTTACATAAAAATATCTGGTTCTAAGAAATATTGACAAACTGGAAATGATATTTTATATTGTTGAATGAACAACAGAAACGGTATTTTTTTATTGAAGAATGTACCTGATTCAAATTATGCAAAATCAAGATTTTATTAAAAAACTCAACTTGCATTTATTTTCAAGAGTTTGTTAAATGTTGTAGCTGCCTTGACAATGACTAAAGCTTGTATTGGATCACTTGGATTGGAACTCTTCACAAATAAAGAAGCATAAGAGTAAAGAATAGGCATAATATTTTGAAGTGGTTTCCACTTTTTAGGAGAGACATAGTCTAATTTTCAATAAGCATGTCAATTTTCGTGGTTTTAAATGTTGAAAACATGAAACGTATTCAGTTAAAATTCTTATTCTAATAAAGAATTTATTCAATAGGCAAATACAAAAAAACTACACAAACCAAGACCAAATGATAGTGACACTTCACTCCTTGATTATAGGTAGATAATAATGCTTTAAAATAAAATGGAATGGTTTATAATAGAAATCGGTTAAATATATATTTTTGTTTGTACTGATGAAGATAATAAAGAATTTAGCAATTATTACATCCAGAAACGTTAATAATTTCTATATCAGCACTTCCTGAAATGTTCAAATTATGGTTTCATTGAAGACATCGTATTTAGTTAGTTTTTTTTTAATTTTCAAAAGACGACACCTAAAACCCATTAAATAGTTTATTTAACTTAAAAAAATACACGAAATTGGTTGAACCATGCAAAGTGTTAATTTTCTCTTAGTGTTTAACGCAATCTATTAAACATACGCAGTAATTCAATAGTAAAATATGTTTTACTTGTGATAAGTAATTATGTTTAGCTTTAGTGGCCCAGCAAATATTAAAACATAAATTCCAATTAAGTACTGAGTTCTCTTAAAAATAAATTAAAAACCGCAAACATTCTGAAAGTTACATATCGGATTGTATTAACCATGGCACTATATTGCTCAAACATCAAAACTAATATTATTTTACGTCTAATTTAAAATGGTCTACTGTGTGATAGTCTTCTTGGGATTCATGTCGATTTGTAATACTTTTATTCTTTGAATGTGTGAAGGATTTAATAAAGAATAAAAACATAGGAAAGAAACGAGAGTGGAAACGAAAAATAAGCAGATAAAGAAGAGAATTTGATGAATTTTCATACAGATAACTTATATATGTAAAAAGACAACAACAACAATAAATTTGTACTAAAAAAAATTGAAAATTCTCTGCCTCTACTTCATTTTGACACAAACACGAAACGATTCAACGAAGAGAACAGAACAGACAAACAGAGGACGATAACCACGAAGGAGACAAAGAGTAATGATGATGATTGCTTTTGCAGTTGTTCTGCGCCGCATCGATTGATTTTTCTTAAAAAAAAAAACACCACAAATAGCAAAAAAATAAGAGAGGTTTATTTTTGTAAAGAAAAAAAATGTATTTTACTTCCTTTTCGCCCTGTCGTTTTCGGGAGGCATCACACTTGCCGTCTTTTGTCGGATTTAATTTTTTTTTTTATCGTTTCGCCTACTTACTCGCTTTTTGTACACACATCAATTTGTTTTTGTTTTTTTTTTCATTCCTTAAGTTTTTTTGTACTTCTTTCCCATCAGCACCATTTGGAAATATGAAGGATAATATATATATGTGTGTCAATCATATACAAATGTGAAAAAAAAACGATTAAAAACTGCAAAACTAGCTTGAACAAATTACTTATATACTATACCTATGCCCAAAAAAACTATATTCAAAACAATAAAAAAATACCAGTGTTTATTGTTTTGTTTAGAATATTATGGCCCATCATCAATCAGCGGATAACAATTTGAATGATGTGAATATTGCTTCCCCCGCTAATATAATTTGTGCCGCCGCCGGTGTCGGTGTCGTCGATGATCATACGAAAAATCACAATTTATTAATATCGCAAGCGCAAAACTTTCAAAATGGATCAGACTCAAATAGTAGCAACAGTAGTAGTAGCAGTAACAGTAGAAACTTACAACAACATCATTCTAGAGGAGGCATTATGCCACAGCAACACCATCAGCAGCACCAACATCAACAACAATCAATAGGAATAATGAATGAAAAGATAAAATCACCCTCCGGTCAGGGTGGCGGTAACACAAGCGGTACTAATAACAATCCTGTTGGAGTGCCCCAAAATAACAGCGAAGGTCAACCGATACAACAACAACAACCACCACACAATCATCCTACATATGGTGGAGATAATGTAATGTCGCACTATCAGCAACAACAGCAGCAGCATCATCAACATCTCCAACATCAACAACAGCAGCATCAACAACAGCAGCACCAACAACAGCAGCAGCAGCAACAACAACACCAACAACAGCAACATCATTTGTCACAACAACAACTATTACAGCAACAGCATCAGCCTGGCGGTGAAATGCCCTCCAAAGACGATGTAATTAACACTTACACAGCGCCGGCACCGCCTCAGGTTGGTGGTGGAGGGCCGCCGCCACCATCCGGACCTCCACCGGGTCATCATCCATCTGCCTACGGAAGATACCATCATGGAGATCCGAATATTGATCCTTATCGTTATGGTCATTCGCCGATGCAGCCATTGGTTGGTACTGGTGGTCCAGGTGCTGTGGGTGGCAGTGGTGGTAAACCTCAATCACAGCAACAGCAGCCTCCACCACCTTCAGGTATATCGTCTCCCAATAGACCGCCCCCTCAGCGTTATATACCAGGTCAGCCACCACAGGGCCCTACACCAACGTTAAATTCGTTACTTCAGTCGCATCCACCACCGCCACCGTCCCAACATCGTTATTCCAACAGTTATGATCCCCAACAGCAACAACAACAACAGCAGCAGCAACAACAGCAGCAACAGCAACAACAACAGCAGCAGCAACAACAACAACAAGGGTCCCAACAGCAACAACAAGCCCAACCCCAGCAACAGCAACATGCTCCCCCACCACCTCCCCATCAGCCATACGGTGGCCAACAGGGATGGGCACCACCACCCAGACCCTATAGTCCGCAACTGGGTCCTTCACAGACTTATAGGACCCCGCCACCGGTGAGTACAAAATATATACCTACAAAAAATTACTTATGTTCATATACATATACATAGATACAAAATGTTTGATAAAATTTAAAAAAAAACAGCACTTGCTTCTATACAAATTCAATTATGGTATACAAATCCACGAGGTTATCATATTCTTACTAATGGAAGGTTATATTTTAATCTACAATTTTTGACCGTAGGTGCATGGAAAGTTAAAGTTTGCGGAACAAAATAAAAATAGCATGGTTAAAATTATTTTTACTTCTTTCACTACTGCCTAATCATACCTAACTGGAAGCGCTAAAAGTTTTAAAAACATTTTTTCGTAAGATTGGATTACTATAAGTTTTGTACAGTGGCAAAAATGAGGAGTCAGAACATGATAGAACAGAGTTGATAAAAACTGTCAGAACAATCTCGATTAGTAGATACATATGTATGTATATGCAAGTCTTAAAAATACAAAATACTGTTTTACTCGTATAATCGAGAATTGGCTTAAATGCACTTTTATAAGAGTAAGACATAGATAGGTCTGGATTGTGGTTGTCGATTGACTTACATTTTTCGATCTTACAATCGTTTGTTGTCGGTTTTCATTTTCTGATCGACGGCAAAATTTTTACAAGAGTAAGAAGTTTTCTTTTTTGCTTTCAATTATTAAAACCGAACAATTAAGTTTCACGTAATTAATTACTATTAATTACGATAAAAGAGAAATTGTATTTTTTTTTTTCGAACATCAATGTTTTCTTTATTATTATTACATATTAATTATTTTTCGGTTAATTCACAATAGAGCAATGTTCATTAGATTGCCTTACTATCAAACATGAAAACCGATCGATGCAATCGAAATTTTGGATTCGATTGGTAATCGACAACCGCCAAAGATTCAAAAAACCCATACAAATTAATTTTCAAGTGCAACACTTTTTCAAAGACAAAATTTCTGATTGAACAACAAACAACTATTTAATACGTTTCCAACTTTCAACTTATACCAAAATTTACCAAGACCGATCAACCTTTTAAAAGCGATTTTACTGTGTTCCAAGCTGAACACAATCTGGGTATTTTTATCGTCATCTTGAGAAATTGTTTCCACCATGATGACTTTCTCTACTTTTGAAATATAAAACAACATTAAAAAAACTTTTAAATTGCCCAAAAAATAAAATTTAGCGAATAAGTTTCTGTTTTTTTTTACAGTTCATAAAACGTTTCATAGCCGCTAAGGACACATATGTACATACATAGGTATAAAAGGCAATAATATGTTAGTCAAAATGTCTGTCTGTTTCGTGCCTGTGTTCAAGATGACATCATGTAGCGAGTGTACGTGTTCTTGTTCTTGTGTTCAAACAGCCCTGCATATTCTCTTTCCCAAGTTTCACTTAATATACAGGGTGTCCCAAAAGTCAATGTCGAGACCAAAACGGGTAATAGGGTGGGCAGTGACAGTTATCAGAAAAATCATAAAAAATCGTAGCCATGTATTTTGTGAGTTATAGGCATTCAAAAAAAAAAAAAAAAAAAAACGTTGGTCACCCTATGACGATCTTTCAAGTGCCGTGATTACAAATCTTAATTTTTCTCAATTTTTGTTGTTATGGAACCTTGAATAACCCTGCTAACCCTGCAACAGCTGCATAAAAAAAGATCGGTTTATAAGACGGGCGAATCTCCTTGAGTTGATGTCTGCAACAGCCACCGTGATTTTTTGCCGCAGCTCGTCTAAGTTTTGGATCGATTTTGTGTAGACTTTTTCTTTTACTGCCCCCAGAAAGAAGTCCAGAGGGTTTAAGTCAGGTGAACGGGCTGGCCACGAAATTGTACCAGACCGCCCTATCCACCTGCCTGGGTATTCTTCATCAAGGAATTGTCTCTCTGCGCGAGCATAATACGTTGGGCAGCCGTCTTGTTGAAAGTGAAACCACATATTTCCATAAATGCTAAGTGGCATATCTTCCAGTAAATTTGTTAAGTGGTTTTGTAAAAAAATCTAAATATACCTCGCCGTTCAAGTTCTCTGGTAGCTCGAATGGTCCAATAATTTTACCATTCAGAATCCCGGCCCACATATTAACTTTGAAGCGATATTGTGATTAGTCTTCTCCCATCAAATGTGGATTTTCTACATGCCACTCGTGCAAATTATGAAGATTCATGTATCCATTCTTTTTAAATGTTTATTCATCGGACCACAGAATTTTGTCCAAGAATCGCGGATCTTCCCCGTACCGTTGTAGTATCGTTTTGCAAAATGCAACTCTTTCGGGGTGGTAGACTCGTCGAACATGGTATTAATGGAGCTCATTTTTCTTTAAAATTGGGTACTCCTATTCTTATTTGAATTCCACGTACTGAGGTACTTGGGTCTTGATCGACTTCTTGTAGCACTTCGTTCTCGTAATAGAAATAAATCACTATCTAATAGCCAGCGATATTCTGGGCCCGGTAATAGTTACTTATAAATTACTATCTAATAGCCAGCGATATTCTGGGCCCGGTAATAGTTACTTATAAATTACTGTTCACCCCCCTCGAACTTAAACTTAAGCTAAGTGTACACGATTGGTAGATCTTACAATATTGTAAGACCTGACAATGTCTGACAATTATCTACCAATGAGCTGACAATTAAGTTGTGTGTGTACACGGTTGGTACAAAATCCACCAATCTCTTACAATTTATTGTCAGAAGTTGGCTGACAATCTATTTTCAGATAGCCGGCTTAATACCAACCAATTAATTGGTAGAATTTCTACCAACCGTGTACATACACAATTAATTGTCAGTTATTGTTGGTTATGGAAACTGCCTGACAATAAATTGTGTGTGTACAAGATTATCAAATACCTTACAATTTACCGTCTTACAATTAATTGTCAGATACATTTTCTGACAATTAATTGGAAGATTACACGATTGTCAGCTAGCGTACACATGATTGTCAGATTTCTTACAATTAATTGTCAGACAATGATCTAACAATTAATTGTCAGACAAATTTTCTGACAATTAATTGTAAGACTACACGGTTGTAAGACATTGTACGCATGTTTTTCACTGACAGATCTGACAATATTGTAAGATCTACCAATCGTGTACACTTAGCTTTAGATTTAGACACGAGGAAGCCTAGAGTGCATTCAAAGTTTTTTTTTTTTATGAATTAAAAAGAATTATCTTAAACCCGGATTAGTCGAGAAAAACATTTTTGTTTCCGTTATTTATGGAATATTCTCAAAAATGTTATACCATTTTGAATTGCAAATAGAACACGCCAGTTTTAAAGGTAACTTGCCCAAATTTCGTTGTTCATTTTTTCACTACATTCCATTGAATTAGGGTCATGTACAAATTTTGGGTAGGTACTTAGTTGGGCAAAAAATTGATATTTTCTTTAAAACTGATGCAGGTGTGTTGAAATTTTTGAATGCAATTATTAGCAGGGTTATTCAAAGTTCCATAACAACAAAAAAACAGAAAAATTAAGATTTGTAATCACGGCACTTAAAAGACCGTCACAGAGTGACCATTTTTTCGATTTTTTTTTTCCGAATGCCCATAACTCTCAAAATACATGGCTACGATTTTTTTTATTATTTTTCTGATAACTGTCCCCACCTACCCTATCACCCGTTTTCGTTTCGCCGAAATTTCGAGAAATTAAAAAAAAACAACTTTGACAATTCTATTACTTTTTCCTTCATCAAACCAATTCCTTCTTCGGTTTAGCTTAATACTTTTTAGTAAACATCGCGCAGCTGAAATTTGTATTATTAATGAAATTTTGAACTTTTCCAGGACTTTAAGGTAAACTGCTACTAAACCTTATTAATTTGGGTGTGCATATTTATGGTATATTTTGCATACTTGTTCTCATTGGTCAACAAAAACCAAATAATGTTGGTATTTCCTTTTCAACTTTTGTTTGGTCGATTAAGATAAATTGGCGGTTAGGTTAGGGATATACATACATATATTTATAATTTTAGTTTCCAGTTTATTTTTTTTCAAGTTAATGCTGTTCTTATCTCGCACGAGATAAAAAAGTTTGGTATGAAATCCAATTTGATAAATAAATAAATGAATGTGTTTGTGGTACCTACCATATAGAAAATTTAATTTTCTTATTTTTATCCATCTACACTCTGTTACAATATTTGTTGCAATTAATATCTGGTAAATTATATGTAAATATGTACTATACATACCTACTTATTTCTCAAATTTTGATTCTTACATAATGTTGCATGTTTTTTGGATGGTATTTGTAGTGATTACTATATTTCTTTATGAGTTTGTAGCTTTTTTTAGCTCAGAGTGTTTAGAGCTTGGAATTTGTATTACTTTTTTCGTTATGAACATGGTCAAAGCGCATCAAGAGGTAAAACAAATAGAGTACGCTATGTAAAATACTGAGACCAATTCCAATATAACCCTGTTTTTGTAGCTATACAAAAGCTTAGTTTCTCACCGAAAAGAGCCCTGATGAGAAATTAAAAAAAAATTCCTACGGCCGCCGCCGTGGAAGAAATATCTGATATATCTTCTCCCGATCGAGGGAGAATGTAATATGAGTTCAAACGAGAAATCGTTTTCAGTTAAACGGATGATGAAAATTCCAATTCAATACAAACTGCAGAGTAACTTGTGTCTGTTTTTTTTTTTAATTCTTGAATAAGAATCGACTTAAAGATTAACGTGCATTTGGAAAATCCGTAAAAATTTTAATTGAAATCAGTTGATTCAGATGCTGCAAAAAATTAAAGGAAGAATTCATTAGTCTAAGCATTAACAAAACAAATCGAGCAATTCAATTAGATATATTTACAATGATTATACATATCTAAATGTTAATATTTTTGGGCCCATTGAATATTATTGCTTACAAAAAAATGGCGTTTTTGGAATACTTAAGAGCAACCGAATATTGTGCATTGAATAAGTAAATATTAACGTTATAATTGGATAATGCTTGTCAATAAACAGTGTTTAGATCTGTTTTCTTAAAAAAAAAACACAAAATTATGTAAAAGAACTGTGTATGTACTACATACATACAGTCATCCATAAGAAAATATCTATGCATACACAGAGAAATCAAACTGAATGATTCCACGTCAATTCTTGAACATGAGTGTGTGTACCACTCATTACGTATTGCAAAAAATATAGAAAGAACTCGGCAAACTGAAATATATATCCTTTATTTTTATTCTGTATTTTATCTGCGTCTGACATTGACATTGAAGATGATAATTTATGACCGGCCGGAGTTCTTTTTTTTCGTCACCGACAGCCACTATTCAACTCCAAGCACCACCGAAGTTCACATTTCACACATTGCCGCCCCTCTTTCAATTTTATAATATCAACATCAACCAGTGTCTTAATTTGTTGTTCGGCATTTGGTTTTATATTTGTAAACATTATGCTTTCCATCGTTTCTTCTTGTTACTTGCGACTTATTTTTTTTGCTTGTGTTTTTTGTATTATATTTTCAACACTTATGTATATTAAAAAAAATATAAGAAAAACGAAATTTCTCACATAATACTTAAAATACTTGTATACAATTGGTATTGTTTGCAATACAAAAATAAATGACTAAGTCAACACAGATGCCCAATTGTATAAATGGTAGGTTGAATGAATGAATCAGTGTTCCGGTATTTAAATAAATAAGTCCGCAAATTTTTTTCTAATGTAAAAACATATGGTTATTGTTTTTTTTTTTTTTTTTTTAATATTAATGGGAGTAATTTTGTAAAAAAAATTAAATATGTTTGCCGTCGTTTTACTAAAACGCCAGTAAAACGACAAGGCTCTAGAAACGAAAATTGGAATTTTATTGAAACAACTATCGTTATAATGCTTAGAAAAGTGAAGAACATAGAGAACGCTGCCTCTTTCGAATTATTTAAACACCAAAATGTGGTCTCTGGAGCCTTCTCGTTTTAAAGGCGTTTTATTAAAACGACTATCGGAATAAAGGTGATTACAACATAAGGTGATAGTTCTTTTTTTTGTATACCTACTAGATCTTCTCTTTAAATAGAATTATTTTTTAATTGAACCGAATTTAAAGCTTTAAGGGGTCAAGTCATCTCGTGCGATGGGATAAACAAAATTGAAATATTTTTGTATGATACATATGTATGTACATCGCATTTTGCGTATTTCTACAAAGAAAAAGTAAGAACATTATAATGAACCCGGTTTCGTAGAATAATGCTAATAATTTAATTGAATATTCCGCACCCAGGCTCCATTGCAACATTAAAGTTAACTTAATCAACTCATCAACAAATTTGAAGAGTTAACTCCAGATGATTTCGTGTACTTTCAGTACACGGTTTTACCCAATAAAATGAATGCGATTGAATTTTTAAAAACAATTTTTTTCTTTCATTAGTTCATTCAATGACTACAAATTGTGGAACTTATCAATTGCATTATGCATCTTATACATAGAGAAATTATCCCCTGCTCGGAAAAGCGCGCTTTAAAGATTTAATATTTGCGTGTCGACTGGCACAAGCCATTTACCCCTAATACACGCCTCGAACTAATTCATCGAAGATTATTGTCGGTAAGGTTTTTTGGTCGTGCGAAATTTAAATGTGTCGACATAGCAGTGCGAGCTCTGGGCGTCGAAGTAGTATGTATGCCGACATGTTTTTATGTTATTATTCGGTTTTAGTTGTCAACTAGTGTTTTTGGTCCCGTTAAACTTAAATTAACTTAATAATTTTTTAATCATTACATTAAAAGTACCTTAAACACAAATAATATTTTAAAATACACACGAAAAATGTGTTTGGACTCGTTCCGAAATAATTATTTTACTACAAATAATTAAAGACATTAAAATAGTTCATCAAACAGACAAAAAAAAAACAGTTCGCTATAAATAATTATTTAAAATAGTTTCGGAGAAGCCAGAACAAACAAGAATAAAATTCCATCTGCTCATACAACAATTCAATAAAGCTCTGATCAATATAAACAAATGGTTTGGGAGCATCAAAATTCAAATATTTTTCTGTCATTTTCACTTTTCATTTAAGATTTGACAACTCTACCATTTAACAGTTGATTTTGGAATATACTTCTACATCGACGTACTGGCATGTAAATGCCCATGCAAAAACGAAATACTTTGTCAATTGTACGATGTGGCGTGTGTGAGGGGTAATTGTCTCTTAAACGGATAACAATTTGTAGTTTAATGGATTGAGGTCCTGGCTTCCAGATGGCCATTCATCCGTAGAATTGCAGTTTGAAACCCCATCTTTCAGCCATGTTTCTGTCGTTTTTGCCTTATGACCTGGTGCGGAGTCTTGTTGGAAGGTCAACGATTTTTTCCAATAGTGCTGTGTTGGGAGGCTTGACAATGTTAATGGAGCTTCTTGAGCCCATCAAAGGTGACTTCCCAAGAAACCATCACAGAGGCTGGGTGGTGTACAAGTTGAACTCTCGGAATGAGGTCAGAAGCATGTCATGATGACTGTTTGTTAAACGATTCTTCAAGGGTGAATATTTTTTCATCAGTAAAAATGATTTTTCTTGAGACATGATTTTCGCAGCGGATTTCGACGTATTCGATTCTCTATGGCTTTGATGGCTTTTGGTGTTTGTACAATGGGGCGTCTTCTATATTTTTGACGGTTGACTACTCCACATGTATAGTTTGTTTTACAAATTATTATTTCAATCACTTCATAACCAAAAACTAGCCCCGACAAAGAAAGTGTCTAATTTAATACTTTTGTATTAGGAGGTTCCTGAGGAAAGAACATAGTTTGGGTACATACCAGGGACGAAGCGTCCATATATTGAGTGGAATGAGTGCTTCCGTTAAACCATTTGAAAAAATTGTACCTAACAAGGAATTAAATTCAAAATTCCAAATTGTATTAATATTTTTATTATTTTATTTGTATCTATTAATGAATCTTCATTTACTCTATAAATTACATTCCAACATCATTATGACAACATTATCATCTTTTACTAAAATTACTAATAGGAAATCAAGATCTCTCTGGTTATTACAACTTAAAATGCCACACTGCAAACCAACTGAGAATGCTCAACATCACTCCATTATTTATAATACTCAATCTCATGAAAGTTCTTGCTAAAATGCTTAACAGCTATGCATTCCTTATTATCGCCTCCATAACTCAATTTCAAAATACCCTTCCACTCCAAGTCAACTGAAAATATACCTACAACATCACTCACCATTATTCACAAAATGCTCAAACAAAAATGATTCTCAAACAGTATAGAATGCACAACAGCTGGGCATTCCATTATTTCGCATACTTAACTTAGATCTCAACCCAAAGTCAAAATAATTTTGTCTCGTTTCTTGCCTTTTGCACAATGTGTGAAGAATGAGTTGAGTGAATGCATTACGAGAATTTCTTACAAGAGAGATAGAAAAACAAAAATGTATCTATTGAGTTGCTTATTGTCTCAAACTGATAATGAGTTTAATTTCGTGGACAAAAGGGGTAGAAGAGTTTTATTTTAACATAATGTGTGTGCTAATTTAGGTGCAATTCATTCATAACTATCAGAAAACAAACAAATATGAATTTAAAAGGTGGAGTTTTGTAATTATTTTCGTGGCGATAAATACAATCCACCTGTTTTCTGTTTATTTTTTGTTATTATAAAAAAAGTGGTCAAAAATAGTATTTCTTATATTCATATCTAAGGTTTCTTGACATTCCAGCAGAAATGTAACTAAAGGTTATTTTCAATTATGAGAATTTTAAATCAAAAAAAAACTTCAAGGAATCTTAAGATTTTTAATATCTCTTTAGAGAGATCATATTCATGTTTTAAGAGAATTAAATATTTTTTTAGAAATAAATGTGGACAAGAAAGGTTATCTACTCGTAGCTTAGTTCTTATCAAATGAATCGTACTTAGATAATTTTGCCTTAAAAGAAAAAGGATTTAATCTTTGCGCAAGGCATCAAGCTTTTTTTTTTAATAAGACTTTACTGTAATATATTATTTATGTATATTATTTTATGTGTATTACCATAAAGTGGAATTTAATAGGTTGGATCTCAAAGGTCTTTTATTTTTGGTTTTATGTTCAGTGCTTCCGCTATCGAAAAAATCACGCCTCGTGCCTGGTACATACATATTGATATTCTTACAAAGATGAAATGAGTATGTAAGAATTTTGTTTATAAAAGAAAAGGTTTAAAACATAGATACATACATTATGTATGTATATAAAATGAACAAAATTAATTTTTTCTATGTATTACGGCTAACATTCACATTAATTGTGGAACACAGCATCGTTTAAGTGGATGGTCGTCCGTCTTAAATTGCTGAGTCAATTGGACCTTGTAAGCGAATAATCTTCAGGCTATTGCGTGAAATGTTAAGCTTTTGAGATTGATGGCGATGGGAGTTTTTCACTAGCATAGCAGTCTCATGAACTTTTTGCACAAACTTGCGTACAGCAGGAACGGGTCCTTAATTTCGGCCAAAACTTCCTTCAAAAAACACACTGTTTGGGCTACACAGCACTCACTTTGGAAATAAGTTTTCAATATTTTCCAACGTTGTTCAACCGTAAAGCGACTGATTTTTTGTCAAGATTTCGAGCCGGAAACAGCTGTCAGTGTCAAAACCTAAGATTTAAAAAGAAATCACTAGATGGCTCACTCTTAAGATGAATTATTAACAAAATTACATACATACATATACATTATGTATATGTATGAATATGTATCTGCCTACATAGCATATTTGCGATTATATAAACTTTTTCTTTTTAAATAGTGGCCGTGTCAGTGATATAAATTCGCTCTGATGATATCTTTAATAGTGGCCGTGCCTATGGTATAAATTCGCTCTGTTGATATTTCATTATTTATAAAGCCAGATAATAAAGTTATTCAAATTTTACCAATCTATGAATGCCTCTTCATATGAGTGTAACTACTGTGAAAAGAACAGACGATATTATTTTTAAACGAAGGACCCAGTAAAGTCAGTAACGTTTTTTAAACAGCTTGTAGGTGAATACAAATGAAGTACGGCAAGTAATTTAACTACATTTTTTATAGAAATTAATGGAAACACATTCTTAGAATCCTGCACAAGTTAGGTACCTAGTTGGTGTGATGTTTAGCTTGGATAATCACCACCAGGTCAAAGTGTTCATTATTAGATGATCATACACGCTTTATCTTATCCCTGAAAACCGAATTTTTATTGCAAAAGTTTTAACTATTGTTTTATTATGTTTATAATTAATTTTACGATATCAAGTATTTAATACCTAATACTATCTGTACTTAGCTTCGATCTCTTTTAAAGAGACGCATGTATAAACGGATGTATCTGCTGCGATAGACTACTTCAATAAAATCGTATTAATTTTTGTTTAATGTTTTTCTTTTCCTATGCACTGCTGCTGCTTTTACAAAGAAAACCCAATAAAACTGGGTCAATTGGTAATAAGAAGAAGGTTTTACGTCATATCACATACAGATTTTATCTACCTCTTTAACTTCTCTGCCTGCCTTCCTTCTACTACATACATATATATGTATGTAGATAAATATATTTTAAATTAATTTATTATGTAGGTATCTGAAAAGAGAGAACAAAAATGACCTTGAACCGTGTGATCAAACAATTCGTTCTACTGTTGTTTTATTTTATCATTTTCTTGAATAAGTTTATTAACCCCTCAAAGCATACGTCACCGAAAGAAGTATCGTACCTACATTATTATTATTTTTTTTTTCGGTTTCATCCCCGTCGCTCGTAAAATAGTCATCGCAATGAATCACAGTTTTATTTTTGTTGTTATTGTTTACTTTTGAAATCACGGTCTCTGTGTCTGTGTTCCGGCGGGTGTTCCACTTCAACGTCACCCCTCATCACACCCGCTCTTCTCAAAACAGTGTAGTGCACTCAGATACTCGTTTAAAAACAAAAATCTAAACCACTTGTATATGCGAGACTAACAATAAATCTACATTATTCATATCTATCTATAGCTGCGGGGCTTACATACACTTGATTACCTTTCTATTTCTATGATTAGAGTATCAGCCAGGGAGCGTTTTCTATTACCAATTTATTGTTGTTGCCATCATTTCATTTGATAGGGTTTTTCGTTTTGTTTATATGTAAGTACATTGCTGATAAAATAAAGTTGGAACGTCCTGATATTTTGCCAGCTAAATTATATAAGCTTTTAGTAAGCAAGTGAAACACATTCAATTGTATCATGTAAGTTTATGTGTATAAACATAGAATCGACATCGTGGTACGCTACGCTATTTGTAGAAAGTTATGAATACTCAAGTTCAAATTCGTCCAAATGTGGTATGATGTTGGTAGTGTCTGCTGCCAGCTAAATTGTTTTTGTAGTCGGTGAATAGTAGTTTCCACAAAAAAAAAAAAAAAAAAAAAAAAAAAAACAACATCGCATACCCTCCTCTTCAGTTCACCATGTTTGTGTTTAGATTTAAATATCATGAACACCAATTTCTAAACAAACCAACCAAACACGTGGAATAATGCCTAAATATAGATCTAGCATTCACATCATACAGATAGCTACATTTGTATGTAGATACAGTATCATGCAAGCCTTCTACAGCTGCATATATAAATTGACAATCAATTTGCTGTTTATATCCCTAACCGTCGTCGCCTTAGTGGCCGTCGTCAGCTATTCTTCAATAATACAACAAAAAATGTAAACTGGGAATAAAATAAATACAAAAAATGAACTCTTTTTTTTCAAAAACACTTGACATTGTGACCCAGAAGAGAAATATAATAATCAATGAAATTTTGTAAATATAGATAAAATCTATTTGCTTTATGAGAAATCATATGGGATTTGTTTGTTTTTGTTGTTAAGGGGTGCGTGCAGTGAATCTTACTATTAATTATTATTATACCTACTTTGAATTATTTTTAGAAGATCAATTGATATTTCGTTAAAATTATAGTTGTATTTTTGTATGTGAATTAATTTCAAATTGTATGAAAAAAGTGGTTAATTTGAAGGAATACATTTAATTTTGTATGCACAAAATTTGTTATTATTTTACAACTCAACTATCCTCATAATTGATACAAATATCCGCGGAAGATTTACAAAAAAATGTTCCTTAATTTATTATATTACTATAACTTAAAACGAAAAACGATGGGTGTCTCATTGTATAAAACTAATAGGAGGATCAGGCAACATAATATTGAGTTCTCGGAACAGCAGATAGCTGAGATTAGTCGAGTTCTTATTCGTTTTTACTTAATTTAATTGAATGCGTTTAAGGAAAATTATACTAACAAAAATGTAACAACAACTAGGTATCATCCTAGACAGTTTGATAAACTCCAGAAGGTGGTTTGTTCGTACAGCGATTGCAATGGATATACATACATAACATATATTCTAAATATCAAACATTTTTAACAATAACATTTCATAACTAACTAAACTCGAAGTTATTTGTTATTGTGTACTCGTTCCGTGAAACCTCCACGAACTGAACTTGACTATATTTTAGCGTTCGTCAGAACGTATTTTGAACAGCAGAGAATCAAAAAAAATATTTAACCGTGTATTAGAAAAAGTTATTTGATAACTTTGAACGTGTTGTACACCTCACTATGGCGTGTTTTTCATTTGGATTTGCATTTCCATCCTTATAAAGTTAAAATTACGCAACAATTGAAGCCTAGAGACCATTCACAACGCCCGTAGATACTCTTCTTGGTTGTTGGAACAACAGACAAAAAACACCGATTTCTGAACAACATTTTCTTCAGCGATGAGGTACATTTCTAACTTGGTTGATATGTAAACAAACAAAATTGTCGCATATGGAGCTCAGAATACCCACAAGTGATCGAAGAGGTGCCGTAGCATCCAGACTGTTTGGTGTGCTCTATGGTCGAAAGGTGTCATTGGTCCGTATTTTTACGAAGATGCCAATGTGCAGTCGGTTACAGTCAATTTGGAGCGATATGGTCAAATAATAACGGTGTTTTTTTTTTGGCCGACGATTGAAGATTATGACTTGAACGATATGTGTTTTCAACAAGACGGGGCAACAAGCCACTTAACACGACCAATTATTGCTTTGTTGCGTGAAAAGTTTCCTGGTCGCGTAATTTCACGTTTTGGCGACGTCAATTGGCCACGAAGATCATGGGATTTGACACCGTTGGATTTTTATTTGTAGGGCCACGTAAAAGACCAGTGTTTACGCGAATAATCCCCGAACTCTAGACGCATTAAAAACCAACATCACTCAGTTATGACCGTGACACCGACCGAAATCTTCGAAAAAGTGGTTAAAAATTACCTCAAAAGAATCGCATGCTACGAATCTTTCTGAGGCGGCCATTTGAATGATAATGTTAATAATAGCAAAGTCCAAACTTTATAATGAAATAAAATTTGCATCAAAAATGTATAGCTGTGTGTGTTTCATTTAGCTTTACTTTCGAAACCGAAAAACGAATGACCCTGTATATCTCAAAAGCTATTTTATATTTGAAAAGCTTGTTTTTTTTTTTTTAAATAAATGTGCTCGTTGGAACGAAAGATCAACTGGTCCAATTATACTAGTAGGAAATAATAAATAAAGTGGAGTACGTTTCTAGGATTTAAGAAATTTTATTTGAAATCTCTTCGCTGATAGTAAAAAAAAATAATTTTATGATCCTCATACTATGTGTGATATTTGTAGTGTAGTCGATTTAGACAATCCTGGGTTGATAATTACATAATTCTATTATTATTATTATTATTATTATTATTATTATTATTATTATTATTATTATTATTATTATTACTATTATTATTATTATTATTCCGCTTAAAGGTTGACATGATATATTTTAGCTGGAACTATTATAATTAAAGCTTCAGATCGCGATTAACTTCTACGTTCTTAAAACAATGTTTGACATTGATCTGTCTAATGATATGTTTGTTTCACGTATGATTATTATTGTTGCACAGTGTGTATATGTATGTGGACTTGTAACTCTTATAATAACAACTTAAAAAGAATAGGTACTTTAATAACAAGAAAACAAGTTTTAAGAATATTTTTTTTACTCAGAAGACAAATGCATTTAAAATAGAATTAACTTATAAAGAAATAAGAACTACTTTGTTGTTGTTAAAGAAAATCGTTCTCATATTTTATTAAGTTTTACTTACTTCTTACGTAATTCTTACTGAAGTAACTTACAAAAAGCTTTACTCTATAGATGATTATCACTGCCGGTTGTGCAAGAAATGAGAATTTTTAATTGTGAGCTTCTTTCTCTTCTCAACTTAGATTTGACTTTAATTGATAAAATTTACTAATAAACCATTTACACTGATGATTTTGTCAGAAGATGCTTAAGAAAGTAAAACTTTTATGTATAATCTTGGCCTTAAATAAAATGAATTTGGGTACAGACATACATTATCTGTATGGGTTATTTATTTTATACTTTTAATTGTATCAAGAATTATGTTCGTATGTAGACAAAAATAGATACAAGCTGTTTAGTGAGTGTTTTAATTTATTTCAGTCATGTATGTGAAGACTCTGATTTCTCTTTCTCCAAAACTAAGTAAATCCCGAGAAATTTATTTATCAAAGCGTTTCCGATCAAAATAAGGACAATAAACTTCTGATCACTATGTTATGTGAAATGTCAGGACTCAGGACCCTTAAAAATTGATAGGTGAGTTGCAGCGGAAGAATTAGCGGAGGGCTTATGCTATCCTGCAAAATGAACTCGCCACGATTCGTATCTTACGTAATCGTAATAATAATAGAGCTACAACATTAACATTTTCCTAGGCAATTTTCACACCAATCTGGAAATAGAAGTCAGATTCAGTGGCCGATATAGCCAATCTAGAGAAAGAAGTAACCTTTGGCTGTCGATATAAAAGATGATGATGATGAAAGCATCGCTTCCCATCGATCAGCGAAATCAAGCATCGTTGCGCGCGGTTAGTACTTGGATGGTGGACCGTTCAAATACCAACCGTGAGCTCTTGACATGTGTTTTTCTGTTGTTCTTTCTTTCTGTCTGTCTCTCTCTGTTGTATTGTATAAGCCGATGGTCTGAGTTACCAGTGCTTTCAGTGTCTCTACCTCGTAGATTTATCTACGGAGTAGTGGAATATGTAATGTAATGAAAGTACATTCGCCCGATACCACCTCCGATAACGGACTCAGATTGATCAATATTGTAGATACGAGTAGTACACAATTCCCAGCAAGGTCAATGTTGAACTGCTGCGCCAGTTTTAAGGTTGTACATTAACTGTTACTTAAGTAAAGTACTGTACAGCATGCTCGACTAAATTTGTTCCTAATACCCAATAAGAAAGTGTACAATTTTAAAGAACTGCCAGTCGTCATCGGATTCTATAAGAGAGCGGACTAAACTAGAAAACTTGTTATCAAAGAATAATTGAGAAGCAAAATTGATATCTGCTTATTCATTTGAACTCTATTATGACTCAAAAATAACTGAGTACTCATTTAGAGCCTATTGTACTCGTATTGCTATGTTGAAATGATAAGAATTAGAGAACAAATTGAGACGAAGACAGAAATCTTTATGCCGCGTAAAAAAGATTCAATCTCAAGTGACATCTATACAGAGTTGATTCTACATTGACCTTTTTTGCATATTTTTCTCTGTTTTGGAATTGTTTGTTTGGGTTTTGTTTAAATGTCATTTCTCATTTATTAGGCAGCAGCGGTATTATTTTGTATTCTGTTCTGTTTTGGATATTTTGAAGTGAAGTGACGTGTGAAAACAAGACCCTGCTATACGATGGGAGGGGTTGGAGGCGATAACGATGCCGACAACGAAAAGGACGATGTTTTTAAGCCTCAATGTTTTCATTCATTCACCCACAGGAAATGAAATGCTTGTACATAAGTATAGACATGATATAGACTAGGTAGGTTGTAAGCAAAACTCTGCGAATGCAGGGAGTAGAGTACCATCGAAACAACCAAGCAACCATTTATCCAAGTGTTCAAGGATTCCGACCAAAATAGGGTTATATGTTTATTGGGTTCGTCGTCATCCTCATCGTCGTCATCTTCATCCTATCGCTCCGTATCGTATCATTTTCGTCGTATAGCACAAAGAGCGCGGAAACCTTTTGTATTTTTCTTATTTTTTTTCCTTTTGGAATTCCTCCTACCATCATAATTCGTGTTTTTATTTTTTTTTTATTTTGGACATTCAGAGCAAAAGTCATTGCCTTTATTTTGTCCTAATTTCGAAAGTGTGGTAATAAACCAAACGTCAAACGAAAACCAGCATAGCTGCTACTTCTACCTGTGGGGTTTAGCTTGCTTGTTTTGGGTTTATTTCAATTAGGATCAAAAACAATGCTAGGTTGGCTTATAGGTTAATAATGACTGTTGTTTTGTTCTCTTTGCTTTATGTAGATATTGTGTATTGTGGTATTCCCATAGATTGAGCAAATGGAATTATGCATTTGGAATTTAAAACAAATATTCATCATGTTCATGTTTTACCATAATAAGGATATTGAACCTGAATACTCTTTCAATGTCGCCTACTTTGGTGGGATTATTTTTAAATCTTAAAATCATTTGACTTGGTCAACCATATGTCTCGTGTTGAGTTTGTAAATAATGGAGTTACTTTTGCATCTTCAATACTCTCAAGTGATGATCCTCACGACGTGATTTTGTTTTTCTCTTCAGGAATAGAACAAGAAGATTGACAGCTTAAGCATTTGTTAATTTCGACTGCCAGATGATGGAAAACAATTAAAAAATAATTGTTGGTCTTGGAACTTACTCCACCACCAAATCCGCTATAAATAGAACTCAGTCCATAAGGAGAGTCACTTCACTCGGAATAACAAAAGTAACTCCCAATTTAGAAAGAGTGCCAATTTCCACTTTCATTTTTACTGGCACAGGCTTAGACCCAGGTCTCTTCACCGCTCCCCACTTAGTATTTTTCTTTTTAGCACACAAAGTATGAGTATTGTAACATTCTTCGGGAAGTTTTTTTTTTAAACATAAAATTGATTAAAAAAAATGATATGTATTTCATTTGGTATTTTTGAATTTTCAATTTAAGATACAAATAATCGTACAAATAATGGGACTTACTTCATAATGAACGAAGTTTCATATTTTGTATCTATTATTTTCTGTCGTTTAAGTTGGCTGTGCCACTAAAATTTAATTCAAGGCTATGCTAATTATGGAATCAAAGTGGTGTCGTATTTTGTGGTGGATTTAAATTTGTGTTGTAGGCTTTGCTTCAAGACACAAGAGATCTCGAGACATCGATGATCCTAGAAATTTTTCTTTTAAATACTACCTTTGAACGGCACAAACCAATTGAATTAATTGAATTGAGTAATACTGGTTTTTCAATTGGCGCGGGTAAATTTTGGTTGTCTGTGGCGGCCATATTTTGTTGGTGAAATCTGTTACTTATTATTCAATTATTCAATTACTGATGCAAGTTACACGATTGAACACGTTCAAACGATACAAAAATATTATCAATTATTATCAAGTGAGTGTTCGTTATTATAAACGTTGCGCGCGGTCTGGTTTCAACGTTTGATTGTAAGATTTAAAACGACCGGTTCGGTACGGTAACCAATCAGCCAACAATCGTTCGTCAAAGGAACGCAAGACCGATGGAGAACATAGCCGCGGTCTGTGGTAGTATATAGCAAAACTTGAGGCAATCGATTACTTGTAGTGCAGAAGAACTTGGCTTTTCGCAGACATAAAATTGTCGAATTTTGCTTGACTCTAGCCTACACCCGTTGATCATAGACAACGCCGATTGTTCGCTGACTAGATTTTAGAGTGTTTGGAAGAAGACCCAAATTTTGGACAAAAAATCATTTTAAGCGATGAAGCGGATTTTGAATGGTTGTGTTAACAAACAAAATTGTCGTATATTGGACGACAATGCATCCAGAAAAAGTTACCCTTAGGTGTGGATTTAGGGCCGGCTTTTCCGAAAACGAGATTTGTGAGGCGATCACCGTCAATGGCGAGCACTACAGAACGATGATAACAAATTTCTTAAGGCTCAAATTGAACCATTTATAATTCCAGCACGATGGCGCTACGTGCCACACAGATGACGCCACGATGGACATTCTGCATGGCCGAATGGAAGTTAAGGTTAACTTTCGCAAAGGTAACGTGAATTGGCCTCAAAGGTCATGCGATGTCAACCCGCCAGACTTTTTCTTGTGGGGCTTTCTAAAGTCCTAAAGACTAGATTTAAACGATAATTCAGGACTATTAACTACTCTTGTCCTCGTCTGTGAGTAGATGGCATTTGTAAGGAAATCAATTTATGTTTTTTCCATTGAAAATAATTATGAAAACCATATTGTGTAGGAAAAGGTAATTTAATTAATACTTATTGAGTGCATTTCTATTTATCCGTTTAGCGTATTCAAATAAAGTTAAATATATATTGGTATTGTAATGATTTCCATACGCAATCTATCGACCTTTTTTTTTTGTAAAACGCCATCTACCGAACTTTTCTAAAGCAACACCGAAATGGGCATCTGCCAATGTCAAATAAAAACCACGTGAAAGGCTATTTTCGGCTTTTTCGTATTGTATTTTTCTGGAAGAACATTCTAGTGGACACGAAAATTAATCGCTTAAATAAAAATAAGTTTTATTGTACTGACACTAAACAAATATTTCTTTTTGAATCGAATATAACAGTATATTTGTATTTACAGTGATCCACAAAAGTCTGCGTACAAGGAAGAAATATTTTTAAAAACTGCTGTTATTTACAAATTTAAAGTGATTTGTTTAAAAAAAAATATTTTTTAGTAAAGAAATGTACAAGGTTTTTATTTTCAAAAAAAAAATTAAAACAATTATTCATAACAAGAAGAAATTAATAACAACAAAATAAACCTCTGAAATTCCTACACAAAAGTTTGCGTACAGCTGTAACAGAAATTGAAAAAAGTTAGTTAATATAGACAAATAATTTTTTTTATTACTTTCGCTGTTAATATTTGGTCGGATACCCTTTTAGTCTTATAACTTCTTTCAAACGGTTTTGCATTAACCCTACCAGTTTTCTATTGAACTATTGATCTTACTCCATTCAAGCAACAAGGCTTCTTTTAACTGCGCCTTTTTGCGGATATCGTGGCTTCGGATCTTCTTTTCCAATTCATCCCAGCAGTGCTCGATAAGGTCAATATCTGGACTCTGTGGTGGTGTTCGTAGCAGGTGGCGAGTGTTATATGCCAGCCACATGCGTGATTATGGGCGTTTGGGGTCATTATCTTGCTGGAAGTAATAGTCATTGGATATACCCAAAATTTCAGCACTTGTTTTTAAATTTCTTTTGAAGATATCGAACCGTCAGAACCAAAAATGTTGTATTTTGATTCGTCGGAGAATATAACCTTACGCCAGAAGTCCGGAGGCTTGTAAACATACTCTTGCAAATGCTAGCCGTTTCTTTCTGTTTATTTTACTGACCAATGGTTTTTTCCTGGGTGTGCGTGACTTAAACCCCTCTTGAACAATAGCTCTTCTTACCGTTTCTGGATGCACTGTATTGTTGTTATATATTTCGAGTCGTGTGCTTATCGTCTTAGCCGTTATGAAGTGATCTTGCTCCACCATTCGCTTGATCACACGCTTATCCCTTTCGGAGAGCTTCGAAGGTCGGCCTTATCTTGTCTTCGATTTAATCTGTCCTGCGTTTCTAAAGCGATCTACCGTTCTCTGTATCGTTGACCGAGCTCTTGAGGTTATTTTTGATATTTCACCATACGATTTTTTTTTTTGTTTAACGTAAAGATTAATAATCAACTGCTGCTCACTCAAACTAAACTCTTTATTTGCCATTTTTTGCTTAAAAAAAAACCAAAGACAATTATTTGCAATACGCGTTTAGAACGATTAAAAATAAACAAACAATCATATTATGCAAAAACAAATTTACCGATACTTAAACAGTGTGTGATATAAGAAATATTCACCTGTACGCAGACTTTTGTGGAAGAATTTCAGAGGTTTATTTTGTTTTTATTAATATTTTGAGATACGAATATTTTTTTTTGTTTATTTTTTTTTTGTTGAAAATAAAAATGTGGTAAATTTCTTGTAATGAAAAATACCTTTTTTAAAAATAGTTCACTTTACATTTGTGAATAACAGCAATTTTTTAAAAATATCTTCCTTGTACGCAGACTTTTGTGGATCACTGTATGTACTTGCATTCATTCTGAAGTGTTGTTGAGGTTTTATAATTAAACCTTTGAGTTAAATTTACTACAGAAACGATATTAATGTGAAATTTTGGTTTTAACTGTCTAAACTGGTGAGTTTATTGCGAGAGTCTGTTCATAGAATTAATATAATTGCTTTAAACGGACTGTAATTTCCAGTTATAAAAAAAAAAATAGAAGTGATAATTTTGAAAAGTCTATCACAATATTTTCATTTTGTTCGATTAGTGAAACAATTAAGTCAAGGCCGATTCCTTATACATTATTAGGCGTGTTTTGTTGAGCTTCTTAATGTACACATTAAGAAATGTTACACATTAAGCTTATTTTGCACATGTAAATACAACAACAACAAGTTAACAGCACATTCACTCTTCAGTAATTTTATTGTAACTTTTCTTAATGTGTACATTAAGAAGCTCAACAAAACACGCCAATTAATAATTTTTCAGCGAAAGTGTATTTAAAAGCTTAATTTAAAAAATGTTTTTCTACTCTAAGACAACTAAAGCGAGAGACCACAAAATGTCCAGATCTATTTGAATTAAAAAAAAGGAATTTCTCTGAAAAGATTGGCGAGTTAGAAGTATGTCCGAGATCAACGGTTGAGTTCGAAGACTGATGAGATTTTCAAATGACATTTCAAGAAAATTAGATAATCCTTACTGGGATTCATGCTACTCTGGATGCCAGTACAAAATATAAAACTTTACTAAATCTTACATGTTTATATGTTGCTATGAATATTTACTGTCGTGATTTTTTATTTTTTTAGTCATTGCTTTGAAAAAATTTGTTAAGCTCTTCAGAATTAACAACAATACCTAATACGAGGCGATTCTACATGTAGGAGGTATGCGCTGCCAAATAAAATTGATATTCAAACACATCGAATCAAAAAACAAAACATCTCGGAAAGATGACTTTACCTTAAATAGCTGTTTTATCAGTATACACATGAATAGTTTTACTCTTTAGTATTAGAATTTCAGTAATAATCAACCATGGATAGATAACAATCAAATACAGAACATGTTCAGTTGACTGCATTCAGTTCAGCAGAAGTCAAGTTATAGAGAATATAACTATGTATAGCAGATTGCATTATTTTTTTTCTCATAGCAAAGCCTACACACTAGTATAGTTCTTTTTAGATGAAAAACGGACGAAACTAAACTACTAGTAAAAGTGACTTTTATTCATGCCAAACCAACAATTCGCTTGTGTGTGTAGTCTTGTACACTTTTAGAGCTACCCTTAGAAAGAAAAGGTGGAATTGTTCAAAAGTTTTTTGTGGGAAATTATCTATTTGGAATTTGATAAGTTTTGAAGACATTTTAGGAGATAGTACAGGTATAGCCCTAGCCTTTAAAAATAAATGTTCTGTCTTGATTCGAAAGAGCTTGACATTTAATTCACACAAATGGGGTTCTCTTTCCGTCGATCAAACTTGAACTACAAAAATTTGTTGGTATAGGCTTTAAGAAAATTATTGACTAAAGCACTTGCCTCAAAAGTTATAGAAATCAAAGAAATATTATTGTATGTTCATATGCGATATCCGAATAGATTCGTATATTATTTGAAGCAGTATTGGAAAATACATACATACATATATACAAAATATCGTCCTTGCTAGAGATGCCGCGAATATTCGGCCACTACACGGTATTCGGCCTATTTTTTGATATTCGGTATTCGGCCGAATAGTAAATACCAATATTAAATGGAGAATAAAAAAATTTATTATCTTAAAAAAAATGTTGTAATTTTATTAAAATTTCTTATTTTAGTATTTAAAATCTACTAATGGTAAGTTGTGGCGAATAAAAACAGCTTTTTCAGCATTCGTTGGTAGCATACGTTTTGTGTAACGTCTATATTCGAAATCAATTGCAGCTTCTGCAAATAAACTCTCACTAATAAACTAGAACCAGCAGGCGAGAGGTAGATTTCAGCAAATGTTGTCAAATTGGGAAACAGTTTTGTATTTGCTGACCACCATTTGTAAGGGACTGCCATCCGATCCGATCTTGGCGAAAAGTTCTTTAAAAAAAATCTATTTTGTTTTCAATGGCAGTTTTTTCAACATCTTTATCATTTTGTCTATAGCAACTGCCTCAAAACATTCCCGGAAATTGTTGTGCCTCGTCAAAATTCACGTAGGAGAGTGTGGCCGAATATTCGGTATTCTGTATTCGGCCGAGTCACTATTCGCGGCATCACTAGTCCTTACTGAATATTTAGCCCTATTCTGCTATTTTTCGGGGGAATGATTATTCGAAAATCAACAATATTAGATAATTCTAGTATACTTTCGAAGAGAAACGCAAGGATCGATCAACTCATTACAAAACTTTGACTAAAGTTACTATGGGTTTACGTAATTTTAATTTTTTTTTTTGACCCGTTAGAGAATGGTAGCGATTATAAAAGGTGTGGATTTTCAGGGATTTTGGAGAGGGTCTTCATAGCAACTTGTTCCATCGACACAAATACATATGCATGTTATAGCACCAGGGGCTTATAAAACAATACATAAAGTTTTTGTTGATCAAGTGAAATTCAACAACTTAAAAATTTGTGTAACACGGAACAACAAGTCTAGGAGAACTATAACAATTATTTTGTCTTCTTTAAACAAGTGGTAAATTTCACAATTTCACCGTATCTGGAACTGGAAACAGCAAGAGTTTAAAATAAGGGAATAAACTTGTTAAATTGTTGATAAATTTCAACCGACGATTGTGGGCTTGTTGGAAGTCGACAAGTTTGAAATAAAAAGTAAGCAGTAGTGTTTATGAAGTGATAGCATCGGAAAGATTATTCAGAAATTTATTTAGTGGTCAAGTTTTTATTCTAAATCGAAGGCGGTCATGGTGCTCATAAAATGACAGTGTGTTAATGTGTAAAAGAAGTCAAATGAAATTGAATTTCAAAAACAAGTGTATTGGCTTAAAACTTTAAAAGTTCAACATATCAATGGTATTTTAATTAATATTGATGCACCTTCAAAATGAAGTATCTTTTGTGGATCGGTATGGTGAGCATTCGCTAAACTGTATTTGGATCAGACCTAAGATTTTACTATGCATTATGCAAGTAATAATTGGCCGGGCAGTGTTCATGATGCACGAGTACTACAAAATAGTGCGGTATATCAAAAAATGGATAAAGGCCCTTTTCCAATGTCGTAATATTAGTTGGCAGTGCTTTCCCCTTAAAAACATGGTTATAACACCTTACACATGAAATAAGCGTTTTTTTTTCTTAGTTAAGAATAGAGTTTTGAATAGAGTGCGAGCATGTCGAACATGTTCTGAACATCCTCTGAACCGAACCATGCGTGCTGTTTTGAGTTGCACCGATTCCGAAGTGTATGCAAACTGCACAATGCCCTGCATAATGAAATCCCTGCTATTGTTCTGAAAAGGTGTTCTTCAACGCTGGAAAAACCACTGCGTAAGCTTTTCCATCTATCCTACTCCACTCCTTCTCTTTCCGAGTGGATGGAAAGCAGCATTTGTCCAGCTTGTACCAAAAAAAAAAGGTGAATCTTCTTCCCCTTCTGACTATCGGCCAATTACACTTACGTCCCTCCTTTCTAAGGTCATGGAAACGCTGATAAATTATTAGCTCAAGAAATACCTCGGAGAACGAAAGCTTCTTAATGACCGGCAGTACGGCTTTCGTAGCAATAGGTCCACTAGTGATCTGATCGTATAACTCACCAAACAGTGGAACCAGTCTTTACATCGTTTTTGATATTTCAAAAGCATTGGATAGAGTGTGGCATCAAGATCTCTTAACAAAAATGCGTGATTTTGGTATTGATGAATCGCTTCTTCGTTGGATTAGAAATTGCCTTTCAGGGCGCTCTATTCAAGTCGTATTGGATGGTCTCAAGTCTGAAATTCATAACATAAATGCTGGTGTACCCCACGGATCCTTCTGTTTATCAACGATCTCCTATCTGAAACTTCTAATTCATTAAAAACTGTGTAGAATTTAATGCTTCAATAACCCAATGCTGTAAAAAAGTCCCTCTTCCGAAAAGAATATAAACTAATAAAAGATTGCTAAAGATACATGATTGGTCCATAGAACAGTGGAAACAGATCCATCAAATTTTTGGAAGTAAACAGGTTACTTATTGTAAGCTATAGGTTGGTGAAAGGTACAAATCCGATTATGTAATGCCAACAGTTAAGCACAGTGGCGGCTCGGTTAAAATTTGGGGATGTTTCAGTTATGGTGGCGTCGGTTCTTTGACAAAAATCAAGTGAATACCAAATAAAGAAGGTACTTCAACGCCACGCTATTCCATCTGGTATCAAGCTGATTGGAAAACGTTTCGTGTTTCAACTGGCACAACGAACCTCACGTCGCGTCTTTGCCGCAATTACTTAGAGACCAAAGAAGAAGCCGGATTGCTTAAAATAATGCAATCGCCAGCACAACCACCGGTTTTGAATCCAATCGAAAATTTGTGGGATGAAAAGGATCGCAAGGCAATAAAGCTCCACCCAACTAGTATATCCGATCTGTGGGTAAACATTCTAGTCTACAGCCAGAAATTCTCCAAAAACTAGTCAATAGAATTTCAAACTATGTCAAGCAGTCATAGAAGCGCGTGGATCGCACTTCGATGAAAATCTATTACTTTAATTTGTTTCGTATCGGAAAGTCATTAAACTCACAATAATGTTAATTTTTTTTTGTTGAACACAAATAAGCCAAATAAATAGCGAATGGGACTAGAGAATGACGAAAAATCTTTTTTTTTTTTATTTTTAAATATGTCTGCGGTAAAAAAAATAGCACCATTACGAGAAAAAAATTTCGTTGCAAAATAAAATGTATGCCAATATATCGAGGGAAATTTTGAATATGCAAAAAGTTTATATTAAGTTAAAACAACACATTTCAAAAAGAATTTTAATTTTTATTCATCAACTTTTTGAAAAAAACTTATATTTTCTCCAACAAATCAAACAAATAAGCGGTAAAAATAATAGCACCATTGCGCTTCATCGTACAACTTAAAACTAAATCATGGCAAAAATCCAAAATCTTTTTCTATGATTTTATTCCTTAGAGGTAGTCCAACAAAATTAATATTTCGTTGCATAGCCTTTGTTGGCTATTACTGCTTCACAACGTCTCGTCATTGAATTAGCTAAATTTTGACACCTTTCAACCGGAATATTCTCCCAGGACGCCTTAACTGCAGCCCAGAGTGCTTCGTTGCTGGTCGGTTTAATATCTGAGACTGCTTTCTTTACGTCGGCCCACAGATTTTCGATGGGATTTAGGTCAGGCGATTGCGCTGGCCACTCCATTACATTAATTGAACGATCTCCAAACCATTTTTTTGCCTTTTTACTGGTGTGCTTGGGGTCATTATCTTGTTGGAAGACCCACAAAAGCGGCATTTCTTCATCTGCATACGGGAGCATAACATTTTCCAAAATATTCACGTAGACGTGTTGATCCATGATGGGTTTAATCCAGTATATGGGTCCAACTCCATAGTAGGAAAAACAAGTCCACACCATTATGCTTGAACCTCCGTGCTTAACCACTTTATTTGTGTATTTGGGTTTATATTCCGCTTTTGAAGGTCTTCTTACATAGGAGCGAGATCCTTCACCGCCAAACAACACGATTTTGCTCTCATCCGTCCATAAAACGTTGCGCCATTTCGCTGCTGGCCTGTTCAAATGCTGTCTTGCAAACATTAAACGCTTTTTTGCATGTTTTGCAGTTAAAAGAGGGACTTTTCTGGGACTACACGCTGTTAAATTATGTTCTCTCAATCTGTGGCGAACGGTTTCAACGCAAGCTGTAATTTTCAGGTCTTTTTTGAGCTCAGTTGCAGGCTTGAAAGGATTTTTTTGGCTTTCTGGGACTAGGTGTCTGACAAGAGTTTTCGACAAAACTGGTTTTCCCCCACTAGTTTCGGTTTTGGGTGCATATATTATTGAATTTCGAATCATTTTGTTGGAACAGCCAACAAAACGTCGAACTTCTCCGTAAGTTTTACTTTCTGAAATCATTTTTTTTTTTTAATAATTTCACGTTTTTCGTTTGTGCAATGTTTTCCACGGCCCATTGTCTTTGAAAAACTGTAATTTTGTTTGTTTAAAATGAAGAAACCTATTCAAAATTAACAAATCTTAACATTTGGTTACTTTAACTTGAAATATGACACCAAAAAATGTTTTTTTCTAGCGAAAACTGCGATCAGTGCTATTATTTTTACCGCAATAAAAAAGGGTTTTTCCCCAATATGGCCACGTAAAAAAAAGAACCGTTACCATTTAAGTGTCAGAGATACACAATACAGAGAGTTAACACTTCAAGCAATCACAAAATACAGTAGAGGCTGGAAATATGTGTCCATTTACTAATTTAAAAAAGTTAAAATGAAACTTGTACCGGTGGTGCTATTTTTTTTACCGGCACTGTATGTATAGGAAGATAACTTTCTTCCACAACACTCCTTATTTTGTGGTCTTAACGTTACGTTTTTTATTACAGTGGACGCTCGTTAACTTGAACACGGACGAAACCAGGAGTGTTCAAGCTATAGGATTGTGCAAGTTACTGGATCAAGTTAAAAAATTGTTGTTTTTATTTAATAAAGATCCCTTTTAATAATTTTAAAACATAAAAAATGATGTTATTAATAAATAATTTTAATTGCAACGTTTTTCGATTTCTAAATATGCACGTGTTCAAATGAAATTCACCGATTATGAAGAATAAAACCTTATACGGAAATACTAAGGGAATTTCCTGGGATTCCCCTTTACAAAAACCGTTTGCATTCTGTACCAACATCCCAGGTACCTTGCATGAATTCAAAAATTTAAGAAATTCAATATTAAACTTTGTTCAAGTTACAGAGTTCGCATAAATTTTACTTGTTCAACTTATAGAGTACTTAGTGGAAAAATTCAAGGTATTGAGTCTTAAAAATAGTCCGTTCAAGGTATAGAACGCGTAAGGGGAAAAAATATTTGTTCAAGTTATTGGAATGTTCAAGTTATCGTATGTTCAAGTTATCGAGAGTCTACTGTACTAGGATAAAAATTAGTTTTTCAGACTTTTAAAAAAAAAATTTAACTATTCACCAAATTGTGGTTAATAAAATTATTTATTATAGGTATGTACATTAATATGTACTTATCATATGTAGCTGAAATCGAAACTAACACTAGCTCTTTTAGAACAGATTTAATTAATACCAAATTAATGTATACATTGTACATTATATATTATGTACAGTACATAGACACCAGTATAACATTTCGTGTGTTTTACTCACTCTTAATCAAAATCAAATTGTCAAGTGACAATTTAAAACATCCTTAAACATCTACCCTGCCAAAACTTAAATTACTAGAAAGTTAATCTGAACAAAACAAGACGGGAGCAGCCTTTTGTTGAATTATATAATCTTTAAAATGTAACAAAATAAATATCTAGATAAACAGAAAAAGAAACGATAATTTTGAGCGCATCATCATCATCAGCAGCTCGTCGACTATCGATTGGATTGGATTCTCTCAAAAAAGCAAATAAATAAAAAAAGATAGAAAAAAAGAAAGAGAACGAACGGAAAAGCCAAAAGCAAAAACTACGACATAATTTGTATTCCAGCTAACAATTAAAATTATATTACTCATGGCTGGCGAAGGGGAGAACAATAATAATAATATAAAAAAAAATCAAGTGACAGTGCGGGCGAGGGAGGTTGAAGGAATGACATGGAGCGAATGAGCAACGAACGAGAACTCGACTAAAAGCGAAGACTGATGGGATCCCCATAAAAAAAAGTGCAGAAAGTGGATTTTGTTTTTTTTTTTTGTTATTCGAGTTCGGTTTGGTTCGGTTGGCTCTATCGGCTCTATCATCTGCGCCTTTAGAGATTTCATTTGATTGCCCTGACTCTGGCTTGGCTGGGTCTGCTGACTCTACTGATTCTAGGTGAATGTATGTTGGTTGTGACTTGTGATGTGATTGTCTCTTTTTCGTTCTTCTATCTTTCTCTTTTTTCCTATTTATCGAATTTTATATACACACACACAGGAGAATAAGAACCGAACCAACTCTATTCACACACACTGCTTCACGCTCCACCCCTTGGAATATATTTTAATCGATTTTCCACATCCAGTCCTTGTTGCCTGCTATCTAACCATGGAATGAAAATGAAATAGATGTTTTCTATCTGGGAAAATGTATCTGTGTTTGAGGGGGAGTTCGGGCTGTTGAGAAGATATTCCATTTTAGGGTGGTGTTTTTTTTGTGTAGTTGTGAGGACTATTTTTCTTCTTCCTTACTTCACCGCCTTTATAAAACTCCCACATGCAGCCCTCACCGCCCATCAACATGGGCCTCATCACCATCGTTTACGGATATCTTCTTTTTTTTTCCTACAAAATTCTCTGCCTTGTATGAGGATGGATGTCAGGCAGCAGTAGTAGCAGAAAAGACAGGCATTACCATCGAAACCGGCATTCGCAGAGCTAGCTTCTTGGGGTCTTTTGACTTGACAAACGAATCGTTGAACGTTCGTTTCTACGCTTGTTTTTCTTTTTCCATTTAGGTTTTTGTGTGCACAAACTACCCCCTCGCCAAACTGTTCTTGAACGTGTAAGTCGCATATATTTATATCTAAGAGAGCGGTATTAATGAAAGGATTTTCATTTTTCATCCCCTTTGGCTTTTCCCCGTTCGTCGGTCTTCATCTTGGTCGTCGTAGTGTGTCCTTTAGACTTTTTGCTCGTAATGCCATCAGTGGTTCAAATTCAGAACATTATAAAAGGGATCATGGAACACAAAAAAGCAAAAAGGAATACAAATTATACTCGTACAAGGAAACAACAAGACAGACTTTTTAGAAATTTTATGTTTAAGGATGAAGGAGAAATACCACGGACAATGACAAGGGGTGCAAATGTTTTTCCTTTTTTTTTTTTTTTAAATTATTGTTGATCGCTGTGTTGTGCCGGATTTAATTTTTATTTATTTCTTATAAACTTCTGTGTTTAACTGCTTATTCTACCTACTTTCCTGCTGGAGAAAATCAATAGGGCATCATTTGATCATATGTAGATCATAAATCAATTTTTAATGTACAGTAGTGGACGCGAATTTAGCACATTCTAGTAATAGCAATTGTAAATTTATACATATTTTTCTTTTGTAAATTTGGGATCACTAAATGGACTATGACCACCTTTAAAATGTTTGAGCACAGAGCGAACGTTTAGGAAAGTTGGAGAAAATTTAACATGAGATAGTTGAAGTCGGGACCTCCTCAATTATAGTTTTAATCGACTGGTTCAATTCAGTCAAATTGCTTGAATTAGTTTTGTACACCTCTTGCTTGACATAACCCCACATACACAAAATCAGATGCAGTTCGGTCAGATGACCTTTGGGGCCAGCGGAAAGTGGAGTTCCTGGATATTAATTTGTGTCTCCAGTGGTTAAAAAAAAACTCCTTCATTTAATAACGGTCCCCAGGACAGTTACTGTTAAATAATTTTCTTCAGAGGAATATGAGCCGACCATGAACCTTAATGAAACTGCACACCAAACACTTGTGACCCGCTCCGGGTGCAAGTCCGACTAATGGAGCATTTTTCTTTGAATACCCTTATAATGTTATTAATACCACAGGGTGAGCAGTTAGACAATGAGGGGGGTTAAAAGGAAATGCCGATGCATATTAGTTTTAAATGGTTGTACATCACAATGAAGGGGGAAAATCGAGTAAGGTATATGTATTCCACATTCGAGTAGTACGGCTAAATCAAGAATCTCTGTATTTTGCAGTACGCCCGAAATTAGGCCAAAAGGTTTACTGATGAGCATTTTTAGCGAGACGAGTATAACGGTGAAATTGTTTCAAAATTTCCGTAATAAAACTGTCTTCAATTAGTCTAAGGGCTCTGTTTTGGATTCTGTCTAAGAGGTGCAGGTGATTATTAGTAGCATCTGCCTAGATATGGTAGTTATACTCAAGCTTAGGGCAATTGTGTGCCTTATAAATTGGTTCCCATATCAGGAGGAGGAGGAAAAAAAACTTCTCACAGCTTCTGAGGAAACCTGTATTTCGCCGCATTTTTCACAACATCAAATACCTATGTGATCAGGCCACAAAAGATGGTCAGTAATACACACCTCGAGGACGGAAAGCTTTTCGGTTTTTTCCATGCAATTGCTATCCATTGATGATGGCAGGGGTGTAATATTTCGCTTGACGGATAGAAGACAGCTTTGGGTTTTTGAAGCATTAAATTCCACCCTGTTTATAACAAATCATTCTACAATGCTGTCAAGATTGGAATGTAAGGAACATATCATACGCACTGGATAAGAGTAACCTCATATAACCCAATTCTGTTTGTTTACATTGCTGTTTAGAAAAATGAGCAAAATCAGACGTAAACAGGCAATTTATCGAGTTGTTGCCTTCTTGAGCCATTTCAATAAAATGGACTAACTAATGCCAAAATTACAGGTAATTTGGACTTTGTACGGAAACAAGTTTAAGTCATCATGAATTATCTGTTGTAATGACCGTCTGCTTACTTCCATTTGTGCGGATAAGTTTCGAGTAGAAACGCTTGGATTTGCCTGTATTGACGAGCCTACAGCGGCGATTGTGTCCTTAAACCCAAACATAGGGATCTCGATGGTACAGTCCTAGTAAGATCCTGTTGGAAACGACATTTAAGGGGCTAATTTTTATCGGCCCACGGCAGCATAACAGTCTGCATTATGCTCTTACCAAAGCATATAACATCGACAAACTGAAGAACTGCTAGTGTTGTCATCACAGGGGCTCTTAGATCTTGTCCAATTGATGCCTTAAGCTGTAAATTTTTCAACTTAATTTACAAATTAAGTATCTATTATCTTGCACTGCATTAAAACTAAAGAAATCGAACTTTTGGTTGCTAAACATTATGGCCACAGCAATATTAAGAAGTTGATTCCAATAGAGATCTTTTGGACTCCAACTGCCTACTGCACCTCTAAAATGGCCAGCTGTAAAGATTTTAAGTTGTTTCCTGCTCTACAGCAATGATTAAGATCTTAGACAAGGGTTACGTTACTGTGCCTACTGGATTTTTTCTAAAGCCTTTCGATCATAGAGTCCTTTGTCAATTTTGGCTTTTCGAATAGTTAGTAGTAGTAATATTTGTTTTTTGTGTAACAGAACTCAGCGTGTAGCTGTTGGAAGTAAATTTTGTTCATACATACGTATTTGAAGTGCCTCAAGGCTTTGTTCTGGGTCCAATTCTGTTTAGTGCTTATATCAACGATTGGCCTTATGTTTGTGAGCGTATTTCTTTTAATCTGTATGCAGATGATATACAAATTTTTCTCTCGTAGAATTTGACCAGCGGAAGATCTTATCTTTCGTGTTAATGAAGATCTTCTAAAAATCTACAATTGGGCTAAGGAAAACGGTTTAATGCTCAATCCGGGAAAAAGTCAAGCGCGATTAGTTTCTAAGAAGACATATTATTATGAGGATCTACGAGTACCTCCGATTGTCTTAAATAATGCTTATGTTAGTTTTGTGAACTCCGTAACCAGTCTTGGTTTTAAAATCTCTAATAATCTTCCTTCAAAGACCATATAAATTCCGTTATTGGCCGTATTTATGGAACTTTAAAAAAGCCCTGGATAACTAATGCTTTTAAATCCTCAGGAAACAAAACTTCGTCTTATGAAAACTTTACTAGTACCAATAATTTATTTTTCCGAAGTCGTGTATCCGAAGCTTGATTCTTTATCTGAACACAAGCTACGTGTGGCGTTTATTGACATGAATCGCTTTGTAATGGGTGATTTTGTTTGCTATTTTCTTTTTGGCAACACTGGTTTTGACAACTCACGCACGTTTCGTGTCTTGTGCCACTGTTAAAAAATCTTCAGTTTGGTCTATAATTTAACCATGAATCGTCTTGCAAATGAATAACGTATTTGGAGTGAAGAGCGGCCAGAAGCATTGCAAGAGCTACCAATGCATCCAGAAGAAGTCACTGTTTGGTGCGGGTTATGGGCTGGCGGAATCATTAGACCGTATTTCTTCAAAGATGATGCGAATCGCAACGTTACTGTGAATGGTGAGCGCTACCGTGCGATGATAACAAACTTTTTTTTTTGCGCAAAATGGAAGAGCTTGACTTGCATGACATGTGGTTTCAACTGACGGTGCCAGATGCCACACAGCACGCGTAACAATGGACCAATTGAGAGGCGAGTTCGGTGAACAGTTTATTTCACGTTTGGGGCCGGTCAATTGACCGCCTACATCGTGCGATTTAACGCCTCTAGACTATTTTTTGTTTGGAAATGTTAAGGCTCATCTCTACAGCGACAAGCCCGCTTTGATTGACGCACTGGAAGCCAACATTGAACCATTTATTCGTGAGATACCGGCCGAAATGTTAGAAAGAGTATTCCAAAATTGTTTTTTTTTTTTTTAATTTCCGATAGCTTTTAGTACTTAAATTCTTGACTGCACTATGTTACAGTACTTTAATTTTCGTAATTGTATCTTTCTACAAAGAATTATTCATACAAAAACTTTTGAGAACCTTTAAGAAAAAATTCAGTTATGTACATCCTCAAGAACAAGTAATATAGTTATTCCATCATTTAGATATCTAAACTCTTTACGGTTGTTCTTTGTAGACAGCATTCGCCTTAGAAACTATTTGCCACTTAGCATAAAGAGGATAACAGATGCAGTAAGACTTAAGTCAGAAGTTTTTAAAAATTTTTCAAACAACCTGGGTTTTTAAATAGGGAAATTGGAAGAGAAGAAGTCAAAAAAAAAAAGAAAAAAAAAATGTAGAGGTACATAACTATTAATTTTTATTTAGAATAAATTAACATATAATTTTTCAACCAACTAATAAATACTATAAAACACATCGATACATACAAAGATAAGAAGTATTCTGATGCAAGAGGGAAAATTCAATTAACACAAAATGAACTTGTGAAAGGTCTTTCATTATTTTTCTTTTGTTCATAGCAATGTCTTGTTTGTTGAACAATAATTAAAATTGTTTTCTTTATCTTTTTCAGTCAAACACTTCCAGAGGTCAATCACCTTATCCCCCAACGCATGGGCAAAATTCAGGTTCCTATCCAAGTTCACCCCAACAACAGCCAGGTGGACCTCCTCCTCCACCACCCCAGACAACGGCGCAGAGCTCTGGTACATCTCAATATTCACCATACCCGCAACGATATCCCACACCACCAGGCCCAGCGACAGGACCAAATCACAGGACTGCCTATTCAACGCATCAGGTAATAAGATACATTTTAATTGTACATACTTAGGTATCTACTTAGTACATAATTACGTCTTCATTATTGTGTGTATTGTATGATAAATATATTCCTTAAGATAATATACTGCGTATATAATATACATACATACATACAAATCATAAAACTACTATGTATGTATCCATGCGCTAAATATACCACCAAAATGGAATTCCAAACTCCACTCAAAATCGAAGTATTAAATACTAATATTAATAACATCTATACGTACATACATATGTACGTATTTTAACTTCCTAGGGTAATTCGATGATTTAGCGGGTTTCGATTTCCGGCGATTCACACAAACTGAGACCTATCTTAATTATTAGTTTTTTTTAGACCAAGAATTACTTTGAGAATAAAATGGAAATTGTCATGTAAGTGAGGTTAGGTTCGGTTCAAGTGGCTGCCTGATGGATACGTTGTAATACCACATTGATCTAGAAAAATTTTTCCCCTGCTCGTTAAACCATTTTCAGCTCCTTATGAATCAGACAAGACTACGTACTCCAGTATTTGCCAGATCACTGTGGAATCGTTGTAGTAGAAGTCTCCCAAATGGATTCTTTGGTATACAGCAGGACATGAAGGAGAGGAATTGTTTCCGCCTCCTGTTCATCCATGAAGGTTCTGCAGAAATCGGTTGAGTGGGCGCCAAGTCGGGCAGCTTGCCGTTTATGCCACCTTTTATGGATCTAAGGTGAAATCTGATTAAAAATTGCCTGAGATCTAGCGTTAGTCAGATGTTGCAAGTGATGACGTTCTACGTTCTACTTAGGTTTGCAGACTTTATAGCATCTTGCTTTATGCCCATGTTCTGAATTTCGAATGAAATCGAATTGAAATCGATCTTCAATTTCACGGAAATGAAGTTCCATGTTCTGCAATTCATTCTTTTTCAAAAATTTCGCAATTATTTCGGATTGTGAAAATTTGAAGGTGCATCCACTTTTGATTGTTTTATAAAGTGAATTGGCACTTTTAAGGGAAAAAGGAAGCGAAACCCCAGAGACAAAATTAGACGAACAATTTTGCGAGAGAAAACTAACATTATATTAGGTTTACCTGACATAACGTGAGTACATAACTATGTATGAAGTATTGTTCTAATGAATTGTTTATTCTTTATTTTTTTTTTTGAAAGTTTTAAAGGAAGTTTCAGATTAAGCAAAGATGCGTTCTTATAGGTTTTAACTATTTAAAATAGTGGACAAATTGACCACAAGGTCTCAGTTTGAGATTTATCTTCACCCGAAAAACCTTTTGCAAAATGGGGATACTCTTCCATGTATTTTAGGAATGCTTTCTCCTTGTCTTATGTTTTTTATATTTTCCCCTAAAATAAAAACAAATAAATACACAAAAAAACTAAAAATATTAATTTTGCTTACATTTTGCACCAACCAATCATGAAACTAACTGCAACTTTGTCAATTCCACAATAACTCACAAAGCAATAAACAAAGTGAATTGAATGCGTTCAGAAATCGGAATGAACCGAAATGCAGAACACCAATTTTCTTTTTCTAAATTCCAATTCACAATTACGAATTGTGGAACACCAAAATTCACTTTCGCAGAGTGAATTCACAATAAGTGAAATGTAGAACATGGGCGTTAGGGGCCAGTTATAGCTCATCAGAAAAGTCCATCAGAAAAATTAGAACAATCGAAATCTGAAACATTTTTCTGATGGCCGGTTATAGCTACCAATAATTTTACGTCAGAAAACAAACAATTTTTTCTTGTCACATCATCAGAAAAAATTTTTTTCATCAGAAAAAATTTTTCTGATGCATTCGGAACAGAAAAAAATCGGAACACAAAAGAAAAACGAAATGGAATATATTTTGAGTTTTGGCAATCAGCTGTTCAGAAAAATTAAATTCCATCAGAAAAAATATTTAAATCCATTTTCTGAGTAAATTTAGCAACAAAATGTTGTAATTCTTTTTGTAAAAATTAGTCCAAGCAAGTATTCGTCTAATTGCATTAAAATTTTACTCAAAATCGGGTCGTAATATGGTCAAATTTGGAAGACAAAATTTTTTCTGATGGACTTTTCTGATGAGCTATAACTGCCCCCTTAGTATAAGTTTACGAGCGATGGATATACCAACATCTGTCGTATTCATCAGAATAGAAAAGAAATGAATAATCTTTCAAGAATAACTCATCCTCCAAAGAACATCTTGATGGGAAGGTAACATGGAAGTTTCTGTGCTCTGCTTTTACACGGGTTGATCGTTTGTAAATGATTCCGTGATAGTTCTGTTTCCTATTAGCTTTAACGCTCAGTTCTAAATTCTATTGAGTTAACGAAGAGAAGTTTGAGCGGCACCTGCCAAAAAATGGGGAACACCAGCATTTATTTTGCCAAGATCGATGACTTGAAACGGTCCATAATCCTAATCCAAAACATAACGGTTTCATTGATACGAAACGCACGAATTTTCGATGAGAGAGCCTGGTGCCAAACTCTGGTGATGAGCTCACTAAAAGTGAAAGTTTTTTGTGAAGCAATTATTTATCTTTGAAAACAATTAGTATTGAATTTAATATTTTGAGTTTTCTAAGGCGTAAAGATTTATAATTTTTACAAATGGCGTCGTCGTACGTCAATCATATTTGACGTTTGTGAGCTATGCAGTTGCAGAATACTAACAGCCACTGCGTCGTGCGACGTTCACATGGGAGGAGTGATTTGGCGGTATTTCTTTGAGGACGCCATCGGCAACACGGTCACTGTTCCTGGCGAATGCTACAGGGCCATGATAAATGACTCCTTACTGCTGGAATTGGATGAGCGGGGCTTTGTGAACACGTGGTTTCCACTAGACGGTGCAACTATACACACAGCACGCGCCACAATGCATATTGTGAAGGAAGCGTTTCGTGGTCGTGTAATCTCCCGTTATTGCGATTTGGCATGGCCAGCCAGATCGCCCGATTTTACCATCCCAGACTTCTTTCTTTGGGGCTACTTGAAGTCGCGAGTTTGTGCTAACAACCCTCAGACAATATCGCAGCCCTTAAGAAGAATATTCGACAGGAATGCGAGCAGTTATCACCGTTAATCTTGCGGAAAGTCATGTAAAATGCGATAAAACGGGCACAAATGTGTATCAACACTGGCGGCAGTTACAGTAATTGTAAAGGTCCAAGTAAAGATTTATTCAGTAAAAAAGTAATTCAAAAACAAAATTGGATGATTAATTTTGCGCCGCCTTGTTAATTCTGATTATTTGAATGCTAAGCAAAGAAAATTATTTTATTTAACTTGTTTTGGGCATTTAATTTGCAAAGTCTTAATCATTCTATTTCTTTAACATAATTCTTAAAAGAATAGTGCACGATTTCTGCTCCAACACAAGAAACACAATCTTTTAAAGGTCCATACAATATTGGCTAGAGGCCGAAATTATTGAAAGAAGCTTGTTAGTTGTCACTCAACATTAAATTTTAACATAGAAAAAAGTCGAAGCACTAAAAAAATCAGATCTATGCTTTACAATGAACTAACAATAGCCAGCTTATTTAAAAAATAAATAAATATGGTGGTGCAACAGCTCGAAGAGAACCAGGACCCAGTGACTTACAACTCTCAACCATTTATGTGTGTGTCTTGCCTGCCAGGAATGGAGGGCACCTACAACTTCCTGCCGATTCCGAATGGCTAGTAAGCAGAATCTTTCATGACAAGAGATACTCTTAGGCTAGGCGCGCACATTCTATTTTTAGTTGCACAACTGTTTGGTTGCTTATAGAAATCAGATGAACTATTTGGTTGAATGTCCGCGCTGGTGCATATAATTATATGTTATACACTAAATACCGAACTCATTTTTAGGCAATCGTTCAGTTTGTGTCAAAACACACACTTTTTAGTTGCTCGAACCAAGCAGTTGCGAAACTAAAAATTGAATGTGCGCGCCTAGCCTTAGAGGATTTTTCAATTCGTCGTAAGAGGCAGTTCAACCCTGAAAAAATTAGATCGAATTGAAATGGAATCGAAATGAGAATCTGGTTTTAATTGTGTGCGTGCGGTGTTTTGGGTATCATCTATCTTTAAAAATGGCGTCAATAAGAGAAAAAATTATAAACAACTAACCCATCTGAAATCAAACAACACATTACACTACACATACCCAGCCTTATTTACTAACTCGTTTTAGCGACGGAGTAAAGTTACTTCGACTTTACAGCGGGTCTAATCCTGAAAACTTTATTTATAATGAAAATGCACGAGGAATAGCGGTGGAATAAGCTAAAACTGGTTCATAGGAGGTTTAAGGCCGTTTTAGTATCTAAATGTCATTTTGAAATTTACAAAAAGGAGTGTAAGCAATTTTGTTTCCTTTCTTACTAAGACAAAAAGGATAGATATTTTGCAATAATAAATTATGTACGGTATTGGGAACGCAATGTCGTTGGTACATTCATTTATTGGATTTGAAAAATAATAAATAAGGCTTACCATGTTTTTACACTGTTGTTGTACACACACTCGATTCGATTCCTCGATTCAGGTATACAAGCATATTTTCGATTCGATTCAGCTCGTTTAGTGGGATCGGATCGAGAAATCCTATTTCAATCCGATCCAGGTATACACGGAGCTAAATCTTGATTCAACCTGGGAATCACTCATATATTTGTACACCACAAAATCAAGTTTTTTTTTGTATATACTAAACTTCAACCTTTGGAAGATTTCCACAAGGGATGACAAGGTTTACCTGCGAGTTAGAATACACAGATTCAAAGAACTTGGCAAAAAGTTCATGAGTCTTATTTACATCAGTAGATTCTTCACCTTTAAAATTCATAAAACTCGAAACCTTAGGCGATTTTCGTTTTAAATTAACAAAGAACCAGAATTGTTTCGGATTATTTTTTAAGTTATACTCAACATTCATGCAATAATTTCTGTGCGAGAATGAATTCCTTTAAAAGTTTACAAAATTGTGTATTTTTCCATCCAAATTCTTTAATTTTTTAAACTTTGGGTTTTTTGATTCTATCCAAGAGACTTAGGGGCCAGTTATAGCTATCATTGAAATGCATCATTGGAACAAATCAGTGGAATGCTGACTTAATTTTTTTGACAAGCCAGTTATAGCAATCATTGAAAAATTGGTTTCAGTAAAAGATGCTGTCAGTGGCTGATTACAACACCAATTCTATGCATTTGAGGTTAGAGTTGATCATTGAAAGGAAAACTGACATTTGAGAATAGAAAGAGAATCGAACACATTCAGTGGAATGATTGTGTTCCATAATAAAGAAACGAAAATCAGCTGTTCATTGAAATTGATTTCTATCAGTGAAATAATAAAAGTGGATTTAATAGAAAGTTTAAATCAGAATTCTACTCGTACTACTCATTACCTTCATTTTGGTACCAATTAAAGCCATTGCATTTTGTTTATTCGTCTTAAAAATGGGAATGAAAATTTTCAATGATAGCTATAACTGGCCCCTTAAGTGAGTTATTGGAGCACCTGCCCAAATATGCGAATTGCACTCAAGCTTTGGACGAATATAAGCCTTATAGATTACAGCCAGATCAGAAGGGGTAAAAATTGTTTCGGAACGTTGAAGAAAACCAAAGCACTTAGCAGAGTTTTTGGCGACATCGAATATGTTATATTGTGGTCATTCCACACAAGGTGGTCTGTGATGCACATACCGAGAACTGAAAGCTGCTCTGTTTCCTCAATGCAAGTGCCGCTAATGGATAGCATATTGCAGCATTGCGTTTTTGAAGCATTAAATTGTGCGCGGTATATGGTTCTCCATTTGACAATGCTATCGAGATTAGAATTTAATGAGCTTATCATACGCTGCCGTTCTAGATCCCCCACCGAAGAACAATTTAATGGATTAGAAGTTTCATGCAAAAGATCATTAAGGAATATGAGAAAGAGAGTCGAAGACAAAACGGAGCCCTCTGGCACACCAGCATATATTTTTCAGATTTAAAACCATGCAACACAACTTGTATTGAGCAACTCGAAAGGAAGTTTCCAATCCAACGAAGAAGAGATTCATCAATACCAAATATACGCATTTTCGAAAGAGAGCTTGATGTCAAATGCTGGACAAACGCTGTTTTCCATCCACTCAGAAAAAGGCCTGTAGAGTAGGACAGGTGGAAAAGCAACACCTCTTCAGAACAATAGGAGGGATACTATACGGGCCAGCGGATTTATGAATGTCAAGATCTTTTAGTACCCTAGCAAAGGGTACGAGTGTGAAACTAGATTCGTTCCATAAAATCGTTTACGCTCCCATGTACAGAAGGAGTCATGCCACTTCAAATGTCCAACAATTGGTACTACCTTTGGACATAATAGTATTTTTTTCCGTAATTTTAGGTCATGTAAAAATTAAGTTTGTCGGATATGAACTTTACAGGTCTTTATAGCTAGTTTGAACTTATTCCGTTTTTACTCAGTAGGGTTGGCCTTATAATATCGCAAACTTACTTTTCTGACCCTAATAATCTCTTTATAGCTCTAATAAAATCATGAATTCTCTTTCGGTTTGATAGCTTTTTCACTTTTCGGTATAAAATTTCTCATTCCGAAAAGAATTAAATTTGTGACCATATCTGCACTGGAGACCACGTTACTGTCAAAGAAGCATAGTGACCAGTTAAAGTTCCTGAAGAAATCGTTGAGACCGTCCCAGTTGGCTTTCTCGTATTGCCAAACAGTTCTCTTAGGATTTATTTCTCTGGGTTTTTGTTGACATTATAAATTTGCAGATATGACATAATGGTCTGATATGCCTAGTGTTGATAATACACTTATAGTGTATTTTTCAGGGTCAGAGGTAAGGAACAGGTCTAGAGTGTGGACGGATTCACCTACAACGAAAAAGATTTCGGGTAAGCTCGTGAACGAGCTGTGTCAAGTTATTTAACTCAGACAACATTTTCGAAAAACCTTCCTTCGAGTGTTGTTTGAACAAAATAGTGCAGCTACGAAGAATTGTACACATTGAAATCCCCCGTAATAACGATTTCAATGTACGGAAAATGAAAAAAAAATTCTTTGGATAGAGTCGGATAGCGCATCGAAGTCGTTAGAAGTCGACTTATTATCCAAGCTTGGGCTGCTATAAATAAAGCATGTATAAAGTATAAATACACTGAACTTACCTTGAAACAAATTCATTCATTTTCTAAGCTCTAGCTTGATTACTTTTGAGCCAAATAAAAAATATGTATATTAAAGATATATTTTTAAGCCACACTACGCTATTGTGGGATCCTTTACCTCCAATTTCCATATTCAAAAATCATTATCTATATCTATTTTAATTCAATTAAAAGCTCAAGTGACCTCAACTCCAAGGTGCGTTTCACTTAAACAGAAATTACTTTCTTTCTTCATTGATATATCTATTTTAATTCTTTTACCAATTTTTTGCTTTGTAGATAGAAAGTTTTTGACAAGTTATAAACGAAAAAATTCAATATCATAATTAGATCTGTGTACAAAGTTTTAAATTTTTTAATACACATTAAATATTTAATTCAATCATCCAGTATAAGCTCCTCTGCGACTGCTCATTGAGAAAACTAAAATCAGCCTATTAAAATTCAAATAAAAATAAAAACGTTTGCTAACTCTTAACTAATCAAAACCACCACAATCGTTTTTTTTTTTTTTTTACTGTTATCTTTTTTTTTTTAAGTATTTCCTATCACCGCATTGCGTAAAAATGACCCATGTGTGTTAGATATGATATGGTAAACAAAAAAATAGAAAACTGCATCCTTGCTTTCTCTCTCGCTCTTAACGGATGTAGTCTCCACCAACGAATTGCAGATTTTAATTACACATTTATGTTCTATTCGGAGTCCAAAATAAGTAATGTTAAAAAATAATACAAAAAAAAAAAAAAAAGAAAAAAACCTGCGCGCGCTTAACCAAACACCTCATATTACTCACCCCCAAACGACGACCCATATATCATCAATCAAAAATTCAAAAACATGGTTTGCAAAAAAGTACATATCAGTATTGGTAACTGATTTTTTTGTTTTTCTTTTATTTCATTTCAGTATCCAGAACCAAATCGACCTTGGCCAGGTGGATCCTCGCCTGCTGCGAGTCCCGGTCCTGGTGGTCATCCGCATCCTCCAGCATCTCCACATCAACCACAACACGGTGGGCCGCCTCCCAATAGTCCTGGTCATGCTGCTCCAAGCCCATCCCCTCAGCCATCGCAGGCATCGCCATCACCCCATCAGGTAATTATTTTTTAACGAATTTTAATTTATCGACCGTATAAATGAAAACACAAAAATACAACGAAAAAGCAGAACAGATATATAACGATTGATGTATGGATAGAGAATGCAGTATGTATAGTGATTGTCATGATAATAAAAAATAATACAAGTGCAATGCACCTTTAGTGTTGCCGAGATAATTTTTTTTTAAAAACAATGAATCCATTTGGTTAAAAACAAATATAAGGACTATTTCATGGAAATGTTTGATGTATATTTATTGGAGGCGTGTGCGTATGAAAACGGTCAGCGACATTTTGATTTTAAGAGCTATGTTTACATATAGAGTTAACTCTTTGGTAGCTTAAGTCTGCAATAAAACACTATATAAATTGAAGGTTAAAACACATGATAATTATTCGAAACGTTTTTTTTACTTTTATATTAATGCATATTTCGACTTTCAAAAAATCTGTTAGAATTTGACGTTCAAAATATGTAACAGGTTGCAGGCAGTTGTCAAATGCGGCTTCCGAGTTTCATGATCAAACGTAAATAAACTAAGAACATCTTATATTAGAAGGCGCTTGTAGTCCAGCATGTGCCAAGCTTCAACAAACCTCATCCTGTAAAACAATCAAGTTAAAAAAAAAATGCTGCTAATAATGAGTCACTTTGAAATGCTATTAATTCACTGCAAAATTCATCCGTATGACATGACATTTGACATAGGTATAAAAAAGATGCATGACAAGCGAAAAAAGATGGGAGGGATATTCACGATCTGGTGTAACAGATCTAGTAAAAGTGTAAAGTTTTATTTTTTGTTACTAGATTGTGTAATTAGTCGCAACACTCAAGCAAATGTCAAAGTTTAACATTTGCTGCTTACATTTCTTTATAATTGCAACGAAAAAAAAAAAGCAGAAACGATTAACATCTGGCAGTAAAAAGAAATGACATTTGGTGAGCTGTCAAACAGTATTACAAAATTGTACAAGATTGAATTTTTTAGTAGCAATGGGGTAAGTGTACAGTAAAAGTGCAAAAGGCTTGTAAGCTTTTAATCAGGCGAGTGTAAGGGTTCATGAGGTTGGTTTGTAAGAAATTGGAAGTCAGTAGTCTGGTTCTCTACCCGCCCTGTTTTTATTCCGATAATCTAACAAAAGTGAATGTTATTCGTATCTCGTTTATATCATAAATATAAATTTCCTAAACGCTCGCTCAGTAGTTTTAAAGGTACTCGTTTCTCCGAGTTTGAGTAAAATCTTCGTAATTCATTAATCCATAGTTCAGCTTTGGAACAAAATAACAGATTTCCATATAATCAACAAAATCCCAAAGATTGGTAACTCCAGTCCTAAATAACAAAATCAAAAGTGTGCATGTATGTATAGCCTGCCTGAACCAAAAAAATGCAACTGTTTAAGTTGACGGCACTGAAAAATTTCAATTCAGAGATTATAATCTATATCAGTCAGTACTGGCCAACGTGGAGTAGGTATATGGTTGGTGTATTCAGACAGAAACCTTCAAACCCGAATCCTCTTCCTGGTGGCAAAAGGTGGTAAGGCAAACAAAAAAAAAGATTTTTTGTCATACTTATTGTTCAGTAAAGTCGAACAATTAACTATTCTCAAACAGCCGCTCCCCACCCATAAGTGGTTCTAGTCATTTTCGTGCTCTTCGCCATCCACATCAGTGATCAGTGCTGTTGCATCGCATAGGTGGTTGGTTCTTAAGTCAGTTATGTACACACAGATATTAATAGAGGGAGTTCTTTTTTTTTTTTGTATCCTTGCATTTTCGTCTCCTGGATACCTACGTAAAATTGAGAATGGCCAAAACGGTTTACAGTTCCACGCTGCACCAGCTGGTCGAGCGCGGGAGGATATAAAGAAGAGTTTTATGGGTCGTCCTTTTTCTGCAGCTCCTGCTGTATGCATGTTTTATTCCGGTGAATTCCCCTGATGATTTGTAGGTTCACGGAGTCAGTTGCTGATTGCAGTTCTGCTGTCTCCTCGTCTCCGCTGAAACTTGTGCTTTCTGTCCTGCATGTATTTTTTGGGTTGGTCTTTTCTTTTTTTTTTACATTTTTTGAGTACGAGTTTGTACAATGTACATTGAGCACAACACAACTTATTGTACAAATTAATTAATTCTTTGTTGCCCCATACACACGGATGTGCTGCTAAATGTTTGGTAGCATTCAACACACATACCTGCCTTTTCGCTACGTATAAAATATTCGCATTAAAATAATGCCTGAATTTAAATTAATCCATGGCAAATATTGTGCGTTCGTTTAGGATGACGACACACGATGCGGGAATACCCAGCAGATTGGGTGTCAGTCACAGTGCTGTTTCTGTGCATCTATATGTACGAGTATGTACATTTTAAAACAATTTCGATGAACATTTTATTTTTTTGCCCCTGCATAATATTACGTAAGAGGATATTTTTTTTCCAAATTGTGTTTAAAAAAAATGGACACGCAATTGATAATGCGTGTCCAAGAGAAGGATGATTACAAATAATGTACATGTGTACCCACACTACATATTAAATGTATGTACTTAAGTATGTGCATATAATGCGATTCTGCACTAATTTTGATTGAGTACAAACAACAGTAGTAATAGTAGCAGGAGGAAATGAAGGATTGGATTTTGGCTAATTAAAAATTGAAATGAATCTCGAATACTGTAACAAATAAAAGAAGGGAAGAGTAAATAATAATAAAATGCACGATTGGATCGCACGTATGTATATACTACCTACTTGCTCTTATGTAAAATGTTCAAATGCATTATAATACGAGTACTACTTTTTTATGTGTATAAGAATTTTTCTAAAAAAAAAAATGAAATTTAATAATAGGAAATAATTTCCAAAACTAATAGTTCACTTGTTTTCAAGTTTTAATCCAAAAAATATTTTTTTTGAAAATTTGTACCAATAGGTACACAATAGGTGCGTTTTATTATTCACAAATCTATCTGGATCCGGATCTGGATCTTCCCTTGAAAATAAAACGATACGTATCTTAGTGACAGCAGTGTTATAAGTCCGTCTCTTTTTATCCTTGGGTTTGTAAATTTTAAATTATTTCTTGTCTCTTTTCTTTACACTGTAGCTTACACTACCTTACCATAAAAAGCCATCTACTCGCCAGTGTAATAACTAATTTTTGGATCTTTGAAATAGATCCCGATAGAAAACAGGATCCCAAATTGTTTTTGTAATACATGTTAAAACTTAATCCAGATCCGGTTCCAGATAGATTTGTGGATAATAAAACGCACCTAATATTATTTTGATTTCAAATGGGCTCCTGCATAAAAATCGAAAAAAATGATTCTCTGACAGGCACCACCGTTAATAAATCATTTTTTCTTAAAATTTAGTTTGAATAAAATTTAGTCCATACCCATAATAGCAAACATAATTTTTGATCATCAAAATCGTTAGAGCCGTTTTCGAGTTAGTTTTGGAGCTATAAAATAAATACATAAATCAATTTCTCCTTTAGAGAATCGCCAAAGAATATTAAATACCAAGTTTGTGGTTTTTTGGTTGTAGGTCGAAATACCGACATACATTTTTAAAAAAAAAAAAAAAAAAAAAAAAAAAAAATGAAAAATCGTGTGTCGCAAGTAAAAAGGGAACAAAATTATTAATAGTTGTGTACCTACACAATATCTACGTGTATCAACCTACCGACAAAAAATGTGAAGTTTTAAGTTAAGTTTAAAATTCACCCAATCCATCAATTTGACAAAAAAAAGAAAGCGAGTCAAGATTTCTGAAGTGTGTGGTTTTGTTGATGTTCTGATTCCTTTACATTTTCTATGGCAACTTAATATGATAGAATTATTTTTTTATTGTTTTATTTTCGGATTGCCGGACTCCCGTCAAAATAAGTCGGTTGGTTAAATCCAACCGTGACGGTAAAACCATCTCAGTTCTTTTCTCACCTATTTGTATCCACATTCTTCAAATTTTTAGAAACTGTCACTCCTATTACGGTTGTCAATTATCAATACGATATTTATTTCAATAAATTGATGAATTAGAATTATCATTGTCAACTATTCAAATTTTTGATGAACTGTCAAGCTTGATAGTCCTTCGCTATTACGCTAAGGAGTGCAACTGTTACCCTACATGATTTAAAATTTTCTCGAAGTATTTTTGTATTTTATAATGAGCAGTCTCTATAGATAGATCGTCTTTGGGTTTAACGTGGATACCTGCCGATTACCGGCTCTACCCCACGGGAGGCCTACCTCCATCGGAGTCAGATTGGGTCCTGACCATTAGCCCCGACATAGCCGAAGCCATCTTGGTCGCAAAGTTGTGACATGTTGCAGGCATGAACACACCTCTTGCTTAGGAGGCAAGGTCTATCTAACACCTCTTGAATATAGGCACGCCTGGAAACCATGTGTCTCCGCATTCGGAATAAACCAAGCCACCACGATACTCCCACTAGGGGGCCTACTTCATAGATAGTCTGAGAAAGAGAGCACGCACGCCACAGCTGCACCTCATTATCCGAAGATAGAATAGGAGAGCCAGAAGACCTACGCTATAGCCCTCAGACTCCTGGGCACTATCTCCCGTGGAACCAGAATATAGCTTCCGGTCAAGCTTCGCCACCATTATAACTCGGGGCCTGTCAACCCCAGATATACACACACCCAGCTATAGTCGAGGTAGAAACCACAACCAAGAATGTGCACCCCCCTGGTGAGTTTTTACACACTCCTTAGCGGATTCCTACCTTAAGGACACCGTCCAGACTGTTCCTATCAAGTTAGTTCAGTTAGTATTACAGTAACCTATCCACAGGCACCGCAAGGAGGTCGATAGGAACCGGGAATGACAGCTTTGTGCGAGGTAGCAATACCGGCCCACCGATAAATCGAACATCAAAGCAGTATTACCGCTTCAGCACCCATACACGTTAGTACATGGATTGTGCATCCGTATACTTCTCCCGCGTGAACGCCGCACCATTCAGTGGGTTTGAGTGCATGTAATGGTTCTTCGTGCATGTAATGGTTCTTCGTGCATCACACGCGTATTTTCAGTGCCCCCGAAACGAAGATTCGCTTATTGACGAAACAGCTCATGATGATTTTCGACACAAAATCTTCCTCTTCATTGTTAAAATTAAGCATGGCTTGATGGTCAGCAAGCATTAACTGATGGTCTGTTTAAGCTTTCTACGAAAACATGTGTAAGTCTTTCACTAAAATTCGTTGTAGGGTCCGTCTGGTGATATCCAATTGCAAGGCCCATCGTCTGGTTGATTTCTATTCATTCCCATCGACATCGCTGGCCACAGCCACGATATTCTCGTCCGAAAGACAATTCCGTAGGCGGCCTGCATGTCTCCTGTGGTCGAGGAGCTATAAGAGGCGGAATGTTTGCCCGATTGGCGAGAAACTATTAGGAAATCAAGGTCGAAATTCACGCTGCACTAACACCACCGACCACGCTCGTTTGAATACTGCAACTGTCTAGTTTACAGATGTCAAATATGATTGACGTACGACGCCATTTACAAAAATTATAACATCTTCAGATAGAGTGATTAATTTTGCCCCACGTTGTATATGTTTAGGTCTTCAGCAGACTTAGCAGGGGTCAGAAGTTCATAATGGCTTTGAGAATATAAGATAAGATCTAAATTCTTGCAACGATTCGTCCATAAAAATGCCCATTCTTGTGTTTTTCTTTGAATAAAGCCAACAGGTTTTGTCAGTTATTCAATTTCCGTGAAGAACCATATTAATGCAAGTTGGGAGCGGCCGATAGGTCAACAAAATTAAATATTTTTGTATGGTACAGAAACCATAATAAACTTTTCCTAAGGTATTTGGCGTGCTGAACTCCAATTCGAAGACATTTGCACCGAGCATTTCTAAGGACATCTTCTCCTTCAATAATTCTCATAAGAGGAAATCGGGAGGCGTGTGTAGCCAGTCGATATTACCACTTTTTAACATTATTCGGTCGGGAAAATTTCTCACGAAACTCGCATCGCAGCAATAGTTGTGTGTAATGGAGACCTGTGCCAATCGTTCATTTTGAAAGATCAAATCAATCATTCAGCCAATCAAAATCAGTTCCTATCCAGCCGTTTTGTTCCGAACGATACCTAGATCGATACGAAATGATTTCAATCGTTCGTTCAACTAAAATATTTTTTTTTCCAATCAATTCGTCCTGACCGAAAACGAAACAATGTGAAAATGAACCAAAGTCATAGTTCACGCCATCTTCCATTTTATATAAAATGAAGAATAAACATTCCGTTTCATTTCCATTCCTATTTGGTATTGTGAAATGACTGAAAACAAGTTGATAGCTAATCAAACTCCGATCTTCACAGAATTGTTAAATTAAATGGGGTATAAGAAATCGTGTGCAGTAAAATATACCCCTTATTACGTTTTCCTTGAATGACACTTGTAACGAAGAAAACGATAAGCCCTCAGTACTCGGTATGTTTGTCAACGAGGATATTCGTTTGAATGACCACATTCTCATGACCACCAAAAATGCTGCTAAATGCTTAGGATTTCTATATCGATACTACCATTTATAAGGCGTTTATACGTCCAAAACTCGAGTATAAATCGCATCTTTGGGCAGGTGCAGCACAAACTTCTCTCCACTTATTAAATAGAACTCAGAACAGAGCGTTTAAACTGATAGGAAACAGAGCTATCATGGATTCATTCCCATCTCTTGAACACCGTCGAAATGTTTCGTGTATTTCTTTGTTTTATCGCTTCTTTCAAAAGCAATGCTAAATCTAAGTACCTAATAGCCAGTTGCATTCTTCCCCTTCATTAGTTCACCCGTGATACCCGCTTAGCCAGGAATGCTCATCAGTTCACCCTTGAGCCTAATTTTGGTCGTACCGTCAAATAATATTGTGATTGCAATCTTTTTGGTGAACGGGTCACAAAGACTGACTCAATCGCGATTGACTCAACTCTAGTGTGATGCGACACCACCTTGTTGGAATCACATGTTGTGTAGGCCTAATTGATCCGATTTGGGCAGAAATGAATTTCCCACCATATCCCGTTAGCAGTCACCAGTAACCGTTGCAGCATTGCCTATGGTATCCTCAAATAAATATGGCCCAATTATGCCGCCTCCGTCGCAAAAGGTGCACCATATAGTTACGCGTTTTCTGTGTCCCAATATCGGATAAGCCAAGTCGAAATATCCTACATTGCTCATAATGATTTTTTGCCAAAAATTGAGTTCGTCTATAGCAAGCTGTAAAACTCCATTGCAATCTCAACACGTTGCCGATACGTAAAATGGTCAATAATAAATTGTTATCGATCACTCTCTACGACTGTCAAATGCCAACTGACAAATTTCATTCACCCAAGACATAAAACGCCCCTTATACATCTTCTATTTCCTGTGCCTTGTTAAATACTTAAGTAAGTTTCTTTGGCTGTTTCGAAGAACCTGCGTTCCGGTTTTAAAACCACCATCAACCAATTTTTTGGGGGTGTTGTTTCTAACGCTAGACTACTAATTCCTTAAAGTGGGAGTCTATAAATGCCTCTCCTTTCTACGCAGTTTTTACTCCCTCCTCATGTTTCATCTTCATTTACCCTCCGGACTCGATTTATTCAATCTGGTCAAACAGATTAATAACCAGATGAAGTCTGTCAGCACGTCAAAATGTCTTTTCATTTTTTGAAGTGGTTTAAGGTAAACTAGGAAAAGGTTTTATTCGAAAGATTGTTAATATGTGGAATAGGTGCGTTCAAATATTTAATTTCTAGATGGTTACATGAGATTCAATTTTCAAGGCTATCCGAAAATCTCCCTCTATCTAACCAACTATCGGCTTAGTACAGAGCTACTGCGCGATTCATCACAAGTTTTTCTGTTTAATAACACCAACTGTTCCCCTGTTGCCGTTGGTTAAAAAGTGCCTGCGTACAGCTTCGTTTTATACCACGGACGCGCATACTACCTATAATATTTTGTGTTGGTTTCTTATTTAATTGCTATGTAGGTATCGAAGCGTCTGCCGCATTTTACCGGTATGCGGAACAGGAACATCCTTTTTAAATTCACTTCGCCAAAAATAGCAAAAACGAAAAGTCGAACTATAAAACAATATTCATTCATTCATTAATGCTGCTGCCCAGCTTTTGGTCTCTCGGAGGAGATTTTATGCGTGTGTTTTGCGACGGACAAGGACATAGGCCGGACATCATTCATTCTTGAGGAAACGTGCAAAATAAAGCTGCAGCTGCAACAAAAACGAAATCCAATAGCAAAACAAACTCGAAACTAAATAGAATCAGAATTCGATGTCCATGGTGCTACTGGCTGCTGCTTGTTGTTACTTGACATTGGATGCTATCCTTTTGCAGCAGCAGCAAGAATGGCCTATACAGTTGTCTTGGTTTAATGCCTCTTCTGCTAGTGGCCATTCAGTATAAATGTTCCGTGTTTTTGTTGTCGATGAGGAGGACGGTGGTGATGTGGACAAAGACTTTGTGCTGACGTGAGTCTAGTAGGAAGTAGTAGTATTTGATTTTACTTTCATTTGAAAATCGCATTCGAAACAGGATTCGAAAGGAGCGGGCGTCAATGGTGTGATAGTGAGTGAAAACATATCAACCTAGACAATCGATCCAACTACCAGGGTTGGCAGTGGCGGATATTGCGACAGCCATGCACAAATTTGTTCCATTTACCAATTTTGCCTCATGGTCTGCGCTCCCTTGTCTTCTGTCCTCTCTATTGCCAATTGGCACAACGAAACAAAACAAACAGGTTGTTATACGAATACCTAAGTGGATGCAGCAGGAACAACGATGCCATGTCTGGCTTTGAAGAACATAATAAATGTGCTTCTAAAATTAGACCAATACTCTTGCTGCATCTGTGAGTGGCAACTCGTTTTTTTTTTAACGAATGTACCTTTACTTTTGTGCCTCCATCTTCGTAATGCAACAGTCTAGCATTCCTCGTCGTTGTTAAAGGAGGAGGTTTAACTATGATACTATTATAATGGTATCAGTAGGTTCATTCTATCATATGATTTTATCGAACCGACTTGTTCTCGGGGTCGAATGATGAGGGGTTTCGCTTGCAGCTATCATCTGCCATGATAGACGCATTTATTTGGGTAGATATAGACTATTATAACATCGAGAATACCCAGAGACACACTTTCGGATTTCGTTCAACACAACCTACACTTATTAAATATGCTAAAGAGTTTATTTATTGCATATTCCTTCAAACATAGAATGTATACATATACCTACATACAATGCTGAAGTACAATGTATGATATACATTATTTTGTTATTGCTCCTTATGACGTTGGTTATCAAAAGCTAACGATAGTAACAGTGACGATACGAATTCCAAGTAAAATATATGCCGTCATCAAAGCTTAAAAGTAACGATTTGCGCTTTCTTATAATAAGAACTAGTGTAATCTCAAAACATATATATTATAGTAATGCATTCTTTTGGTAGTTAAAGTGGTTTTAATTCTAAAACTCTGTTTTCTTTTTTTTTTTCAAAATAAAAAAAAAGTGACATAAAACGCTGCTATTTTAAGAGGTTAACCATATGATTCGTTGACCCCTAGTTTCATAGTGGAAGTTTAAACTTAAGTTCAGGTGAACCTGAACTGGAGTTCAAAATTGAAGTTCAACTAGTCCGGTTTCACAGTCAAATCTAAACTTCAGTTCAATTGAAAGTAGTTTAACTAAATTGTATGAATACAAGTTGGCAGCAATATGTAGTGACGTAATGTCACTAAAGTGAGCTCTAAAGAGTGAGCTAGCTCAAATGAACTGAGCCATTGTCTGCTCTGAGCAGTTGATTGAGCTGGGCAGTTGGTTGATCTGAGCGCTTTGTTGTGCTGAGTGTTAGTCGAGCGTGGCAGTTGGTTGATTTGAGGTTAACAGAAGATACAAAGTTGACATTTTTTTTCATTACAAGTGAGCTGAGCTGTGAGCTAAGCTAAAATTTGAGCTTCTGGTATTACTGGTTGTCACTATGTTGTGAAGTGGTTGTTGAACTGAAGCTTAATCGGCAGAGTAATGTCGTTTAACTTAACAGGATGAACTCTGTTTTAAGTTTTAAATGCCACGTGTCACTGTGAAACCGAATTAATTGTTGAATTGAAGTCTAAACCAAAAGTGGGTTTTCAGCTTCCACAGTGAAACTGGGGATAGTAATTTGTAGAAGAACAATAACTTCAAGAACAAAACACTTGCAAATTGGCTTAGTTTTTTCGACATAATAGACATTCCTACGTCTGTTTGATTGTCATGTCAGGCAGTTATCGGAACTTTATTTTGGGGTAGGTTGAAGCCTAAAATTCTTAGTCTCAATCAACCTAGAATATCGCATTGGAGCATATAAATTGTCTGCTTGACTACATTAAATTGAAACAACATTTTCAAATGGACATTTTGTAATTATTTAACTCTTTATAAAAGAAACTAAGATTTAACGCTTGCATCAAATTGTGAATCGAACACATCTTTGGAATTTGAAACGTCAAAATGGGTGCATTTTATGTAGGTAATTGTTTTTTCATCTTTTTTTTTTTCTAGGCTATTCTTGAAAAAATGTCGAAAGAAACCGTAAAGCCGATCGAATCAAGAAATTAAATGTCAAAACTAAATTAATCAAAACTAAACGGAGGGTTGGCATTAGGCCTCGGCGGTAAGCTGACCTTGTGTCAGGGTAGAAGGAAACGGCGGCTTCGTCGGGGTGATTGCTTAAGAGATCCTCGTTCCTGTAATGTTTTCTTTGCTGCCGGTCGAAGTGGGATGCGCTGCAGATTCTTAACATCTTTCTCTGGAAGATTTGGAGTTCCTTCATCTCCGTCTTTGAGATTGTGAACCAGACTGGGAAGCAAAAGCTGATAACTGACCACAGGAGTTGCTTGTACACCAGTACCTTCGTCTGTTGGCTTAGCCCTACTAATCTCCTCATCAAAAGGTGCAGTCGGTGGAATGTCCAGTTCGCTTTTCTGAGTAAACTTTTTGAGTGCGGTTTAAACCTAAGCAACTCATTGAAGTTGATCCCCAGATATTTGAAGTTCACTTTGGCTTCTGTAGTGAATCCATCTGAAAGCTTCAGAACAAAGTTTCTGCAAGTGACTGGTGAGCGACATCTGCCGTACAAGCTCCGAATTTGATCACATTTTTTTTTTTATATAAAAATGATGTTTGTCCTTATGTGGGCTGAAGGTCAATTATTAATAGTACCTATTATTTTTTTGATTTGTGACGTTTCGGATGTGACTACACCCTTCTTCAGACCTAATTATGAACAAAATTTTGTTCAGTTATCGACTGTGAGCAATGCCTCTTTTTCTGATATTTTATCGCTGTACGCAAACTTTATTGGATCACTGTATACTTACTATCAACCTACTCGTACATGTTTACTCCCATATATTCTAGATATTAGCTTATCTAGGTCGTAAACATAGCTACTTATTTAACGAACTTGAATTACAGTGTCTTTATATTTTAATTAATAGATAAGACTTAAAATTACGAACATATAGAAATATAAAGACATTTACGAAAATATCTGTTTCTAAAATTTGTCCCGCCATCCAAAGTCTACCAATTTCTCTTAAAAAAAAAAAAAACCCGAGTAACAAACGACAAAATTCAAAGGAAATGGCAGCGTGAAGATATTTATGTATGTATGTAGGTATGTTTATGTTGAAAAATGACTAAACAGTAAACTAACTGAAAACCGAAAACGGCCTTGACATTGACCCATTTCTGATGAATAGGGATTTTGTGTTATAGGACGTCGTAGTGGTATTCGTTTCGTAGTCTTCGTCGCGTCAGCCAGTGTGTATAGTTAAATGAGTCGACCGAGAACGGTGTGTGCCGGTTTTGTGGAAAAGTGGCTAGAGAAGGAGGTGGGGTGAAGCGATAGAAGGTTGAGTACCTACAAAACTACCCATATAAGCTTTCATCGGCTGGCATTTGTTTGGTACATTTACTCGTACTTGCCGCATATATATATGTACATAGATACTCGACGCAGATACGTTTGTATAGCAGCAGTAACGGAATTCATACAAAAAAGAAAGATGTGGGTATTTGCAGGCGTCGAAACGGCACGAAGATATAAAAATACATACAATGATGGCATGAAGAGAATGCAGGGGCTTTGGAAAATACCAACCTAAACCTACCCATAAGGTATGCACATACATATGTATGTATATCGCTTATTCGCCGTCGAGGGAAGCTATTTATTTATAGGTATAATCGACGATGACTTCGCGACGCGACGATCTTTTTCCCGTCCATCATCATATTGTATGTATGGTTATGGTTGGTGTGCTGTGCTCCCAAATGTCTGCTATACCTTAAACTATACATATTTATGTAAATACCTTGGCTTGCTCTTCTTATAACCATAGTTATGTAGTCGTTTTATTTGTTTCCTTAAAGTCTTTATTATTTTTTTGTTATTATTTATACCGAGGGGTATGAGAAACATTTTGTTTTTAGGTCATTAACCCTATTCCATGCGATTTTATATCTATCGATGTGTTTTTTTTTCATGTTCTTTTATTCATTGTTTGTTTACGTTTGTTTTTTTTTATATTTTACATTTTACATTTCAATTGGTGCTACTGACCTAGATTGTTTTCTTATTATTAATTCACCTACATACATGTGGATTTATGATGATGCTGATGATGAATGACGACGGACAACGGACTACTGATCGTCGATCAGTGGTTTGAAAAGGGAAGAGAAGGAATAGTCTGAAGTGAGAAAGTTATCTTTTTGATCCCTGTTCTCTTTTACGATTATTTTTTTGAATTTATTCTTTTAATGAAACACAATTTTTTTTCCAAGTTTCTTAAAGATGAAAATATTTTTTATGTGTAAACATCTTGCCGACGCGTCGGTAGAGTAAATCAAAAACGTGGGTAAAACTTATACGTCCCGTGTAGCCCCTTACCGTGTATGTTTCGTGTAGGCACTTACCTTACGGAAGATTGCATTTAAGACCCTGTTTACATTGGGAATATTACGTACTTTCGACATCGTGTTTATATTGGAAACTTTGAGTAATGAAATCTCGATTTTAGTGCTTTCCATTGCTAGCTAGAACTAAATATCTTCTTCACCTCACACTCAAAACGTCAAAAAGACGAAAGACAAAACAAATGGTGTAAGATTAAAGTGCAGTTTTCATTCAATGTTTTATACAAATCCACTTCACGTTAGTAATGGACGATAACATTTTATTTTTTGCTCCCAAAAAAAAAAAAACATTTTTAGAGTTGTCATTTAAAAATCCAAATTTTTTTTTTTTATTTTCTGCTTTGGAAATGCATTTTCAGGGCAATCGGTTGACATTTGCAACTAAATATTCTCGACAAATCAAAATTTAATTTGTCCCTTATCTGTCATACTAATTTCGAATTAAATTTTGTCCAAATATAGATCGTTCTCCATCTTTCAAGCTATGAACTGGATACGATGCCAAGGGATCAAATATTTATTTTTTTCCTCGTATATTTACTTTGATAATGTCAACCGGATTATAAATCTCTGACAGAGGCAGTTATATTAGGCGTTTTTCTTTTTTAGCTCCGAGCGGGGCACTGAACTGTCAAACAAAGAACTATGTTACTTTTTTAACCCGGAGCGCCCTAGGTGCTCAACTTGCATTTCTTTTTTAGCTCAGAGCTCGAACGGGGCTCGCTCGATGAGCTCGATAATAAATGACCGAGCAGACCGAGCAAAAAGCTGAGCGCGGCTAACTTCATTAAATTTTTTGGAAGGGATGATAATAAGAGAAAAAAAAGAAATAAAAAATCAAAACAAATGGAAATGGCGGGTGAAGCTGGTTGCTCTCCCAGTGAAGGTAAGGAAAAATAAATATAATTATGAGCGAGTTTTGCTCAAAGTTTTCCTCATCATTAAAATCAAAAAACAAATTGAACGCTTTCCTTAAAATAATTGCCTTTTCCATTTTCATTAATTAGAAATTAATTATAAACAAGTTTTCAAGAATATGAAAACACAAATTTCACAAACACAGCTGAGAATTTTGACAGTTTATTTGAAAAATGATACAATGACAATTCAGTGCTTAGATGTGTTTCTTAAATAGCTCGGAGCGCTCAGGTCACGCTCGGTTCGGAGCGAGCTCTAAGCGCTCAGGCCCCGCTCTGTGCCCTGCTCGGGGCTAAAAAAGAAAAACGCCTATTAAAGACAGAAACGTCAAAAAAGTTCCAGGATTTAGTTCAGTGTCTATAGCAGAAAAAAGACATCAAGGGCCTGATTACACGATTCTTTTTTTCGTCTTTCGTCTTTTTGAAAAATTTGGTGCGAGGTGAAGAAATGTTGCGGAATGAAGCTACGTTTCTACACCTCTCACCCAAACTGTCAAAAAGACGAAAGACGAAATGAAATTTACTCATCTAAAATTTATTTTACCAAATTCTAATGAGAAGTGATGTTTTTCGATCCATCAAATATTCATCTTTCCGCGCTTGTCAAACAAATTACAGAATATGAATGCCACTATTAATGCTCCCAGCAAATAGTTGTAGTACGAGTATGACTGATTTTCAACGATCCGATATAACTTTGCAATTTTTAAGCATGTTTGCGAGAGACATATATGGTAGCGGGAGTAAACACAATTTCTGAGGTTGAGAAAATTGCGGAGTTATCGTTGTTTTTATTTTCAGATAACATCTCTGTTTGAATATAGGTGTAATAATTTAATGTTGTATTAAACAAACATCCCTGTTTTAATATAAGTCTAAAAAACTTAACGTTGCGTAGCGGAGTCGAGTAGTGCGTTCTTTTTCTTACAACACATATTTAACTTTTGAAATAAATAGGTTCGTTCCTTCACTTTGAAACTGTACTACAGAGACGTAAAAATAAGTCGGAGGAGACAACGATTAAAAAGAAAATGATACTGTCGTGATTGGAATACATCCAGTTACAACTAATAGTGAAAATATAGTTGACAATCATTTATGTTTTTCATTGAAATTAATTGTTATTATATTAAACGTATTCACCCTTATTCCGATAGGCGTTTTTCTAAAACGCCAACTGTCGTTTTAGGAGTCGTGTCGTTTTTTTTTTTTTGGTATTCCGTAACTAAAACGCCAGCGTTTCTCTCGCTCTTACATTCCACAATACATTCCAACCATCTGACATATCAAATTGTTTGCAAATTGAATAATTTGGTTTTGAAAATTATATTTGTGTGAATTTGTTTCAAACATAAAGAAAAATACGAAAAACGTACAGTGTAGAAAGTTATTTTTCTTTGAGCTGCAGTGACGGCGAAGAAGAAGAAGAAAAGAAAGATTTGATACTGCAGAAGTTATACATATATTCCATCTAAAGCAAATCCTTTTGATTTGGCTGGCACAAAGTATGTTATTAAATAAAAAATATATATGCAGTAGGTAATTCTACCACTGGTTTTGATTTTTTATTTTATCGCATTTGTTAACAAATTCAAACTTGCTGATATCCTTAGTTTTTTTTTGCAAAAGCGAGCTACCAAAAGGGGTTGGGAAAGACTTCAATTTGGGACTAGCCCAGCCAAGCCTAAGCAACATTATTAAGGAAATACCTGCTCGCGTTTTATCTTTGCCAAGTTGTAATTTCTACGAATTCTTTTATTTTCCATTTTAATCGGATAGATACATACATAGATAGATCGCTTGATACAAATATTTGTATATATACATATATATATGCATATGATGGAGAAGAAAGAAATACTTGAATTTTGGGTATGTGATTGTGACTGATAACAGTTCAAATAAAAATACATTTTTGCAGGAGATGATGGGTACCCACTCGAGCCTTTTCTTGTAACTCCTTATAGATTTGTTATTTTCACGTTAAACAAAGAATTTTAAATTATAAAAACTAAAATAAATTAAAAAAACTTATATTTTGTATCCTGTCGTCAACAAATTTCTAGACGACAGAACACGTTCCACAAGAGAGAATCGACAAATTGACGTTTATTCGGCGTCGAACGCTTTACGTAATACCAAATTCACACTGGCGTTTTTATTTTGGCGTTCAACGACTTACGGAATAAGGCTGATTATTTCTTAATGTTTTCAATATTTAAAAACCAATGTTGACATTCCGATTGCATTATTTTGTATGTTTATTGGGTACGTTCGATAACGAAAATTCGGCACTCAGAACAACGTTGATATTAACACATCTTAACCGTGAGTCTTAACTAACACTTTTTTACTAGAAGTTACGTTTTCTATTAGATGTTTCTATTTAATTAGGTTTTTGATTAAATGTTTTTAGAAACACCTACAATCTACAGGGAACTCATTATATCCTTTATATACTATATACACATTATAGATAAGAATGAAAAAATGTATTATGTATTACTTTTAGTTCTGAAATCGCCCGTTGAAAATTTCGACTGCCTTTGGGACATCATGAAAGAATTTAGTTCTATTTTAACAGCGTTGCAATGATTACTGACTTGTTTATACATTTTTGCGATTTTCCTCAGTTGGATTGGCTTTGTAAGAGCGGAAACTTATTTCTCTCAACCTGATAGCTTCTTTACAGCTTGTATCGAACCAAAACTTTTCTTTAGGATTTATACTCTAAACTCTTTTAGGAATAAAATTATACATCCCACGATGATATATATACTCGTATCGTGGTCCATCCCTGCAAAGATCTCAACAAATGTATCTCCTTTCGGGTGTTTTCTGTCCTGAATAGCGGAGCCAACTTGAATTGTGTACATTGAAGTCGCCCGCAATAAAGACTTCAATATGGAGGAAACAATACCGGAAATGGGATCAGGCAGCTCGGTCTTTAAGAGTTGAATTACTGTAAAGACTTGGACTCCTATAAATGAAACAATAATGAATGATGTGCTTGCGGACATTTACTGTCCCCATGAGCCACATGAAGCTAAAGTTCGCATTAGAACAATGGCCGTATTGAGAAAAGCTTTGGCAAGCAATATCATATCTAAAATAAATTATAAGGCCGTGATGGCGAAAGAGTAAGAAAGTCATTATTACACGGAAGAAGACAAGTCCTATAAAGTTACTTAGCGTATTTGTTTATGTTTCGCCAAAATTATGGCCAATACTGTTAAATACATTGTAAACCTAATAACAGAGATAAAAGCTCGCCAGGACAACAGAAGACTGGGGAGATCAAGCAAACTAGATCCACAAAAACCGGCTGTACAAATGAGTTAAATTTGGAAGTGAATGATATGACCTTTAGAAGCAAAATTACCAGCTCGTAGCCCAAGAAAAATACCTTTCCAAAATATAAAAAATTCTGGTATTCGCAAGAAAATTTGTTGGGTCAATATGCCTCGAAAATGGGTCTTTCAGCAGGATTTTTCATTGTGACATGGGCTGTGTGGCGGGTAGCGCCTACGTCTTGTTGAAATTGGTTATCATCGACCGATAGTGCTCTCCGTTTACGGTAATGGCCTGGCCATTGTTGTTTTCAAAGAAGTATGGACAGATGATGCCGCCAAACACTGACTTTCTCTGAATACATTGCAATTGGGATGTGGATTGTAATCGTTCCAAATTCGATAATTTTGCTTGTTGATGAACTAATTCATCGAGAAGTGGGCCTCGCCACTGAACCCTGTTAGCGAAATCATATCGTTGCCTATAAGATCGTTAACTTTGAGCTCCTGGATCAGTTACATTGTTGGCAGATTGTTCACTGAACCCGTCGAATTTATGCACCACGTTGGGAACAGTTCTCTTGGAAGGAAGATTATGACAGCCAATTTGACAGATGTAGCTTCAACAATATGGACGCAATCACCCGACAAAGTTTGGGAATCCTTATTGGAAAACCCTACAAATGTCATAAATAATTTGCCCATATCCTCTGCATTGAGGATCATTATGCGGCTTCTTTTTTACCTTATGGTAAAACTTCAAAGTATCATTCCTGCTATGATATACATAATATCTTTATTTTGTCGAACGCGCGAGTCTCGTGCTCCTTCTTTTTTCTTCTGACATGCAGGTATTAGGGCTCCCGAGTATCGAAGAATGTCTTGTGTTGGAGATCTTGGAACATATTTGTTGTTATTATGTTTTTTTCGAATTTAGCCTTGATGCACATTGCCGTGAGCCGCTCTATAAGAAAATTGAAACTCTATGCTTGTTGCCTAATTATGCCCCAACAAACGAAGTGACATCTTGCATATCTGTTTTTCAGCCTAAAATACAGTTTTTGTTCAACTGTGCTCAGAATATGAGAATACCAGAAAAAAAGAACTTAACAATTTAAATTGTTCTTTGTTTAAACTTTGAGTTGTCAAAAAGAATCAACAACAAAAAAATAACAAATCACGATAATATGACACATTTGACGTATTAAGTAGGAGCACTACTATTATTTTGACCGCAACAGTACCTCAGTTGCTCCTTAAAGAAGTAGAAAATAGAATTTTAAGATGGCGCCAAATTTAATTAAACCAATACCATGGGATGCATGTGTTTTATTTAATTTTAAAGTTGTACTCGTATCAATATAAAAAAGAAAGGAAAAATTGTTTGTCTTTATAACATTATAAAGTAGGTTAGAATTCTAAACGTCAGATTTCTTACCTTAAAAAAAACAAACAAAACAAATCTGTCTTCAATTGTATGGCGCTTTGGAGGCCATTTACTTATAAAACTTGACAACCGACGACAGCGCGCTAAACAGAAGTGGACCACACTGTAATTTGAAGTCACAACTTTTTTAATGCATTCGATTCGGCATAGAGTCTACCAAATTTTGGCACTTTTCTTGGTGAAACCAATTCCAAACTTCTTGGATATCTGCTCTGTCGGAAGGTTTCTTTAAACTTACATCAATCTTTAGATCATTCCAGAGGGCTTCAATGTAGTGCTTCGTTCTTTCGTTCTACCCATTGTTAAGTGCCATTAAAAAAAAAAAAAAAAATATGAAAAACCTTCCTTATAGTAAAATCTCACCAAAATGTTGGCTTTTTCCTTCAGCAAGCGAACATTTTTTTTTCTTACCTTTTTTCCACATGTATCTATTTTTTGACCAACTAATGTTGTAATTTTGTTTTCTCAGAAGATTATACGTTAGAAAGATTGACAATATAACTACCGTTAATGTAGCCATATATTCATATATTCACTTTATTTAAGTGCAACATACAGAATTACTCAAAAGTAAGGAGTGTTGACATTATTTTGGCCGTGACTGTACATTTGTACATGATTGAATAATCTACATGCATACTATTATGTTTGGCTCAAAATCAACTACATACTATAAAAGATACGTGCATATCATTGACAATCATATCGATTAAGAGTTTTTTTTTCAATAGACGATACACTTCCATATATACGAATTTTTTATTTGGTAAATGTATGAAATTATTAAAATCGCGTGCCATGAACGATAGTGAAGTTGGTGCCACTCCATAATTATCCCATAATATAAAGTGCTCTCTTGACCAAATATCGAAGAGTTGATGAATCCAGTTATGTAGAGAATATACATGGTGGGCCAAATACAAGTTTCTTTTTAAAAATGCAATACAAAGAACAAAATTACATTTTTCCATGTATTATAGCTCTATTAGTAAGAGCAAATATTCCCATTAATTATTTAACACAACGTAACGTCGTTCAATTGGCTGCCTCGGCTGGCTTCGCAGTCGTGCAATCTGTCACTCTAATTTCCCAAGACATTGTTGATGGTGTCAGGCTGTATCTAACGGATTTCTTGGACGATATTGGCCTTGAGCGCTTGAATCATTTCCGGGGATTGTTGGCATAACATCGGTCCTTCACGGTTCAAAAGGGGTCAAATCGCAGCTCCAAGGCGGCCAATTGACATCGCCAAGACGGCTGATAACACGATTCGGCAATTTGGTGCGCAAAAGATCGATTGTGGCATGGCGCGTCATCCTGCCTGAACCAGGGGCCCTATTTGGTATTACGAAACGAGCGGCAAGTCAACGATACTGAGAAATACGATAGTCACGAAAAAGAGCGATTAAGTAAAACGAAAAAGGCGTACAAAAGATTTTGCCAAGCTTAACCGAGAAAAAACATTTTTTTTGAAGCGCAACCAACTTCTCGACTAGGAATGTCAAAAATTGACATAAATAAATGAAAAAAAATTATAAATTAAGAAACGATATAAACGAAAGTTAAACGTTAGGTATATGGCAGTCGTTAGAACTAACGAGTATCGTTAAAATTAAACGATTCTCGCTAAACATAATCGCATTTCAACGATAACGAAGTAATTTCAACTATGTATAATCGTTTTACAAAATAGGGCCCCTGAGGTCGTCCAAATCAATGTCTTCACTGTCGGTTAACATGGCTCTGTAACGCCCACCGTATAAGACTGTCACTCTCTGTGGATGCATTGGATTCTGGACAATAACGTGCTGGTTTTCCCAGTCTCAGATGCGGCAATTTTATTTGTTAACGTAGCCGACGAGATGAAAATGCGCCTCGTCAGAAAAGATGATTTTTCGCCCAAAATCGTTGTTCAATTCAACCTGCTCTAGGGCCCAAACTACGAAGCGATAACAAAGCGGATGGTCGTGTGCCATCAATTGCTGAGTCAGTTGGACCTTGTAAGCGAATAATCCGAGATCTTTGTGCAGAATTATCCTTAGGCTAGTGTGTGAAATGTTGAGCAGTTGAGATCGATGGCGAGTTGATGTTCGTGAATAGAGTCTTACACTCTTAGAAACTCTAAAATAAAATAAATGTCCAATTGGAAGGATTTTCAAAGATCTTGACAAGGACATAGAATGAGCAAGGCGATGAGCGTTACTAATTTTTCTTATGGTGCACTTTTGTAGAATGATGATTGGCCTAAGATTAGACATGAAGGCACCTCCCCGAACACTAATCCACATATTGCAGTTTTGAATCACAGAACAAATACTGTTTCTTACCAGAAATGTGTTACATCCAACTCGAATTTTTTTTTTAAGTTTGAGTTAAGTGCATGTTTATAAAATAATTTGCGGATATTTTTTTCAAAAATATAAGTGCTTATCCACGGTTTTAATCTTAATTGGAATCTCTTTTTTGTGACTGTGAAACTAGTAATGTAAATTAAGTAAGGAATATTTTATTTTAGTCACAATCTGTGGTGAAGTGATACAGTTACGTTGCGTACCAAAAACACCGTAAGCAGTGTTCAGTTCAGTACGTAGGCCTGCACTAAAACAGTTGCTTGTTTTTTTTTAATTTTATAAAAGAATAAATATTGCATTGGCCTTAAAATTTAAATATGTGTATGTATGTGAAGAATATCGTTATCTCTTGAGCTATATAATACTCTTGTGCTTGTTTTTTTTTTTTTTTAACTCGAAAGAATAATGAATGAAACGTAGACTTTTACTTTCATCATCCCTTGTGTCGTCGAGCAATCCCATGTGATTTATATTGTACCTTCCTAGATACATCATCTTCACTACATCAATCTCACCGATTTTTGTTTTGTTTCTTGCTTCTTTGCCTCAATTTTTTGTTTATCTACTTTTTTAAACTTTGAATGCCCCAGATATATTAAAATATACATACATGCATACACCCAAAATACTACTAAAAAAAACTGCGAGTTCAAAACATTTCTAAATGCCAGCACTAAGTAAATCGGGGTAGTTCTGTATGTATAAATACATACATATATGTAGGTACCGGATGGAACCAGGTGTAGCGTACAACGAAAACTACGAACCGGTTAATGTTGTGGAGGTGGAGGTTACGTTTACGGAAACAAGTAGCTATCGTTTTTATTTTGCTTATATTTTGGTTCACCATGAAATTTTTAATTGCAATGGAAATTGAGGATTGAATGTTGAACTTGTGGCGCTTCACCAACATAACTTAAGTTTTTTTTGGTAATAAAGAATCTGCTCCAAACTCCGTTGTTTGAAGTGGCTGTTCAGCGACGAAAAAATTTATTCAGATCCAAGAAACTAGCAAAAATATCAACTTATTCTTCCAGCTGCATACCTATAAAGCATGGTGGCTGATAAGTTATGTATATGTTGGAAATCAATTCTTAAATGACACCACAATTCTGAGAGAAGAAATTGACAAATGTTCTTACTTATCGGCCTTCCGATTCCTGAAGGCTTGCTGTCTGAGACACAATGGCTTTCCATTCTCACAATCCCTACAGAGCAAGTTTTTTGGCATCCCAGATTACTCGGTCTTTAAACCGGAGGTTTAGTCTTCGTTGTCGCCACCAACTTGGAGGCTGGCATTCGAAAATTATTTCTGCTGGTGGTATGTTGTCTATTTGCTCGATGTGGCCAAGCCAATATAATTGGGGTAAATTGACTTTCTGGACTACACCAACATTTTAATAAATACAGCTCGCGGCTCCTCAATTTGCCCTCCTTGCAGACAGGACCAAATATCAGTCGATGAATTTTTCGAAAGAGCCCAATATCAGTTCTCCTTTTCTGCTATCAATAGTTATTTTTTTCCGTTTGACAGATGCTTCTCAAACTGATAGAAATTATTTCCTCGTTTACTTCAACACCAACACTTTTCGCATGTTCTTCAATCGCCGCTGTGAATAACTCTTGAAGAACGTTGTGCCGTTCACAGACAAATTTGCGGCAACCGACATTGATTTAATCTCCAAACATTGTTGGTCAAATTTACAAAAATAAAAATGTAAACTGACGTTTTGACATTGATATATACAATCTTAAAAAATTCTAACGCTTCGTTTTGTATAAAAATATCAAAAAGTTATGTCTATTAAACAGGTTAACTTAACAGGTATGTACATATGTATGTATATTAGACTGGGCCAAAAAAATTGACTATTTTTTTTTTTTGAAAGATACATATATCGAGAATATCATTCAGAATGACAAAAAAAATTTTCGTAAAAGTTTGAGCCCTTAATATCAATTTTAAGAGGGCTATCATCGCTAATTTTGATTTTTAGTCATAATTTCATGTTTTGCGTCAGAACTGACAAAACATTGAAGTAAAAAAAAATCATTTTGACTTACTTTTATATAAAATTAAATTCCCTACAAAAAAGGTCTAATTGAAAATTTTCGTCAGACAAGCCGTTTTTGAGTAATTAAGCTTAATAAATTGTTATTTTTCTTCGATTTTACTTTTTTAATTTGGAATTTTGTAACTAACGAAAAATAACAATTTATTAAGCTTAATTACTCAAAAACGGCTTGTCTGACGAAAATTTTCAATTAGACCTTTTTTGTAGGGAATTTAATTTTATATAAAAGTAAGTCAAAATGATTTTTTTTTACTTCAATGTTTTGTCAGTTCTGACGCAAAACATGAAATTATGACTAAAAATCAAAATTAGCGATGATAGCCCTCTTAAAATTGATATTAAGGGCTCAAATTTTTACGAAATTTTTTTTTCGTCATTCTGAATGATATTCTCGATATATCTTTCAAAAAAAAAATAGTCAATTTTTTTGGCCCAGTCTAATGTATGTATATGCGATATATTTTCGCACTTTTGTAAGTTTTAAATCAAATTTAACATTGAGAAAAACTCTAAATCAACTCGATCTGCATTTTCATGAATATTTCAACTCAATCTGCATTTTCATGAATATTTCAACTCCAGCTTAAAAACGAGATACAGATCTTTCAAACACATCCGTGTAAGTTAATTCGACAAGTAGGAAGGAAGAGTGAGTTAAAGAGTGAATAAAGCGTTTTTTTGGTGCTTGTATTACTGCGCTAGATATAGATTACCAATAAAACGCGCCTAATGTATAATTTTTTAGCACGCGTAAATGTTTTCCGAACTACATATATTTTGTTCTAGAATCAAGAAACTTCAAAGCAACACAACAATTAATACTACTTAATAAATTCTTCTTACTGATGATGTCGCCGTCTGTCGTGGATAATGAACAGCTTCGACCACAGATTAAAAGTAGTTGATTGCAGCGACAAGTACAAAAATTTACAAAACTAAATTAACAATGTTGTTCAGTGGTTTTACTGTGGTCCTAGTGTGCATGTTAGCAGATTTGTCACGTCCTAGCAAGAGGCAGTACAGCGTTGAAAAATTAATTTGTTTGCAGTGGCTGGGAATCAAACCCGGACTTTTGGCATGACACTCCAACACACCTATCATTATGCCAAGGGGTACTACTGTTTTGCATATGTGCACATATTATGACTTGCAAATCGCAAGAAAAATTTAGCAATTGGGACTACCTATTTGGCATAAGCTCTTGTAAATCGCCTTAATTAACGTTCGCCGACGAAATGTCAAACATTTGGTAAATTGAAATGCCGCTCTTGTAGAACTTTCCGTCTTTATATGTGGGAGTAATAATCGATGCCGAACTGTAGGTCTGAAAAACGAGAAACATCAGCAACACTTAATAAAACTCGCATATACCTAGGTACATCAAACAAAAAAAAGAAACAAAAAAAAATACCCTCACGTCATTGCCTAAATTGTTAGAAGTTGAAGTTGCAAGCTACAACCTACTTACAAATACATGTGCACGTACAATAAATTCTGTCCATTTTACCAAAAACCACCCACACCCTTTCTCATTCTTCGTTCTGCTTATGTTCTGCTATCTGCTTTCGTATGTCCTCGATAAAGAATGGTGTGTTGGCTGATGGAGAGAGGGGGTGTGGGTGGTGAATGTTGGAGGAAAAACAGATATCTTATTCTCTTCTTTTGTTTGACAGCGGTGGATTTCTTGAAACTTTTTGTTATTGTTTTGTTGGCAGAGGGCAGGGTTCTATTCTAATCCCCTGCCTATGTTAAGTTTGGTATGGTGTTTTGTGTTTTAGAGATGTTATCTATTTTTCACTTATTTACAAAATGTGGACAAATACCGCGAAGTGCGGGGTGTAGGTAGGTATTACAAAAAAAAAAACGAAACTTTCGGCACAAAAATAAGAAAACTCAAACTGAATATCAATCAAATGAGTTGAAGTGTTATATGTACACCTGTACCTAATACATATTTTATACAGGGTGAACCATAACTAATGAGCGAATTTTAAATTCAGGTATCTCTTCATAGTAGTTATTTTTAAGTTACATTTCTTGTATAACATTATTTATTTGTAAAAAAAATGTGTATTTTAGAATTTAATAACTCATAGAATTTAAGAATCAAAGTTTTAGTGTCTCCAGAGTGACATTCACTTGGGTAATTTTTTTTGTCGCTGACAGCTGTCATTTTTCATCAAATATAAACCAGTTAACTAATCTGTTTTTGGAATGCGCCCTGATGTTATAATTGTGAATTTACGTTTGCCAGGAAACAATTACAATGTGCTAGCTAAGGATATATGAAGATTTACAGTACAGTCATTGACGCAAAATTTTAAAAAGACTGGTGTTGAGGATAAAGCATGATTTAACTTAACAATTCAATTTTAAAGTGGTTTAACACCTTTTTCTTTAACCTTTTTAACCTTTTTTTTGTTTTGTATAATAAACTACCTCTTTACACACCTTACAATGCCAGTACTTGCAAAAAAAAAAAATTTGTAAATGTAAATGGCGTAAAATTGTAAACAGCCTAGTTTAAAGGTATTAATATAATACTTCTTAACAATTCGCTAATTTTGAAGCAGTCTACAGATTTTGACTTAATTTTAATTAATTGCTTCTGAACACACCTTAAACTGTCACAGTTCGCGCAAAAAGCTGATGAACCACATTTTTTTGGACGTTTTAAATTGTCAAAGTATCTTGTGAAAATAGTGCTATATGTATTGGATGATTTAAGTGTAATAAGTGTTTACAGACGTTGGGATATCATACAAAAGGTCTTCGGTTCGATTCTCAGCCGCTGCAAAAAAGATTTTTACGAGTGTACTGCCTCTTGCGAGGAATTGACAAATGCTCTAAAAGTATCACATTCTCCTTTTAAATTCTCTCCAACTTTCATAAATACTTAACACTATGGTCAAACATTTAAAGGGTAGTTATAATGTGTTCGCAAAATATACAGTAAGTTGCTTCTAATAATAATAACACACAAATTGTATTATGTCTGGAGTCGGCAAGGTCTTCCTGATCAGATGAATTTATCCAAGTTGGCTCTTGTTACGTTTACGTAATCTCTTAGCTGAATTCGACTTTCTTAGATGTAGTTAATTTTCAGTTTGTAAAGGGTTTTTCAACAGGGACGCTACAAAAGTAGAGCGACAGGGACAGCAAACGACGCCATATTTCTTGCCGCTCTTTTGACATTTCTCTTCAGTAAGGTTTGCCATTTCATGATGGAAAGATATACGAGACAACAACGAGTCGAAATTATTAAAATTTACTACCGAAATTCGAGTCAGTGGCCTCAACGTTAAGAGCGCTACGTCCAATTTATGGTCGTCATAATCGTCCTAGCAGATCAACAATTGAGCGTCTAGTAGAAAAATTTGAATCCACAGGCACAGTACAAAATGTTCCCGTGCCAGTGAGACAAAGAAGTGCCCGTAGTGTCGAGAATATTGCTGCTAAGGCTTCAGTTGCAGAAAGCCCAAATGAGTCTCTCACACGTCGTTCTCAAGCGTCTGTGACGTCGTTGTGGCGAATTGAAAACCGTCGAAAATTAGGTTCAGCGTCTGGACTTCTGCAAGCGTGCCCGTGGTGGCCATGCAAAAGAAATCGAGTTTCATACATAATGGCATCGAACGTAATTTCACAGGAATAAAGAATTTCATTGATATCCAATTTTGTTTTATTTAAAAAAACTTTTGCAGCACTCTTATTGAAAAACCCGATATTTGAAGCTTTTCGTAACTACTCAGAAATTTAAGCTTATGACAGTTTGGAATTAAAAAAAAAAAATCTAAATACATGCTCTGACAGAGAAATGACATTTATTCATTTTCGAAATGCGTAGTTCAAGAAATATGAATTTTCTTTTGTACTTGTGGCGAGTAGGTATAATATGATTGATATGAAATAATTTTTTTTTATAAATTCTCTTAGTTAATTTTTGCTCACTGGTCTTATTGCAGATTTTTCTCGCCATGTTGAGCTTTTTGTGTACAAGCTACGTGTTGTAAATAATCAGATATTTAGATTGTTTTCAAGAAAAAAGTTTTTACAGTCTGGTCTACATTATCTGGCACAATATGTTAGCAGCTCCTTTTCATTATAATTGGTTTTCAGGATTTATCTAATCCTTGCTTTGGAAGTAATGTAATTATAACATTAAAAATAAAATTAAGAGATCAGCTGAAAATAATCAGTAAAAATTGTTGAAGTTTGCAATGCGGCGTTTTTTTCTTACATATAATTTATTGACATTTCTACTCGCTCGTACCAATATCAAAAACACTTCATGGTCTTAACATATCGCCGTTGGGATTTTCTTTACTGGTATCATTAACCTGAATCCATGCTCTCACATTTTTAAATTATCTATGTACTCGTATCATTTGATTATTAAAAATTCAAAATAATATTAATGGCATATTAAATAAATGATGTAGGTAGGTATATTGCTCACACACGCATCGCAAAATGAACAAAACGTGCTTAATAATGGCAATGGCACAAAATTTAAGTTGAATTAGTACGATGTTAAAGCTGTTTTAGTATGAAACTAGGTTAAAAGGAATGATTTTGCAAATTTTAATCGAATATAGCATACTTTCTTATTAAAGTTAAAATCGTCCAATACTTATTTTAATTTTTTAGTATCGTACTAATTTCATATGACTCTTTGATACATACAAACTTCAGTAAGGGCCTGTTTACTTAGTTTTTTGCACGAACTGTCATTGTTTTAGGTGTGTTCAGAAGCAATTTATTAAGAAAATTGTTTTAGTTCCATACTAGTTAGAAAATGGTTAAAATGAGTTAGTAAACTAGTTTAAAGTTATCAAATTTTTAAGTAGTATCATACTAATACCTTAATAATAATTTTGCGCCTAGGTATTGTATTATTTTTTAAGATTGATTAAGTAAGCTGTACCTACCTTATTGATACAAAAATGGTGTTAATGCTCTATAAATTATTTAGTTATTTATGTTGATTGGAAAAGGGTTCCTTCGACTGTTTTGGTCGCAGTAATTTTAGCAATGAAACAAAATTTGTTACATTTATTTTTTCCGACGTTTCGACAGGGATTGCAGTCTTCTTCATTATTATGTACATTATTATTATAGGTATACAAAAGAATATACAGTTATTTTATTACAAAGTTATACAAAAAATTAAAATAATGAAAGTTACTGTTTCAGATTATTCAGTTATTCCATATTTAATTGAAAAAAAAAAAAAGATTAAAATACATAAAAAGTTTCCTTTTTTAAAACTATCAATTGACTTCTACACCACCCTATTAAAACACAAAAGTCTCTCTTTTTCCGAGACTTTGGTAGGTATACCTAGATTTAAATAAGGCACTTTCGAAGCATATCAAAATGTACCTATAAGAAATAAAAAATTACCCCATTGGCAACACTCAAGTATAGGTATCTACGCTTAATAAAAAAAAAAAGACCACAAAAAATATTCGCGTTCCTTACTTCTGGTGGCTTCGTTCCTCGCCTTATTATGATGGTAAAGTAGTTAACATTTTCTTCTGATTTCTGAACCGCCACCATTCTTCAATTCATTACGAAACTATCAGTAGCATTGTAGCAATGTGGTGGTGTCGGGGTGGCGTAGGGCAACAAAAACGGAGCGACGGCATCAAGCACAAAAAGATACCAAATTACCAAACAGCGCAACCATCTAATATAATACCTACTCTACTACCTACTATATCACATTAAATGTGGTTGGCATTCGATGCTTTTTTGCTTTGGATGTGCGTTTTCCTGTTTTTTATTTGTCGTTAGTCGTTGGTTGTTGTCGTTCCTCCATTTTTATACCACCTATCTCGTCTATCAGCAAAGTAAAAGCTATAATAATAGCTAGCAGCAGTATAAAAACAGAAAAGCAAGCTTTAGCACTCCATAGAACCGGCACAACTAACAACATGCACATCCACATTTCGTCATGACATTAAGATCTCGACCTGATCCGATCCGACAAAGCATGAACAGCAAATATACAGCGTTGCTTCACTCCATTCCATTCCACTCCATCCACTCTATTTCATAGCACAAACAGTGTATGGAATATAGACGACAAGGAGGCCATGCCATGCGGCCATGCTTTGCCTGATTGCCAACCAGCAAGAGCCAGCCCTAGTGCACAGACACACCATCATTACAGTTTTTGTTGCTGACGTTTCCATCCACTAGAAATAGCAGAACCTAAAATCCCCAACTAGCTCGTATTCCACATCCACACTAAAGCTATCAAACTAAACCAACCAACCATTCCTCTTCGCTCCGCTGGTATATTTACACCCTCGACATCGTTCTATACAATTTCCTCCTCTTTTTTTTTAATTCTGTATCTTTCGGAATAAGCTCTTTGTGTGCTAGCTGTGTTGTGTACTGTGCGCTGTGCCTGCTCCGTGATGTGGCCTGTGGGGGCTGCCTCTACTTTTGCTTTACTACTTGCCATGCCATCGCGTCGCACCATTTTTCGTTCATTTTGTAGTCATAGTCGTCGTGCTAGTGGCAGTGGCATCGGCAGCGGCAGCGCAGGGCAGGCCAGGCCTGTGGAGTCATTGAGAACAGAGAAAATTGCTTAAACTGAAATTATATTTTGCTATGTCGCTGTGTCATTGTGAATGCTTGGCTCGTCGTAGTCGTCGTATTATGTGGGACATCAGCTGAAACAGCATGAACACCGACGAGCCACCGAGGTGGTAGAGAAGCATTAGTCGAAAAATGAATGGAACCAGAGGGGTTTGCTCGGTTGGAGCAGAAGTAAGTCGGTCGCTGAAATCGTTTGTCTCTCGTACACCAGTGTTATTTGCGATGTTGGCGTTCTCTTGGGCTGCTACAACTGCTTGGCAGGCCAGGCGAGTTATAGAGATACCCTGTTGTGTGGTGCTGCTCCCGTACACTTTGCTTGTGCTATTTGGTGTGTGGTTCGCATACATACAGCAGACTTATACAAAATTGACGATGACTGCGACTTTAACGAAAATGACTGAGTTACGGAACGTTTTTTTTTTTTTTTTGTGTTGAAGCAAATGCCATAACAGTGTTGATGTAAGTTTGTTAACAATAATTAGTAAAATACCCATGAATCTTCCAAAAAAATAAGTGCTAAATATTAACTCTTTTCTGCTCAGTTTTACAGTGCGAAATCATCCTAGTTTCAGGGTTAAACCAGAGTTGTTTGCTTAACAGCCCGATTCTCCCCTTGTGAGGAGTCACAAGTCACAAGTCACAAGCTCTTGTGACTATTCCTTGAGAAAACTCACAACGAAACTCACCACAACATGGTGAGATTTTTAAGCGTCATTATTTGAATAGCTGATTATTCAAAACGAAGAAATTACTTTATAAATGTATTGTTTTAGAGAGCGAATGGATCATTAGTATCTCTCAAAGTTTTTAAAAGCCCTGGGCGCTGCAAAGTTCTTGATACGATTAGTTTCTTAAAAAAATTTGTGTTTATGTAAAAATGGTACTTTTCATTTTCGTGGGAAAGATCAGCAATAATATTCACTAGAACAAAGTCCACTTCCATTTTCGTGTACTCACAATTATTCACAAATCTAAAAAATTTTCTTATAAAATATAATGAATAATAAAGAAGAAACATTGAAAATTTATGAAGATCATTTTTGAAGATCACAGTTTCGATTGTTTTTGTGACTCTCACAAGTTGTGACTGAGCGGCAGAATTCGAAAAAGTCACAAAATCAATTTCACCTCTTCTTGTGACTTGTGAGGCATCAGTGACTTTGGGGAGAATCGGACTGTAAATATGGTTTTCATTCAATTTGCTCTCTTAAAATCGAAAATTTTGTGATTTAACTTTACAAGAATTGAACGGATATTTCTGACGGATAGATGTTTTTGAGAGCTAAAAGTTATGTATGTATGTATATTAAATCTTCATGATTTTAATATACTTGCAGGATTAACTTATTCTGAATTAACTCGGCTCTGAAAGATGACCCTCAGGTCGTAAGTACACTGCAGGCCAAAAGTTTGAGTCCACTCATTTTTCGAAGGAAAACCAAATTCCAGCACCAAAAAAAACTTTTTAGTAAAAAATGTTAAAACGTAGATAGCTCACTCGGTGACCTAGTGAATTCCATGCTGAAAAGCAGAATTATAAATGCGGAACTAGGTAGCTTTACTACAAGAAGGTCAGTCAGTAGAGGTACTCCACAAGGTGGAGTCCTATCCCCACTTCTATGGAATATGGTAGTTAATGAACTGCTAATAGACCTAGAGGAAGAGGGATTCAAAGTGATTGCATATGCTGATGACATTGCTATTGCCGATCAGGAAAGCATCCTCAAATTCTAACAACTCATACAAACCGCTCTCACAGATCGCTGTGGACTAGGTGTTAATCCCCACAAGACTGAACTAGTCCTCTTCACAAGGAAATACAAAATTCCTCAATTAGACCCTCCATCGATCAAAGGTGTTCCACTTACTTTCTCAGATGAAGCTAAATACCTGGGTCTTATTTTAGATAAAAAGTTAAGTTGGAAACCTTATATACAGGAAAGAGTAAGGAAAGCCACAGTAGCTCTCTTTTCTTGTAAGAAAGCCGTGGGGAACAAGTGGGGCTTGTCTCCACAAATCAATCACTGGCTATATACTGCGGTCATTAGACCGATACTCACTTACGGGGTGACCGTATGGTGGACGGCCTTAGATAAAGCGATAAATCGCGATAAACTAAGGTAAGTACAAAGTTCAGCGAGTATGTGCATCAGCGGAGCTCTCCGCTCGACACCTTCCGCTGCACTTGACATACTTTTCAACCTTACACCCCTAGATATTTATAGCAAACAAATGGCCGCGAGCACAGCCATACGTCTTAAAGCCATCTCTCAATGGACCAATAACTATTGGCCACACCACCATTCTGAATTTATTCGGAACTCTCCCAAGTCACTCCGACTACATTACTCCCTTTTTGGTTTTCTATTAAAACTTTGAAGTCACCATTCCCTCAAGGTCAGCTTGGGAGGAAGGGGCTTTGACAGAAAATAAATCAGTACACTTTTATACAGATGGATCGAAGACTGAAAACGGAGTGGGTGGTGGAGTGTACTCAGATGGACTAAACGTTAGTCTCTCCTTCCGCCTACCAAACCATTGTAGCGTATTCCAAGCGGATATTCTGGCGATAAAGTACTGTCTTGGCTTAAAGAAAACGTGATATCTAGCACGGCTATCCGCATCTTCTCAGATAGTCAGACTGCTTTGAAATCCCTCGCATCAGTCTGTAAACTCCATTACAGCCCAAGACTGTCGATCGTCTCTGATGGAGATGGCCAAACAGTTTAATATTAACCTATTCTGGGTGCCGGGTCACAGGGGGACATTCCGGGGAATTGCAAAGCCGACGAACTCGCCAGAATTGGAACGGAAATGCCTATCTTACCCGAAAAGGCAAATATAGGTATGCCCATAGCTACAAGTAAACTTATGCTGAAACGAATTGCTCTGGAACAATCAAACACAAGATGGCTTAACACTGTCACTTGTATGGCAACCAATCAAATCTTGCCTAAACTGGATTTGAAACGGTCAAAATGTCTAATGTCCCTCAGTACATCTCAGATCAGCTTTGTAATAGGTGTCATAATTGGACACTGTCTCATAGGTAGACACGCCGCACGAATCGGTGTACTATCAAACGATTTTTGCAGGAGTTGCTTGGACGAAAAGGAAGAGGAGACAATCCCACACCTTCTTTGTACATGCCCTGCTCTCTCTTACAGACGCAAACTTCATCTAGGAGAATATTTCTATAATGAACCAAACGATCTCATAAACATAGAAATTAAAAGTCTCCTTCGCTTCATCAGAAGCTCCAAATGGTTTTAACTAGTAGGGAACCTTTTTGTTCCCTATTAGATCGTGGTATCACAATGGACTTCTAATGGTCTAAGTGTGTCAGACGCTTTAATGACAACCACTTTAACCTAACCTATCCTATGTTGGACTCAAAATTTTGGCCTGCAGTGTACATACCTATGTACTTGTATTATGTTTATGAAGATGAGCTCCAGTAATCAGCGAGGTTGTTAACAAGCAAACAAAGCAATCAAGACTTGAGCTTTAAAAGTTAAACTTGTTTAAAAACTCCTAAAAATAGTTTTAAATTTTCGGAAGCTTTTTTTCAATTTACATATGTATCTACTTTGTTGAATTTAAAAGTTGGGATTTTTTATTTTTATGCAACTATATTTTGCAGATGAGCTGTTACATACTCCTAGGTGCCATGAAAATAAAATTCAAAACCAACACGATTTTAATTTTTTTTTTTCGGTCCTTGTATCTATCGATATATGAGAGGTATTTTTTTACCTTTTTATAAAAATTCCGAACCCATTTCCTACTATGACATTTTTCTATTTCTTCTATCAGCCACTTGGTATGCTTCTTTGCTAGAACTCTTCTGATCGTAAAACTCGCGAACAGCTCTGGACCTTCTGTGCAGCACCACTTTCTTTGCATCATGTTATCTTATCTGAGATGGTGAAACATGTCAATGTGGTTCCTGGCAACGTTCGGTCCATCTGGTCGACATTGTTTCCAGAAAGTTGCTACCGTCCCATAGCAAAGCCGATCAGCCTAAGTCTGTTTCCGAGGTGGTATCGTCCTACATTGTAATGGATCTGATCATGTGATTTCGGGAGAGCGATGCGTAGTGCATGGGCTTCGGAAGACACTAGTTTTGGGCTCAAATCCCAAAATTTTGTTTCGATTGAACATGATAACATAAAGGCTAAGTCCCTTTAAAAGGGGACTATATTGTTCTCATGAAGACTTGTATCACGAATAGGACGAAGAGTATAAAACCTAAAGTAAAATCATGGTACAACTGGGACTGCAAGGATGCTACTAGATTGAGATAGTTTAGCTTTCAATGCTTCTGTGCTTGAGAGCGCCCCAAACAATACAAGAATACAATTTTCTTTCGCACTCGTTGAAAGTACTCAAAGATCTCAACATAAGCTAATCCGCTGGCCCAGATTGTATTTCTCCTTTAGTTTTGAAGAGGTATTCTTCCATACTGGCTAAACCTTTACGTAAGCTTTTCTATCTTTCCTATTCTTCTGGTCTATTTCGAAGTAGATGGTAAACTCCATTTGTTTAACCCGTACCGTAAAAAGTGTATCATTCTCTCCCTTAAAATATCTACCAATTACACTAACGTCTATACTTTCCAAGGTCATGCAAACTTTGACAAATCGTGAGATCATAAAATATCTCAGAGAACAAACATCTTAATGATCAAAAATACGTATTTAGTAGAAAATGAAGATGAAACCAATGTTTGTATTGCTTTGGTGAAAGCTCTTTTATCGAAGTATGAATGTGTGTATGCTCTGTGTTATCTCCGACTGTTTTCCTTATTTCCATTTATAGTTTTCTAATCCGTTTCATTGTTTTAGTTATGACAGCACTCGTAAATTTCTCATATTCATTCCCAGAATCATCTTCACTTTCCTCGGATGTGGAACTTCAACGTCAACCTATTTTTAAAAAAATAATAAAAAAAAATAATAAAATTGATCTTCTTAAACAATATGCCACAGTAATAGACGTTTTTCTATAGTAATGCCTGACAGTTCACTATTCTGGCCAACTTTGAAGGGAATGTCAAGTACAAAGATTTATTCTCTAGCCGCACCACCCGTAGAATGCTTTAACCCGTTTTTTTTGTTCCTCATATTGCAATGTTCAGAAACTTAAAACAAATGCGCATCAGTGTCTCCTTTTTTACACTATAATATTTTCCTAAATCTCGTACAGTAGGCGTGTTTTTTTCGCAAGTCCATATAGAGTTGTAGAAAAAAACGACATCGGGACTAAGCGCTTTACATGCAAATGCAACAACTACTTAAATCTATACAGAGTTAGCTTAGACCAGATAATTTTCGAGACTTAATCTAAGACCGGATAAAAATGGTAATGCCCAAATAATATTATCTTTGTTATCGATAATTTGTTTAGAGAAGTCAAAAGTGACGTTTTTGAATGCTGGTTGATGCTACGTCAATACAGCTGACAAATGCCATAGCGTACACAGTGCTTCCAGCTATTTGGAAAAAAAGCTCCTAAATCCCGATGTCGTTTTTTTCTACAATTCTATATGGAGTTGCGAAAAAACACGGCTAGTGTTAATCATTTAAAGGGTAGTCACAACCCCTTATATATTATATAATTATATATACAAAAAAAAAGTCAACGGACTTGGCTTTGATGAAAGCATAGCTTCCCACCGATCAGCGAAATCAAGCATCATTGTGCGTGGTTAGTACTTGGATGGGAGACCGTTCAAATACCAACCGTGTGTTGTTGACATGTGTTTCTTTTGTTCTTCTTTCTTTCTGTGTGTCTCTCTCTGTTGTATTGTCTAAAGCCGATGGCCTCAGTTGCCAGTGCTTTCAGTGTCTCTACTTCGTAGATTCATCTACGGAGTAGTGTAATATGTAATGTAATGTACATTACAAAATGTGTAAGTGCCGGGACTCATGGTTAAGATGTGTATACATCAACGTTTGTCCGAGTGCCGATTTTTTGTCATCTACCGAATAAACATACATCATAATTTCAACATTGTTTTTTAAACATTGAAAACTTTTTTGTTAAGAAATAAAATACTTAATATAATAACAACTAATGAAAATGATAAATAAATGGCAACTTTATGCCCATGCCCTGCTACTTTTGCCTCGATAGAAATAATTGAAACTTATCTTTGCCTTTTTAATCGTTAATTTCAAGACGGTGTTCACATTGAACTAACTCCTCCGTCTTGTTTTTACGTCTCTGTAGTCTGATTTTTGAAGTCAAGGAACGAACCTATTTATTTTAAAAGTTAAATATTGTTAGAAAAAGAACGCACCACTGGAGTCCGCTACGTAACGTAAATTTTGTTAGGCTTGTTTAAACAGACCTTTATTTAAACAGAGATGTTATCTGATACGAAATAGACTGCTTTTACACGAAAACGATTTTTAATCTCTGTTTCTCTTTTGGCTTCCTTTCGATTGCATGGATGGCGATTTTTAATAGAAGTTAAATTTATTCAAGCGAAAATTAGTAATATCTTTGCACTTCTTATTCTACTCATTGAAGCGAAAATGAATAGAAAATGAAACATACTCGAGAAATAAAGAAACCCAGAAAGAAGAAAGGACGATAACACCGTAATTTTTTCAACCTGAGCAGTTTCGTTTACCCCAGCCACAATATACATCTCTGTCCAACATGCTTAAAAATAGCAAGGTGATATTGCATCGTTAAAAAGCAGTCGTACTACAACTATTTCCTCGGAGCATTAATAGGGGGTTTACATTCTAAATTTTATTTTCAAGCACGGCATGATAAATATTTGAAAATACTGTTAAAAATCACTTCTTATTAGAATTTTGACCATGGCAATGACTCAGAGCATAGATGAAATTAACTTGATTTTTATATTGTAAGTCTTCATAAATCTTATATTAATCTAATTAATAAAATCCATCTGAATTACCGCTATTGCCTATAAAACTCATAGATATATTTTCTTACGATGTGAGAGAACTTCATGGAAAATGAAATTTGATATTCTCAAATATGCTTGTCATGCAGCCAAAATATCAAAACATTTTTAAATCCAATCCGCATGCGTGAGAAGCCGCTGGATGGAATGTTCGCATTATCAAAATCAACAATCAAGTCAATCATGCCGTGCTTGTCAAACATTTATGAGAATGTGAACTATCCTAATGGTACACGAAAATATTATGATACTTCAGTTTGACTTTTGGATCCTTATTGTTATTACATAGGTATATGATTCTTTATTTCGTTCGTTCGTTCGGGATGTAGAAATGTAGCTTCATTCCGCTACTTTGTCACACCAAATGTACACCAATTGTTTGGTCTTTCGTCTTTTTGACATGTTTTGACAGAGGTTAAGAAATGTTGTGGAAATGAAGATATTTAGTTCTAACTACATATATGCATTGATAATGTACCTAGTCCTGCCATAAGTTCTGTCCCTGACAAAAACACGTTTTATTTAAAAAATAAAAAAGCAATCAAAATTCTTTTTACACCATTTATTAAGTATTAAATTTACAATATAAATATATAAGAAATTATTCAAAATGCCGCCCCTTACCCTTCAAACACTTTCTTAAACGATCCGGCCACTCGTCTACGCCGCACGCGCGACTTCCAGTGGAAACGAAGCTACTGTCTTCAACAAAACAGCTTTGAGAGACTCAATATTTCTTGCTTGCTTGCTTACAGCAAGCCCTCTCCTCCAAAATGTTCAGCGGATTAAGATCGGGGCTACCCGGCTGGCAAGCACTGGATATTTCAGCAAGATTCTGCGCCGGCCAACAAAGCAAAAACAACACAACAATGGCTTAAGGACAATTTACCAGAGTTTATTGCCGCAGAAGATTGGCCCTCGGGCAGCCCCGATCTTAATCCGCTGAACTACCGGTTGTGGAACACTTTGGAGAAGAAGGCTTGCTGTAAGCCTCACCGAAATATTGAGCTTTCAAAGGTGATTTGTTGAAGACAGTAGTTTCGTTTGCACTGGAAGTCGTGCGTGCGGCGATAGACGCGAGGCGGTCGTTTAAGGAATTGTTTGAAGGCTAAGGGGGGGCATTTTGAATAATTTCTTATATATTTATATTGTAAATTTAATACTTAATAAATGGCGTAAAAAGAATTTTGATTGCTTTTTTATTTTTTAAATAAAACGTGTTTTTGTCAGGGACAGAACTTATGGCAGGACTAGGTAAACACGATGTCGTAAGTACACTATATTCTATAAACAGGGCATTGATGATAACACATAAAAAATCAAAGCTCCGTCCATACGGTGTACCATTATGCACTGTTTAGTTCTTAAACGATTGGGCTTTCACCTTGTAACGGGTTTTCAGTAAGAGCGGATAGATGTGGAATATGGTGGATGTATGATGAAGCTTGTTTTGGGTTGGTATCCTCCGAATTGTCTACGTCCATTTTGTTTGTTAACACAGCCATTCATCCAAAAATTCGCCTCGTTGCTAAAGATGATTTTTCGGTTAAAATCGGAGTCCTATTCCTAACGCTGCTGGGAATCCCAGTCAGCGAACAAACGGCGGATTCTATGATCATGAACTTTGTAGACCCAACTACCCATGTTGAAATCTGGGAAAGACCGAGTTCTTGTGCACGGCGAGGAATCTACTGCCACGGGTTGTTCTGTACACTCTCAACGACCGGACCGATGTTCTCGAGCGATCTTGCGTTTCTTTGACGTACGAATGATACTTGATTGTTTACCGTACCATAACAGTCGTCTTAAATTTGGCCAGCAAACCCTGAAGAGTCGACTGTGAAGGGCCACCACGTCTACGGTAAAATGGGTGCAACGTAAATAATTTTTTTATCATTTCAATGTGCTTGCCATGGTGATTTGGCATCAGTAACTGAATAATAAGTAACAGATTTGACGGATGTCACCAAAACAACATGGTCGCCAAAATCTACCCGCGCCAATTGAAAAAAAAACCTTTATATAAAACCTAGAATATAAGTACTATGCTTTCACTCAGAATCAATAGGACGGGCCGACTAATTTCAACCATACAAATTTATCAGTAAACGGCAGCAAATGCAAAGGCATTTTGCGAAATCATGTGTCGACTGGGCTAAATAATAATTTCACTGCTCTTTGCCTACCCGGCCACAACACCTATCAGATGGTAGATGTTATTTCGGTTTTATATAAGATAAAAAAATAAACACTTTAATATATTCGTTTATTTTGATATGAAAAATTTAAAAAATGTCTGTTTTTAACATACAATTTTTTTTCACAACACTGTTGTCGGTTTTGTGTATCTAGGGCCCATAGGAGCCAGAGTGTATGACTCGGCGAAACCAACTTGAATATAATGTGTAGTTAGTCAAGTTACGAAGCAAGCAAGCTGAACCAACAACTGATGGTCGTCATCGTCGCATTCGTCGTCTTCTCATCGATATGGTTTTTTTTTATATGTATATTTTACTTTGTCGTTGTCGTTCGTTCTCTTCATCGTCGTCGCTGTCGTTTGAATTTCTTGAAAGTTTATAGCACTGCTCCGAGGCTGGCTCGTTCGATCTCTGCCGTGTGTGTTGTTGGTTTTCTTGAGTTCCTCAGTTAATATTCACTTGAGGCAATCCATATCCCTGTCGAATATACTCGTTTGCCTCTTCTACCCGACGAATTCTACAAGAGCCTTTTAGAGACGGTCTCCATCATTATCGTCGTTGTCGTCGTTGCCATCGTTGTTCTTCTGTTAAGTTTTCGGTCGGTTTTGAGTTTTGACGACGACGGACGTATAATCGAGAAACGAACGAGAAGATTTAGTTGGTTCACTTCACTTAAACTCAGGGTTCAGAACAGAGATAAAGTGGATGGATAGTAGGGGATTTTAACATTAAAATCCTTCGGAGTATAGCAACACAAACTGAACTTCTGGCGTCTGTGTGTGGTTTACTCTGTTTTTTTTTTGTTTTATATTCTGCTCCTCAATGTGGCGGTAGTTGTCTTAAACTTTATTTTATACCTACGTTATTTGTGAGTATTTTTTTTTCTATTTTATTTTTGCTTTCATTATATTTTGAGCGTGTAATCATTTCAGTTGCGAAGACGATGATGATGACGAAGACGGGGACGCGGTCTTTGTCATGATGATAATGATGATTTGAATATGTTGTATTTGCCATGCAAGATTGAACGAAGTTCTTTTTAGAATTTTTTAGAGGAATACCACTTTCATTATTATTTCAACCCCAGCTTATGGTCGCTCTAATTTCTTCGTCGTTTCCATTCTAACAATGATAACACTGAGCAAATGAACAAAGTTGTCAATTCTAGCTAGCTTACTAGACCACCCTTAAATAAGCAGTCCGGATTGTTGTTGAAATTGGATTTTGTACTTGATATTATTTTTGTGGACTCTATTGTCGAACTTTTGCATTCGTAGTTTTTTCTTGTGAGTTCTATATAATAAGGATAAAATCCGTTTGCGCTTTGTGAAAACTAAAACCATTCCTATCAAGGTGAATACCACAGCGAACAAAAAAATAAAAGTAAATCCTCTTATTGATTCAATTTGAGTTATCTTTAAACCTGAAACACGGGACACCATCAGGCGGATTAAAAAGTAATTTTTTTCAATTTGAAACGATAAAGAGAGACACTCGAGAATAGTTCAGCACACAGTCAGAAGCAAGTTGATATTGTTACTAGTACGAGTAGATTGTCAAGTCAAGCAGAGCTTTTTCTTTTGCCATAAAAGATATAACACTAAAAGATGCCGTTTAAGGTTCAGATGTGAAGTAAGTGTGGTAAAGGTATCCAGTCACCAACCTAAATTTAGTATAGGTACCTCCTACCTAGTCTTCACGTTTTCCAGTTGAAGTCATACTCGTTGGTAGTTAAGGAACGAAAGATGGTGGTATGGTGTGTCATACTGCTGACGTTAACTCAAGGGCTTTAACTTTGCGTAATAAGGTCACATCAGGTTTTGTGTTAGTTTTAGTTTCTTATTATTTCTTATCGCAGTCTTTTTTTTTTTTGTAATTCACTTTCATCGTAACCGGTTTCATAACATTTTATATTATTTCTGTTCAAATATAAAACAATGTGCTCTTAAAAGCTAAACAAAAAAAAAAACCGGCACAGGTTGTTTATTATGTCAATGTATTGTTTTGATTATTTTTGTTTTAATTGATTAGCTAGCTAGACTTATTTCAGTATTTTTATTTGCACTTTCTTTTTTGTATTCTCTTTCTCACATGCAAACGATGTCGATGAGTTCAAGTTTGGTGATTGTATAAGTTTTAAGTATTTAACAATATTTCATAAAGCTTAACATAAACATTGATCATGAATTTTATTGCAACTTTATCAAAGAAAAATATAATTGTAATGCATTACATGTGTTGCCATGAGAAATATCTACTAAAAAAAGGCATAGGTAGGCACCTATTTCATTTTTTGGTCAAGAGTCATAAATGTATTAATGTTTGGGAACTTTGGTTAATACTTGGAACAACATGAACGTAACCACTCGTTGTGTAGGTCGAAAGAATTGGCGGGAAATAATTTCTGTCTCTTGTTGAACGAATAATTCTTTTTTTAAAAAATGTTAATGTTAAGGAGAGAATGGGCTTAAGACTACTTGTACGAATAAATATAAGCAACATCAATTTGGACTTAAACACGTACATTTGTATGTATGTACCTATGTATAGCTGCGGTCAAAATAATAGTAGTGAACCTTTTGACAAAACAAAAACTAAAATAAATTAATCTACTTATTTTAAAGAAATAAATAGTAAGATGAACTGAATTTAACAAAAATTCCGTATTGACAAGGTGCTCACAGTCAACTGATGAGTCCATGTGAGATCGCCGGAACGAAACGCCAATTTTAGGCACGAGTACGATAACTTGGCCGCCAAGATTTGATGACGGATTTTTTTAGGGGGGTCAAAAATAAGCACTTTTTACTATGGGAGGGGGGGTCTATCTCCCCCCGTTTAGGAGGTAGGGGCACTTTTAGAAAAAATGGTTTAAATTGAAAAAAAAAAATATTAAAAAACAACGGCAACACCTACAATAAAGTGCTATACCGCGTTTGAAAGCCAGAAGATTATTCTATAATCCTGCATTTAAATTAAATTAGTAATATCAATAGTTTTTGAGAAATTCGCATTTAAACTCCAAATTTTGATAAAAAAAACGTGAAAAAAAAGTTTAGACCGGTTGTTTTCAAAATTGTGAAATGAAATTGTAAATTAGCTTATATGTGTTTCATGTATCTATCAGTTCTTAATCGAACACAAAAAACCGCATGGTTCTATGTCTTCTGGTTTTTGAGAAAACCTCCGTTTAGGAGGTAGGGGCACTTTCAGAAAAAATGGTTTAAATTGAAAAAAAAAAAATATTAAAAAACAACGGCAATACTTACAATAAAGTGCTATACTGTGTTTGAAAGCCAGAAGATTGTTCTATAATCCTGCATTTAAATTTAAATTACTGGTGTCAATGGTTTTTGAGAAATTCGGATTTAAAGTCCAAATTTTGATAAAATAACGTGAAAAAAAAGTTTAGACCAATTGTTTTCAAAATTGTGAAATGAAATTGTAAATTAGCTTACATGTGTTTCATGTATCTATTAGTTCTTAATCGAACACAAAAAACCGCATGGTTTTATGTCTTCTGGTTTTTGAGAAAATCGAAAATAACTAAAACTACTTTTCTACAAAATGTTTGATATTTTTTGCTTCCTTACATAAATAAATCAGTTCTAGCTTCCAACATTACAATATATAAACAGTAAAGTAGGTATGGGGGGGCATGCTGCCCCCCTGCAACCCCCCTGCTTGGGCACACTATAGGATTTGGGGTAGGTGCAAGTTTGGGTGCATGCAAAGTTTCTTTTGCATTCACAGAATCTGTATTTAAAAAAATTCAAATTTATTCTATTTATCCAATGTCCACTAAATACATATAAAATACAATAAACGATCTTGAAAACCAAAACAAACTTCTGACCATGTTCACCAATACATGGCACTATTTTTATATCGAAAATACTGCCTAGAAATGAAATATAAGGACGACTGGGGTTCGCAAATAATAGAGTTTTTATCAGATGTAAAAAAAGTTTACCCTTGTTATACCGATGGTGATATATGTGAGGGTTTACAGTTAAAAGACATCGATCCTCCCACCCTTCAGAGCGAAAATTTAGAAAGTGTTTTACCGCCAAAACATCCTCGGCTTCCCACCATAAAAGAGTAACTCAACGAACTCGACAGTTATAGTACGGACGATGGCTTTATTGACGAGACTTACACACCTTTTTAATACATTTTGACCATTTTTAACTAACTATGACGGACTAACTCCTGACTAACTGACAAAATAACTGACCCAGATGCAATTCTACCTCCTCATGGTGCATTCTGGATAACGCTAAATGAATTGCGGTACTGAACTAACAAAGATTCATTATGTTTATTAACATTAATCCTTAAAACGGAATCACCGTCACCACCAAAAATCAAAAAAAGTAGTTTTGGTAATTTTCGATTTTCTCAAAAACTAGAAAACATAGAACCATGCGGTTTTTTGTGTTCGATTAAGAACTGATAGATACATGGATCACATATAAGTTGATTTACAATTTCATTTCAAAATTTTGAAAACAATCGGTCTAAACTTTTTTTTTTCACGTTATTTTATCAAAATTGGGACTTTAAATGCGAATTTCTCAAAATCCATTGACACGAGTAATTTAATTTAAATGCATAATTATAGAACTATCTTCTGGCTATCAAACACAGTATATAGACTTTATTGTAAGTGTTGCCGTTGTTTTTTAATATTTTTTTTTCAATTTAAACCATTTTTTTTTCTAAAAGTGCCCCTACCTCTTAAACGGAGGTTTTCTCAAAAACCAGAAGACATAGAACCATGCGGTTTTTTGTGTTCGATTAAGAACTGATAGATACATGAAACACATATCAGCTAATTTACAATTTCATTTCACAATTTTGAAAACAACCGGTCTAAACATTTTTTTTCACGTTTTTTTATCAAAGTTTGGAGTTTAAATGCGAATTTCTCAAAAACTATTGATATGAGTAATAAAATTTAAATGCAGGATTATAGAACTATCTTTTGGCTTTCAAACGCAGTATAGCACTTTATTGTAGGTGTTGCCGTTGTTTTTTAATATTTTTTTTTCAATTTAAACCATTTTTTCTAAAAGTGCCCCTACCTCCTAAACGGGGGGAGATAGACCCCCCCCTCCAATAGTAAAAAGTGCTTGTTTTTGACCCTCCTACAAAAACCCGTTATCAAATCTTGGCGGCCAAGTTATCGTACTCTCCCCCAATTTTAAAATTTTTGTGGACTAAAGGCCATAACGACGGCTTTATAGCTTCTCAAAGGGCTGTATTAGTAGTTGGCTTACAGCTAGCAACATACTTCTTGACATTTCCACAAACATATCTATCGATCGTTTTCTTGTGAAAATTGATAAATTTTTATCATTGATACCTATGTGCATCTTCTTTTTACGTAATCATTCAATACATTTTTGTATATTTTGGCAAACTTCTCAATTCCGCTGGAAACGAATTGTTTTTAGTGGTCGCATTAGGATGGAAACGAATCGCAACGTTTTTGACAAACCTTTGGTTACAAGAAATACTTCAAACAACGATTATATACTGTATATTGATTCTTTCAAATGATACTAATTTATTTTTGTTTTTAAATTGACATTGTTTTTTTATCTATTTTCAGGAACTCATTGGTCAAAATAGCAACGACAGTTCAAGTGGTGGCGTAAGTGGCTTGGGTTCGGGCCCTCCTGGTACTCCAACACCCCAACAAGTGATGCGACCTACCCCCTCACCAACGGGTTCATCAGGCTCAAGATCAATGTCTCCTGCTGTAGGTAAGTAAACAAAGAATCAAATGATTTTTTCAATTAAAGATTTTCCAAATAATAATAAATATATTTTTAATATTAGTGCAAAATTTGCCTATATCGCGACCATCGAGTAATCAGTCTCAGCCGGGACAGCAAATGCCACCAACAACCGCGAGTCATATGTCCCACGGCAGTAGCATATCTATTGCCGGCGTTCAACAGCAATCTCAGCCACCTGGACTGCCTCCAGTTTCGTCTGGTAATTCTCAACAATCACCGGCGTCACAGCAACAAACGCCACCAAATCAATCTGTGAACAGTATGTCAGCTCAAGGTAGCTATCAAACACAACCTCCACCACTTTCTCATATGCATGGCTATAAGATGGGACCGGGTTCAGGGCAAAGCCCCAGCTCAACCCCACAAAATATGCCTCCATATCCACCGCCGCCACAACCGCAACAATATTCCCAAGGTAATTTATCGATAATTAATTGAAGTATTTCTGTTCTAAATCTGATTAGGACGCTGGAAATGGGGGAAATTTTAAATTTCGATTAGATTTTCAGACTGTTCCACTCATTTTGGATTGATTGATTCAAAAATCAAGTATTTATTCATTTTACCAAGTAATCCGACGAAATGAAATCGGGTACTTAACTAAATCTATCCGGCATTAATTTAAAATAAAAAAGTTTTTATTTTAATTCATCAGTGGTCTGTCCGGAGTTAAACAAAAAACGCCTACACAAACCAAAACTTAATGTTAATGCATTTAAAAATTATTTTCTTTTTGCAGGAAATTACCCGCCTCGTCCACAATATCCAAGCAGCTATGCACCCACACCATCCTCAAATCAACCGTCATCTGCCAACACTATGCCACCTGGACCAAATCAATATCCAGGCCGACCTTTGCCCAATCACAGTGGCACTCAGCATACGCAATTCCCGCCATATCAGCAGAATTGGGTGCCACCGTCGCCACAGAGTCACGCCGGGATGATGGGCAATCATGTGCAAGGCAAGGGAACACCACCGCCACCTCCACAAGCGAATGTCGTTGGCTCTCCGCGACCTCTCAACTACCTGAAGCAGCACCTCCAACATAAGGGCAGCTACGTGGGAGGATCTAGTCCAACTCCGCCACAAGGCTATGGCAATGGTCCGGCGGGTAGTATGCATTTGCCAATGGGTCCACCTCATCACATGGGCCCGCCACACGGTCCAACGAATATGGGGCCACCAACAACGGGGCTACAACAAGGTGGTGGCCCTCCATCGGCGCAAATACCCACCGATGGAACCTCAACACCGGACCATGGTGTTATATCCCAGGACAATGGCATTACATCGTCAGGTTCGGCGGCGGCTAGTACTCATCCAGTGACCTCCGTTGTGACAACAGGACCCGATGGTGCTCCATTGGATGAAGCCAGTCAACAAAGTACACTGTCAAATGCTTCAGCAGGTAAATACAAAATATTATACCTATTGGATATAAATTTTAATATATATTTTTTTAATTAAGCATCTGGTGAAGATCCGCAATGTACAACACCGAAATCACGGAAAAATGATCCATACAGCCAAAGTCATTTAGCGCCACCAAGCACATCGCCCGGTGGCCATCCTCACAATGAGGATTTTGAAATGAACTCGCCACCAAATTGGTCACGAACACCAGCTAGTCCGGTAAGTTTTTCTTACTTTACTCTTCGTAAAATGAGTAAAAAAATTTATTGGTAATACCATTTTTATACAGCAGGTTTTCAATAGCCACGTTCCTCAAGAAACTTATCGGACATCGACAAAGAAATCCGATAGTTTATGCAAGCTCTACGACATGGATGAGAATCCAGATCGTCGAGGCTGGTTGGACAAATTGCTTAGCTTTATGGAGGAACGACGAACACCGATAACGGCATGTCCGACAATATCAAAGCAGCCTTTAGATTTATATAGGTTATATATTTATGTAAAAGAACGAGGAGGATTCGTCGAGGTATGCAAGGTGCCGTAGTAATTCCTTTTACTAACTTTTTTAGAATCAAACTAGCCAAATCAAACAAAATTAAAAAAAAGCAAACACCACCAACAATAAAAACAACCTTTCAAATCAGCTAAATTATTAATTATTAAAAAAAAAAACATTTTTTTAATTAAAATTTTTAAAAGCATGTCAATCAACAGTTTTGGCTGAATTTGTCTATTTTTTAAATATTTTTTTTTTAATCTAATTAATTTTTTTCAATTTGTTCTTATTGTAATGCAAAAATATTGATATTTGGGTGCAAAAAGTACATATTTCTCTTTTTACATTCTCTGAGTGCTACAAATAAATCATAGCATATATAGTTAATTATATAGAGTTCATTAAGTAAAGGCTCATTTTACTCAAATATTAAAGTTGTTTCTAAATTTTATTATAAGGCCCTTTATTTCGTGATCAAAGAACTGACCGAAATGACTTGACATTTAAATTAGGCCATACCCCGGATGTATAGAAAAACTTAAATTCTATTATGGCCGTTTGTCAATAAGGCCATATCCTTTGTGAATAATGACTCATAAAATTATGTTTTAACTAGGGAAAATGATTTCATTGAACGTTTCCAAATTCTCCCCTAACTCAAACAAATTTACAGTTCGATAATATAATTTGAATTAAATCTGCACGAAATTAGGTTGAAAAAGTAGTTGTCAAAATTAATTATCAACATAGAGATAACTCTTACTTCAAAATTAAAATAAAGTTAATTTCGGTTCTAATGAAAATGTTATAACATTTCAACCTCGACAATATCACTTTAAGTATTTCCACATGCCAAATGGGTGAAATTACATACATATGCGATTAGTATTTTGATACTTTACTTGCTTCTCACTTGTGTGAAACACTTAAATGCAGTTCATTGTGAGGCATTATTGTTTTTTCCAAGTTCATGTGTCATAGAATAGACTAAAGTTTCAAATATCCAGGAATTATATCAAATTATTTAATTACTTAAGCCCTAAAATAATCCTCAAAACATCAATCTGCACAATCAATAGAACTATTGCAAGTTCACTGTATAGATTATTTAGCTCATTTTGTATCCATTTTGAACAAATAATTTTGCAATTTTTTCTGTTGCGTTTCGTCTTGAAAAGAAAATATGTTATAAAAAATATTGGTTGTCATATAAAACTCGTTTCAGAAAATTCAATATTTTGAAACGGGTTTGAAATTTAGTATTTTCTTAGGCTAGGAACGCAAATGCGATTTTTTGTAGAGGCGATTACAAATTATTATCCTGCATTCACTTGTGATTTATTTTTATTCGATCTATTTAATTTTGCGACAAAAAAAAAACGCTTGAAAAAATGGAACTTGTTTCATTTTTATAATCGCAACGATTTTTAAGTCGCATGTGCGTGCATTCACATTTAAAGCCATGTTTCTTATATCTTGCGACTAAAAAATCGTGCGATTGAAAATCACAAGTGCGCGAATGCCAGTATTTAAGTCGTAGTAATTTTAATCGCAGGTATGATCACATTCATTTGAGTGCATTTGTTGCTTTTTAACTTACGACAATCGCATTGCCAGAAAAATGAAACCAATTTCGACATTTAAATTATAATTTGTTGGTATCAAGTGCGTTCATTCTCATTAAAACTCATTTGTTCTATTTTTGCGACTAAAAAATCGGTCGATTGAAGTCGCGAGTGCGTTCCTAGTCCAATTTTAGATCCTAAAAATAGAATATCAAATTTATAAAAAAAAAAATAATGTACATAATTTTGTACTTAATGATCTAAAACTCTAAACACTGACAGAACATAATAGAATGTAGCAGTAGCTGGTAATAGAAGTAAAATTTCTCTCAACTTCTACTACATCGTCAGCTTCACATTGTAGATCTGTAAACTGTTTTCGTAACTTATAATTTCGGCAGTGTTATAAACTACAGCTAAAGGATTATATTTAAGCAGTTATTCATTCGAAATATGAATAATTGAATCTACTATAGTTGAAATCAATATCTACTGAATTCATTATTATCAACAAATTACTTAATATTGATAGTTTTCTTATTATTGACCAAAACACATTATAATGGTTCATCAAAACACAGGCAAAAGCAATAATTCGCCAAATAAATACTGCAAATTCGGTTTTATAAATTTCATATGTTTTTTTTTTTCTTTTGTTTTCTGGAAATAAAATATAAACAGGACCTACTGACTTACAATTCTCAACCATTCCTGTGTGCATGTTGTCAGAAAAAATGAAGCTTGTTTATATTTTTAAAAATATACCTGTTTTTAACTACGAAAGCTTACATTAACTTGACTCTCTAGCAAAAAAAAAACAGCAAGCTCACAGAATAGGAGAAAAGAGAATTAAAAACGAAATAAAAACAGAGGAGGAAGCTAAAAGTTCCAAAAAATAAAAGTTGTTAAAGCAAATACACTATAACTTGGGGACTATAACCAAGATTGTTTCATGAACTGTATCAGCTTATGTTGGAACAATCCAAGAATAGTAACGGGACTTCTCGGTGGGCCATTGTTAACTAAGTACCTGGGACGCTACGGGGTAGAAAAGAGTGACTTATTTGATGGTACTCTTTCTTAAAGGGATAAACTTGGAGGTAAAGCTGTAGGGGTAGCAACTCATCTTGCTTTGGATGGGGCACAATAGATTTTTAGCCTGCGGTGCAATAAACCATTAATTCATCAATATGTATGTACTTATGTATGTACATTTAACACAATTTACAAGTATTGTCATAAATCAAGTTCTCGGATTATGATGAATCTATCGTCCCCAAAAATATAACCGATGAGTTAATTTTGTCTTCTAAAAACTGTGTTATTTATCATTGAAATTAACTATTATTATTTGTTAGTGTTTATTAGAAATATTTAAAATTTTTGAAGCAATAAATTACATATATATTTGAAGAAATAAATTACATACATAATTTTGCATTGCATTAAGAACATTAAAAATTCAAACATCTCGATTTTTATTATAAACCCGTAGTGATCCCATCCAAAAACCCTTAAGTAGTAGCTGTGTGGAACGATTATTTAAATACTATACCTGTGTCATTTATATAAAATATATAAGAATATTATTTAAATGTCCCATTTGTGCTGTTATTGAAATTCAAGTTTGCATATTTCTTTTTTTTTTGTTTTTCATTTAAAATTTAGTCGCAAAAAATTAGTTTGTGATTGATGATTTTTCAGAATTGCTTGCTTTTGTTGTCTGATACAATAATTTAGTTTGTTATTCATCTAACCGTGGTTTTTTCTTTTGTCATAAATCAACGAACAACAAAAAAATATACATTCAGGTTACCAAAAGTAAAACATGGAAAGATATTGCCGGGCTTCTGGGAATCGGAGCGAGTAGTAGCGCAGCATATACCCTGCGAAAACACTACACCAAAAATCTGCTGGCATTCGAATGTCATTTCGATCGCGGAGACATTGATCCATTACCAATAATACAACAAGTCGAGGCTGGCTCCAAAAAGAAATCTGCAAAAGCTGCATCAGTTCCATCACCAGGTAAATGTGTAACCCAAAAAATTAATAGAAATATAATGAAATATAATTTAAAACTTAGCTGATTGACGATGAAACATTAAAATATATTTTCATTATTTCTCTCTCCCTACCTCTCTATTTCTCTACCTTTTCTTCTTTTCGCCATAAATCTCATCTTTCATTCATACATTTTAAATTACGAACAACTGGTTCTGCAACAGCTGGCTCATCGAATTCCCAGGACTCGTTCCCGGCACCGGTGGCGGCGAACACAACTATTGATAGTTATCCGGGTTATCCGAGCGGTTATCCTTCTGGAGCGCAGCCCGATTACAATGCAGGTGCTCAAATCCAAAGGCCACCGTCACAAACTAACGCACAAACCCCTCATGCAGGTGACTAAACGCTTTTCATTCAACTCTCATTAATTTCATTTATAAAATTTAAACAAATTGTAATGATTATTATTTTTGTAATGTAACATTTGTTTTGTATATAAATACATATTTATTTTTAATTTGATCTAACAAATCATATTCATTAGTTTTTTGATGAACGTGTAAAAAATTTCAATACATATTAACTAATCAAAACTTCATCTCATTTGCCTATTATTGTTTCCTCTGTTACTTTCATCGTTGTTTGTCCTTTTGTTTCTTAAAAAGGAATGAACACTGTATTTCAAATTCCTAAAAGTATTGTTTATGGCTCTTATATTGATTTTTCATTTCTAATTTCACATACTACTTCCTCGCTATTAAACCAGCAACAAAACGAACTAAATTCAAACGCGAGTTAAAACAAAATTAAAAACAAAACAAAAAATTAATTAGAATTAAAATCCGTTTTCTTTTTTTTTGCTCTAATTCTGCTATTTCTTTCTAAATGTTAAACAAAAAACAAGTCGAGTTGTTATTAAAATATGAAATATAAGTAGTTTTTTTTGTTTCTTTTCTTTTTGATTTAAATTGCAAACACTTTTGTTGTTTAAGTTTTCGTTTTTCCATACTTTCTATTTAAGTTAATAAACAAAAATTCGTGTGTTTGTATGTTACAATTGTAATAAATAGGAAATACTCAAGCAACAGCTGGTGATAATATTAGTGTCAGCAATCCTTTTGATGACCCGGTAGGTGCACAGCCTCGTGCCCCTTATCAACAGGGTAGTACATATCCTCCGGTGTCTAGATCGCAAGGTATTAATTAATTCACTTTTTATTTTTTGGTTTGTTTGTTTTAAAAAAATGAGAATCTCTTCTACTCTCTCTCTACTCTCTCTACATACGAAAAATATTTTTTTATATTGAAAAAATCTTTTTTATATACTTTTGCAACATTAAAAAAATCAAATATTTGTGTACCTACTTTTGGAATAATTTATCTTATATTTTTTATTTGTTGTAATATTGGTAAATAATGTGCAAAGCTTTTTTCTATAAATTTCGATTTCGTTTTTTGATTTGCGAATCATTTTTCTAAAGACATCTATCTACAAACAGTTACATACATATATCTTTGCATGCCTAAATTAATTATTTGATTATGGTTTTCACAATACATAATTTTAATTATTTAACGTTGATTTAAATTTTTGCAAGAACAATCAGAAAGGGTGTTTAATTGAACACAAACAAAACCATTAAATAATTGCAAAAAAGAGGGAAGTCCAAATTAGTAATTTTTTTTTTTAAATCGGTTACATGTACATCATATTCATGTACGTATGCTCGAACTGCTGGACAAATATTTTTGTTTTGCTATGAACAATGCAATTTTTGGCGGTAATGGTTGTTTTTGTATTGTGTATTCATTGACAAAATAAAATTTTATATTATAATTGTGTAAAACAATGAACGTCTGGAAAGTTCGTTTTGAAGATAGTATTATTTCGTGTAACTCATTAATACATGAATCGTCTGAAAGAACATAATTTAAAAGATTAAATTAGTTTTTCGTAAATGTCGAGCCCACTCATCCAAAACAGGTCGCATCTAGTTTTTTTCTTTGTACTTTGTGTAGTAGACGCACGAATAAGCCCAACAACGTGATGTCTCCAAATCTAAGAATATTTATCTCGACATGCAAAATGGATTCACGCATGTTCTATTTGAACATATAGCTTAGGCCCCAAAAAGGTGATTATCATCGATCTGTTAACGGTTATGTCAATTGAATATATTTTGTTTTAGAATCAGTACGGAGCGATCAAAGAGTGACTTTCTTGGGATACATACGAGGCGTGTGTCTTTCGTATGGGAAAAAAACTCCACAGTTTCGCTTATTCACACATCCATTCATTCAAATGGGTTTCACCGCTAAAGACTATTTTTATATGTATATTGATTATCATACACTAACGAAAAATTTATAAAAAACCTGACAGAACAAAAAAACATGACAGTTATAACCTTACACATTTTGATTATCCGCATTGAAAGAACATTTCAAATCGTTTGAACGACGGCATAATCGTCCTTAAAATTGCGCAATAACCGGGCGCCCAGTTTTTTTCATTTAACAATAAAATCAATTTTTATTCATATTTTTGATCTCAGTCCAATTTCCGCTTTCCTTAAAACTTAGGTCGATTCTTCAATTCAGAGAGCCGAATAAATCTTGCATTTTGCAATTATGTATTAATCATGCTTATTTTGACATTCTCATGAATAGTCTATTCGTTAGAATGATTCTATTCCTTCGAACGAACTTTCTTAATTTTGAGATTCGAACGAATAACATTCATTTGCGAAAGATATCATAAAATGAACTTCAAAAAAGATTCATTTTCATTATCAGCTGTTTGACATTTACTATATTTCTATTGGAATTAGTATGACCGTTTTACATTTTTTTTGTTTCTAAACATTTTATAGATGATGGATAAATAATCAAGAAACAAAATAAATAATACACTTTTTCATTATAAAGTAAAGTTTAACCATAAAGAACTACATATATATTTATTACATTTTTTGTGTCAACTCAGCTGTTTTGAAACTATTCTTAAAAAAAAAAATAAGTTGGTCATGACGCGTTCTAAATTTGTATTTTTTTTTCGTATACACTTGGTCACACTAAAATATCAAAAACAAAAGAGAAGTGTTTGTGAAATGTCAAAACCAAAAAGTGAAATGTTTGTTTATTTGTAATTGTTTTGTTTATTGTTTAATAATTTAAATTTCTGTGATAAAAACATAAAATAATAAATAGAAAATAAAAATATGGCATTTGTGTTGTTTATAAATGAAGATGGTGTTGAAGAAGTGCAGAGGAGAAGGATAGTGGATGCTTTCCGTATCAACGAGGGTGGTAAAAAAAACCCTTTGCTACCTCCGGGTTTTCTTCCATTATTTTAATTAACTTTTCCTTTTGTTCGCGGTTTGTCCAGTTGGAATGCGACCTTTAAACATAAAACAACAACAAAAATAATAAAAGTAGTTTATTTTCCATGAAATAATTAAAAACTTACATGTTTTGTTGTTTACTCGACAGAAAAATTCAAACGACATAAAAATGACATTTAATTCTATTCTTTCGAATGTCAAAATTGAATTAGCTTTCGCAAATGAATGAACTTTCTATGGATTGGGTGAACTTTCGATTTGTTCGATTAACATTTTGATCGCCGAGTCTCAAAATTAAGTTTCAAGAATTCGACTCACTTTCTAACGAAAGAGAATGTCAAAATAAGCACCAATATGTCACTTAAATACAAGCATTACATAGTATCTCAATTTCATTGCTTAAATCAGCTTATTATTCACATTTGTAAGAGTTTGGCACCAGGCTCTCTTATCGAAAATGCGTGCGTTTGATATCAACGGAACTCTTATTGTGTTCTCCGTTTTGATTCCGACTCTTTTCCTCAATTTTTATAAATTATCTCTTGTCTGAAACTTCTAATACACTTCATTGTTTTGCCGACGACTCTACTCTCAGATTCTCATACTCGTTCTCAAATTCACGTCCATCTCCTTCGGAAGTGGCATTCCAATGGTATCGTATTATTAGCTCATTTAACTCCGATATTTACAGCATTGTTAAATGGGGTATACGAAATCGTATGGAGTTTAATGCTTCAAAAACTTAATGCTGTCTATTGTCGTTAAAACAAAATGTACCCCTTATACCATTCCCCTTGAATGACGCTTCCATCGAAGAAACCGAAAAGCCCTCAGTATGTTTGTCAACGACGATCTTCGGTGGAATGAGCGCATTCTCGAGACTGCCAACAATGTTGCTAAATGCTTAGGATTTCTTTATCGATGTAAGAAATTTTTCAACCCTTCTGGATCTGGCTACCATTTATATTATTAGATAGAATTCTGAACAGAGCGTTGAAACTGATAGAAAACAGAGCTATCATGGATTCATTCCCAACTCTTGAACACCGTCGGAATGTTTCATGTATTCCCTTGTTTTTTTCGCTTCTTTTATAGGCAATGCTCAATCGAAGTAGTCAGTTGCATTCCTCCCCTTTATCATATCACCCGTGATACCCACTTCACTAAGAATGCCCATCAGTTCACCCTTGAATCTAATTTTGGTCATACCGTCAAATATAAAGATTCGTTTTTTAGCCGCACAAAACGATTATGGAACAATTCACCCGGCACGGTTTTCTCTCCTTTCTCTCTTTTACTCAAACGAATTGTAATCTGTGTTTCAGACTGGTTTTGAAAAGTAATACAATCACCTTTATCAGAAAATGCATTCGAATTTTTACTTAAATTTGAAATAATTTTAATATTTCCTTTTTTTTATTAACACACTAGCTTCCCCGGCAGACGTTGTTCTGCCCTTTTTTTCAACAACAACAGTAATAAAACATATTTAGGAGTGATCACTTTTCATATTTATAGATTTATGTCTCCATGATAAACAAAGATTACTTACAATTATAAGTGTCCTATTTTGTCAATTGCAAGACTTTAGTAGTATTAGTAGTCATAATCTGGTATTTTCAATGTAATGCCTTATCGTACATAATATGAAGAATGATAGATAGATTTTTATTTATTCAATTCAATTCAATTTACAATTTATAAACATAATAAATAAAATATGGACTTGGTTTGAAACCGTCTGCCTTATCGTACATAATATTTTTTGTTTGATTACCTGGCGCGAAAATAAATGAAGCCGGTTTTCCGACGCGAGAGCAGGCAACATACAACTGTCTGTAGAGTGTAGACTGACAAAAATTGACAGGAAATGTAATGCAGCCTGTCATAACATCTACAGGGATTTTACCATTACCAATGTCAATGAGTTGTTTTGAAAATATTTGTCCAGATCGATCATTTTGCAATTCGACACGCATATTCTTGCTCAAATTTAGTATCTTAACTTTTGTCCACAAAATGGACGACTTCAAACATGCATTCAGTTCATCTGCTGGTGTAGACCGTGGAATAACTGGTAATGTTTGCCGAAAATCTCCTGCTAACAAAATCATCGCTCCACCGAATTGGTTTTGATTGCTTCGCAGATCTTTGAGAGTTCTGTCTAATGCCTCCAAAGACTTTTTATGTGCCATCGTGCATTCATCCCATACTATCAACTTGCATTGCTGCAAAACCTTTGCCATTACAGAGTTCTTCGAAATGTTGCAAGTCGGAGTTTCGTTGCTTTGAGTATTCAATGGTAATTTTAGCGCTCAATGGGCTGTTCGACTGCCTTCCAACAATGTAGCTGCAATACCAGACGAAGAAAGTGCGAGTACAATTCCATTCTGTAAACGAATTGTTGCTAAAATCAATGCAATTAAAAATGTTTTTCCTGTACCACCAGCAGCATCCAAAAAGTAAAATCTTCCAGTTCCATCATTTACAACTTTCATAATTGTATCAAATACATACTTTTGTTGTTTGTTCAACAACGGAACATTTATTCGAACCGATTCCCTTAAAGCATCGAGATCGCACAGTTTTTCACAATGCAACTCTTGATTAAAAGCGTCGTGCATTGGGCGATTAGGCGCGGCCATTCCTAATTGAGATAATAATTTGTTCGACATCATCAAGCACATGTCTTCATTTTCATGAACCATCAGGCGATAGGAGTAATAGTTCATTGAACTAACTTTTTTATTAGTTTGCGCACCTGTCAATAAAATAATGTCTAAATGACAGTCATTCAACATGGACAAACAGTTTGTACAATTCGGTGGCACATGATAATAGGTTTGTTTGTTGAGCCCTGAAGTCACCCTGGGGTCGCCCTAAATCGTTTTTGGAAAAACCTGAAGTCACCCTGGTGAGTAAACTCTGTGCTTTTTGAGACCTGGGGTCGCCCTGAACTCGCCCACAATAAACGTTTTTTCTCTCCATAAGAACCATCCATGAACCTTAACAAAAACTTTAAAAAAAAAATTAGGCGAATTGGTCGAGCCGTTCTTGAGTTCAACGCTTAGCAACACATTTTGCGATTCATTTTTATTTATATAGATTAAATATAAATTATTAAAAAAGATTCTGATTCTAAAAAAGATTGCTGATCGAATATATTCCTTCAGGTGAAACTGAAATACTTCGAGACGCTTTTAATCCATTGACATACATACATATCCCAACCGTTGAGAGTAATGACTTAAATTTCTCTATACTGCACCTTCTTTTGAAAGTTGTTTTAGAGCGTTTAAATCGCATTTGGTTTGACAAAAAAAAAAAGATTTCTCGAAAAACAATTCGTAAAGCCTTTCGTATTGTGCCTTATAAGTTGTTACTGTTCATTTAACACAACAAATATTATTAAAAATAAAAAAAAAAGACGAGTACTTACAAATTTCCATTTCATTCGGATTTAGGAATTTTACGAAATTCGTAGCAGATTTTCAACAGTGAATTTATTCTGTGATAAATTTTGCGGGATTCGTGGCGTATTTTTCTATACGATGGAATTCGTAATAGGACTATCGTCTTATTAGTATTCATTTGAAATGAATGCGTCTGAGTACTGTTAAAGGTGAAGAATGTTGTGAGTCGGCCTAGAAGTATTGCTTCGGAAATTGACTTCAAGCTGAATTTATATTTATCTAAACGTAATCGGTTGGATTGGGCATGGCAGTATCATTTACTTTGATTAGGGTTGAGTTATTGGGCATTGCAGTATCATTTACTTTGATTAGAGTTGAGTTACGAGTATTCAAACGAATTAAAACAAATAAAATTTTCAGTTCTAAATATGTGTTACTATAGATATGTTTCCTTTTCGAATATGATAAAATGTATAATTTAATCTTGGCTTCCTCAATTGAAAAAAATTATCATTCACATTTCGAAATGAACGTTTGGCATTAAGATACGATGTAATATCGATTACACCACGGATATATCGGGCGAATTAGAAACAATGAGCACTCTTTGTAAATATATCAATGTTTTGAGGTTTCGAAACGAACCACCAGAACAATGTTGTGCGATGTAAAAGAGAAAATTACCACAAGTGACATAACCACCATACCTTCTGCTTACACTTCGATCAAACCATTTCTTGCAGAATATACAAAATCACAAACATTCTATCAAAATGAAATTATTTGGCCTGAATATTTTCGGAGGACGATGTTTAAGCTAACTATGTGTCCAGTTTCCGATTTGCCATGGCCATTAAAAAAAATATTTAGTTATTACAATGAAATAGTGAGCTTGAAAAATTAATTGAAAGGCACAATTATAATTTAAAATTTATATATATTTTAATTTAATATCAATACCAAAAGCACTTAAAGATTAAAATAGATCAAAATGATAAATGCTATTGCCTAGGCGTAGCTTTCTATCTAGTCTCTCTCTGCTTGTTAGTTCATAGTTTTGTTTAAAATTAAAATTAAATTTTCATAAAAATCTCTGATTATGAGTAAGTTCTTTGTCGATTTTAAAAAATTTTGCTTCAAGAAAGAACGAAAACGTTTATTTTTACTGTACATAAATATTATATGTGTATGTGTTTTGAACGACTGGACCGATTCAGATCACGTTCGTACAATATACATATTAGTTTTGTCAAAGCGATGCCTCATACATAGCTGTACCAAGAAAATAAAATAGCTCTAGCCAGTTTTTTTAAGAAATTCTATGTTAATGAACCATGTGAGTATTTACAATCGTAATATACATACATATGTACATATACATTCTGGTTTAGTTACAGACAAAAACGAAACAAAAAACCTTGACGCGACAACTAAGATACGTTGTGGTCAATTAATTTATATAAGGAGCCAGTTATATCTATTATTGAAATACATCATTTAAAATTTTCATTTCATAATCGTTGCACTGAAGGTGTTCGATTCTCTTTCTATTTTGCCAGTTTTGCTTTCAATGATCAACTCTAACCTCAAATACATAGAATTGGTTGTTATCACTAACAGGGTCTTTTACTAAGACCAATTTTTCAATGATTGCTATAACTGGCTGTTTAAAAGAAATGGAGGAAGCATTCCACTGATTTGTTCCAATGATGCATTTCAATGATAGCTATAACGCCCCTAATATGTAAACATATAGTCGCCCTAGTGTTGAATTTGGGAAATCATTGAATTTTTTTTTTTTTATTTTTTTTTTTTTATTTTTTTTTTTACACAACATCTAATTGGAAACCCTCTTTTAATTATCGTTATCAGATATCCCCGAACGGTTTTAGTTCTCAAAGCATTAAACTTTTTGTACAATATGAGTTTGCTTGTAGCCAGTAGATCTTCGGTTAACGATAGCCTGTAACCTGCTCGAGATGTTAGCAGAGCACTTATTTCATATGGAAAACACAAAGGCTGGGAAATTACGTTCTTCGACGGGTTGGTTAAAGCAACCTAGTTCTAGCTAATCTAACTGAGCAAACATCTGCACCTTCTGGAGAGAATCCAGAATAGAGCATTTAGCAGATTTGTATGCCATTAAAATCAAAAGATACTTGTTCTTCATACACATACGTCAAAAAAGCACTTATGGTATTCCAATAATAAATAAGTCAAAGAAATTTCCTTTCTTTCAGTGAATACATTTTGCTAAAAAAGTTTTTTATTTCTTAATAAAAGACTAAGCTTTTTAAAAAAATTAAATTTTATTTCATAATTATTATGCTAGATACACACGAGGCAACCGTTCAGCAACACAGCCATGTTGGAGCAACCGTTGCTTCGTGTGTAGGTTGTGTTGCTGCAACCGTTGCCAGAAATATCAAAATTTTTTGATATTTTGAGTCGGTTGCTCCAACGGTACTGTGGTTGCGGCAACATTTGTCTCGTGTGTGTGCAGTGAACAAACGAAACACGTTGCTGTTACGGTTGCCTCGTGTGTATCTAGCATTAGAGTTACTTATTTATTATATGGACTTTTTTTCGGTTCAGCTTTTTTGAGTCATATAGCTTTCTGTTTAGAAAAATGTTTATTTTTACTTATATTTTCTGATTAAATTTTTACCGGAAGTGTCATAATCGGATGTAATACTTGTAAAACTTCTTACTAAATAGTGTTCCATACTTGTATCACCAACATAGTCAGGTTCTTTCACACCATTAAAAAATATTTGTAAAAACGAAAAGTTTATTTAAAAGTTTTGGTAAACTTATTTTTTATTCCAAATTCTGATTCGGTAGAACTAAGACGTCTGTCAAAACAATCTAAATAAATTTTGCTCTAAGTTGTATGAAAAATTTGACGTATATGCTAAAATATAGCGTTGACGGTAAAACAAATAATCGAACTTCATGATTTATATGGATATATGTACGTCAAAATCATTCTGAATATCTCAGCAATGTAAAGAGATAGAAAAAAAGCGATAACAGATTTGAAAAGGGCACCACCAAAAACATGAGACTGCATACCCAGTTCAAAAAGTGGATTTTGGCGTATACCGCACTTCAATTCTGTCTGTATGTTCCACCACAGCCTAAACGGCTCGACTTATATTCTTTAAATTTGGTAGATAACATTTTTAGTTGTTTAAATTTTTGATCATATGTTGAAAATTTTATTTAAAATTTATGTTTGGGCTTAATGATCGTTTTAGTGGATGCAATTAATCAATACAAATTAATTCATTTTTCACCCTACGTTTCGCCAATTACTTCTTGGCTTGGCTTCTTCAGGGGTTAATATTTATTATCTTTAAAGATACAAATACAAAGAGATGATACTTAATATTAATCAAAATTTGAAAAAAACTATTTAGTCGGTCTACTGCACTTACTGTTTTGGGATCTAGAGATTTTTGTTTACATTATTGTTTAAATAATAAATAAATTAGAATAAATTAACATTAATTAAACAACACATAAATAAATTAACACTTATTGGCCAGCAAAACTTAAGTCTAATATTGCTTGCTATTAATATCACAGATCAATTATTATTATTCTTACTAATGGCAACAAAATATATCTCGCTGATATTGTCCAAGTCTTCTTTGTGGTTCATTGTTGTTGTTATTTTTTGTTGAATCCGAAGACTTTCTAGTGTGTAGCGGGTGGTGGTGCGGTTTTCCTAGTAACATTGTCAAAGTCTGAGATGTGGTCTTCTTCTATCATGTGTTGTGAGAATAATGTAGGTGTTCTTTTCTTTCTTATGTCAGCTTCATGTTCGGATAATCTCACTGCAAGCTTACGTTTTGTTGAGCCTATGTATACCATGTATACCATGTTGCACTTGTTGTCGTCATTACCTTTGCATGGTATTTGGTAAACTACATTGTGATGATCTGTTATTTGTCTGGGTGGTTTTGTTTTTGTAAAAATTGAACTTAAGGTGTTATTGGCTTTATGTGTGAAAGTAGTTTTTTCTCTGTCAAGTGGTATTGTTTTGTTGAGAGTATTATTGTCAGTTAGATGAGGAATGTATGTTAATGAGAAAAATCTAGCGTTGCCAGATTTTACTTTTTGTGTTGTATGTTGTTTAACATAGAAACGCTAGAAACTGGATATCACCGAGATTGTGCTTTTGCTTCCTTGGGCACTTTTTTTTTTTAATTCCTACGGCTAATTCTAGGTGAGAACTAATTAAAATGTTCGAAATCTCCGTCTTTTTTTTATTTATTGACATTTTTTTTTGTATTTTCAATGCTATTTCTTAAAAAAATCACTGCCGACGATAAAAAAAAACTTTTGTTTCAACCGTCATTTTCAAGTTTGTGTGCTCTCAAATCTGACGATACAATCGAGGACACTCGATTGAACCAAAATAGGTGCTGATGCTAGATTGTATCGATAAAACTCGATTGCTGGCACCCCTGTATTGTGATTTCCTACAAGCTTTTTAATTTCTATGTTTCTTCACCAAACCTCTTAATTGTTCACTTTTTAAAAAAATCATATAGCTTATATTCTCTCTCTATCTCTTTGGGAGAAGAGAATTCCAAAATTGAAATGTGTAGAATTTCTCGCTGAATACAATACTTCTGTGTCTCTGTCTAATGGGCGAAGCACTAGGATATACACTGCCAATCACTAGGACGAGGCCACCATATTTACGACCGATTTTTTTCCTATTGGAAATTTTATTACCCGAAAAGATTTATTAACTTGTAGTAGTTACGTGTTCCCAAAAGGAAGTCATAAAATTAAAGGGTTAAACTGAAAAGCCATTAGTGTTTCCCAAGATCAATTAATGAACCTCTTGAAAAGTATATTAAAAGGCGCGCCACATATTATTGCGAAAATTTCGTTGCAGGAGTTCACACTATTAATTTGTTTTCAAACTTGTGGTTAGAATATTTAAAAAACTGTTGAAATGAAAGAAATGATAATTTCTAACTAACCTTTTAATTTTATGACTTCCTTGGAAAATACGTACCTAGTGAGGTAATAAATGTTTCCGACAAAAAATTCAGAGCAAAGTAAAGAAGTATACAAATGATAATTTAGTTTTTGGAAAGATTATATATGTCATATAAAGCATATTAAAGTTAATTCATTGACTGTACTTTAAAAAAATGTATAACTAGTTTATTGAATCATCAGCTGTTGAATGATTTTACCGAAATCTGTTCTAAAAAAAAAAAATCGTTTATGAAATTTAAGAACGAGGCACAACAGTAGGTAGTTAAGAATATATTTTGAATTTTTTGTTGTCAATTATTTTAAATCAATTGATCTACATTCTGAGTGTTGAACTCGAAAAACACGAGATCAAAACTAATTTTTTATTACCATTGGATGTTGTGATATGTTTATCGGAAAACTCAAAAATACTAATTATTATTGATTATATGATATGTTTAATTAAGAGTAGGTCAACTCATCACAGAACTGTGCATAATTTTAATAGTATAAAGCACACATTCAATACTATTTATAAGGTTTAAGTTATTTTTTTTTTTGGATTGTAATATTTTTATATAACCGATTTCTTTTTATTTCAGAGGTCAATATTTTTTTTGTTTGTGTTATTTCCAAATGCTTTAACCCTTTTGAATTATTAATATTCTGTTGCTTTTTGTGTAGAAAATATAAAAATTATCAAATTCATGTTCTAATTCTTCCATTTTCATTGACTCTTAGTTTAAAAGTTGTATTTTTTTCTTAAAAATAAAGACAATGTTTTTTGTTTCAAGAATATTTTTTATAAATTCAATTTTAATTTGTTTCTAGGTGCCCCATATCCAGGTCAACCAGGTTATAACCAATACGGGTCCAGCGAACAATATAATTCTTCAGTACCGGCCGGACAGTTTACTCAAGGCCAAGGCCAGTTTCCACCACAAAATCGAACCATGTATCCTCCCTATGGTCCGGAGGGAGAAGCGTGAGTCTTTTATTATCGATTTTTGTTTTTGCACTTTAACTATTCTTTGTAATGTCAATTATTAATATTGTTTGTAATGCATTCTTTAAATGAACAACATTTCTCAAAACCAACATTTTTTTCTTTTAGTTCTTCACCTGGAGCGAATACGTACGCCTATGCAAGCCGGCCTTATAATCAACCACCTCCAGGAGCTACGCAAACGGTTCCTCCACCTGGTGGGAGTACAACAACACCAGCTGGCCCGCCAACTGGGGCTGGAGCTTCTCCCAGTACATATCCTCCTGCAGCTCCGCAACAGCCAGATTACTATCGACCTCCTGAGCAGGTAAAAAACAATTAAATTTTAGTAATTGAAGGGAAATTAATGTTTCATATTACAGAGTCCACAGCCAAGGCGACATCCAGATTTTGTAAAAGATTCTCAGGGCTATACTGGTTACAATCAGAGACCGCAAATGTATGGTAAGTATTTAACACGACGTTTAAAGTATGATATATCTTGACAAAAATTATCATTTTATAGGTGGTTGGCAAGGTGGTGCTGGTCAATACCGTGGCCAATACCCGCCTTCACCTACGCCACAAGCATGGTGTAATTCCCCGCGTGCTTCTGGACCACCGCCGCCGCCCAACCAACAGGCAGCGGCTCAGTGGGATCAACATCGCTACCCCACACAGTCTCAACCTCCTTATCCAGCTAATCAGCAGCAGCCGTGGACAAACATGACCTCACCACAACAGAATCCCGGTTCGCCACTTCGGCCACCGCCGCAACGATTACCAGGCGGTGGTTCAGTTGTTGGACTTTCAACAACTGGAGCCATCAGTGCAGGAGGTAAACCACCATTCAACATGCCGCCACCTCAGCCCAGTGGCAGTAGCGTAGTTCCACCACCAGGACCACCCGGGTCGGTCAATCCGCAACCAGGTGTTGCTGTCAGCGGTCCAGCTATTCCCCCTGGCCCTAATGTGATGCCCGGCGGTAGTAAAGCGGCGCCTCCACCACCTCAGCCGGGCCAATTTCCGCCTCCAGCCCAAATGCAAAAGAAAGACATTGTTTTTCCACCAGACAGCGTGGAGTCAACAACTCCAGTCTTATATCGACGAAAACGTTTAGTTAAAAGTGATGTCTGCCCTATTGATCCATGGCGGATATTCATGTCACTGCGGTCGGGTCTGCTTTCGGAAAGCACCTGGGCGCTTGATATACTCAACATTCTGCTTTACGACGATTCCACAATCCAGTACTTCGGCTTGACACATCTGCCTGGATTGCTTAGTCTTCTGTTGGAGCATTTCCAAAAGAACCTCGCCGAAATGTTCGAAAATGAGAACAATGCCTGCGTCACAAGTATTTGCAGCCGGAGCAGGGCGCGACACTATGAAAACAACGCTGATAAAGACTGCAACTATACAGTGGATTTAGGGCAACTAATGGCGCCCACAAACACTGACGAGAAGGTACTGCTCCTTTCGAACACCCCAAACTACACAATGGTCTCGCGCAAGAACATGCCCGTCCGGATACAAAACGCTGAAGACGATATATTCGTGTCGGAGAAGCTCAAGCCTTGGGACTTTGACTCAAACAAGAAGTATCAGCTAACAGTGCCCATTGGCAGTGATGCCTGGACATACGATCACATTGAGCGTGATCCGCACGATAACGTTATTGACGTTTTTAAGTCTGAGATCATTGACATTCCATTTGCTCGATACATTGGTGGCAGAAGGAGTAGAAAAGACAAATCGACCAGATTGTTCCATGATTATTTGGATCGAGATGAAGCCGGTGTTGGAGGAGATGATGAGGATAGCAACAACAAAGTACTCGCATTCAGCAAAAAACGAAGACATATAAGTATTTCGAGCAACACGAGCAGTAATAACAATAAGAATGGACTCAGCAGTCTAGTCGGATCTGCTAAAAAATGTAAAATGAATTTCCTAGAAGCAAACAGTGGCGATGGTTCAGCTCCACTTGCAACTCCCATTAAGGCGGAGGTGAAAAAAGAAGAAGTAGAGGACATAATTGTTGGTGCGGATGGTTTGATCTGTGAACGAAGTAGTGATAGTCTCACCAAACCAAAGGATCTTCTTGACAGTGATTGCCGAGAAGTGGATATGGACATTGAACATCCTCGCGTGCTTCTGAATGGCGCACCTCCGCCTTCCAAACGGTCAGAGTTCGATCCAAAGTCAAGCGTCCGAGATCCAGCATCAGTGCTTCAACGCCGTCGAATGTCTGGCTATGAGGACGAGTGCTATACCCGCGATGAAGCTAGTCTCTACTTAGTTAACGAGAGTCAGGATTCACTGGCTCGTCGTTGCATCTGTCTGTCGAATATATTTCGCAATTTGACTTTTGTTCCTGGCAACGAGACAATTCTAGCGAAATCCTCGAAATTTCTCGCTCTCCTCGGAAAGTTGCTATTGCTAAACCATGAACATCTTTTGAGAACACCAAAAACCCGTAACTACGATCGGGAGGAGGATACTGATTTCTCAGATTCATGTAGCTCATTACATGGAGAAAAAGAGTGGTGGTGGGATTATTTGATCACGATCCGAGAGAATATGCTCGTGGCAGTAGCCAATATTGCTGGTCATCTGGAATTGTCACGCTACGAAGAGATTATAACCAGGCCTGTACTCGATGGACTACTGCATTGGGCTGTCTGTCCCTCAGCGCATGGACAGGATCCATTCCCGTCATGTGGATCCAACTCTGCGCTGTCGCCCCAGCGCCTGGCCTTAGAAGCGCTTTGTAAGTTGTGTGTTACCGATGCGAACGTTGATCTGGTGATTGCCACACCACCCCATTCGCGGCTCGAAAAGTTGTGTGCAGTTCTTACACGACACCTTTGTCGTAACGAGGATCAAGTGCTGAGGGAGTTTTCAGTAAATTTGTTGCATTACCTCGCGGCTGCCGACAGCTCAATGGCGCGTTCTGTCGCCATGCAATCACCGTGTATATCATACTTAGTTGCATTTATCGAACAAGCGGAACAGACTGCCATCGGAGTGGCAAACCAGCACGGCATCAATTACCTGCGTGAGAATCCAGATTCAATGGGTACGAGCTTAGATATGCTTAGACGTGCAGCTGGAACTTTGCTCCATCTCTCTCGACATCCAGACAATAGGTCATTGTTCATGCAGCAGGAACCTCGTCTCTTGGGTTTAGTTATGAGCCACATATTAGATCAGCAAGTTGCTCTCATCATTTCGAGAGTGCTATTTCAGGTCTCCCGTGGTCCCGGTCCCATGCCTTCTATGGAATACCGACTGCAGCAACGCCAGCAGCTTCATCAGCAACAACAAGATAACATTAAATCCAATGAGAATAGAAAACTGATGCAACAGCAAGCAGTACACCAACAACTACCAGCGATAGTTGTCGATGAAGTTGGATGTCCCGCTGCCGGTGGTGATTTAAGTACAAATGCAAATGTCGCTCCTGCGGCAACAGTCATAGCAGTAACAAACTTCTCATCATCTAATGTTCATAGCAGTAACAGCAACAGCAGCAGCAGTTGTTACAGCAATTCTAGCCTAACTTGTAACAAATCCGAAGAAATCCTAGTACCACCGTCGGCAACACTTAACGATATAAGTAATAGCAGCAACAGCAGTTGTGGCAGCAGCAACAGCGGCAGCAACATAACTGCTCCGATCGGTGCTACTATTGGCCCATCAATAGCTTCACCATCGTCATCATCTTCAACGACTTCATCGTCGGGTGGAGCGACTGCATCATTAACGCCTGCCACAACAGCACCGAATAGCATTGAGAATCCAATATCGGGTAATAGCGGCATTGTTGCGGTCGGCAATAATAATAAAAACCTGAGTACAACAACAACAACAATAACAGGAAATAGTAGTAATAGTAGTAGTAATAACAACAATAATAGCAACAGTAGTAGCAATAGTAATAATAATAGCAACATAACGGCGACAACATCAACTACGGCTGCTGTTGCGTAGTAAACAAGAAGTCGACGTAGTCGTTGTTAATTTTATAAAATATTGGTGGGAATTGGAATGTTCGAGAAAAGAGATTAAATTTTAATGCGGAAAATAGTTTAGAGATTCACTGAATCAAGGAATCAGATATTCAAATAATTTTACTGAAATATTGCAGAAGAGATGAGAGATTAGGGTTACTGAAATAATTGAGATAGTGAAAACAACATCTCCTGCAACTACTGCAAGAAGGTTAAAAATATAGTAATTGAAATTTAAGTGCAGCCAAAGCTATACCAAGTTTAGTTGGCAAGCGACAGAGAGAAAGAGTGTGTGAAATTTGTATGAAAGCAAATAATACTTTAAAATAAAATTAATAGAAAAACACAATTCAATTAGTGCTAGTAGTCGTAGTAAAATTAACGGTAGCTTACGGTTGTTTTTATGTATGTATAGCAAACCAATAGAAGGAAATAAAAAAAAAGAAAGCGGAAGGAAGATAAAACAAGTCATCAGCAGAAATAAGATTTGTTTAATTTTAAATGTTTGCTTTTAACGATGCTGTGATTGAATAAAAAGAAAGAGATAATGATAAGAAGAATTTTCCCGGGGCAAATTGTTTTTTTTTCATACACAATTCTCGATGAAATAAATACAAAAAAAAAACTTTGAGACTGCGCCAGCGATGTATACGTGACGCAACAATAAGAAAATATACTTAAATATTGCACACAATATTAAAAAAATAAATAAATAATATAATATAAATATACATATACGTATATATTATGTACATATATATAAAAAAAATATATGTAAAAATGAAAAATAGGTATTTTTCTATTTGTTATTAAAAAGAAAAAAAAAACAAAAACGATGACTAAGAAATCCATTAAATCAGCCAAAACATAAATGAACATTGATGATGACTGATCAAAACAACACACATATAACTAAACTTGTATAAAAAAATAATGAACAAAATTCAATAAAATAAAATTTACAAATTAAATAATAAACAATACTTGACTGCAATTTTTAGCAGAAAAGAGTAGGTATGCGATGAATGTAACTTAATTAGATATCTAAGTAATTATTATGATAAACATATAACCCACACTGAGACAAACCACACACACTTATTAAATATTTAAACAGTACATAATATTTCCTTAAAATTAAAAAAAGAAGCAAATAAACTAAACTACAGATTATAAGCAACTTTAAAAGTTTATATTAACTATTAAATATATAAATAATAATGCTGATGGTGGATGCTAATAATTTATGAATGTCTGAATGTTTTTTTTTTTATTTTTAAATCAAAGCTGTAGTTGTATTTAAATTTGTTTAATATTTCGTATTTGTTTTTTTATTTAATAACGTCAACAAAATATACATATTATACAAATTGTTCTCTTAAAAAGATCTACATAGAAGGTTTAATCTTCAAAACAACAAAAATATATAAATATATAACTTCAGATGTATGTATGTATAATGATTTTAATAATTATAAATGATTAAATCTAAGCATTGACTTTCTCTTCAATATTTAGATAAAACAAGACAAAACAATTCACAAATAAATGAAAATAAACATTACAATGACACATTAAAGAAACATAATTATAAAAAAAAAACAAACTGCATATTTTGTTTTACATTTTTATAAATATTAATTAAATATGAACTAAATTATAATAATGGACATATTAAAACAAATATATATATACATATATATATATGCATATATATATATATCTTAATCGTAATTGTATATGTAAAATAATTATAGCGACTATTGTAATTGTATATGATTTTTTTTATTTGCAAATTTATTATACGAAACTATTTTACATAAAATAATAAAAAAAAAAATAAAAAAATACATAAAATGTATGTAGTTGTATTTTCTTTTATATATATTGCGCCTATACACAACCTCTCAACGGTAACTTATAAATTAATTTTAAAATAACATACAACAAATGCATGCTTATTTACTATTACAAAAGATATACAAAATTTCAATTAAATGTGTATACCTAAATATTTTTGTTTTGTTTTATTAGTCTTTTTACATTTCTTATATTTTTACTTGTTTTTATTATTATTAAATTAAATGCGTTAATACATAAACAAAGAGTATTCATTAAAAGGGGAAGAAATAAAGCGACACACCGACGATAAAACGATAAAAACATGAAAAAAAAACAGTTGAATGAAAATAATAAAATAATTAACTGGCAAATATTAAAAAAAATAAAATAATAAAATACAGGATAACATGATGTGTAATTTATTAAAAATATTTAAGAGAATTTCTTGAAAGAAAAACATCAAGAAAAAAATATTTAATTAAGAATCGAAATGAAAAATCGTAAATTAATTTAACAAAAATAAAGAACAATACCTTCTTGAAAAAAAATATTCTAGCAAATAAATGGTGGATACTATTAATATATATAAATATATATATATATTTAAACAAACAAAAATATATATATAAATAAGGAAACAATATTTAAAAGAAATGCACTAATAATTAAAAAAGTAATACAAAAAAAACTTATTAAGGAAAAATGAATGATTGTAGTAATATATATTATACATATAAATAAATTATGTAAAAAAAAAGAATGAAAACCATATTTAAGAATAAATATAAAAATTACAAAAAATATAAATAAATTGCGTTTTCATCCTAAAGCAGTGTTCTGCATAAAGTGATCGCTAAAAATGTTCTATCATTATCAGCCCTTCCCCAAGTTTTGGAAACTTGGTGAACATTTTAAGTTACCATTACCGGGATGAATGTCATTTCGATCATGGTGTTGTGTTATATTTGAAAAATGTATTTTCAATTGATTTGCATTTGCACTACAAAATTTTCAACCCCACCCCAACTTGCCGTTGATAACCACCACCTCCAAGAACATTTAGGGCCCTATTATGAGTATTCATGCTTATTTTGACATTCTCATGAATAGTCTATTCGTTAGAATGATTCTATTCCTTCGAATGAACTTTCTTAATTTTGAGATTCGAACGAATTTTTTTTTTTTTTTTTTTTATAATCTACCCGCGCTCAAGGGATTATGATTACCCTTTAAATGTTTCAACACAGCGCGGGCGTGAAGTTACGGAAGAGAAAGAAGGATAGGAAAGAATAACATTTATTTGCGAAAGATAGCATAAAATGAACTTCAAAAAAGATTCATTTTCATTGTCAGCTGTTTGACATTTACTATATTTCTATTTGAATTAGTATGACCGTTTTACATTTTTTTTTTGTTATTAAACATTTTATAGATGTTGGATAAATCAAGAAACAAAATAAATAATACACTTTTTCATTATAAAGTAAAGTTTAACCATAAAGAACAACATATTCATTACATTTTTGTGTCAACTCAGCTGTTTTGAAACTATTCTTAAAAAAATAAGTTTTTCATGACGCGTTCTAAATTTTAATTTTTTTTTCGTATACACTTGGTCACACTAAAATATCAAAAACAAAAGAGAAGTGTTTGTGAAATGTCAAAATCAAAAGGTGAAATCTTTGTTTATTTGTAATTGTTTTGGTTATTGTTTAATAATTTAAATTTCTTGGATAAAAACATAAAATAATAAATAAAAATATGGCATTTGTGTTGTTTATAAATTAAGATGGTGTTGAAGAAGTGCATAGGAGAAGGATAGTGGATGCTTTCTTTCTTTCCTTATCAACGCGGGTGGTAAAAAAAAACCCTTTGCTACCTCCGAGTTTTCTTCCATTATTTTGATTAACTTTTTCTTTTGTTCGCGGTTTGTCCAGTTAGAATGCGACCTTTAAACATAAAACAACAAAAAAATTAATAAAAGTAATTTATTTTCCATGAAATAATTAAAAACTCACATGGTTTGTTGCTTACTCGACAGAAAAATTCAATCGACACAAAAATGACGTTTAATTCTATTCTTTCGAATGTCAAAATTGAATTAGCTTTCGCAAATGAATGAACTTTCTATGGATTGGGTGAACTTTCGATTTGTTCGATTAACATTCTAATCGCCGAGTCTCAAAATTAAGTTTCAACGAAATCGACTCACTTTCGAACGAAAGAGAATGTCAAAATAAGCACCATTAATTTGATAGTCGATAATTTCTATCAATTAGTTGATAATTTGGTATTATGGGTATCGACTGGTAATTTTAGACCGATTGTGAGTATCTTCTTATCAAAAAGTTCATTGTGAATGAGTTGTTTATTTTGTTCGACGCTTGGCGTTCGAAATATTTATTTGTTTTTTGTCGGCCACAAAAAGGTAAATTCTTTGTGCGAAAATGTAAGTTGTTCTTATAAAAAATTCATCATAACTCCTCGAAAAACAATTCTATCAAAGTCAACATTCTTTTTAACTTTGTTGATTTGTTCGCTTTTAAAAATCCCGAATAAATTTGTATGTATGTTTACGTTTCAATCAAGAATTTGTGGTTGATAAGAAAATTGATCAGCCTTATTTTGACATTCGATTTCATTAGAAAGTATGTCGAATTCGAAGTTTTACCCTTATTTAACATCTTTTTGATATCAATAAACTTACCATACTGTTTTCTAAATGCTCCAAAATTTGAAAATGTCAGTTTTTATTGATGTATTCAAATTCAAACTTTACCGGGCCGTTAGCATCACTTATCTTTACTTTATTTTTCTTAAATAATAAAGTTTTATTTTTAGACCATATTTTTTTTGAAATAAAAATTATCAAAAAAAAACAGCTTGGTCATACTAAATCAGATAGAAATGTCAGTAATTTTCAAACAGCTGATTTCGAAAATGAATTTAATTGAGGTTCATTTTATGCAATCATTCGACAATGAACATTTTTCGTTCGAATGTCAAAATATGGATAGTCCATTCGAATGAAAGTATCTATTCTATCGAATTAGCTATTCGTTCGAATCTCAAAATAAGGCTGGATGTGTATCTATTTTGTTGATATCCGTAATAACATGTCTATCAAAAAAATCATTCACAGTAATGATAAAATCTAATAAAATTCACAGTCGATAAAAAATGTTGATAGTCATAACACCAACTCATTCAATTTGTTGATATGTATCAAGTATCTAGTTGATAATTGATAGCTATAAAGGCTCGGTCAAACAGAACGCGTTTTTACGCCGCGTTTCACCGCCGCGTTCAAACGAAGCATTGTATTACATTGCAATACATGTCCCATGTCACACTGAACGCGTTTTTGACGCCGCGTTGAATTCATCATGGCGTTGCAACGCGGCGTCGAAACGCGACGTTGTGTGAAATTACAGATTATTTCTAACGCTGCGGCAGTCCAAGTAATTTTAAATTTTTTTCCAGATGGAAAAATTAATTGAATTGGTGAGAAATTACCCTTGTCTATACGATATGGTTGATAAATCGTATAAGAACATTTTCTTACATAACATACATATTTATTTATTATTATTGAAATATGAGATAAATTTGTCTCTTATCATAAATTCCTAATTGGTAGGTTTTCTGTTTGTTGGCCTTCGAGATGTTTTACTTTAGCTCCCGGCATAGCCGGTGATATTCGCCATTTTCTCCTCTTTTTTTTTACTAATTGACATGTACCCAAATTCTTTTTCTTTTCCGAGAATTTCATACTATAGCAAATAGAAGCAATAATTCCTCTTCTGAATCTGAGCTGCTTGACATTATTTTTGTTAAGGAATGATTGTTTTGTTGTTCATTGCTTAACAGCTCTCTGTTTGACGTCCTCTAACGCGGCGGTTGCAACGTCGCGTCAAAATAATCTTACCGTGGCGTTAAAAAATCTTAACGCGGCGTTGAAAACGCGTTCTGTTTGACCGAGCCTTAATAGTGCTGTATGACTTGCGAGTCGCATGAAAAACAAATGTGGCTATTTGGAATTAACTTCAATTAAAAAGCTCAAGTGACCTCAACTCTAGGGTGCGTTTCGCCCAGGTACAACAGTGGGCTCATCAGTTAGATGCTGTCGTACCCTTCTAAGACGTACCTGGGCGAAACGCACCTTGGAGTTGAGGTCACTTGAGCTTTTTAATTGAATTTAATTCAATCACTCCACTTAAACAGAAATAATTTTCATTTCTCTATTGATTTGGAATCAACTTTGCAAATCGCCTAGTGTTTGTTCGCCATAAATGTCAAAAATTTGGCGAATTGAAATGTCGCTCATGAATTGTAATTCTCGGTTACTGAATAAAATTGTTTACAAATATTGAAAGTAAAAGGGGGTAATTTAAAGAAATATTCGGCCCTATCGAGGTAACCGTCGGAGCGGAATTCTCCGATTTCCTACGAATCGGAGACATTTTGCTTCAAGGTATTTCTCCGATCAGCTGATCGGAAGTTCTGTCCGACAAAATTCAACGCATGCCATTTGTGTGCGTATGCAGTAGCACCTGGTGGAGGATTTTGTAGGCAGCTTTCTTTGTCTCCTTGTAGTGTTGCAACGGCATGTCGAAGTGGAATTAGACATTGAAAGCGTTAACCCGCGCGCCGTCCGTCAGCTGCGACATCCTCACAAAGTGGAACAGCACAGCAAGAGAAGTAATGACTGAATGATTGCAGCTACTCCAAAATCTAACGGTGGTGCAAAAAAAAAAAAAAACAAATGACTGGGCATACAAAAAACTTGCCAAGTAAACCCATCACAGCCCCGATTGCCGTTGTCGATTGCCAATCGAATCGAAACTTTTCGATTGTTTCGATTGGTTTTCATATTTTGTATTGTGTAACTCAATCGATCGAACAATGTACTATTGTGAATGAACCCACAGAATATTGCGATTATTTCAAATTTGACAGTTCTATGATGTGTTAGCTTTTGAAATCATTATTTGTATTTTTCTGGTTTTCTTTTTGTAATATAAATTAAAATAGTTTATTTATATTTTAAAATGAGTGGAATAGAGTTATGGTTTAGCGTTTAGCGATACTGACACACATACCGACATCTTGAAATTACCAGAAAAAGAAGACATATCAGAGACACCTATCTGAACCTCTGGACCTGGAAGAAACAATGTAAGATTTATAGAATATAGGTTTTTATTTGGTATATACATACATACACATATTTGATTTTTTAAAAAGTTTCGCTTAATTAATTGCTTAATTGCTAATGTTTTAAGATTCTGTGCTCATGGATCTTACCAAGTCAGTGTTGGTAATTAATTTTGTATTGGCCTTGCACAATCCAAAGTGTCTTAAGTGCTAAAGGAAAAGCTCTCAGTTCTAGAAACGCATATTTGCGAATTCTAGCTTCGGGCTAGAATTCATATTTATGAAAAAGTAGAATACCAGGTGTGGTAGGGTGTATTGACAGTACACATATGTATATTATCAAGATAGTGGGTGATGGTATGCAGAAAGCTTTATCTCAGTCTCAAATCTCACTTTTTTAAGCAATTGCTAGCTTTCGTATGAAGAATAATTCTTGTCTCAGAATTATTCTGCATACGAAAGCTAGCAATTGCTCAAAAAAGTGAGATTTGAGACTGAGGCCTTATCTCAGCATACCACCCAGTGTCTCAAAAAAAGCAATTCAGCACGCATATTACAATCGTTAGCGAATTTCTCTCATTTTTGCTTTACTTGGCTCTTAGCACCATCTCCGCGATGTCCAGATTTCCTTACATCAATCCGACCAAAATCTCTATTTGCCTTTTCTTCGTTATCACTTTCGACCTACATTTAATAGATATTTGAATGTTTTGTCCTCAAAATAATTAATTAATTTTGAGAAACTTACATTTTGTTCACAAGAAAAACTTCTGGACTTTATCTTCTATACGCGTCGATCAGAAAATGACAATCGAAAAGAAACGACTGTGAAATCGAAAAGTTTCGATCACAATCGACATTCGCAATATGAAATAGAATAATCGACGATCGATGATCAGTACCTAATCATTAAATAATAAAATTTCTCTATTATATTGTAGCTGTTTCAATATTATTCTACTTTAAATATTCGGTATTAAACCTTCATGAAGTAAGAACTTGTCGTACTTTTCGATCTCAGTACTTTTCACGGCTGACTTGTTACACAAGGGTTTTTGTATATAAGAACTTGGCTCTTTTTTTAGCATTTATGTTTTTGGTCTGATCTCACTCCTTTTTGCAAATATTTTAATATCTTGCCATGCCAAAATCTCGAAAGATACGGAAAGATAGAAGGGGGGCTCTACCTACTAAAATCAACTTAGTTTATAGCTTTATTTAAGAGTTGATTCTCATCGGCTTTGTTGGTCGTAATGTTGATTAAATGAAAGATTTTTTCATTTCCTTTTTCCCAACGTTTCGACGGTGGTTGCCGTCTTCTTCAGGGGATGTCTTTATTTATACAAAAAAAGTTATTTTACATAAGTGATACTGTGTATGGCGGACATGATACAAAACTTACATGAAAAATTGTTGTAGAATGTTTAATGTACAACTTTAAATAAATACAAAATTAAAAATAAATAAATGTTTGATTTAAACACTTCAGGGGAAGTTTAGTCCAAGGTGTGTCAAATTTTGGATGTGTTGTCCGAAACTAAGGAACAGTAAACCGCTGAAATGTTTTGTGTGTCTTGTTTGCGGTTCATATTGTTTTTGTTGTTAATTATGTGTAATGTCTCTAAAGTGTAACGCTTGGATGGGTGTTTCTCCGTTGCAAGGATTTCTACTCCTTCAAAGTCCAGTTGGTGGCCAGTCTCAACGCTGTGGCAAGCCAGTGCTGTCTTCCCAGCATTTCTTAAACGAATGTCTGATTTATGATTCGCCATTCTTTGACGAAGGAGTTGTTTGGTCGTTCCGACGTAGCAAAGGTTGCATGCTTCGTTTAATTTCCCTTTGCAGTTAATTTTGTAAACTACGTCAGTACGGCGGTCCTTTTCTGTCTTGTTTTTTAAACATGTGAAGAGGGAAGCCATGGTCTGGTTAGACTTATACGCTAAGCTGACGTCGATGTTGTTTTTAGCGACTATCTCCTTAAAATTTTCTGAAAGTTTAGGGACATAAACAACACTTTTGTATGTACCTCTCCTCTCCTCTAATATTCTTTCCGATGGGGCTTTATGTTTTTGACGGAGTATCAAGCTTCTTATTATTTGTATCGGAAAGCCATTGTCTAAGAGGATTTTGGTGACCTTTTCCTCATTGGCGGAGTGAAATTCCCGGTCACTCAACGCAAAGACTTTGTTTATTAGGTTGGATGCGGTATTTATACGAATGTGTTTAGCCTGGCTTGATCGAAAATTAACAAGTCTTCCTGATGCCATGTCTTTTTGATACCAGTTGAAGGAGAGCCGGTAATTTGTTCGATGGACTTCTACATCAAGAAATGATATCGAGTTGTTTTTTTCCCTCTCAACTGTAAACTGAATTTTCTCATGAAATTGGTTGAGACTTTTCAGCACATTATCAATCTCTTCTTTGTCCACAATCGCAAAAAAGCCGATGAGAATCAACTCTTAAATAAATCTACAATTGAACTTGGTCAAAAATTTCATAAATAACTTAGTTTATAGCTTCCTATTTATTTTGGTATATTTTTTTTTTTTTGTTCTTCGTTGCTTTGATTTGCGCTTCAATTGTTTCTTCTTGGCCTGGCAAGATACCTAACACTAACATACCTGCCTTAATTATAAATACTAGTACCTACATGAGGATGCGATGATGTTTTTGTTGCAATTTTAACTCCTTTTTTAAATGAAGGTAGCCCACCAATTAATAGCCTAATTAGTGGTTTGATTATAGTTTAAATCACAGTTAAAAATTTTTTTTTTTAAGTAAACTCATAATTTTTTTCAGGTATGCAAATGTTTTCTTTTTTCATTCATATTAACATAACATAGAGTACCAAATTGAGCACTCTAGTTCTAATGTCGTTTTTATTTGGCAATCCGGAATCTCTTTCCGATCCGGAATCCCAACTGAACACTTTTGTTTGCTTCTGATGATTCTGAAGTTTTGTTTGATTGTATATGTGAAACATCAAATGCGTACAATAATCAAAATCAAGAAAAATGTTTGTTGAAAGCAGGGTTGGCCGAATTGTCACTTTTTAGAAACAACTACATTTGTTACGTCTGCTACGTAGTTTATGTAGTTAATGTAGTTAATTTTAGTTAATGTAACAAATTGTAGCATTGCTACCAAATTTCATCGTTTTACAGCAGTCGGAAGTGAAAGTGGGCGGATACCACACCCCTGAATTGAAAACCTCAAACTTTCGATTTTTTCCTCTGCTTGCATGACAAGACCTACCTTTGTGCAAAATTATGTTGTATTCCCATACCTATCTGAGGAAGTCGTAGTGCGTTGAACTTAATGCATTCTCAATTGTTCTGGTTGCACTTATATTGCTATATTGTATCCGAAAGGTATCACCTCACGGATATCGATTTAGGTCCAGAATGCAATATCGCAACAATTGAGTTGTGCTGAATGGTCAGCGCTTGTCGATTTCCCATGGCTGTGCTTGGGCTCTCGATCGGTTGTTTGACACGAAGACGAGGAGTCTAAAGAAAGAAGTCAAAGGTGTCGTTCTTGATTTTTACAATATAACAATTACAAGATTCTACTATGTCGGGAAGTGCTCCATAATTTTGATGATCTGTCAGTCAGTTACGGTTTTTGTGATTTTTGAGGCCTTGTATCTCAGTAACCGTTTATGCTAGAATATTGAAATTTGGTGAGGCGCCTGTGCCTGACTAGCTTAGCAAATATTCAGAATTTTAAGTTTTTGCTTTCATTGGTACTGAAGATAGGAAGGGGTCAAAAATCGCCAGAGTTTGTTCCTGTAGAAAGGGTGTAGTGCCAGAACTTGGCTGGGCACTACCGTGCCCTTTGATACATATACATAATATGTTCAATATGAAGTTACATGATGTGCTTTGCTTGATCTCTTCCGAAGTTACTATTTTAAACCAAATTCAGGAGTATAAGATTGAAACAGTTTACTTTATGTATAAAACAAATATGTATTTTATGGAAATAATCTTGAAACCTGATGATGTATATAATCATAAGACGAAACGTCGTCAATAAAAAAAAAAGAAAATGTTTATTTAAATTTAATTTATGTAAATATAAATTGACCTAAAGCCCAAAAAATAACAACATACAGATTTACTAAGCAATGTCACAAAATCACGAATTTAGTAGGTGTTCCTATTGATAAATCATATACTTAACGGAAAAAATTGCAATGTGCGTTGTTTTTCCGATGCCTCAGATTTTCTCCGACAGAAAAAATTTTCGTTAAATTTTAAACTACAAATACACAAGTAAATAATTATCTAACGATCGATTTTAAATTTAAGACTCACTGCATTGGGTCAAAAAATCGTTTCTAAATGTTGTTTTATTTCCTTAAATGTATTTGTATGATATAAATAATCAGAAATATTTTTTAAACACTGGAAAAATCAAAATTGAAAACAAAAAACTGTAAAAATAGAAATTTTATTTTAAGAGCACATTTGTAAGAACATGTAGCATTTTTATTTGAATGTGAAATAGTCTCACAAATAACATAATAACTTAAATGTAAAAATTAAACATCTATTTAACATACAACGAACACTTTCTCTACTTCTGCTTCGGAATGGGCATCAAATCAAAACCACCTATTGAAGATACAAAACAATAAAGTTATTTTTCAAATCGGAAAATCTTATTTAATTTTATATAAATTTAAGATGTATTATTTTATAAAAAGTTGTACATTTAAAATATTGCAATCATAATTAAAACCCTCCCAAAATTATTAAAGATTTTGTTTCCTAACCAAAAAGATTGTTGATTTTGAAAAATTGGTGGTATGGGATTTTTATATGAGTAGATGACAATGGCGATTTTGAAAAAAAAACTTTAAATAGCTTACGAAGTAACAAGGGCAATTATAAGGTCCAAAATCGCCGAAGCAATACATGCATAAATCATTTGGTCTAGTTTATATATACATATATATATATACTATATATACTTTTTAAATTAAAATGAAGCCTTAATTATGACCTCCTGCTTCTCAAAAGAATGGAGAATTAATCTGAATTCATTAGAAATAGATCCTATAGAATCGGAAAAAGTAAACACTGACAGATCTACATAATTATTTTAATTACACAAAAATCATAAGGTTAATTCGTTTAAGTTTCTATCTTGTATCTACTAGAAACGTTTGTTTCTGTTTTAAATTTAGTGACTTAACGTAAGATTGTTGTATTCTGAAAAATGCAGAAATGGCACAATAGCAGTTTGAATTAATTTCATGCAAATTGTTGATCAGATCTATAAACTTAGACATAATTAGACTATCGTTAAGAAAGGACAAACAACATTTATGTCTTGGACAAAATGCTAAAATAGTCGTAGCCATAGAAAGTTACCACAACTTTGAGGTAGTGGACAAGAAGAAGAAATCAGACAACGGTAAAATCTAAACTAATAAGAGTTACCAAACGCTGCTTTTTAAAATTAAAAATGCAATTGAGTAAAAAATCCATCACTGTAACAAAAGTGAGGCTTTATAGGACCTTGATTTTTGGTCCCATTTGAATACACGGTGAATTGACGAAAAGATACAACAACGAATTGTACGAACTGCTCTGCACAGTGCACATACATATATACCTAGACAAAAACGAAAGGCCTAACGACTAACTTGAACCGACCGCGTTTCTGATGGCACAACCAAGGATGAGCTCAACCAACTGGTTGAAGAACTTTTTGGTTCAAGTCCAGATGAAAAGCGAAATTTTGCGCAACAATAAATTACTAAACAAGTATGCAAAGCATGGCAGGTAAAGCCTGAAATTCAATATTCAATCAAACAAGGGGTTTAGAGCCTACAACACTATAAGTAGATTGGAACTAGCGGCCCATAATCCATGATTAACTTAACAAGTCTGTACAAAATAGTTGTTGTGATACCCCGTCAAATCATCGTCTATAATGAATACCGTTATGACGAATGTCTCGCCTATCTCTTATTGAATCTGTTCTTACACGTCAACGACATTGGATATCATCCCTAACTTCAGTCAAACAGCCCTATTATGAGTATCAATTTGATAGTCGATAATTTCTATCAATTAGTTGATAATTTGGTATTATGGGTATCAAGTGGTAATTTTAGACCGATTGTGAATATCTACTTATCAAAAAGTTCATTGTGAATGAGTTTTGTTTATTTTGTTCGACGCTTCACGTTTGAAACATTTATTTGTTTTTTGTCGGCCACGAAGAGGTAAATTTTTTGTGCGAAAATGTAAGTTGTTCTTATAAAAATGCCTCTGATAAATGCCAGGACACAGAAACATTTCAGGAAATTGTAAATCTGACGAACTCGCCAAAAATGGAACAATCATACTTTTGTTGCCAGATAAGGCAAATATAGTTATTTCCGTCGCGTATGTGTAAACTTATGCTATACAGAGAATAAACTTTAGGTGGAACAATGTCACAACCTAATTGGCGACAAAACAGATTTGTCCAGTGCTGGATCTGAAGCGCCCAAAATTTTAATATCTTTAAGCGGATCGCAAATACTTGTTATAACAGAACACGGTTTGATAGGCAAGCACGCAGCACGACATGGAGCTGGAATCGATTCCTTACTTTCTCTTTACATGTTCTGCTTTATCCCAAAGACGTAGACTCCATCTTTAGATCTTTACTACAATGATCTTAGTGGTCTGGAGAATATATATTTATGAAATCCCGCTCACTTCATAAGGAGTTCCAATTGGTTCAACAATTAGGGAGAAAATCTCCAAGATTCATTATGGTATCACAATGGACCAATTCATGGTCTAAGTGTTTCAGCTCTCCTGCTGACAGCCAGGCCAACATAACCTAATCAAACCATTGTAATAAAACACATTATAATAAAAAAAATACAAATTTGTTGATAATCCTAACCTGGTTATGGAAATATTCATATTAATGTTAAAAGGAGATTAGATCAGAAATTAAAAAAAAATTATTGCTACCCGCTATTCTCATTCTAACTATAACATAAAATTAACTGAAGTGGGCAATAATAAAAACCTAATATAATTTAATTCGATATTTTAAACATTTACTTCTGAATGCCAAGAAAATAACCATCATTGAAATGGTATGTAGTTAAATATGTGATTTGTCATTTACTAACCTCCACCACTATTGTTTTTCTTGCAAATCCAACCACTATTTGCAGTCTTTTTGCTTCCAACTGATGCACCTCCTCTTCTGGCTCCTCTTTTTTTTGGACTCCTAACTATATATGAACTGGAAACACCTCCATTGGAGGAACTGTTTGCAGCTCTTTTATACTTCTTAGCAGCACTCCCCCGCCAAGAACCTTTTCGCTTACCACTCTGCCGGTATCCATTTGTTTTACTAGGGGCAACCGAATCCCATGAAGTTGAAAAATCATCGACATTTTGACTTCCACCAAATGATGTTTTTGTTCTTTTTCGACTAGCAGTAGCTTTTGGTGATGGTGGAACAGAAATGTCAACTTCACTAACATCTTCTATGATAGTGTTGTCTTCTAAATCCATTAAGAGACAAAGTTTTTCCGCAGCATGATTTCGAGTTATTTCCAACATCTTCTCCCCATATTTATCATAATTTGCTTTCGTGACATGCGGAATGGCGCGCATATCTGCTTCAGTCTCCGGCAATGACTCAGCCATTGCTTTAAGAGCTTGAATGTTCATTATACTTGCCATGGTGGCATTTTTAGTTGCCGCTATAGATCTACACAGATCCAAAAGTTCTGTATAGCAACGTTCAGAAATCAATTTTAATTCTGGCGACGATTTTCGATCACGAGATTGAGCTGATGTTGTCGGTTCATCATTTTCTACTGTTGAGTTTTTAGCTACCTTTTCTGTTCTCACAATGGCAAATCGTATTTCAATTTTCTGAGTCATCAAACTTTGAGCCTTTGGTCCAAGATTTATATAAGCTTGAGGAATATCATTACAGAATATCATGTCCTCTCGCAAAAACTCTTCAATAACTAACTTTCGTAAAAGGCGTTGAATGTCAGCTTTGTCCCAGTCTTTTAGATGGCCATGGAAAGGCAATGTATTGTGTTTGTTATCAACAATTTTTTTTATCAGAGAACCCTTAAGAACATCGGCTAAGAATAAAAATAATATTTGATTGAAAAAGACTTTTTTATGTACATATAAGATTGTGTCATGTATAAGACCATACCAATGTGTAGGAGAGTAAATCTGGAACGGCCTGAACAGATATGTTTAATAGCGCGGATGGCTACTTTACAGTCTTCAGTTACGTCCAATTCCTGAAAATATATAAAATTATAATCAAATATATAAGGAAATAATAAATTAAAAAGAATTATATTATGTACGGAACAAATCAGCGCATGGTTCACCGAGTTTTATGTCATTTAAGACAAAAGCCAAATTTAATTTCTAATAAATTACAGGGCGAATGTCGTTAAAAATATATTTTTTTTATTTGTATCTAAATTTCGTACAGAAAAACCTAAGTGAATTTTACCTGCTTGTATCGAAAAACCTATAAAACTCTGTGTTATCGATCAACGATTTGCAACCCCAATTTAACAATAATAGTCGTTTAATTGGAAAAAAATTCGAGATCTAAATAAAACTCAATACTATAAAGTGCTTTTCGTCAAACCGGCTCTTATGTCAGTTTGTTCGTCAGTGCATCCGTATGTTTACTGTCCCTCAAACTAGATCCTAATCGCGTGAACCAATTCGCTTGAAGAGAAATTTGATTGGCTCATCCAGAGTGGATAGTCAACATTATGTATAACGAATTAAGTTTTCTCAAATTTGCTCGAAAACGACTTACAACGATTATTATCAAACTTTAGAACTCTGGCTTTTTAAGTAGTTGTAATAAAACTGCATTTCTGTATTGGGGAAATATGTAAATAACATCTATTTTTTATTTAATTTTTTACTTTTCACACTTTCAAATAACTTAATAGATATTTTATACATTCAAAGAAGTACAAAGAACAAGTTCATTCCCTCTACTCGTGCTTATTTTTTGATAGTTTAACAAAAACTTCGCTAGGGGTAGACACAAAAAACGATTTTTTAATAATATTATTTTGTTTAATTGTAACATCAAAATAAGCTTTGAAAAAAAAAATTAAACAATAAATTGGGCTATTAAAATATCCATTGCCAAATATAGGTCAAAATTAAGTATGTAGGTAGTGTTTGGTAAATGTTATTTTGTTTATATTTTTTTTTTAATTTTTACTAGTTCAATAAGTTGACAATTAACTTACCACATAATCTTTCCTTTTTAAACAATTATCACATGCGGTTTGGCGATTCTCTAAACATTGTTCGCTTGTAAAGTGTTCGCCAAAGTAGTCCAATTGCTGGGCTCTGCGGCAATCGCTAATATTTTCACAATACCCAACAATCCGATTGAGATTCTCAATGTGAATTTTTTTGACATTGTAGTCGCATCCACCTTGAATAAAATATAATACATATTTGAATACACATCAATTATAATTAAATTATTATTATTCAATAGCTACCATCTGAATCAATCATCTTTTTATATCGCAGCATATCTCCATAGTTATAGTATAAAATACAGTTAGCAAGTTCTCCGTCGCGTCCAGCACGACCAGCCTCTTGATAATACCCTTCAATGCTCTTTGGCATCGAATAATGAAGTACAAAACGCACATCAGGTTTGTCAATACCCATGCCAAAAGCAATGGTCGCACATATAACACGAAATTTATTAGTTATCCAATCTTTTTGTCTGGATTCTCGAAGATTATCATTCAGACCGGCATGATAACTGGCTGATTTAATACCGTAAGAGTTCATTTTTTCTGAAACTGTGTCACATTCCTTTCGTGAAAGACAATAAATTATACCACTCGCCGAAGTAGGTTGAGATTTTATAAATTTGTGAATTTCATCAAAAGTTTTTACACCTTTCTTCGGCAAGACTGTGTATCGCAGATTTGGTCGATTGAAACTCGAAAGAAACCATTTACACTTAATGAGACCCAACTGTCGTAGAATATCGATGCGCACGCGAGGCGTTGCAGTAGCAGTAAGAGCCATTGTTGGGACATTGGGAAATCGCTTACGAAGTATCCCCAACTTCTTGTAATCTGGTCGAAAATCGTGACCCCACTGGGAAACGCAATGAGCCTCGTCAATAACAAATCGGCTGATGCAGTTGCGGCTGTAGAGTAGATCCAATATATCCTGAAATTAAAGTTGCATACAATATGTTTGTATTTATTTGAACTTAATACTAAGCCGGAGATGTGAAAAGGACAGCCATCACCATGATTATTGACTACTTTTCTAATGATTAACACGGACCACATTAAGAAAATGAGATAGGGTTAAATGGGAGATAGTGATGCCGGCTTTTAATTTTTGAATAAAACTGGATAATATATTCCACATTTGTGTACGTACGCACGTCGCAAGGGTTAATTTCTATTCTATTTCTAGAAAGGCGAGTATTACGGTGGGATTTTTTAAGGATTGGAATTTAACTAGGTATTTCAGTGGAACACTGTTGGTAAAAGTTAAAATAAGGAAAGCAAATAAAAATTTCGACGATGCTCAAAAGACGTTAATGTTCATCTTTAAACCGCTTTTGTGTAAGAAGACAAAATATAAGATAGGGATGGAAAGGATAGATTTCTGGCAAGAAATATTCTAAAAAACTTTTCAAAATTTCTAGGTAAATGTTTTAAGTGTATCAAGATATAGCACTTGGCAAGAGACTGTCGAAGAAATGATGTAGAACCGGGATTGGACTGGGCTAAGACACCGGCTGAGATTTGGTTTGATACGTAATCCGATTTTGAAAAATTCCGCGTCTTTGGTTGCAAAGCTTATGCGTGGATTCCTAGTTAGCAAAGAAACTGCATACAAACAGCCGTAAATCAGTAATGGTTGGGTATGTACCGAATGGATAAGAACTCTGGAATATGGAAACTCAAAAATTGTTTACTGCCCGAGGTCTTAAGTTTGAAGAAACTATTTTTCCATTCAAAAATCAAAAATATAAAAGATGCATTGATTATAATAAACATAACCACGAGCAAAGAGGGGAGTATTCTTCAGCAATACTCGTTGGTTCTGAAAGTTACCAGGCCGTAACTGAAGATGAAGTTTTTGAAGGCTTTGGTGGTGAAGATCATACTATATGCGACGGTGCAGCTTATGCACTGCCTTCGCATAATGAAAACAGTAATCTTCAAGGTGAAGCAACTGAGGCGCAGCGATAACTAATCCTATCCCATTTTCATAATTGCTCGCACTATGTTAAACATTATAAGAGTATTAGGAACCCCTTGAGTGCGCGTATACTATATACAAAAAATTCAGGAGCGCCGAACTCCAAAAAGTTTTCTAATTATTATATCAGTTATACAATTTCTGCCAATGAAATGTTAACAGGTGTTTGTTTATTGAAATCAATTCCCAATTTGATGCTAAAAAATGGTTTGAAGCTATTAAACTTCTTTCAATAAAAAAAATTCCAAGTTTGCAAATAGTTACAAAAATCAAAAATGCAAAGACTTTGAAATCGAAGTGCATATTTCAAATCAAAGTGAATGAAAATGAAGACTTTATAAGAAACAAAATCAGACTTGTAGCAAAGGCACACTCGCAAAAGATTGGAATTGATTATGACGAAACCTACTCACCTGTTGCTAAATTGACAACCATTATAACTTTGTTAGTTGTTGGATTATTCAGAAAATTAATTTTCGATCAGTTAGATGTAAAAACTGCCTTTTTACATGGTGAGTACTATGCACATGGCTGTTCCAGAAGTAGATGGAAATGTTTGTCGTTTACTTAAATCCATTTACGGGGTGTTGGAATAAAAAGTTCAACAATTTTCTGGGTTTCAAAAGATCCAATAATCTGAAAAGGGACAAAATGTAGATGTTCATGGTGTCGCAAGAAACTTGAACAAAAAAATAGAGCATTTGCAGAACAAACTGGAAACCACATTTAAGATGTCAGACTCTGGAAATCTTAAATATTTTCTTGGAACCCAATGGAAAAAAGATTACAGCTTCAGTTAAGAAAACAGAAATTACAATTGACGAGCCCGACAGATAATTTCTTAGGAGCTTGATATATATTATAATCTGCGTAAGATTCGAAATATGTTTTCCAGTTGGATTGAACTTTTATGGCAGGATCTTAAGCAAATTCAAAACGAACCTCCAATCATCAATTTCGATGATAATTAAGGATAATTGGAATGTCGATCAATTAAGAAAGCATATAGACATAAATCATCAATTTATTCGGGATCACAATCAAAATGGATTACTTTAAGTCAAGTCTATTGGAACAAAAGATAAAGTTGCGGAAATTAGTACCAAATCCCTTGATTCGATGATTTTTCAAGATTTATGTTTACTGCTTGGTTTAAACGATTGAGTATAGGTATTGAAAACCTAAAGCAATAAATATTTATTATTTTGAGAAAATTTGTTGTCACAAATCTTAACATTCTCAATTTTGCGAAACTTACATATAATTTGTTATATACATAAATAAATATCATGTTAATAATATAAACAACACACTATAATAATGTTGCATAATTTTCATCATACGTTAGATGGTTGTATCAATTCTTTGTATATAAAGTGAATTATTAGTTAATGGATGACAGAATTTGACTTACCTGAAACCTTACTGAGCTTGATATTTTTTCAGGTGTGACATAAAGAATTTTAATTTTTGGTGGTTGACATTCTAGGTCGACGAAAACACCACGAACATCACTCAAACTCTGTTCACCTGATAAGTTCTTTGCATATATCTATAAATTTAAAGCAGACATTTTAATAACATTGTAGTTCTTTTTTTATTGAGAGAAAGAAATGTAAACTTACGTCTAAAGAATTCAATTTATTGACTTGATCCAAAATTAAAGACTTCAATGGACTCACAACAATTGTGACACCTTCAGTCAAAAGGCTAGGCAGTTGATAACATAGGGATTTTCCTCCTCCCGTCGGCATGAGGACGAAGCAATCGTGGTTCGTCAGTGCTGCATTAATCACCTGCAATTGGTTTGGACGGAAGGTCTTTAGACCAAAACTGAATTGTAACGCCTCCATGAGAGTCTCCGAATGAGGATAGTTATGGCTATCAAATTCTCCTGTAATACCATCGTTATTGATGTTCGAGTGAAATTTACCATCAACTTTTTGAGCTGATTTAATTGCAAATTCAGAATTTCTTGGCGGTGTTAAAACATGTGATGAGTTCGAGCTACTTAAATTTCGATTATTACTTATGGATGCAGAAGGATTTTGAAGTTCAAGGAAACTTCTAACTTGAATTAAAGGTGCTCTCTTCGTCTCTGATGCTACTTGTGATGCGCTTTCGAACTTTTCAAAATCATATAACTGCCATCCATCATCGTCAACCTCAGGGGTTGGTTCTTTTTTGTTGTCTTCGAAAAGGATTCTCTGGCCAGTGGATTTTGATTCTTTGTTATTATCCACTTTTGTATCCTCGAAATCTTTGTAGATATAATCATCATACTCGGATTTTTTTCCATGCAGCATGTCCTCGTGGTTTCTAATTTCATGGAGGAAATTGGTAAATTCATCAATGTCGTCAGTAGCTGCCTTTGAATCAGGAATACTATCATCATCATCGATGGAAATAATATGTGGGTTTTCATTCATATATTCTGGTACTTCTTCGCATAAATCCTCAATAAGTTCTTCACGTTTTCTTATATCTAAATCTTGTTTTTGCAGCTCTTTCTTTCGAGATTCTTCTAGTTGACGGATTTCTTCTTCTTCATCTTCTTCTGGATAATTGGAATTAATTGCAGATGACGCCGTTTGCATTTGTCGCAATTCTTGTTCCTCATCATCTAATGAAAAGTTGTGAATGACAGGTTTATTGGCTAATGGATCTATTTTGAATTTTGTGAGCTGATGACTAATGTGTTCTTCTTCATCATCATCATTGGCAAAATTTTGTTGCTGGAATTGCTTTTCTCGTTCTTCTTTACGTTTCGAGAGTGTGTTTTTGATAAGTTTTGTTTTGGCTTTGAATTTTTGCCGTAAAATCTTGAGCTTTAGAAACGTGTTGGGTTGAAAACCATCAATAGTTGAGAAAAAATCCGTTGGTATTTGATCTATTATATTACAGTACTTTTCAACGAGGTCAAGGTAAGTTGATTTGAAGAATGAGAGTCTCGATGCAAGTGCCATTTCACTATCCTTAAATTATAAAAAGTAATTATTCAGGTCTATCATGGTAACAGATCGGGGAAAAAATCTGCCCGATTTGTACGAAATGTACGAAATTTGTATCATGGTAAACGTTCCGATTCACAAATCGGGGAAAATTACGAAAAAATAAATGATGTGCGTTGGTATTTTAGAATTTAAGCGATGGATGACGATAAGCTATCAAAATATAAGCAACGAATCGCGTTCTTATGCGTTGCACGAAGATTTTTTTCTTTCCGATTTGCCCGCCAAGAAATCATAAGTGAAAAGTTTCCCGAAGCATGAAGAAGCAAAATTAAATTAGCAAAAAGATGAGTAAGTAAACATTTTTATTTAAAATAAATTGTTATTATTGTTATTCATACAGAAATTATGTTTTACTCTTTTACCAAAAAGAAAAAAAACAAACCAAATACAATTCGACCGTCTGCTTATTTTGGAATTGACAGATATGATACATAAATGTCAACAACCTGCGTTGGTATGCATCAATATTTCTTCTACAATTCTGTTACCATGAACACAATATAATCCCCGATCTTAACTTTTCCCCGTTCGTAGAATTCCCCGATCTGTTACCATGATAGACCTGATTATCTATATAGTATTCCCTAAATTAAATCAATAAAATAGATGTTATAATACCATATTTTTATGTTTCCGTATATTTTAATTTGTATTTAAACTACTAACCATGTTTCTTTTTTTTTCTATTTTCTCAAAAAACGGTGCAACTAATTTTGATCCTTAAAGTTTGCATAGTATTGTGCATTTAAATTTAAAAAAAAATATTTTTAATAAAATATTTTTTTTTTTTTTGAAAACTCAATATTTTTTTCAATCTTAACTATTAACAGTATTTTAATAACATCTACAAGAAGTTAGAACAGTTGTGTTTTATCTAAAAATAACGGTACCCACCATACTAATGTTTAAAAAATGGCTTTCGAAAATCGCATTTTCCTCGAAAACCTTAGAATTTTTTCGCTTAATTTTTCACGATTTGAAAATTTGGAAAAAAAATTATCAAATCTAGTGCTAAATTATCTTTAAATAAACATGATGCCATGCATGATGTCTGCATTCAAATTAACTGTGCAAAAGAAGAAACAAGTTAATTTAGCAAATGTTGAGAACATGAATATTTTGGGACTGCAATTCAATAAGAAATATAATTGGAAAAATGACACTGTAAATCTATAGAAGAGCCCAGTTTCAAGATCAAATATAAATTAGCTATTTATCGAATAAGAAATTCCTAAGTACTCTTCTATTTACAATCTTTATCAGCGATTTAGTGGGTTGTATTAGTGGTGGGCCCAGCTTTAATGTACGCGGATGACATTGTTCTCTTAGCAGAATCACCTCACCAATTGCAAAGGAAGATTAATATTCTCGAAAGGTATTGTGACACTTGGAACCTAAGAGGAAATTTGAATAAATCTAAAATTATGATATTCAGAAAAGGTCATAGAAGATTAGCGGCTAATGAACAATGAAGCTATCGAAATTGAAGTGGTAAAAGAATTCAAATAATTGGGAGCTATAATATCCAGTAACCTTTGTTTTAAAAACCATGTTCAAGCAAAGTTAAAAAGAAGCCAAATCTGCAATGTGTGTTCCCTGGAAAAAATGCATTGAAAACAATTCCATTAATCACTCACATAAGGCTTTCAGGCTGTTTCCAAATCCATTATGTTATATTCAGCGCAAATTTGGGGCAATAAAGAATATAATGATCTGGATAACTTCGATTTTTTCTAAAGCGAAGTTTTTTACCCCTTCTGATCTAACTATTATAAAGCCTTTATCCTTTAGAAACTCGAGTACAATTCCCATATCTTGGCGTGACTAAAAGGAAAATATACCTAATAACGAAAGAGCAAATCAATAACTCCTGGTCCTCCAGGGACGACTGCGTTATCTCTAGAAGTTTATGGCCTGAAATTAATGAAAAGGAAACTCGATATATTTTATCGCTGAGTAAAAAGAACATTAGAATCCTGATAAGTGTACTAACGGGTCATCAATGGCCACTAGAATGGGTGCATATACACCCGATTTCTGTAGGAGCTGTCAGGATGTCGAGGAGATCGAAACCATTAAACATCTGCTCTGCGACCTTCCGAACCTCCAAACAAATCGCCTCCGTTACTTTGGAAACAGGTTTGTTGGAGAACTGGACGATCTAACGCAGGTCTCAATGGGAAATATGAGAAAATTCATAGTAAGCACAGGCTGGTTAGCAAATGAACCAGTCTATATAAGACATTAGTTTAGGAGCATCTCTGCTTTTCTTAATAGGGGATCAACAGCCTCTGTGCTGTACACGCCCCTCCTAACCCAACCTATTTGGGCAGGTGCTCCAAAAACCCATTTGAATCTCTTGGACAGAATTCAAAATAGAGCTATACATATGATAGCCGACCATTGTCTAACTGAAACAATTGTATCTCTCGAGCACCGCCGAAATGTTTCATGTCTATCATTATTTTACCGCTATTTTCATAAACAGTGCTCTAATGAAATAGCCAGTTTCATTCCTCCCCTCCGACAATTCAACCGTAATACTCATACTTCTAGGAATGCTCATCAGAGAAGAACTGCGGAATATTCTTTTAAGCTCTCAGCGGAACGAAACAACGTTCTGTCCGTTTACTATTGTAGGAAAATGTCCTCGCGTTTAAGGGAATGTCCGCTAACAAGAATGCATTTTATATGGGGAATTAATAATTAATTAATTTTGATAGTTATTTCATGAGGATACTTGAATTGATTATTTTAATAAAGTATTATTAGTACCTTATTTCAACATCCCCTCTTTATCAATACATATTAAAATTTACATACACAACATTTGAATTGACTTAATTGATTGATAGTTAACCAGTAATTCTGCTAAAAGCTGCCGTATTCAAATCGCCTGCTGAGTAGTCGCCTAAAGAGTCATATATTCAGCTTCAGCACTGGAAATTGCTTTGATTTCAAATTTAAAGACATATCTAGTGCACGATTTTCTGTCATCCGGGTCAGATGCTTAATCCGCATCGCAATAACCATGCAGTTTCGAAGTTTCATTATCAAGTGATTGGAAGGTCAGCGTTTTTTTAAATGTCTAAATATTTAAAGGCATAATGGTTAGTGCGTTGGACTGTCATGCGGAAGGTCTCGAGTTCGATTCTACGCCGCTGCAAGAAAGTTTTTTTTTCGGGGGTGTACTGCCTCTTGCAAGGAATTGACAAATTCTCCAAGAATATCTCTTGTCATGGAAAGTGCTGCTCAGTAGCCGTTCTGAATCGGCAGAAAATTGTAGGTCCCCTCCGTTTCTTGGCGCACACGGGAATGGTTGAGAGTTGTAAGTCACTAGGTCCTGGTTCACTCCGAGCTGTTGCACCACCAAATTTATTTTATTTATAAATATTTAAACTCTTTTTACTGCATTCCAATGAGGTTCTTTATTAAATCTGCTTAGATTCCCAATCGCATATTTTAAGTCAGGCCGTGTACATTGTGACAAGTATAAAATACTCCCAATAGCTTCTTGGTAAGGTACATTTTCAATATCTTTGGTCTTCGCTGACATATCCTTTGTCAATTGAGTATTTGAACTAATGGGTGAACCCATTCGATGACACTCAGACATACCAAACCGTTCAAGTATTTGCTCTGAGTATTTCATCTAATTTCATGTCGAAAATATAAGCACGAATCTGTTTTGCAACGTTTGTATCCAAATTTGACCATTACATAGTTTAGTTCTGTACTCCATTGATGACTAGCTTGTTTTCATCCATATATAGCCTTTTTAAGTAAACAGACTCGCCCACTTCCATCATCAAATGTGTCTGGTTGCTTCATCTACACCTTTTCTTTAACATCTTCTTGTAAGAAAGCTGTAATTTGTATCCATTTGATCGATGTCAAGAGCAGCCGTATCGATGAAAATGTCTCTTCCAGGTAGTTGACTGCACCTTTTGACCACTAGTCTTGCCTTGTAACGAACAACTGCGCTATTTGAATCCGTTTTGATCTTATAGACCCATTTCGAATAAATGGTTTTTCTGTTGTTTGATAAGTCCACCAGTTTCCAGGTACGGTTGTCCAATAACGATTGATATTCCTCGTTCATGATATACATCTATTCTTCGCAATTTGAACTACTCATAGCATCTTCAACTGTTGATGGTTCGTCAATATTACCGCATGCTAAGTATGATATAAAATCATATATAAATAATAAATTGTTTCTTTTTGCAGTCTCTAAATGATTTTCTTAATCTTGCTGATCCAACTTCTTCTTCACTGCCTGGTTGAGTGTCACAGATTGTGGCATCAGTTACCTGAATGCTATTAGGTTTATCTCCAGATTTCTTCATCCAATCATCATTCAACGAATTTCCTTATTCCACCTTAGCCAGTCTTGAATATTTTTAATGTCGGGATTTTCTACATCATCGTACGAGTATAAAACATATTTATTTGGATGAGTTGAATCAGTGGAATTACATTTTTCCAAGAACACGACATCTCGACTGTTAATTGCACGTTGACTTATTGGATTACAAACACGACATGCTTTAGATCCCTCGCAGTATACAATGAAGATTAATTTCTGAGGTTTTGCGTCAAATTTTTTTCGTTTCACATCAGGAACATGTACTATTGCATACGATCTAATGTAATGCATCTTGCAAGCTCGGTCAAAGTTCGAATTGTTCGCTCAGCCCATTTTGCTCTGGTGTATAGGGCGTTGACGTCAGCCGTTAAATACCACATGACTTGAATAACTTTTCGAACTTTTGATTGCAGAATTCTGTTCAATTGTCCTTAGATTTTAGGAAATAAATAAATGTTTTTTCTGCTGACAGGAATAAAGTGATGATTTAAAAGATGACTTTTTGTTTGGCTTAGTTATTGGTACAATACTGTTCACTTTCCATGGATGTAGGAGTATGCCATTGTTAAATACTTGGTTGACTAAATCCAATATCCTTTTTTATAGGTTACGGAAATATTTTTAAGCATGGCATAGAATATGCGATCAAAGGCGGAAGTAGTTCATTTAACAAGATGCAGGCAGCTTTCCAATTCTGTCATTCTGGTGGAACATAGAGTTAAGCGACCTTCGCCAGATAAAACAGAAAGCCAAAGAAGCATCCCACCGCATGTTTGAAAAATTTACATGGATCATCAATCCACACTTCACATCTAAAAAGCTGTGGATTGATATAAAAACCCTCACCGACCACTATTTACTCGTAGCTTACTCAATCAAAGTTATTAAAGCTGAAACAGAAACTATTACATGTCCCCAAGAAATTGTCGTTTATTGTAAAAACATGGGAACGTTCCGGAGCCGATATAAATGTTCACTCTACTTTCATAAGTCACTTTCATCTTACACTATCAAACTACCTGCAGCTCCAATCGAATGACCTTTAAACATAATGTTCATATATTAACAAATACGGTGGTAACAATATTAAAATAAAAAAAAAAAATAAGGCAGACAAAAAAGATGCAGTCAACCACATGTCGTCTTAAAGGAATATTTTTTTCCTTAAAAATGTATACTTACAATCATAATATTAGTTTTGAAGTCATCAGTTTGTAAAATACTACATAAATATTCATCAAGTCCGCTTTCAAAAACAACAAATGGTATTTTTTGATCATGTGAATGACTAACTTTGGTATTGTCATTCACATTATTAGATGCAGGTTCTTTTGTGATAGGTTCATATAAAACTGGTGAATATTTCTTTGGTGTCTCTATTTGTACACTTGGGCTATCTAATTCTGTTGAATAATTGTGTTTAACTGGTTCTCTTAAATGCGGTGGAGATTTTTCAAGAATATCTATCTTATTATTATTATTATTATAATTTCCTGTTAACTTATCGTCAATCGAAGGCTTAACTGATGGGGTTAACTTCGCTGGTGATGATTGTGGTGTTCTGATCTTTTCTTTTCTATTAAGTTTTTCAATATTCTTGTTGATACTTGATAGAGCTTTGGTGTAAATTGAATCATTCCGAATGAGCTCATCAATAGAATCAAGACTTAATTTGTCTGGCGATAATGTGGTCGAGTTATTGTTTAAACTGTATTTAGTCTCCACAGGAGATAGTGACCGATTATTAATAGAGTAATTAGGTTTGTGTTTTCTCTCCACAGGAGAGAAGTTATCCACTGATTTCTGCTTTGAAAGATCATGACAATCGACTGCATTTTCTTTCACTAAATAATTTGATGAAGTATTTGGCGATGAGCAATTTCCAGAATGACGATTTAATATGTTTGTTTTATAAATATTAGGCGAACTCATGTATTCATTTATAGGCATTTCTTCATCTGACGATTCCAAGCACAATGCATTAATTTTCTTTCGACCTAAATTATTGGTCATAGAAGGAACATTTTTCACTTTAGGAGAACCTGCAAAAATAATTTTATGTAAAATTTTGTACGAATAAAATTTAAAATGTATGCAAACTTTTCTGCTCAATTTTGGCGGATTTTTTCTTTTTTAGTTCATTGTAGTTCAAAAACGAACTCAAAGAAAGTTGCTTGCCGCTTTTAGAATCCTTTTTGCTCATAATTGTATCTGTTCGCGATGGTTCTTCTTTGTAATACGAACGTAATCAAAACAATTTTTTTAAATAAAAACCAAAATCATTAAAATAGGGTATTTTATTAAGGCAGATATAATTTTTCAATAACTATTTAACTATATTAACAGTTTTTGCCTTGCATTATATGGTTTATTTTTGTTGTATTTTATAACAACCACAACTGACATCTACCACCTGATCTGGCCACATTCAGCAAGTATACAGAAGCACCACTTCGAAGGGAAATTTTTAATTTTATAGAATAAATACCCCTAGGCCACACGTGCACATTCTTCCAACTTAAATTCAAACACTCCAAAATATATATACATACAAAAACAGTGATGCAAGAATAAAAACTGACAAAACAGGACGCGAATTCGGAATCAACCGTGGATTAATATAGCCTTGTTTTATTAGGTGCGTTTTATTATTCACAAATCTATCTGCATCCGGATCTGGATTAAGTTTTAACATGTATTACAAAAACAATTTGGGATCCTGTTTTCTATCGGGATCTATTTCAAAGATCCAAAAATTAGTTATTACACTGGCGACTAGATGGCTTTTATGATAAGGTAGTGTAAGCTATTGTAGGTGCGTTTTATTATCCACAAATCTAACTGGATCCGGATCTGGATCTTCCCTTGAAAATAAAACGATACGGATCTTAGTGACAGCAGTGTTATAAGTCCGTCTCTTTTTATCCTTTGGTTTGTAAATTTTCAATTATTTCTTGTCTTTTTTCTTTACACTATAGCTTACACTACCTTATCATAAAAGCCATCTACTCGCCAGTGTAATTACTAATTTTTGGATCTTTGAAATAGATCCCGATAGAAAACAGGATCCCAAATTGTTTCTGTAATACATGTTAAAACTTTATTAAGATCCGGATCCAGATAGATTTGTGAATAATAAAACGCACCTTGTGTAAAGAAAAAAGACAAGAAATAATTTAAAATTTACAAACCTAAGGATAAAAAGAGACGGACTTATAACACTGCTGTCACTAAGATCCGTATCGTTTTACTTTCAAGGGAAGATCCGGATCCAGATAGATTTGTGAATAATAAAACGCACCTTATGTCACCACTTTTATTTTCAGCCGTTTTATTGGCGATTTCACATCTAAACCTTAAAATAGGATTTTTTGGTTTCACCAAGCTCTTTTAAATTAAACAAGCTTTTAAAAACCCCTATAAACTATAAATGCCCATTTTTGTCTCATTAAATTTTAAAAGTGTCATTGAAATGTCATCAGATGTAGATAACGACAATTGGATATAGCAACTGAAATTATTATTTTAATTAATTATTATTAACTTTTTAGTTTTCAATTTTTGAAGATACAAAATGAATAATATTTACATGATCTGTTTTTTATTTAGAATAAAATATTGATCGTCTTTATGCAATGATAAAGTGGAACACATAGTAAGGGTCATTGACTTACTAGATATGGACTGCTAGTAGCCAACTTCACGATGGTTCCGCTTTTAAGTTTTCTTCCTACTGACAATGCGCGATCAAATAAAAGATGTCAATTAAAAAAGGAACTAATTTTTGACAACAACCGCTGCGGTTGAATTGTCAAAAATTAGTTCCTTTTTTTAAGTGACATCTTTTGATCGCGCATTTTCGTTAGAGAGAACATTAAAAGTGGAACCACTTTTTTTGAGAATTTGTATGAAGAACGTTGACTTATTATACAATTATAATATATGTCAATGATGAAAGAAATGAGCGACTAGCAGTCCATATATAGTAGTCATATGGTAAGGGTATTCATTCAACGAGATAATTTTCCGCTTTGTAGAAAGATATAATTTTCCGCAACATGTTTGCATGAACACCCCCTAAAAAATACTTGCGTAAATGTGGGAAATAATCAAATTATAAGTCAAAATTGACATTTCTTAGTTTATCAGGTTTATTTCTACACTTTCCGCACTAATTTCGTAAGATAATTTTATCAGATTTGCAGAAAGTTTTTCCCATACAAATTTTGACAGCTCGTTTCTGCGGAGATAAAATTATCTGTTTTCCGCGGTTACATGAATACCCTTAGTTATTCGTTGTTGAATTCGTTTGGTCGTCATTTGGAGCCGAAACAAACCCATCAGTGCAGTAAAAAATAAATTAATGGAGATAAAATCTAATTTAATGTGTTTTGTAGTGTATGTCTGGAACGGATTGTCTTACAAAAGTCGTTCATACCTTTTTGGAATCTCCTCATGCTTTAGAACCTTTTAAATAAAACCAGTTTTGACAAAAACCACCTTCGGAATACTGTGGCTGTCAAAATTTGTCCGGTAAAATAATGCTTGTATCATTTTTTCTGGCAAAATTTAGTGGAGACATTTTGTACAGCAATGCACAAGAGTATGAATTTTGCATGCGAACTGCGTACTGTCCGGAAAAAAATCCAACACAAAATTTGTACCAGGAAAAAAATTTTATGGGAGACAAAATTTTTCCCGATCTGCGTACTAGGCTTTACTCGTCATCACACTGCTCAAGTGCTCATAAATTTTGTTCGTAGAATACTCTCTACACCATGTTCAGTTCATACTCTGAATTAAAAAAGTAACGATAATAGGTGTGTTTTTTTTGCAAGTCCATATAGAATTGTAAAAAAAAACGACATCGGGATTTAGGAGCTTTTTTTTCACATAGCTGGAAGCACTGTGTACGCTATGACATTTGTCAGCTTATTGACGACTAGCATCAACCAATCCAAAAACTTCACTTTTGACGTCTCTGAGCAAATTATCGATAACATATAGATAATACTATTTTGGCATCACCATTTTTATCGGGTCTTAGATTAACGCTCGATAATTATCTGGTCTTAGCTAACTCTGTATAGATTTAAGTAGTTGTTGCATTTGCATGTAAAGCGCTTAGTCCCGATGTCGTTTTTTTTTACAATTCTATATGGACTTGCAAAAAAAAACACACCTAATAGGTCGAATATCTGACCATTAAAAAAGAAAGACAAATTTTTATTTGACAGGCGCTTCTTTAAACGAAAAACACATTGTACAGCGTGCATTGTAGCATTGTGCTCAAGCCTAGTACGCAGATCGAGACAAGACAAATTTTATCTCTACAATTTTAATCTCTACAAAACGTTTCCAAATCTCGCGCAAAAGTTTGAATTTGGAGAGATAAAATCTAATTTAATGTGTTTTGTAATGTATATCTGGAACGGGTTGTCTTACAAAAGTCGTTCATACCTTTTTGGAATCTCCTCTTGATGCTTTCAAGAAAATCATCAGCACCTTTTACATTAAACCAGTTTTGACAAAAATCACTTTCGGAAATTCGGTGGCTGTCGAAATTTATCCCGCAAAATAATGCTTGTATCATTATTTTTCCTGGCAAAATTTAGTGGAGACATTTTGTACAGCAATGCACAAAAGTATGAATTTTGCGCGCGAACGGCGTACTGCTTGGAAAAATATCCAAGACAAAATTTGTCCCAGGAAAAACAATGTATGGGAGATAAAATTTTTCCCGATCTGCGTACTAGGCTTCAGGTAGTAAAATCATACTCGTTTAACCCCAGCCTTAAGTAATAATTTCTATTTAAAAACGGCGATGTTGTTTGGAATCTGCTTCTGTTTTGACGCTGATCGATGTCATTTTCCTTTTCATAAATAAAAACCAAATTTATTTCAATAAATTCCAAGATACTGAAAAATAGAATTTAAAAAACAGTTGTGAAATATAATAAAACATATTTGGGCGATGATTTCATACGGTTTGTAAATTAGCAGAGCTGTTTAAAAAATACAAAAATATCATTTTGTGGTATTTGAGCATCTTGTCAGCTATTTCCTTCGACTGCTGTTCACAGAAATTTTTCTTTTCACAAAGATTTTTATTGAATTTTCGTGTTGAAATTAAATGTTGGTTTTGTTGCGTTTTAAGTTTTCTTCGAATTGTAAATATATCTTGTTTGACACAAGACAGTTTAAGTAAATAATACATTAATTACCTATGTACCTATATATATATATATGTACATATATCTAAAAAAAAGTTTCTCGAGGTGTTAGAATTTTATTTATTTAAAACTTTTGATTTACATGTTTGTTTGATTATAACCTTGCTTGGTTTTAAATTATTAAAAGCAAAAGACACACATTCTAAATAAAATCTTCAGTTGCATCGGGGTTTTCCATTCATTATGGCAAAAATGTATGGAAAAGGTAAGAGTAAGTAAAATGAAATTAATTATATACTAAAATATAAATTATGTATTTGTGTTATATATAATGCGTATATTAAAAATCTAGGTTTTGGCACCAGAAGTTTATTAACCCATTTCTTTGTCCTTACATTTCTTGACTACTGTACAGACAGACCTTTATCCTTCAACTGAATATTTTCAACATCGTTAGCCAGCTTGATCTCTTGGCAGATGTTTCATATTTAATATTATTTGCTAATACCAAACACAGGTATATTCTCATAGTCTATAGCTGATAGTTTAAATATATAGTTAAGGGTGTTCAGCGATAAAGAACACATGTAACACGGTAACAGATCAAATAGGCCCTTTCTAAGGTTAGTAGATAGACTAGACAGTGCGGCCTGATGGTTAATCCGTCAAAAACAGAATTAGTCCCTTTTACAAATAAGAGGAAAATACCAAGCTTCAGAATAACTTCAATTGAAGGCATCCTGCTGAAGATTTCAGATCATGCAAAGTATCTTGGTGTGATTCTAGATAAGAAATTAAACTGGAGTCTTAACACTAAGGAAAGAGCGAAAAAACGGAATGATTGCATTTTACTCCTGTAACAGAATCTTTGGGTGATCCTGGGGACCTAGCCCAAAAAATATCATGTGGATTTGTTTGGCGATAATCAGACCAATACTAACTTATGGTAATTTGGTATGGTGGAATGCAACAGAAAAAAGCATGAACCTCAAAACTCTGACAAGAGTACAGAGACTTGCGTGCATTGAAATTACGGGTACCATGAGATCCATACCAACTGCAGGGTTGGAGGCGATACTCAAACTGATACCCCTAGACCTTTTCGTAAGAGAATCCGCAGCATATAGCGCCTTAAGTCTAAGTCAGACTAATACCTGGAAACAGTGCAATAGGACATGCTCAAATTCTTCAGAAATATTTGAGTGATAGTATCATTACAGATTATACAACACCCGAACTTGACTTTTATAAACCATTCCAAACTGCCTTGCCAAGCAGAGAAGAATGGCTGAACAACTAGTGAATCAGCAATAGCAATCTATACTAATGGCTCCAAAATGGACACAGGTGTTGGTGCAGGCTTTTCCTCAGAACCTCTTGAGCTAAACAAATCACTTAGGCTCCCAGATCATAGCAGTGTTTTCCAAGCGGAGGTCCTGGCAGTGACAACAGCTGCTATACAGGTAGCAATGATGGCGATATCACCTTTTACATTTGCAGCCAAGCAGCAATAAAAGCGATTTCTGCCACTGTGATAAAATCGAAGCTTGTCTCTTGCTGTCGCGAAGAGATTAAGGTTCTTGGCACGCAGCATAATATGAGACTCTGCTGGCTACCGGGATACAGCGGCATACCAGGTAATGAAAATGCCGATGAGTTGGCAAGACAATGATCAGCCCTTGACGCTAGTCAAGCAGAGATGGTAAGTATCCCACTCTGCAACATTAAACAGAAAATTTCAGATTTAATCCTAAAGAAATCCAATGAATGAGTCTACTTGACGCCTGTGATACTACTAGGAAAGTATGGCCTTGTTTTAACAAGCAGACGACTGACAAAATTATGCAACTTAGTAAGAAGTCCCTTCGCTCTCTTACGAGCATAATCACCGGACACAATTTACTGAAATATCAGAAATTTAAAATGAAACTAAGTAAGATGACCTATGTAGATGATGTGGTGATGAAGAGGTACATGAAGACACATCACACTTCCTCTGTCATTGCCCTTCACCATGCCACCAGAGAAGGAAATGGCTTGATAGTTACTTCTTTGACAATCTATAAGATCTTTCTAATATTTCATTAACTTCGTCAATGCCTCAAAATGGCTTGACTGATTAACAGAACACATAGGTTTTTATCAGAAAAGAGTGATTACACTCACGGGTAACACAATGGATCTACATTGATCTAAGTGTGATGATAGCAACATCAATTGTCAGCCCAACAACCTAACCTAAGTCCCTAACGCTTAGAGTCAGTCCATACTGATTTTAATTTGGTTACAGCACAATTTGCTTTTAATTCGACGCTGCCAGAAAGTGTTATAGCTTCACCTGTACTTTAGAGCGTGAACGATTTTATGGGACTAATCTTCTTTTGCACTCGTACAGTACTGAAAGATCTCGATGTACACAAATCCGTTGGCCCGGATAGTATCTTTTCCATTATTCTGAAGAGGTGTTCTACAACGCTGGCAAAATCTTTGCGTAAGTTTTTCTAACTGTGTTACTCTACTAGTCTTGCCCTTCTAACTATGGTCCAAATACACTTACGTCTCTTCTCTCCAAGGCCATGGAAACGCTGATGAAAAATATCTTAAAGAACGAAAGCTCCTTAATGACCGGGAGTATGGCTTTCATAGCAATAGCTCCACTGATAATCTGATGGTATATCTCACCGAACAGTGGCACAAATCTTTACATCGTTTTGGAAAATTTATATTTCAAAAGCATTTGTTAGAGTTTGGTATCAAGCTCTCCTATTGAAAACGCGTGCATTTGGTATTGATGAATCCCTTCTTCGTTGGATTAGAAACTACCTTTTGAACCGCTCAATACAAGTTGTGTTGAAAGGTTTAAGTCTGAAATTCAGAAAATAATTGCTCGTGTACCACGGCGCTCCCTATTTTTTTCCAACTCTCCCATATTCATCAATGATCTTTGGTCTGAAACATCTAATGCATTAAATTGTTGTAGTTGTTGTAGTGTACTAGCGAAAAAGCCAGTTGTTCCCCACCCCTTACATAATTCAACCGTAATACTCACGCTTCAGTGAATGACCATCATGTTATACTTGAGCCCTACTTCGGGCGTACTGTTAAATTTATAGATTCTTTTTTTAGTCACACTACCCGAATGTAGAATGCTGTAAACTGCTCAATATTTCCCTCCCATTACGATATTTAGACATTCAAAACCAATGTGCATCGGTATCTCTTTTTGAATCCTCTCAGTTTCCTAAACGCTTTACATTTTAAGGGTAGGTAGGTAGGTACAGATGGTAGCGCTGGGGTGCGTCGTTTTGATACCATTAACTCGTGTCAACCTAATAAGGATTAAGTACGGAAGAGAATGGCTTTTTATATACTTTAGCGAAGCATTGCTAAAGCCATTTTGTCGCATTCAGAAAGATAATCAGATCTTTGATTTTCTTCTCCGAAAGTTCGCTGGGGTCATCGAGGAAGGCTTTCCCAAAGGAAGTCATCCTGTAATTTGCTAAGGCGGGGCAATCGCAAAGAAAATGAACCACAGTTTCTTTTTCTTGTGGATCTCCACAACTACGGCAGTGTGGGTTGTAGGGGATGCCTAGCTTTCTTGCATGTTCACCTATGGGCCAGTGCCCGGTGCATATTGCTGTGATCCTGGCTATGTTGCGCCTGGGTCTGCATATTAGATCGTTAGAATGTGAGTTGTTGTAAGTAGGCCATATCTTTCTTGATATGACACAGTTTGTGAGACTGCTCCACCTACGGTTGGATTCAGTGAGAAAAATCGAGAAGATTTTTCTCTTCATAGCACCAAGAGGAATATTTACGTTTTCCGCTAGTGAGCTATGTAAGGCCGAGCCTTGCCGAGCTAAAGCGTCAGCCTGTTCATTACCCTCTATGTCACTGTGACCTGGAACCCAACTGAGAGTGACCTGGAGGTCAATGTTCAGGCTCGTCAGTTCGTCCCGACATTGCTGGACAAGTACTGAGTAGTCCAGTCAAAGCGTCATTTGACCTTGCGCGCAGAGGCATGGTCAATTTTTTTTTCATGGATCGATAGGTGCTTATGAGAAAAGCTTAAAACCAAATTTGCACCACATGACAACTTTTTTTACCAAAGTTATTGGTAAAAATGTGTTTTGTGTCATTTTTTGGTCATTTGCGAATATCTCGGCTCCACTATCTCGCACAAACAAAAATTAAATATGATTTTATTCCTTATAACATTATCTATTATGTTCTAAAAAAACACATTTGTTTAAACAAATGAAAAAAAGTTATAGTAAGTTAAACAAGTTTTTTGTTGTTTAAAAATCACTTTTTCGTGATTATTAAGAAAAAAGCTCATTTAACGATGAAATTTTTATTTTTTATTATTAAAGTTCTTGTAATTCCCTACAATTTAAAAAAAAAAATCAATACTCTACGATGAACGAAAGCCGAGTAATAAATTATTGAACATGGGTAAGTCAGCGCACCCACGCATTTTATGATTTTATGTTTTAATTAATATCTCAGCCCCAGTATGTTGCAAAGTGAAAATAAAAAACTGTATTGCTAATAACAATATTTTCTATCAACTTGCATTTAATTTAATATGTATGAGCAAAAACATAAAAAGTTACCGTTGGTTTCAACGTTTTTTTCTTGTTTTTAATACCTTTTTTTCATAGTTATTGAGAAAAAAACTGTATTTTACGGTAAATATTTTACAGTTTTGGATTTTTGTCTTATAGTCCTGCTAATTTTCTTCAAATTAAAAAAAAAATTAGTCCATTACGACAAACGGGAGCCCAGATATTCATGATTTAAAAACTTAGGAAAGCTTACAATTTAGTGTCTTAACCTTGTAGCTTGTAATTTTGGTGTCGCCAGCAACAAGAAGCAACAAATATGTGTAAGTATATGTGGGGTGTTTGAAGGATACCAATATATCTTGTTGCTAGCGACACCAAAATTACAAGCTACAAGGTTAAGACACTAAATTGTAAGCTTTCCTAAGTTTTTAAATCATGAATATCTGGGCTCCCGTTTGTCGTAATGGACTAATTTTTTTTTTAATTTGAAGAAAATTAGCAGGACTATAAGACAAAAATCCAAAACTGTAAAATATTTACCGTAAAATACAGTTTTTTTCTCAATAACTATGAAAAAAAGGTATTAAAAACAAGAAAAAAACGTTGAAACCAACGGTAACTTTTTATGTTTTTGCTCAAACATATTAAATTAAATGCAAGTTGATAGAAAATATTGTTATTAGCAATACAGTTTTTTATTTTCACTTTGCAACATACTGGGGCTGAGATATTAATTAAAACATAAAATCATAAAATGCGTGGGTGCGCTGACTTACCCATGTTCAATAATTTATTACTCGGCTTTCGTTCATCGTAGAGTATTGATTTTTTTTTAAATTGTAGGGAATTACAAGAACTTTAATAATAAAAAATAAAAATTTCATCGTTAAATGAGCTTTTTTCTTAATAATCACGAAAAAGTGATTTTTAAACAACAAAAAACTTGTTTAACTTACTATAACTTTTTTTTCATTTGTTTAAACAAATGTGTTTTTTTAGAACATAATAGATAATGTTATAAGGAATAAAATCATATTTAATTTTTGTTTGTGCGAGATAGTGGAGCCGAGATATTCGCAAATGACCAAAAAATGACACAAAACACATTTTTACCAATAACTTTGGTAAAAAAAGTTGTCATGTGGTGCAAATTTGGTTTTAAGCTTTTCTCATAAGCACCTATCGATCCATGAAAAAAAAATTGACCATGCCTCTGCGCGCAAGGTCAGGCCCTTTTTCATGACGCTTTGACTGGACTAGAGGTAGATGTAGATGATTTAATGGCCTTAATGGCCGCCTGGTTATCTGAGCAGATAGCTATATTTCTGAATTGGTTTTGGTTGGATTGGAGCAACTTGCATTCCTCCTTGATTGCTAGTATTTCAGCTTGAAATACACTCGCAAAGTCTGGTAGTCTGAAGGACTTGGAGATGTTAAAGGACTCGGAAAAAATTCCTGAACCAACACCGCACTCCATCTTAGATCCATCAGTGAAGATTATTTAAGGGTAGTCAAAATCCATTTTGTGCGCGCAAAATAAAAACAAATTAGAAGAATTGCTTTTCCTTTATCGCTAAACAACTGGTTGAGAGATCAGGAAGGAACATGAGAGTTAGTATCATGCAGTTTGGCGTTAAAATCGTTTAGAACTATTATAATGAGAATGTTTATATGTTTATCTTGTCAAGTAGAACATGTGAACATTCGCAAGAATTTAAGGAAACTAGCTCTTTAACTTTTGAGCTTAAATGGATGTATGTAATCCATGTGCCCCTTTTTATAGTTAATTTTAAAGTATAAACCTCTTTAAATTTGTAAATTTAAATTTTACTTTTAATTTGAATTTACTCTTCAACGGCTGAAATATCAATTTATTAAAATAAATAAATAATTTGAATTTACTCTTCAACGGCTGAAATAGCAATTTATTAAAATTTATTTTAATGCTTACTCTATTTTTATAAGTTATTTTATCTCAAAATGTTAAGTAAATACTTTCATAATAAACTAATTTGAAAACAAAATAATACGATCAGATTTGTTATACAAAAAATTGGGCTACAAAATATTCATATATAACTCTCGGTTTTAACTGTCGGGAGACTGAGAAATTTTTAATTTTCCTCTTCAATTTTTTTCAATATTTCTGTGTAAATATAAATTGCGGATAAGGTGCCAAATTAAAAACTATATTAAAATTTTTTATCAAAATGCAGGTCAATATTTTATTCAGAATAACATATTTTTCTTTTAAGTTATTCAATTCAATGTTTTCTATGAGGTTTATGTTGGGGAAGTAATACGAATTGTTATGAGGCACAAGTTTACATGGGTTGGGGACGATTAACCGATTTTTAAAATGTCGATTTAAAAAAATCGATTTTAAAATGTCGATTTTCAAAAAGTCGATTGATAAAAATGTCGACTGATCAAAATGTCGACTATCAAAAATTCGATTTTAAAAATGTCGACGCGTAAACAGTGACCTATGTAAGGGGGGGCATGCTGCTGTGGGTGCGAGGTTGGGTGTATGCAAAGTTTATATAATTGAATTAATAATAAAATTTAGTTAACATATTAAAAGAGAGCATTCTTGTTTTATTTAACTCAATTTTGGATAAAAGTCGACATTTTCACCGACAAGTTTTCAGTCGACATTTTAATAGTCGAGATTTTAAACTGTCGACTTTTTTTTTTGTCGATCAAACTTCAGTCGACATTTTAACAGTCGATGAAATTTATATTTGTCCAGTCGACATTTTTTTTGTCGACATTTCGTACCCTTCCCAGTTTACATAATTGAAACTCAAGATAATCAAAATCCAAATAGATGTTGTTTTTGTTCTCAATAACAGTCGCCTGCTGGCTGCACACTACCCGTTAAAAGCTTCAACATTCTTTATTTGTACATATGAATATGTTGATCGTTTATTCTGCAGCTGAAGGCTCTGCCCTGTGTACATATACAGCCTTAAGTAAATGGACAACTCATTATCTTATTTGTGTGTTTTTCTCGTATATCTCTTACGCTTATTCAAAAAATATTCTATTTTAAAATTTCACAAAACAATTTTGTTTGAAAAAAATCTGTTTTGTTAGTACCTTTTGACATTTTTTACATTTCTCGTAAACGATACATCTTCAATGCTTTGAAATCCAGTCGGGCGTTTAATGTTTTTCTTGAATTCTTTTAGATGTACAACATACTTTGTTAGTGAAAAATGAACTTATTTAAATTCTATTAATTGAAACAGTTAAAATAACTTGACTTAAATTCTGATAATGTATGAATGCTATTTATGTACTAATTACAAATACAAATGTGTTCTTCTACAAAACTTTTTTTTTTTTAATTTCTTGTTTGGTTTTTTTGTTATCGAAACAAAAATTTCTTTCCTTATTTTTTATAAAATAAAATATAAGAAATGATAAATCAATCTCCAATTAATGTATGACATAATTTTAAATAAAAATTATTTAACTGATGTTTTTATTGAATTTCTTTTTATTTTTTCAAACAGCTTCAATTGAGTCAGATGAACAACAAAGATTAAGATGGCAAGTAGAACTCGAATTTGTGCAGTGTCTAGCTAATCCAAATTACCTCAACTGTAAGTATTAACTTGATTTTCCGGTGTGTTCAAACAATTTTTGAGGTTTCATTCAGTTTAAAAAGTTATAATAAATGTAAAGGGTCTTTTAACAAGAGGCGACATTTTAATTTTCAACATGAAATTTACATTTTGATCACTTAACACTAAATTAAAATGATTAAAATATCGCGGAACAAGCAGATTTGTACACAAAATTATTTTGAGTGATGAGGCTCATTTTCATTTCTCTTTGGGTGTGTCAACAAACAAAACTGTCGCTCCTGGGGCTTCGAAAATGCAAGTTATACTGGATCAATTCCATCATCAACAACGAGTGGCATTGGATTTCGTTAACGAACGGTGTCGGCAGACTTTTGTTTTCCAGAAATGAATGCTTTGGACGTTAGCGTCGTTTAATTGCAGCAGGATTTTGCCACAAGCCACACAGCTAGTGAAACAGTGACTTGCGTGAAAAACTTATAGGACGAGTGATTTTTCGAATTTGAAGCTTCAACTAGCCGCCTAAATCGCACATTTATTGGCCTTTTCGATTGGCAATCTAAAAGTGTTCCGAAGGCGTGTAAATAGTTCTGAAAGTGTTCTATTTGCTATCAGAAAGATAGTTCGTATCCTGAAAAGAAGATAGAATGGTTGTGATACTCGCACGGAAAGTTGTGGAACGTCATTATAAGAAAACACAATTACAAGTTTAAATTTGAAATTTGAGATAATATTGGAAATAAGTGGCAATAATTACAAATTTATTGAAAAAAAGATAGAAGTTGAAATAAATAAGTTTTAAAAAAGTTAAAATCAACACAAACAAGATGTCTGTGAGTGACTTTCAAATTCAAATTAACAAATGTGAACAAAAATATGTATGATGATCTTGGATGTGATGTTTCACAAACACAACTTCAGAATCGAATTGGATCTGTTTGTTTTGTTGGCATCAAAAATTATTCCGAATTGCCAATCGAAAAGACCATAACACTACTAGATTTTTTCTTTGGGAAAGATAAATTCTATCACCAACAATTATTGCACTTATGTAAAATTTAAAAAACATAGAGCTGTTAGTCGCGAAATACTGTCACAATTATGCGAAAATGGAATGAACAAAATAAATCAAAAGAATCATATTTTGTAGGCAGAACGGAGGCAATCATTATTAGATATTGTCATTGTATTCCCATATTGACTACATATTCTGTATTTTAAATATAAATCAAAATATCACCACCTGTCAAAATATTGAGTTTTTTAATTAATTAAAAATGAAACCTCTTGTTCGATGACCCCATATTGACTAGAATTAGAGGAATCAGAAGAATTTTGTGTCGCCCTAACGAACACCTGTGAATATTTATTATAAATTTGGGAATTAGTTTGTGACCTCAACTGTATACGTATAACAAGAAATTTTTAACAGTGGGTTCACGGTCAATAAAAGACGAGTTATATTAGGAAGGAATATGGGTGATTCTACAAATTTTATTATTGTTTAATCTGATTTTTTTTTATAAAATTAAATCTCATTGATATCTACCTGGCCAAACAATATTATTAGGGTGTCCTTATTGTCCCCCGAATTTCATATCAGTCCCCTGGAATATTGAAACAGTCGAATAAATCAATAACTAGGATGCCGATCGAATTTCCAGTACTGGCAATTTGAAGTAACAAGTCTCCTTACAATAAAATCGTGGTGCAACTCGATTCTGATTCTGATGTTAGTATTGTGAAAAAGACATTTTAACAAGAAGTCGTGGATTGCCCGTTTAGTTTATCAGTCCTCTGGTGATTTTTTACAAAACAAATTTGTATGTAAGTAAGCATCTTTGTTAGCAGTATAGTATAGATTTAATAAAACTGTAATATTATATATATTTTTTTTTGTTTTTTTTTTTAAGTAAAACCTGAATATGTTTTTTACGAAAAACCATGAAAAACATAAAAAAAAACTCAGTTCCCTGGCTAATAAATGAACAAATGATATTCTATTCAGAAAACTGAGAAATTTTTAGCTATGTTGAACTTCGAACTTCATTGCGAATATTTTTAAAAAGAGATTTATTCAGTCCCCTTAAAAAAAACGGTGGATGACGTCGTTGCCGGTTAAAGTCTGTAGTACAGCATTTTGTTGTGTACTGCGCTGGATCATTATTAATAGTCAAATATAATGTATTTAATAAAAAGGGTGCGAGTGTTTCAAATTTGTCTTTATTATTGAATTTAACGTTGAAATTTCCAGTTAATATGAGTGAATATTTATACAAATTTTCTTTAAGAAATTTAGGACCTTCCTCGGTGTATTCTAACAGCGATCGATGAATAAGTATTATACATAAAATGTTCAATATTTTGAATCAAGGATATATATACAGCTATAGTAACTACTACAACATCTTTTACCATTTTACAACCAACTGAACATGAACAAATCTTACCAACTAATGATTGTCTACTATTCAATTCACTAATGTTTGACATATGCAGTCATTTCCGTATCATTGTAATGAAACTGTGGAACTTTTTTGAAATAATTACATTTGTTACATCTACCACGTAGTTCATGTAGTAAAAAATAGTTAATGTAACAAATTTTAGCAGGCGTATGTCGTTTTTATTTGGCAATTCGGAATATCTATCCGATCTGGGATCCCGACTGAACACTTTTTTGATTCTGACGATTCTGAAGATTGTTGTGATTATATATGTGGACAATAATAAAATAAATCCATTTGAAAATCAAGAATAATTGTTGTTGAAAGAAAACCACTTCATACAAATAGGATACGAAAAATCACAACTGTCGTGTTTGACGTTTAAGTATATGAATGTGTGAGTGTTTCTGGTTTCGATTCTAATTTCAATTCCAGAAGCAAATTTCTCTTCTTTTCAGAATCAGAATTTACTGAAACCAATTTTTCAATGATCGCTATAACTGGCATGTCAAAAAAATTAAATCAGCGTTCCACTGATTTGTTTCAATGATGCATTTCAATGATAGCTATAACTGGCCCCTTACATCTTCTTGAGACAGTTTTTGATTCTTTCCATTTGAATGTTGTGCTTTTGCGAGCTCAACGAGTTGCCTACCACGGGAATGCATTTTGTACTTTTCAAAAAATGAACCTTTTTGTGGAAAAAAATCCAAAATTGACAGTCTTCATAACGACATAAGTCCCCTCTAGCCGTCTAGCGTGTATTATGTATACATATCTCTTTAGTTTTATATTAACACGATAAATCTGTTCATTATTTGCCTAGAAAAGTAGAAAATATAGCCTAAAGATAAGAGATAACATATCGTTAATTAAAGCAAACAAAATTCTTCTTTTTTCTATGCTTTTTTAATTTTCTAGCAAATATAGTATAAATGATGAAAAAAATTTAAAAACAAAATTTTGCATACACCAATATTGCTAGTCGATTCCTTTATACAAAAATATAAAATGCCAAAAAGCAGTGAAACTCTTGACCAATAAATATAAAATGTTTTATTCTTTTATTAGCTGAAGTTGAAAGTCTTAAATAAATCATTTGTTTTTTTCTTAGTTTTAGCTCAACGCGGATACTTCAAAGACCAAGCTTTCATAAACTATCTAAAGTATCTACAATATTGGAAAGAACCCGAATATGCCAAATATCTAATGTATCCTATGTGCTTGTATTTCCTCGATCTATTACAATACGAACATTTTCGGCGTGAAATTGTGAATTCACAGTGCTCAAAGTTTATTGACGACCAAGCTATATTACTTTGGCAACATTACACAAGGAAACGAACCAAACTTTTTGAGGCTGTTAATGGAACACCACCCGACACAGCAATGAATGATAATAATTCTATGACAGGCGGTAATGTTGGAAATACACATTTTATGCAAAATGGTGTGGCAAACCAACAAAACGGAATTGGACCAGGTGGACAAAAAATATAGAACTGAACAAATTATCTCAGACAATGTATATATTTTTGTATATAAAGATAATTAATATTGATTTATATTATATTTTAAGTAGAATAAACAATGAAAAAACTTATTATTTGTTTTATAATTTTTATGAATCTATAAAATTCTACTTAGTCAAGAATTGACAAATTATCCACGATCTTTTCCCTACTATTTGAGAGCAAAACTGATAAATTCTTTTCATATTTTTGACAGGATCTCTGAGATATTATATTTCTGAATTGTTGTAATATTCCTCACTTTTGAACAGTGCGTTGGACTGAGGGTTTGATTTCCAGCCGCTGCTACCTAAAAATATTTTTTTGTCAGTTTTGCAACTCATCCTATAAAGAAAAACATTGTATTTTCGCGATTATAAAACAAAATAGTTCTGCTTACATTAATATGTATTTTGATAAAAAAAAATTATGAATATTTAAACTTTTATCGACCGATGTGTCGCATAGGTTTTAAATTACTCGAAACAAGCGGTAAGATTTTTACTTAAAAGACCTCATATTTTTCACCTCCAAATTGGACTGTTATAATTGGCAAGGAATCTCGTTGCTCAACGATGGGACAGTATAATTTTAAAATATAAGACTATGTATTAAACTTTGTTGAAAACGTTTTTAGTATTTTTTCTTCTTATAGAAACTTTTTTTTTTTTTAAATTGAAGGATTGAGATGCAATGAAATAATAAATTTTTAATTTAAAAATTTATTTTTATGAGCACTTTTCCCGTGACTAACAAGTTCGATTTGCAATTTTTTTTTTTTTTTTTTTTTTTAATTTTGCGAAGCAATTAATATGTCCTTAAGTAGTCTATAAGGACAAATTATTATTATTAAAAAAAAGGTCACGAAAACAGGAATTATTTTGGAAACAAAGTGGAATATAGATCATTTTTGAATAACTCTCAAATCGACAAGAGACATAGAACTCTGTATCCCTGCGGAGTCATTCCGTAATTTTTAAAACGCTAATCGTCGACGAGATGTAATTTTGGACATTGTCGTTTGCGCTAGAGCTAGTCCAAAATCAAATCCTGTTAACCATTGATTACCCACAGTCTCAAGACCAAGTCTTATTATTTGAAAGTATATGAGTTGGACAAATTATAATATATAAGTATAAGTATAATGTGTATTATTTTCACTTTCTAAGGTTAGAAAATTGACGATAATCGATTTACGGAACCCCTCTGCCCCTGGATACTTTAGAAATTTAAAGAGAAAAAGCAAAACAAAATAACTTTTTTTTTTTTAATAAAAACTGCCAGTTAAAACTTTTTTTGTTATGAGTGCCAATATGTCGAATAGGTGCAGAAAATATTCGCATTGTCAAAATGTCGGTCTTTAATTCAAGTACAAAATGCGGTCTAGCAATAGATTAAATAAATATAGAGTGCCAAAGATATTAATATGTCTGAATGGACGATCTCCTCAAGCTGCGATACGCAGTTGATAATATTTGATCTTAAGATTAATTTGATTGAAATTTACACTTACAATATAGTTTTTAAGTGAAATTTTCAAGAACTGAACCCGGTTTATCCGTAATAAGTCAAACATAAATTAATAAATAATAATTGACGGCTTTTACAAGAAAGCAATTATTAATATTTAGTCTTTGCACGGATCATATCAAACAACGTTCCTATTCCACGATTTTTTTGAACCATGGCACAGAAGTTAACTCCCGACATATACATACTTTTAGATTAAAAAGAAAAACGAACTGTTCTCGGAGTAGTGATATATATCGCAAATCTACTACTATACATAGCAATCCTCTTTATATTCTGTGTCTACCTAAATTAATTATGAAATTGCTTGTGTTTCTAACTTGTGTTTGTTTTTTAAATAAATCAAATAATGAACAATTAACAATCACGAAAAAAAGAGTGAAAACTGGATGTTTTTTTAATAGAGCAATACCACAACCACCCTAAACCACTTTTTTCGGTGGATTAGATTAATCGCTCAGCAGAAACTTTAAATTGTTAATGAAACTATGCACTTAATCAAGGACTGACAGTTAAACTGCCACTAAACTTCCTTTATTAATTTATGTGTGCGATTATTAATAAAAGTTAATTTTGTTCAAGTCATCTCTCCGCAATTTTCTCTTAGGAGTTATTAGTTAAAAAATGTTGGTGATGCAAAAGTTCGAAGAGAACCAGGACCTAGTGACTTACAACTCTCAACCTACAATTTTCTGCCGAATCTGAACGGCTAGTGAGCAACACTTTTCATGACAATAGATATTTTTAGAAAGTTTGTCAATTCCTCAGAAGAGGCAGTGCATCCCCCTGAAAAAAACAGCGGCTAAGAATCGAACCCGACGAATCGAATCCAACGCACTAACCATCATGCCAATAGTTTATTAGTTACTTTGTTTTATAAATAAGTTACAAATAAAGTTCATATTGCTGAGATTTCAGACACATTAACTGGATAAGTGTTTACTTGTGTTGGTAGATGAACGAGTATCAAAAGTCATCCAATAATTTGTTATGAAATCTGGTAATCTAATAGATCTTTTTTCATAATCATCATGTCCTGTTATCCCGCTCGGGGCATGGGGCGCCAAAAAATCGTCTCCATACTTCGTGGTCTGCAACTATATATTTTTTAATGAATGAATTTCAGAGAAAAATTAAAAGTTGTGAAAGCATCACATTCTGCAGATATTGAGACAATACTGTTAAATTTGTGCAAAATCCATGTTTTCAACATTAACATTTGTTCTTGTTACTTAATCCTTGTACGGTGCTTATGCGTAACGAAATGTGTCTGTGGTCTCTCTTGGTCCTGAATCAACAAAAAAAAAAATGTTACGAAATTACAACTTTTCAATAAGATAACAATTTAACACGTCCAATTGTTGAATTAAAAGTTTGGTTTCAAATCAACTATAAATTAGCCTTAACTAAAATATTCAAAAACTATTACTCGTACCATGACCACAATATTTATTCATTTGAAATGTCTCTAATATAATGTTTTTAAATTTTATTGATTGATTCTATTGTCGATTTCCTTTGCACATTGTGTGAAGATTTTGATCCCCCGCCAGATTTCGCGTTCCTTCTCTCCAAAAAAAAATGGATTTTTCTTTGACGGGGATCAAAATTTTCAAATCCTTATTGAAGATAGATTTACACGTACATGAACCACGCCCTTGCACGCACACCAAACAAAAATTTTCGATCCGGAATCGAAATCCCCAGTGTAAAGGAAATTGACATATGATTTATTCTGCAAGTTTTTGTTTTTATTTACTTAAAATAATTTTAAAATATTTCTTATAGTATAAACCGATCGGAATGGAAAAAACTGAAGTTATCAAATCTGATTTTTATGGAGTTTATATACTATGCAGTGATAGTGAAGAAAAAAAATATAATGGCAAGTGTTACATTGGCTACACCGTTAATCCAAACCGTCGAATAAACCAACACAATCGTGGTCGAGATTTTGGTGGAGCTAAAAAGACATCAAATAAGGGTCCATGGCGGATGATAATGATTATTTATGGCTTTCCAAACAATATATCTGCTTTGCAAGTAAGTTTATTGTACTTCTTTCAGTAAATTAATTTGCGAACCTCGATTTTACTTTGAAGTTCGAATGGGCATGGCAGCAGCCAACACAATCATCCCGCCTTAAACACAATTTAGAATTGAAAAGAAAAAATAACAAAGAAAGCTTTCTTCAGTATAATTTCCGTATTTTGTCTGTAATGCTTGGAATCGGTCCATGGAATCGTCTACCTTTGACAATACGATGGCTTGAGACTGACCGGGAGATACCGTTTAAGGTGAGTTAGTTTTAAAAAGTATTTTGTATTATTTAATTACACAACTATCATTTCTTTTAGTCTTTACCTCCGAAACATATGAAAATTATTGGTGGCAAAATTAAAATCGGCAAACAAAACAAAAATAATTCGGAAGAACTGCATAGAAATTTGTGGGCTTTGGAATGTCATCTTTGTATGAAACCCATCGATAACCCAGAAAGATCTCGAATTGGTTGTTTAAATGGGAAATGTAAATTAACTTGTCACATTGTTTGTTTGGCGGAGCATATGTTAACCTCAAATGAAAATAATAAAGGGCATTATATCCCCATCGACGGAGAGTGTCCGATGTGTGGACAAACAATGGCTTGGATTGATTTGCTTAAAAATCGAAATAATGTAGTTCCGGAAGAAATTGAGTTTGATTTCGCGAGTTTCATAGATCTTGACGACGATGATGTTAACTTTTAAACTTGCTTTTTGAATTTTGTAACACAACTAAAAAACATTTTTATATTATCAAAGTTTGTAAAAACAATATATACGATTGTGATTCACTGATAAATATATTATCGTATGGATTATATTTGATACTGTTTTAGAACCTATTAGTAAGGAATACAATAAAAAAAATATTTTCAAAATAATTATTAAAAACAGTTAGTCTATGCAATGTTTTGTAGATTATCAGATTCTTTGAAAAAAGCTCTTGATAATATTTTTCTTATGAACTATTATTTAAAAAAATATCGCGGTTTCAAAACATTCGTACCAGCAACACGCACATATATCAGTTTTTTCGGGATCCCGAGTTCCGACATCGCCAATAGAAGCTCTTGGCGACTTATGCTATCATATGCGGCTTTAAAGTCGATGAAAAGATGATGAGTCTCGACTCGAAACTCGTTGGTCTTTTCCAGGATTTGCCTAAATGTGAAGATTTGGTCTTTAGTTGATCTGCTGGTACGTGCCGATCATAGTGTTGCAGAAAGGTTTTAGACGCTCACATAGTACGGTGATCTTGTAGGCAACATTAAGCAGGGATATGAAGAGTTCCGCAGGTAGGCCATCCGAGCCTGCGGATTTGTTGTTCTTCAGCTTGTGAATTGCTTTCTTAACCTCTTCAGTACTGGGTAGTGGGACTGGATCTTCATTGACTGGTCTTATGCTTTTTTGCTCCCCTGTGGCTTCCTCTAAATAATTCCCATTAAGCAGCTGCTGGAAATGCTGCTAGTGCTTACATGCTATCAAAACTCCTGCGTAAGCTTTTCCTTCTATTCTATACTTCTCGGCTCGTCCCGAGTAGTTGGAAAACAGCATTGGACGTTTAAGAACGATGTTAACATGAAAATTGCAATAAAATTGCACATATTCTTTGTTGTGAGTTTGTGCAACAATGCATGAGAAATGAACTTCTATTGTACTAGAGCAGATTTTCGACGTTTATGAAAAGAGCATTAAAATTATCTTCAGAAATATCTGACTCCGATTTAATGCATGTTTAACTTAGAACTGAAAAATTGGCCCTATAGATTTCTTGAAAGTTTAACCTCAAAAGCTTCTCCAATAAAGCACTTAAAGAAAAACAATTTGGTCAGCTCTATTGCAATCATATATTACCGACCGACTATACGAGGTAGATTATTCGGAACAGAACATTGAAACTGTGAAACCATAAGCAAGTATGCAAGGTCCAACCCTTTATCTTTTATATCCCTAACAGGAACGTTCCGGCGGACAAAAATAGTTCCACGTCTACATTTGCAGATTTATCGGGCAATATTGGTACTCAAACAAGATTGCATTATATACTATTTGGGAATAAACAGATTAATAAAGTTCAAATATTCTTTATCAACTTTTTTTGACTTTGGGCCCAAAATAAAATTGGAAAGGGAACTAAATTTGAAATTTTTTTATGCCATACAGTTTTCATGGATTTGCTGCCAAATACAATTATAATTCTACTGTAATCAGGGCTTATCAGAACCAGGTGTACCAACACCTTATTTTTCTTAATCTAAGCTTGTAGAAGTTGAACAAACACAATCCTATAAGTTACAGAGAATATCTTAATCATTTTTTTGATTTTGTTACGCCTTCCTGGAAAATCACACGGCACTTTCACATACGAGCGAAAGAAAGTAGTAACCATAAAACGCAACTATTGGTAATTTAAATCACTATCATAGTGGTGAATCTGAAAATTCATAAAGATGATACGAAATTATGTATGTACATACATTATTTTTAGGTATTGCAAATTTTGTTTATTCTAATTTCGTCGAAATTCTCAACAACAACATAATTTGAGAGTTCCTCATCGGTAAGTGGAGCATTTCCTGGTCTTTTCAGAATTATAATTTGCATTCCAGCTTCTTTGGCAGCTTTTCCCTCTGCAAAAATATCTCTTTAATAGTTGAAAATTAAAATTTTTAATAAAAAGATTAACCTGCAGTGATATCAGTTAAAAACAATATGTCTTTACTCTGCACCCCCAGATGTTGCACAATATTTGTGTAGGATTTAGATTCTCTCTTATTGCCAATGGTAGTATCAAAATAATCAGTTAAAAATGGCATCAAATTACCAAATTCTGAATTTTTAAAAAGCATTTTCTGTGCCATAACACTGCCACTTGAATAAATGCAAATTTTAATTCCATCTTTGGTCCATTTTTCAAAAGCTGATGGGACATCTTCGTATATGCTGCATGTGGAATGATAAGTAAAAATAATAAAATATTTATCGCATATATGAACATATATTTTTTAGATTTACATATTTAAGAGTTGATTCTCATGGGCTTTGTTGGTGGTAATGTTGATTAAATGAAATATTTTTACATTTCCTTTTTCCCAACGTTTCGACGGTGGTTGCCGTCTTCTTCAGGGGATGTCTTTATTTATACAAAAAAGTTATTTTACATAAGTGATACTGTGTATGGCGGACATGATACAAAACTTACATGAAAAATTGTTGTAGAATGTTTAATGTACAACTTTAAATAAATACAAAATTAAAAATAAATAAATGTTTGATTTAAACACTTCAGGGGAAGTTTAGTCCTAGGTGTGTCAAATTTTGGATGTGTTGTCCGAAACTATGGAACAGTAAACCTCTGAAATGTTTTGTGTGTCTTGTTTGCGGTTTACTGTTCCTTAGTTTCGGACAACACATCCAAAATTTGACACACCTAGGACTAAACTTCCCCTGAAGTGTTTAAATCAAACATTTATTTATTTTTAATTTTGTATTTATTTAAAGTTGTACATTAAACATTCTACAACAATTTTTCATGTAAGTTTTGTATCATGTCCGCCATACACAGTATCACTTATGTAAAATAACTTTTTTGTATAAATAAAGACATCCCCTGAAGAAGACGGCTACCACCGTCGAAACGTTGGGAAAAAGGAAATGTAAAAATATTTCATTTAATCAACATTACAACCAACAAAGCCGATGAGAATCAACTCTTAAATAAATCTACAATTGAACTTGGTCAAAAATTTCATAAAAAACATATATTTTTTATATTATTTTACTAAAAAGAAGTATTAACTTACTGTCCTTTAATAGTTTTATCAATATACGCACGATTCCAGATGAGACCCTGAAGAGTTTTTAGTGGACCTAGTTTTAAGTCCTTTTCCATAAGATATTTAGTAAATTCTGCTATTGTCTCAGCGGAGTAATTATCTTTATTTTGCAAGTTTAATTTTGTTTGGAAATCTTTGTACTCGGATAAGCTAATTAGGTCAGCCACTATACTTTTTATAATGTCTTCATTCCAATGTCTTTCTAGATATTCTTTTGAGTTTCGTATTGCGTAAGGAAAGAGAACATCCTATTTAATAGAAATATAATAATTGGTGTTTTCTAGGTTCGGAGTACATACTTTAAATTAAAATAGACAAATGTAAATGGCGTAAACTGGAGGGCTGTTTTTCTGCAATAATGAGTTGATTGTTAGCTTCCAAGGGATCAATTTATCAGTGTTGACATGCGACTTTACATATACCCAGAGAAATTAAATAAAATAAAATTAATTGTTCGCCGTAAACTAATTGTATCGCAAGCTGTCCGACTGGCGCCACGCACCGTTCTGCTGAGACCTTATTGCCGCAACATTTATGCCTTGAAATTTAATTACAAAAAAGTTAACAGTCGTGTCTGTACCGCTCACCGTTGACTGCAACGTACTGACTTTTGACGGCATGGGCTAATGATTCCATCGGTTCATAAAACTCGCCAAACGGCGACTTTTCTATTTAGAATGGCCCTTACTACTGAACAAAATTAAACCTCCAAATTACGACATGTAGGCGCCAGCCGCATCCCCAAAACTATAATATTCAGACATTAATGCCTTAAAATTAACTGCAATTAAAAATGAATGTGTTTTATTTCTTTTTAAAGTTCTCCGCTTATAAAAAAGAAAGAAGCCCTTTATTATAATATATTTAAAACCCAGTTGAAAGCAGAAATGTTCTATTTTAGCAAAGGTCTATTCTACATCTAGGTGCACCTTGTTAAAAAAAACCAACATAGCTGCAGATTGATTGATAGATTGTTCCGGTATTTCTCAGATAACATTTTCGGTGATTTTGTAAATGGACATGCTAAGGAATTAAAAACAGCTTCAATGACCCTTTAGTCATTCTAGCCGTTCCAAAATGTATGTACAGTTTAAAAGGTCAAAACATGATGTGATGCAGTCATATCGGGTTAATGAACAATAAAGCTCAGGCCGTCTTCGAATCGTAGCTCCCAGGTTCTACAAGGAAGATCGAACATCCGGTTCAAAGATTAAGCCCTAGCAGATGCCAGAACGATGGGTCTAGTGATTAGAAGCCGCGTTCTAGGCATCTTGGATGATAAAAAGCTTCTGCGTCTCAGGTATGATAAGTTAACAACGCACTGGTAAGCTTCCTCAAACATAATTTAGCGAAGTTCCTTAGAACTCTAAGCTATACAATAATATTTATAGTACATAGTTACTTGATATCATTTACATTATTGTCTTGTATTTATTTTTGGAACAGATAACTATGATTTTTCTTACTTTAACAAAACTGATTGAAGTTGTTGTTCCTTCAATGTCACAAATTACTATTTTTGCATTGATAACAGGCATATTAATTGAATTATTAAAAGTTTAAGAAAATTGTTAAATTAAAAAAATAAACATCACGGTCATAAGTCAAAATTTCACATTTCCATGGTGAGTTCAAATAAGATTGACCAACCCATCGAAACCTCTTATACAGCAACGTGGTTCGAATCGAATTCGTACTGCTAATATCGATTTCCTTTTACACTAGGGATTTTAGGGATTGCGATCCCTTGTCAAATTTTGACTTTTACCACAGATTTTACGTTCCTTCACACCAAAAAAATCGATTTTTTTTGACAGAGATCAAATCCTTCGAATCCGTATTTGGAGAGGGATTTACATGTATACGAAATACCCACACTAAAAAGACAAAATTTGACAAGGGATCGCAATCCCTAAAATCCCTAGTGTAAAAGGAAATCGACATAAGATAAAATTAAATCGACCCAAGGAAGTTCCGACTAGAGCTGTAGCGAATCGTATGTATTCGTTACTGAGTAACGGGTATTTAATGAAATACCAAGTAACGAAACGTTACTCACAAATAAGAGTCGTTACTCTCACGATGTCGTTACTTTTTTGTTTGGCACACATTCAGTATCTAATAACGCGCGCAGGTACCACATACGAGATACCACATACGGAATGCGAAAAGTATACACACAAATCAGAGTCGTTACTCGTACGATGTCGTTACTCGCACGATGTCGTTACTCGCACGACGTCGTTACTTTTGTTTTGGTACAAATTCAGTATCCACAAATACGACATACGGAATATGCGTAAAGCATACACACAAGATGAGCTCGCTTTGGACGTTCATATTTTCTGCACAATTTTCATGAGCAAAAAAATCGATTTTTCGTTAAAAAAAATTCAGATTTTGTAGATGTTTTTTAATCCGTCGAGATCTCAGCCATCCTCCGATGGAATTTGACAGTTTATGCCTTGGTTGATTGGTAATATACTATATTTTGACCTACTTAGAGTATTTCTTTCTAGATGCTTTCCAAAAGCCCTAAAATCGCAATTTGCCTGAACGAAAAAAAAAAATTCAAAAATTTCGATTTTTCGGTGAAAAAAATTTGATTTTTTAGATGTTTTTTAATCCATCGAGATCTCAGCCATCCTCCAATGGAATTTGACAGTTTATGCCTTGGTTGATTGGTAATATACTATATTTTGACCTAATTAGAGTATTTCTTTCTAGATGCTTTCCAAAAGCCCTAAAATCGTTTTTCAATCAATTGACATTTGAATTTTTTTGTACGTCTTTTACAAAATAGACATGAAGCTTTATTTCCAAATGTCTGACATAATAAAAATCTCTGAAAAAAAAAGATACTTTCCAGTACATCCCAGTATCAACCTTTCCGAAGCAATCATCGTAATGTCAACTTTGATTAAAATCAAATTAACATTTTTGGGCAAGGAGTAATGTTTTAATTAAAAGAATCTTCTTATTTCACTCAAATAAAACCAACCAACATTGCGTATGATATACGTATTTCGTTACAGTAACGATACTCATATTTGGCTAATACTATAACGTGATACATACGAATTGTACTGGAATACCTAAAGTAACGATAGTAACGAGTAACGACATTTTTGTAACGGGTACTCATACCTAAAGTAACGTATACATACGGGTATTCATTTTGTCGTTACTTTTACAGCTCTAGTTCCGACCAAATCTCGCAAATGCATCTTCAAATCCAATTCAAACTCTCCATCTTGCATGAATAAACAAGAAAAACAATGACAATGGGCGCGTTCGGAATGGGCTTTTTGAAGTGTTGTGAGACGAGTTCTTTTTAAATAAAATGTCTGAAATTTTTTTATTTAGCAAAAGTTCCCAAGAGTGCTTTTACCCGAAAATGATTTTTAATCTTTGATCGTCTTTTAGTTTTCTAGGTTAGGGTTGTATAGGTGCTTTCTTGAATAAATGTCAATTTCGTTCGAAATAGAACCAGCTCTCTCACTCTTTACTACTAAATGAACGCAAACCATATAGGGTATTTTGCATTTATATATCATCCGAGAAAACTTTCTTGCGAGAGATATGTATGTACATTAGCACCCATATTAATAAAGATGGTTTAGTGGAGGTTTATCGTTAAGTCCTGGACTAAGTGCGAAATTTCATTAATAAAACAAATTTTCTGTTAAGTGACGTTTACTAATTATGATAAAGTTAAACCACCGAAGTAGGTGGTTTAGCGAAGGAATAAGAAATACTGCAAAGTGGAAATGTAGTTTTCCTTCGGCTTTTTTGGTCGCTGTAATTTTCGCAATGAAACAATCAAGTTACATTAGCTTTCCCAACGTTTCGGCAGGGGTTGCTGCCTTCTTCAGGGGTACTTTATTTACACAAAAAATACAAATAACATTAATGGTTGATAAGTAAAGTAATAACACAATTATGAATACTCACTTAGACAAAATAAGAAAAATAGTCAAAACATTTATATTACAATAAAAAGTTAAATAAGCACTTCAAAGAATGAAGTTGAGTCTGTATGACTTGAACAAAGCACAAATTACATTTAGGAAGAAAGAAGAGAGCAATACACAGCAGAGATGTTTTGTGTGTCTTCTTTTCGATTCATGTTGTTTTTGTTGTTGAGAATGTGTAATGTTTCTAACGTGTATCGTTTTGAAACATGTTTCTCCGTCTGTAGGATTTCAACGCCTTCAAAGTTTGGAGAATGGCCGTTTTCAATACTGTGACTGGCCAAAGCTGTCTTTTCGGAATTTTTAAGTTTAATGTCAGATTTATGATTTGATATGCGTTGTCGAAGAAGTTGTTTTGTGGTTCCAATGTAACACAGGTTACAAGGTTCGTTTGTTTTTCCATTACAATTAATTTTGTAAATTACATCTGTTCGTTTGTCCTTATCAGGTTTCGTTTTGAGTTTTGTAAAACAATGGTCGAGTGTTTTGTTTGATTTAAAGGCAAGGCGAACATCTGTCAGATTTTTTGAAATGGATTTCTTGAAGTTGTCACTTAAAGTTGGGACGTAAACTATACTTTTGTGGTATGTGTTTGTCGGTTCTTCAGCATTATTTTTCGGTGGAATTTGCATTTTTTGTTTTGAAAGAAGACTACGAATTATGTTGAAGGGATAACCGTTATCACTTAGTATTTTGGTGACTTTCTTCTCGTTGATGGCGTGGAATCGTACATCGCTTATTTTGAAAATTTTATTTACGAGGTTGGACGCGGTATTAATTATAATGTGTTTTGCTTGATTTGATCGAAAATTAATTAATCTGCCAGACGCTGTTGGTTTTTGGTACCAATCGAACAGCAAACCATTATCTTCACGTTGGATTTTTACGTCCAAAAACGGTATTGTTTTGTTGTGTTCGTTTTCAACAGTGAATTGAATTTTTGGATGGAATCCGTTGAGGGTCTTTAGTACTTTTTCTATGTTTCTTTTGTCCATGATCGCAAATATGTCATCGACATATTTTGACATGAAAACAGGCTTCTCTTCCATGTTAGTTAAACATTCATCCAAGACATAGTCCAAAACTAGATCTGCAATCGTTGGAGATAAGGGGTTTCCCATAGGCATCCCAAAAATTTGTTTATAAATAACATCTTGATATTGAAGATAGTTGTTTTCTTTGAGACAAAAGTCAAGAATCTCCAGAAATTTGTGTTGGGCCATATTTGTGTTTTTGCTTATTGAACACCATTTCTTTTTAACAATGCTGATGGCTAATTGAATGGGAATGTTTGTAAATAATGACACTGCATCAAACGAGACTAATACATCATTTTGGCTTAGTTTTACATTTTTTGCTTTTTCAATAAATTCAAATGAATTTTTGACAGAGTGGCTTGATTTTGTTGTCACGCACTGTAAAATTTTGCCAACATATTTGGATAGTTCATAGCACGGTACATTCATGGATGACGTAATCGGGCGCAGAGGCATGTCTGCTTTATGAATTTTTGGTAAGCCGTAAATGGATGGAAGCTGTGCGGTGTACGTGGTCATCTTTGCTTTCTCTCTATCATCAATGTAATTGTTGTTTTTAAGCCATTTGACTAAGTCATTGTTTCGCGTTTGAAGTGTTGTTGTTGGATTATTCCTTATTGTTCTGTAGGTGTTGCGGTCAGACAATAATTCATGCATCTTCTCCTCATAATCTATGCGATTTTCGGGGCATAATTTTTATCGAGGCTTAAAACTGTGCTACCAAAGCGATGAATTGTATACAAACGTCAGATAATAGAAAACAAGAAGAAAATTGTTTTTTTATTCAGTTGACGTTGAGAGCTGCGCCCAAAATTTCTAGTTTCCAATATCTAGTTTCAAATATCTAGTTTCAAATATCCAGTTCCCCATAGTGCCGATCGAAAATATCTCACAATCGGTGGAAGGAGAGTATATGTACGTATCTGCGTATCAACTTTTACCATTCCGGTGCAACAATGGGACGCAATGAAGGTGGAATTTACCCACAACCCAAAGCCACATTCGTCAAAGAAGTGTGAATTAACTTTTTTTTTCCAATATACATAGGTACATACATATGTATATTTTTTCCAACAACATTAAATGACATTTAGGTTTTCATTGTTAATATTTTTTGGTTGTTTTATCAATTAAAAAAATGAATTTTATGATGCATGGCATACAATTTTGTTAATTTGTTAATAGCGACGAAGGATGGAAATGTCAAAAATGTTCGATAGAAGATATGAGAAAGAGAAAGAGAAAGAGATGAGATTTGTTTTGTTTTGAAATGTCATTCCACAGAACAGTGCTGCCAAGTTTTTTTTATGCCCCGATGCGTTTTATTTATCGGCGCCTATTAAAGCTGTAAAAAAAACACCTATTATCAAGTGGAAAATATATCATATGAAAATTATCTTGCGAGAAATGTATAGTACGAAAAAACTAGCATGCAATACGAAAAAACTACATACCTTGCGAGGAATATATCACGCGAGATAAATATCACATGCACCATACAAGAAAAGTATCGAGCTAGAAATATACAAATCGAGAAATACATCGTGGAAGAAATATATTATTCGAAAGTATTATCATTCCTGCATGAAGATCATGAGAGAGATGAAAGAAAACTATCATACGAGAAAAATATCATGCGTGAAAATTATTATATGAAAAAAGTTTCACGCGAAAAACTATCGTGAGAGAAATATTTAATGGGAGCAATATATCCTACCAGAAATCTATCATGCAAGAGATGTAAATTGCGGGAAAACTATTGTGCGAAATATTTAATGCGAGCTATTATGTATAAATGTTTCCTTTTTTCGTGACCTTTTCTTTTTATAAAATTATGAAATGTTTCATATTATAAATACCGAAAATAGCATTAATAGACATTCAGATTGTGATAGACTTAGTAGTATTTACGGTCAATATATTAATTATCAAACAATATCTCCATAAACAAATACTCAACGATTGAATATATTATACATATGTACATACAAATTTTGAATTGATTTTCAAAATTAATTATTTGAATTTTGTTTGAAATAATTTTTCAAACAAATTAAAAAACGAAAAAGATATAAAAATACATACTAAAAAACTTGTAAAAGATTTTCTAAAGATTAAAAAAAAAAACACGGATATAAAAACAAACAAACAAATACAAAATATTTTAATTTATTAAAGTTAAGTATATCCTTTTGAATTTTGATGTATATAATGTGTAATGTTTTCAATTAAAATTTCATAATAAATAGGTCTGAAGAAGGGTGTAATCAAATCCGAATAAACGTAACAAATAAAGAAAAAATAACAAAAATTCACCTTGAGCCCACTTAAGGACAAAAATAATGCTATTATGTATATCTTACGAGAAAACTATAATGCGAGAGATAATTTCTGCGAAAAGCTATCATGAAAATTATCAAGCGAGAAAAATATAGTGCGAGCAAAATATATTGCGCAAAACTGTCATGCAAAAAAATATTTAATCCGAGAAATATATCATATCTAAACGAGATATATGCATTGAAAAACTATCATGTGAGACAAATATCTTGCAAAAAATATATTATAAAGGTAGAATATATCATGCGAAAATAATATCATGTGAGATAACTATCGTGTGAAAAAATTACCATGTGAGAAATGCATATACATATGTATATCATGCGAGAAGACTTTCTCATACAAAATACATAATATGTATATACAAACTTTTATAGTATATTATATTACGAGCATGAAGTAATTCAAAGAAACAAAGAGGAGGGTAGGGATAAAGGTTTTGTCTCCGACTCTTTAGTAAATATGGACGTATTTTATCCTCCAAATTTGCGAAATTGTTCCTTATGCATTGCAAATGGATTCTCAGAATCCCTAAGCCTACGGCTTTAAATGCAAAGTTCATTGTAGCGTTGGTTAGCTTCCTCAAGTAATGCAGCGTACATTATTATTATTATCAATCGTACTCTGCTTTAAGAAATAATGAAAAACCCGGTGTTATTTAAATTAAAATACAATAATTTTCACAACTTTTTTATTTTATAACTAATTGGTTTTGCGAAGTGTTTCGGAGGGTATTTCCATCAACGGGCTGCTCAAAATGAGTTAATTACCCTATGATGGAGGTATACTCCGAAACGCGTCGCCAAACCAATTAATTATAAAATAAAAAAGTTGTAAAAATTATCTGTATTTTAATTTAAATAAACAAAGTTACAAACATTTTGTATTTAATTTGTATATTTTTTACCACTATTAAAGAAAAGTCCCTTCAGTTATGTCGTCACCTTGTCATTTAAAAACGAGAATGGTTTAATTTAGGGGGCCATATTATGGGTTTGATTTCAATTTTAACAGCTTATGGAAAGTGCAGCACCTCCCGAGGCGAGTCCTCTCATAGAAATTGAAACTCAAAATAGGAACTAGTTTATATATGGCCTCCATCCTTTCTCTATATAAACAAAAAATATAATGCAAGGGTTCTCTTAAAAGGTACACGAGTCAGGCAGACAATTGGAAGATAAAAAGGAATTGATACTTGATAGCATTGGGATATGAAATTCAAAATCCATTTTATAATTTACAAAATAGTTCGAACAGAAATCAGATGAGCGGCAGTACGAGTATATCGGTCCTAGCGAGGTATCCGTTTGGAGCGGAAAATTCTGCGATTTCGTACGATTCGGAGGATTTTTGCTTCGAGGTATTCTTCCGAACAGCTATTCAGAATTTTTCTCCGACATTATTTTAACGCACCCGGTGAACTGCGTTGAAGCGTGATCAAGTGCTTTATTTGTGAAATTTCTGACAGCTAAATGCAATTGTTTTTCCGATTTCGTCCGACACAAATTTTTCGCGGAACAAATTGCGCCAACGCTGTTGTGTATTAGGCCCTATCGAGGTAACCGTCAGAGCGAAATTCTCTCCGATTTCCTACGAATCGGAAACATTTTGCTTCAAGGTATTTCTCCGATCAGCTAATCGGAAATTCTGTCCGACGAAATTCAACGCATGCCATTTGTGTGCGATGAAGCACTTCTAATGATCTTATTTTTGATACATACAAACAAAATTTTCTCCGAAATCCTCCGACAAGTTCTTCTTGCGGAAAGTGTTTTCTTTTTAAAGAAATAGTTAATTAAAATGTATCTACTCGTAAGTATGTAATAAAGAAATTAACTTTATTTGCGTTAACTTGTGTTACCTATTCATAATAGACTTTTTGTTCTTAGGCAGAACTAAAAAACAAGTTCGCAACAATATGAGCGGATTACATCAAAAAGACACCAGAAATAATTGTAGCTGTGTTTGGGAAGATCTAGCACAATCGGTTAAATTAATTGGTACCAAGCCAAATGGATGTTTGGATGGAAAAAAAAGTATGTTTGTGATCTTTTGTTTCGTGTATTTATCCATTTCCATTGTGATTAAAGTACCTATTAGTCAAATAAATATAAAACATGTGTTTCAAAAGTTTCTTTTTCCAATTTATTCTTTTTTGACACTTCAAATGGAAACAAAAAACCTGTATGGAAATAGGTAGGGGACTTTTTATTCGATAGTTTTGATTTAAAAATCGGTGCATCTAATTACATTTCTTAAAAACGCTAGCGCATTATAATTAAAAAAAAAAATACTTTTTACAAACAATAAATTGCACTCTCTCATGGATTTGTCATGGTTTAAAATGCTTATGGTGTTTATTTTATAAAAATTATCGAAAATGTATCGCATTTTCGATATATCGTCGTTCGATTTCTGTAAACTTTCTTCCGATGAAAGTTACTACGACCGAAATTGAATTTCCAACGGAGGATGAGCTGCGGAGAAAGTTCCGCTCTAACGGTTACTTCGATAGGGCCGATTATTTTTCTTTCCGATAGGATACCTCGAAAGCAATTTGAACCTCCGACAAAGTATGCGTTGCGGACATTTTTCCGGTCCGAACGGATACCTCGCTAGGACCGTATATGTATAAGCTAACTTTGGGAGGGTGTACCTAGTTGATTTTTTTTGTTTCTATTAAATAAATTTTAGCATTCAAATAAATTGAAAAATCCAAAGATAGATTCATACATTCAAAACACAAGAAATTGTTTTTTAGTCTTTAGATTTAGCCAGGAGCTCACACCAAATATAGGTGTGAGCTCCTGGCTACCACTATACAATAAAACTTTCATAAATCCATTTACTAAGGAAAAATGACGTTAGGATAGGACAGATCCATTCCTAAGGCATAAAAGTACCTACAAATTTTCGTTACTAAGAAACAATCTTCCCACCATATTTATTATTTACCAACCCCTAAGTTTAATATTAATAAGTATTGCTTTGAATTCGTGCTCGCCAAGGTGCATAGTTGTTTGTTACAAAAAATGTCTTCGCATATGGGGACAAATTTTTTAAATTCCTGCATTAAAGTGCCAATCGATCCATGCAACAACTGTCCAGCTCCGATTTATAATCGCCCAAAGGTTTTTCTAAGTCGAAGTTCAACACCACCACAAGGCAAATTAATATCATCGAATAAAAGACCTGATTGTGATATGGACACAGATAGTCTCTATGCTGTTAATGGAATGCGTTCGTTAGCGACCTTTTATGATAGTATACCAGGTACATTCTTTAATCGATTTATTTCTATTATGTCCACTAAAGAACTTTGTTTTTATTATCTAGATTATTGTGAGATAAACCATTTGCCAGAAAATGAATTCTATTCAACATTAGAAAATTTAAAAATGACTTATCGTGACTTGAAACCAAAGGCCACTGTCCCTATTTGTTTGCGAAGCGAAAACAGTATTTCCTTAACTTATGAAATCCCAAAGCCTATCAAAATAAAAGCAGCCTCTTCTAAAACCACCAGAAAGAAATCAGCTTCGAGGGATGGTTTCGCCAAAAAAGATGATAGGAATGTATCTGCCATCCAACGCAAACCTGCGTATAAGGATTTTTGGTGAAATTATAAATAACAACAATGGACAAGCGTACACAGGATGAATTCTTGAAATAATTTGAGAAGTTAAGTTGTCTAATTAACATGAATGAAAGGAAAATCGGAAGTTGTTGTAAAACAGTTCATATTGAAATTGAAATTAAAATTCTTGGAATTTAGGATGCGGTGAATGCAAGTAGTTTTTGAGAACATTTTGTCATAATCTACTGGATTACAAAATGTGAAAATGTATGATGAAATTTTGGATTTTTTTAAATCTAGATTTTGATTCGATGTGAAAAGCCTATTATAGTTTTCATTTCATATATGGCAGAGCGATTCCAGTTCATATTCTTTATTCTTGTCATTATTATTAAAGGCATATACGAGTACTTAAACCCGCTTCGCGGTACATTTTCGATGAAATAATAAATTTTTACAAAGCATTTTAGTTTTCGCACGGGAACTGTAAACTAGACTTGAAACAACAACTTCAGTCTACTAGACTTAAAGGTGGGTGGTTATATTAAACAGATATATAGACTTTGAGTTAAAGATTTCACATTTCCACGGATAAGGCCGCTATCTCCCATTCAATATTGACTTCAAGCTCCTCCAACAATACCGACTTGTTGGCATATACATTTTATTTACAGAAGCTACATAAAAAAGTCTAGAGGTGTTAAATCACACGATCTTAGCTGCCAATAATTAGAAGGATTTCTCAATATAACACGTTCATCGAATTGAGTTTTCAATAAGTCGATGCGGCTTGTGACACCGCTCTTCAAACTAACATTATCATTCATTTCAAGTCCATGCAATTGACCAAAGAAATAATGTTGCAACATGTCCCTGTAGCGATCTTGATTGAGTTTCACGCGATCCTTCATTTTAATTGTTTTATTATACGCTTACTCGATTTGAAAAAAATAGATCTACCAGTATGTACATATGTACATAATATATGAACGTATCGAATCCCCTATACAAATCTGGTATACAAAACCACCGCTTTAAAAATGCATTCATCCTGTATAACGTGGCCTCTGGTTTATTGAATTAAAAAATCATTAATAATTTAATTACTTTTAATTTTTTAGCTACAAACGATATGACAGGGATGAGGAAAGGCTTTCGAAAGTGGCAGTTAGCCCAATTAAAAAAAAGTGCACTTCATTGCACAAATCTCTATCAATGTACCACTTGGCAGGAGAAGTAATTCAACCAGATATACTCAAGGCAACACAAACCGTTGAAGAGAAGCCAACAAGACGGAGTTTCTCTACTCCTAGAAGTAGAGAATTTTTGCGGAAGTCATTTTCATTCAACGATCTTAATAGAAACTGTTGGCCAGGAAGGACAAAAATGGAAACGGACATTGAATTGAGTCGGTAAGTTAGGCTTAATTATCTACATAATTTACTTATTATTAGATATGGACTGCTAGGAACCAACTTCACGGTATTTCCATTTTTAACTATACAGCAACTACTGCTATTGGTGCAAAGGCGGAAACATGATTTAAAGATATGTTTTTTAATACTCGATTTATCAATTATTGACACTTGAGTTTTTAAGGGGTTTCCGGCGAGAAATTTTAAAGTTTATTAGGGAAATTTTCATATTTTATCGATGCAAAATAGGTTTTGACAAGTTTAAATGGTAGATGATTCGCTAGTAAACTAACAAGGTGAGAAGCGGTATTGTTCTACACCGGTGATTTGCGGATATACCTAACGGCTCGCGTACACCTAATCCGTCATCGGCCGAAGTATACTCGGGCGTTGTCAGCCGAAATCGGCCGATCGAACCAAACGTATAGAAAGGAAAGAGAGCGCGTACACCAATGAAAGCGACATCGTCCGATGACGCCCGATAATAAGCGATCAACCGGCATATCCCAACATGTTTGGATTTTTCGGCAGTTGTCCGGTTGATTCTTGCGATGAAATTCATGCAAAAATAAAATGCACGACTGGATCGCACGAACTTGCTCTTATTTAAAATTACTTTGGAATTTAAGATACATTTTATATATATAAAACATGGATTTAATGAGGTAAAAATCTTCAAATGCATGAAATTGTCGTCTGATTTTCAGAAAAGTATGAATTTATGCAAACAAATTTTAAAAATTCTTTTATTATTAAAATAAACCCCAGACCGGCACCATCCGAGATCGGAAGGAGTGTATGCAGACGAACGTCCGAGACAGTCGTCCGAATAGCTCCGACACGATATCGGCCGATGATTCGGTTTTAGTGTACGCGAACTGTAATAGTCTTCAGGAACGCACCGCGTATTCATGATTGAGCCGTTTTTAAAGTGCTGTGGTTCGTTATACTGCTTTCACACGAAAACGATTTTTAATTTTTGTTTCTTTTTTGGCTTCCTTTTGATTGTATAGATGCTTTCAAACAAAGTGGCGCAAAATTTTAAATGACCTATTATTAACGTATTAGTATGATACTACTTAACAATTTGCTAAATTTTAAGAAGTTTTCTAACTCATTCTTAATTTTAAACATTTTGTAACTAGTTTCGTACTAAAGCAATTTTCTTAATAAATTTTCTTAATAAATTGCTTCTGAACACACCTAAAGTAATAGCAGTTCATGCAAAAAACTAAGTAAACAGAGCTGTTTTGATGTTTGTAACTGTCAAAGAGTTAGGTGAAGTTAGAACGATAGTAAAAAAAATAAAATAGTCATTCGATGATTTTAACTTTAATAAAAGGGTAGAGAAAGTATGATGCTATATATTATTACAATTTGCAAAATAGTTGCTTTAAACTAGTTTCATACTAAAACAGCTTTAACATCATACTAATTCAACTAGAATTTTGTGCAAGTAATCATAGTGACAGTTGTGTTGTATGCTCATCTCCCTCTTGCTTATGATTGTTGATTTTCAAATGTGTCTTGTCTTTTTTCTTTACACTAGCGGTGCGTTTTATTATCCACAAATCTATCTCGATCCGGATTTGTGAATAATAAAACGCACCTACTGTAATTTACACTACCTTACCATAAAAAGCCATCTACTCGCCAGAGAAAGAACTAATTTTTGGATCTTTAAAACAGATGCAGGGCGGATTCCACGCCCCTGAATGGAAAACCTCAAATTTTATATTTTTCTACTTTGTATGCAATTTAAGCTCTACCACCTTACCGAATTTCATCGTTTTACAGCAGTCGGAAGTGCTCCATTCAACCAACACCAATTCGGAGAAAATGGGCGGATACCACGCCCCCGGAATGGAAAACCTCAATTTTTCGATTTTTTCCTCTGCTTGCAGGACAAGACCTACCGTTGTGCAAAATTACAAGATTCTACGATGTCGGGAAGTGCTCCATAATTTTGATAATCTGTCAGTCAGTCAGTCAGTTACGGTTTTTGTGATTTTTGAGACCTTATATCTCAGAAACCGCTTATGCTAGAAAATTGAAATTTGGTGAGGCGCCTGTGCCTGATTAGCTTAGCAAATATTCGGAATTTTAAGTTTCTGACTTCATTGGTACTAAAGATAGGGGAGGTAAAAAATCGCCTGAGTTTGTTCCTGTAAAATGGGTGTAGTGCCAGAACTTGGCTAGGCGCTACCGTACCCTTTGATTCAGGTATTTTGCTGTGGCGAGTTCAGGTAACAACCAAACTGCCAGAAATCTATTTGTTTTGTTGTCGTTTGTCGGTTCGCATGTTGAATACATGTTTATACATATTTGCACTTAAAAGTTTGTTATACTTATCAGATGAAATGTTGAGTAACAACGCAAAATTGTTTTTGTTCATTCTTAAAACTAATTTATTACAAATGATAATGATAGCAAAAATGGAAGCCGGATGACAAGGATTAGGTGCGTTTTATTATTCACAAATCTATCTGGATCCGGATCTGGATTAAGTTTTAACATGTATTACAAAAACAATTTGGGATCCAGTTCCCTATCGGGATCTATTTCAAAGATCCAAAAATTAGTTATTACACTGGCGAGTAGATGGCTTTTTATGGTAAGGTAGTTTAAGCTATAGTGTAAAGAAAAAAGAAAAGACATAATTTAAAATTTAAAAACCCAAGGATAAAAAGAGACGGGCTTATAACATTGCTGTCAGTAAGATCCGTATCGTTTTATTTTCAAGGGATGATCCAGATCCGGATCCAGATAGATTTGTGGATAATAAAACGCACCTATTATAGAGAATGGGTGCATTTCATAATTCAAAATGAGCTCAGACGTTAATTCCTTGCTCCGTTATCATCCAAATGAAATAAAGCAAATCCAAAAAATAAAGAAAGAGTAGAAAGAGAAACGTCAAAAAACACGCAAGGAAATTTCTGCCCGTTCGTGTTCAGAAAGGTTTATTTCTGTTTCATCTTTTTGTTCTTTCTTTCTCTTTAGCACTTCATTCACACGAGGCTTAACACGCCCCGCGTGATACCGGACATTTCTAGCAACATCGTGCAAGGTTATTCAAAAACTAGTACTACGTTTCCACCAAAAGATAATCCGAGATTTAAGGTTAGAGATTTATGTGGTGTTTTCACCGCACTAAAAGATTAAAAAGAAGATTTAGTTTGACAGCATCTAAAAATCTATTTATCTATCAATTTGTCTTATGAAGTGGAAGCGAGAGAAAGAAAGTTTCATCTGTGCCAAACAATGAAAAATCATCGAAATAGCTTAGCACGATATGAATATTAGGTCAGTTCGAACAATAAAACAATTGATCCTATGAAGATTAAACAAGCTTTATTTCTAATCTACTAGATTTACGAAATAAATTTGTATGGTAAACCTTCGAGATTTAAAGATTTATGGTAAATCCACTTAAATCCAGGATTATCTCTTGGTGAAAACTTAGTACAAATTATCATAAGTTCATAATCGTTATATAAATGTATTTATATTCACGAATGCGACCAGTCAATGGTCTTCACAATTATATATCGTAATTTATATTGCCTTCATTTTTTGTAAATATTGAAAACTTTATTTCTAGGTCTCCAGAAACTGCCCGGAATGTTCCAAATATTAATGTGCAGCCTTCAAGTCCCCCAAACCAAATCGAAAATAAAGTGCAATCCTCAAAAGGGAGCCATTGTGGGAGTGGAATAAGCATAGGAAAAAAGAAATTCAAAAAGCATAAGCCAGAGTCTATAAAAGTTCCGTTTTCATTTCTTGGAATAAATGAGTGTTCGATTGGTGAAAAGGTATATTTGTTTTGTTCGGCGAATTTCTAACAAATGGTTAGAACATACATTACATATACATACATTATACATATCTTATTGACATTGACAAAATTAATTAAGAAAAGTGTGTTGAACTGTTGGACGATGTACTGATTAGTTTTGTAGAGAATATTTTGAGAGATAAATGGACTTTTCAGTAGGATAATGCACGTTTATACCAATGGTCATCAATTTGAAACATTATCTCAACTCCGGTAAAAATCTTGAATAAAAAGAGTCATCTGTAATTTAATTTTGACTACTGGAAATAGCAATATTATTTAGTTTTTGTGCTGGTTTTTCGACATCTTCATTTTCAAATAAATTTTGAATTTCTAAAATATTGTAATATTTTTCCAAGGTTCGTTAAATAAAACTTATTACTCTTTTTAGTATTTCTTCTTTATTCACACTTTCCAATTCAAAACAGTAAATCTCAATTTATAAACAACTCAAATGCTTTTATTCAAATTTTAATCACACTTGTTTAATAACACAATCCATAATCCAAAATCAACTGTGTCTCGCTCACCGTGAACACTCCCTTATATACTCAAATTAGTTGTTCTCGAAAATTCTTGTCTTGGAATGTTCTAGATGGTTGGAATAAGGGGAAATACCTTTGAGTATATATATATATATAGTATATATATACTCAAAGGGAAATACATTTGACATTGCAAAAGAGCTTTTTGTTTCTTCCATAAATTAGATATGCAATTTTCCAACAGATGGCGCTGTAGTAGTATAAAGCTCTGTTCACAACAATATCTATTTTTTCTTTGTCGCTGAAACTTGTTTTCAAAGCTTGCTCTTCTTTTTTTAAAATTTCATTTTCTTGTAAGTGTTTTGTTTCAATCGGACTTTTTTCTTTGGAACATCTTAAAACAAATAACAAAAATTTACTAACATTCTATAAAAGCCTGTTCAATCAGTTTTACCTTGATCGATTTTAATTTTTGTGGCAAGATATATTTTTTAAAAACATCAATTATGATATTTTGTTGGACTTCAGAAAAATTCTGGATGGAATCTCCAATTTTTTTTTGGCTGGCATTGTTTTTTTTTAATCATATGTATCCATTATTTATATTTTCTGTTTTTGAAATATTTGTTAGAAGAAAATAGTTAAAATATCAAAGTGAAATAATAAAAATTTAAAAACTGGAATTTAGGTATCTATTTGTCTATCTATCTTTCTATGAAAATATCATTTTCTTGAAATCACCTTCGAATTCTGACCATCAATTTGGTTTCAGGAAAAGCCACTCAACAATTGATCAGGTGTACAGAATAACCAATGAAATTGAGAAATCACTAGAGGGAAAAAATGTGTGTTCAAGCGCATTTCTAGACGTCTCCAAAGCCTTCGATAAGGTTTGGCACGATGGCCTTAAGTTTAAACTGTGACAGGCCTTTCCGGATCAAATATATTACATCCTTGAGTCCTACCTCGAAAATAGGCTATTTCGAGTAAAGCAAGGGGGGAATATTCGGATTTTAAGGAAATAAGAACCATTGATATCAAGAATCTATCCATCAGGATCAACTATAAGAACAGGTTTTATCAAGTGACGCCCTTTATGAATCGAATATGATTTTCGAAGAGCTTGAAAGTTGCTATATTTTTGTGGATGAAGCTGTATGTTCCATTAATTCAGTCAATTACTCGAAGAACTTCAGGCTCTTGGTTATACATATAATTGATTTGCAAATTCCGTAACATGTCTTTCAATATAAGTTTCTTTATCTTTTGCATCAAATCCAATATTAGCTGAAACAAAACGTTGCATCAAGGACGTCTAACAGTACTGAAACCTAAGCTTGTTTGCTGCCGACTTGAATGTTGGAACATGACACATACAAGTTCATTAGAAAGTCTCTGACGCATTTTGCACAAAAACAGAAGTAAGTCCCTTCTGCTAACGTACCTGCAGAAACTATCTTGAAGCACACTGTCACAAAAAGTACATAAACCTTGAATATTCCTGTTATGAAAAAAAAATTGCGAATTCATCTTCATTAAGATATTTTCATATTTTCGTCAAAATTTCTCGACAACTTGCTACATTCCGAAGTTTTTGAAACAATATTTTGAGATGTGATCCATTGATGACATATTTTCTATTCATAGAGCCTAGTCCAAGGCATAAAGGTGGTAATATAAAACCTCTATCATCCAAAATTGAATTAAATTTTATTTTCTCAATTTTTTTAATTATGTATGTATATTTTTGACAAAAAAAAAATTGAATTATTTTTTTTGATAAATAAAAGTACTATATCCCTTATATCTCAGTAAAGCTAGTTTTACTTTTAAGTCCACCGTTTTATTTTTGTTTTAAGTATATATAAACACTCACGTACTCGAATGCAATGTTGTGTCAAAATTTCAAAGCAATCAGGAAAGTTATCCTCAAGCTTTCGGCTGTGTTTTAAGCTAAATCGAATATATGATCATTCCATAACAGATGTTCATAAACAAACGTACCGACTATATTATCTATGGCAAGACTGCTCCTTGTGAGTCACGAGCGATAATTGCTTTAAGAACGATGCGTAAGGGTATCATGATTGTGCTTCTTGTACTTCCCCTTGTCGATATGGAAATGTTCAGTGGTGTTCTTGCTAACTTTGTTTGATCTGCGAAATTTCCATTTTTTCATTCCATGGAACAAACGTACATTTACATTTTTATTTACATATATAGAAGATAGAAGATTAAAATAAAATTGAAAAAACTGTTAATATTGAAAAAAATGTCTTGTACGCTTTATTTATTTAGTGAAATGTATTTACATATTTCGTACGTAAAGGGGGCCACGCACTTGGCTTCCTACCCACCGAGAAATTTAAATGAAGTTTTCCATTACAATTTGTTTAAACAATTTTTCTGGTTTGTCTTGTATCCGTGCTTGTCATGACTTTAAGAAATCTTCATTTTTTCTATTTTCACAAGATAAATAAAAGGTGGGCCAAATACAAGAACAACAAAATTAAATTTTGTCCATGTATTTATGGCTTTATTAGTAAAAGCAAACATTCTCATTAATTATGGAACACAACGTCGCTCAAGTAGCTGCCTTGGTTGGCTTCGCAGTAGCGCATTCTGTAACTACAATAATCCGAGATCTTTGAGCATAATTCTCCTCAGGCTAGTGCGTGCTGCGTGAAAGGTTGAGCTGTTAAGGTCAGTGGCGAGTTGAGATTCGTGAAATGAATGGGCTACAGCAGCCACATTCTCGTCTGTGCGCACCGTACGACAATGGGGCCTATGAGTGTTATCCACTAGCATACCAGTCTCACGAACTTTTTGCACAAACTTGCTTACAGCAGGCGCGGTGAGTGCTTCATTTCACAATTAAACAGCACTCACTTTGGAAATAAGTTTTTAATATTTCCCAATGTTGTTCAAGCGTAAAGGGATTGATTTCATTCCGCGAAGGTATGATACTGGAAACAGTTGTCAGAATAACCTGCAATTTAAAAAGAAACGAATAGATAACTCACTCTGTATAAGCTTGAAAAAATGTATAAAATCTTTTTAAATAGATCCCATTTTTTTACTATACACTGCAGGCGTAAACGCAGGAGGGGTTCAAATTTTTTATAATACTTACCCTTTAAGGCTCTCCCAAAACAGTGTAAAATCAGAGTGAAATATTCACTTTCGCGTTAATTTGGGAGAGCCTTTAACCGGCGCGTAATATTCGCCGACGGCAGTCTTTTGTTGTTATTTTCCATTGTTTATCTTTTATTTCTCATTTTTGATATCAGTGTGAATGATTCGCTTTGCTTTCGCGAACCAACGCGAAAGTGGCGCGGAACATTCGCCCTTATATACGTTTTCGTTACTGTTATATTTAAGGGACTTTAAAGTTCAAATCCAAATAGAAGCCGCGTTTTATTATCGCCAAAGATCCGTATAGATTTACCCTCGAAAATAAAACGATACGAATCATAGTGACAGTTGTGTTGTATGCTCATCTCTCTCTTGCTTATGTTTGTTGATTTTCAATATTTTCTTGTCTTTTTTCTTTATCCGGTATTCACCGAGCGCTCATAACTTAAGAAGCTCATAAGAAGCGTTGCCGCTGGGCTTCACGAAAGTGTGACACATTTTTTTAAAAAACGTAACAAAAGTGAAAAAAATGTAACAAATTGAAACAAAATTATTTAAATCAAAGAATGCTCTTGAACTCAATTTTTAATTTTTAATAGGAACATAAGTTTTCTTCATCACAGTTTTTAAATTCAGTACAAAACTATACATTAAATAATAAGCTAATAAATTATTATAAGTAAGGCACATTTTAAGTTTTACATAAAACATGGTTAGGCAAATTAAGAGAATTGATCTTTTATTTGTTTTGCAAACATTATTGATTCAATTGTATTCAAGTGATACCTATTGGTTAAATCATTTTTTATCAAATTTAGCTCTGAAAAAATACGTTCTGTTGCCGCAGAACTGTGTGGTAAACTTAATATTTTATAAACAAATTCTGTTATATTTTCAAAAAGATTTTCTTTTTGAGGATTTTGCAAAGAGCCAACATGGAATGTGGAAACTGGAATACTTTGAGGAATGGATATCTAACCATGTTTATATGCTGGATCGAGAGATCGAGTTTGAATTTGAAGTGAAAGATAGCAAGATTTCGACTAAACTGTAACTGAACGAGTTCGATCGAGTCGAATGAAGGTGATTTCAACTCAATTTAGGACGTAGGTGTACAAATAGGTGGAAGTGTTGTTTAAGCGCACTTCACACTGATTAAAAAAATCATAAAGTAAATTTTTAAAGAAAAAAAAAGTTTGGAGAAAAAAGTGTAACAAAAAGAAAAAAAAAGTAACATAGTAACAAATACAAAAAAAAACAGAAATTTCAAGTTAAGAGCCTCGTAAAGTTAAGAGCCGTTTAGGAGAGCTCGGTGAATACGAGCCTTAAAGATATTTCTTCAAAACAATACCGTTTTCAAGATATTGAATTGAAAGTGCACACAATTTTATCATCAAAAACGTAAGAGGCATTTTCTATAAACTATACATGAGATGTTTCATAACGGCTGTATGGTAGATACCGTTTTGGAGTTAAAGAAATATTAAAATTGTTCTCTAAAGAATCACCGTTTCGTTTCAGAGGTTAATGTCGTTTTTATTTGGCAATCCGGAAGCCTTCCGGACTCTTCTGAAAGTGTTCAATTGGGAAAAAATGACTGTTCTGATTCTGAAAAGAAGAGAAATTTGCTTCTGGATTTAAAATCAGAAGCAAAACCAGAAGCACTCACACATTCATGTACTTAAAAGTCAACCTCAACAGCTGTGATTTTTGGTATCCAAATTGTGCGAACCAGGGTTGGCCGAATTAACTACACTACATTTTCTACATGATTTACTACGTTTATATGAGGTGTTAAAGCGAGCTTGAAGCTCGCTTCGAACCTTTATATACCTGTATTGAGTTGAAATGAGCTTCGTTCGACTCGATCCCAATCACTCAGCGGTGTCGAGTAGAAATGTGGGTCGAAAATCCTACCCTAAACCCACTCGATCTTTCGATACTGCATATAAACGTAGTATTTAACTATGCGTAGTTTATTGAAGAAACTACATGCCTAATTTACTACAATTTGTTACGTCTGCTACATATGTATGTAGTTAATTAATAAAAAATCAATATAATAAAGGAAAAAAACAATTTTGCACTTTTATGATCTAATGAAGGTTTGTAAAAAAAAAGTTTCATTTACCATAAGGATGAAGAATTGTAGGAATAACTGAACGTTTAATTTAAAAATTCAAATTTCAAATGCACAACTGACAGTTAATTGACAGCAATGCTACAATTTGTTACATTAACTACAATTAACTACATTTAACTACATTAACTACGTAGCAGACGTAACAAATGTAGTTATTTCTAAAAAGTGACAATTCGGCCAACCCTGCTTTCAACAAACATTTTTCTTGATTTTGATTATTGTACGCATTTGATGTTTCACATATACAATCAAACAAAACTTCAGAATCATCAGAAGCAAACAAAAGTGTTCAGTTGGGATTCCGGATCGGAGAGAGATTCCGGATTGCCAAATAAAAACGACATAAGATTGTAGGTCGAAGTACAGGCTTATAGACATACGGACAGACAGAACTGCCGGACACACCTTTTTCGTTTTCTCTTTCATCATAATGTTAATTTTGATCAGGTGTTCTCGAGATATGTAAGCTTTTTCCTTATGGTTGAAGTATTATTCTTTGAGTTAAATGAATTTCAAAATCGTTAGAGCCCCTAATGAGAAAATCGAAAATCAAAAAAACCGGTGTATCACAGGTACCGTTAATAATATTTTTCCTAAAACTTTTTTGACCAAAATTTTGTCCATGCTCATAATAGCACACTTAATTCTTTTATCAGAATCGTTCGAGTCTTTTTGAAGAGATTTAAGATTTTGCATAACTGCTGTATGACAGGTACCGTAAGTTTTGGAGCAATACAAAAAAATTCAATTTCCCCTCTAGGAAATCACCGAAGAACCTTATACCAAGTTTGATGAAAATCGCTTCAGGGGTTCAGGCAGGTCAAGGTACAGACATACAGACAGATGGAATTGCCTGTACCACTTTTTTCGTGTTCTCTGGAATCGCAATGTCAACTTTGATCAAAATCTCAAGTTTTTTTTCCAAATTTAAAGCTTGTCCTCTATTATAGTATAGTACCAACAGTGCTCAGCTATTTTATACCGAGCTCATAGAGTGCGCTCTGAACAATCTCTGAACACGCTCTAAACGAAAAAAGAAACACAAATTTGAACTACACTGAGCTAAAAAAGAAACACGATTTTTTGTTTGACAGTTCAGGTTCTACCATAGAGGAAATATATTACCTCTATAGGCGTTTTTCTTTTTTAGTTCAGAACAGAGCCTGAGTTGTCAAAAAATAAATTGTGTTTCTTTTTTAGTTCAGAGCATTCAGAGCTTCGTAAATGTGTTTCTTTTTTCGTTCTGAGCATGTTCAGAGTGCGCTCTATAAGCTCAGAATAAAATAACTGAGCAGACAGAGTACAATGCTTAACACAGGCATTTGACAGCTTGAAATTTAAAAAACAAAATGTCGACAGCTAAAGGCGTTTTTCTTTTTTAGTTCAGTATAGAGCTCTGAACAGAGTCCGAGCATGTTGAGCATGTTCCGAACATTCTCTGAACCAAGCGTGCTCTGAGCGCTCTGAGTATATTTTGAAACACACCTGAACACTTATGTAGCTGTCGCCATTTTTTTTAATTTCCATCTGTCAAATGCTTGTGTTAAGCATTTTACTCTGTCTGCTCAGTTATTTTATTCTGAGCTCATAGAGCGCACTCTGAACACGCTCAGAACATGCTCAGAACGAAAAAGAAACACATTTTCGAAACTCTGAACACTCTGAACTAAAAAAGAAACACAATTTATTTTTTGACAACTCAGGTTCTGCTCTGAACTAAAAAAGAAAAACGCATTGGGGCATATTCATAGATGTTTGCTAAACTCTTGTTAAGTTGTTACTAAGCAATTCCAGAGTTTAGGCTATTCATAAGTAAATTTAGTCCTAAGTTTAGGGCTAGACCTGTGGTCTAACTTTAAACATAGGAAATGCTGTGTTTAAGTAGTTATTATCAAAGTCAAATGTCAAATTTGATTGATAAAAAAAAGTTTCAGATACTCTTAGAGCCCTTTGCATTGCAGCATTGCTTTTGTTGTTCATTTAAAAATTATTATATAATATTTGTTTAAGTTTTTTTTTTAGTGTTCTTATTTAATAATTTTCTTTTACTTAATTTTTTTCGACGTGCAATATCAAAAAATACCACACAAAATTTAACATGACGTGTAATAGAGATGCTAAACAGTGCTGCCGTTTTAGTGACTTTGTCACTATATTTAGCGGAATTTTCAAAAGTTTAGCGACAAAAAATTATTTTTTGTCACTAGATAATTCTAGCGACTTTTCTAGTGACTTTTTGCAAGAACATGTGATGATGTTACATCCCTGGCATTCGAGTTTGGCACTTATGTTCGATTGACTCTCTTTTTACCACGACCACTGAACTGAATTTGAAACTTCACCACACAAAATAAGGCCAAAAGGAGTATGATTGCGAGTGAGCGGGTATATGTTTTAGAAACTAGACTACCTGGTCATTTCGTTTATATGATTTGTTTTATGTACAATTTTAACTGTAATTGTTTTTGTTTGGTTTTGTCGAATCGGCCAAAGTGGAGATTTCGGTAGTAAACTTAACTTTTTTTGTAAGTATACGAGTATTTATACTTATTTTCAAAAAAATCAAAAATTTCAATAATGCTTTAGATAATGAAGTCCATGAAATTGATGAAGATACTATAATGGCTATAATTATTTGTGATTGATTATTTTTATAATATGTGTTTGAAGTTATTATTAAAACTTCTTTACTTTTCATTTAAAAAATGAAAAGTAGTAATATTTTCTAGACTGAATTTGTTTTTGTTTTTTTTTTTAAGATTTTTTATGTTAACTTAATGTTTATAAGTTTTTCTTTACTATTCAAAATAAATTTTTTGTTATAACTGAATATATTTTTTTTTTTGATATGTGTACTGAAATTTTTTCTAGTGACTTTTTTCAAAATTTTAGCATATCTAGCGGATTTTTAAGGTCGATCTAGCGACTCTTTTTTTTGGCTTGCGACAACACTGATGCTAAACCTAATGTTTTTCAACTCTCAACCATTAAATTTTGTTCAACCTACAATTTTCTGCCGATTCCAAATGGCTAATAAGCAGCACTTCTCATGACAAGAGATACTTTTGGAGGATTTGTCAATTCCTCGCAAGAGGTAATACACCATCACTGAAAAAAACTTTTTTGCAGCGGCTGAGAATCGAATTTCTGCAAGTAAGTCCAACGCACTAACCATTATGCCAAGGCGTACGACACAAAATTTGCATTTTCTTTGATCCGTCATTATTTGAAGGATAATTGTAGTAGAACACAACCTTAAACTGATGTTCTACTAAAAACAGCGGGGAAACTGACTATGAATAGTAGCTGTGTTTATTTAACCAACAAGCCTTAAACTAAGGATCTAGCAATCACAACTTTAGTAATTCTCTATGAATACGCATCATTAAGTGTTCAGGTGTGTTTCAAAAAATACTCAGAGCGCTCAGAGCACGCTTGGTTCAGAGGATGTTCGGAACATGCTCGACATGCTCGGACTCTGTTCGGAGCTCTATACTGAACTAAAAAAGAAAAACGCCTTATGAGTTCTACTCTGAACTAAAAAAGAAAAACGCCCAATATCGCAAGTAAAAATGATTTTTTTGACCATTGTTAGTTCAGTTCTAGTTTATAGTTCCTCCGTTCAGATAAAGTTTTCATACGCCAGTGCACAGTGGTCGGATTCACCAATCTAGCGGAACAAAATTATTTTGAATAGGAAAATCATATTTTAAATTAATGATTTGATGTTTAATAGGTAATAATAGATAAACTATACGATCCTTCCTAGAAATAATTTTGTCTTAACGAAAAATAACCCAACTATTAACGATTTCATGATACGAAAAAAAAGATGTTTTTTTTTTATTAAAAACGTTTTTGGATTTAAAATTCAATCCTATTCAAGTTTATTGGAATAATACTTTAAGTTAGTCATTATTTTTATATAATTATTCAGGTTTATGACATATAAAAAATTTAATGCAAAAAAAAATAGATTAGATTCATCTGAATAGGAACCATGCTTATACTAAAGAAATTATCATCTATCTGACCTTCTGATCAAAATTTCAAGATGTTTTTCACCACCTTGAAGTTCAGTTACTTCCAATTCTCCACCAAAGCAAAGCCGTTCTATGGTATGATCAACCAAGGATTGAAGTTGACCCTTAGCATATGCTTCAATGACCTCAATTTCTGTGTGATAACATTTCTTTTTTGAGTTTAGCACTTTTTCATAAGAAGGCAAAATATCTTTCTTTAGAGTTGATTTTTTGAAGTATGACTTGATATCGATGAAAATATTAATGTCAATCATTAAAACCAATGCTTCACCGGGATACAGAAGTATATGAGACCCGTGATCATAGCTGCGATTTTTAAATAATGTTTTTACCTCAGTACCTTTACTGGATGAAGCTTCCGAAAGATCCTTTATGAAACTTACTGAATCCCGTTTACCAATTTTGCGAAGCACAACTTCACTAGCTTTTATTATTTCCCTAAGACTAGTTGATCTAATTAAATTTTAAACTTTGAGTTTTTTGGATTTTTCACAGCATTCCTCAAAAGAGTTTCTAGTTCTTCTGACCTTTTTTTTTGAAATTTTTCTGTCCAATATGTCGGCCAACGTATAAGTTTCCTCTTATCAGGCTGAGTTTGGAGCTAAAAATCGGTTAACATGTCTACCGCTTTTCACCAATTTTGGACAGCAATTTTTTTTATGGAGGTATTAAGTTTTTCATTAGAATCTTCAGACAGCTCAGGAAGCTCAAACTTATCTATAATAATTGCTCTAACCACATCAACCCTTTTTGTTTTATCCGTTTGCCGCCAAATTTCAAAAATTTGCTTTCGCAGTTAAGGAGGCCATTCTGAAAATTGAAAATAATTGTATGGGTGTCGCAAAAACGCGTAAAAAGTGTTTGTTTTACCTCAAAGCCAAGACTCCACAGAATTACTTTTTATAATTTTCGGGTCGGAACTCGGCGGAACTATCTAGTTTTATTCCAGTTGAAAATTCAATAAAAAAAAATCCAGTCCAATTTTTTACGTTGAACTTAAGAAACTATAAAATTTTTTTGTAATGAACCAATTAACTTTTGGAACAATTTTTGTATTACCCACAAATAATTCTATTCAAGAAAAAAAAATTATTCCAAAATACGCACCGTTACGCTTTTTATAGCTAAACGAAATTGCACAAAAAACACCTTTTATCTGCTGTCGCTAAGTTGCTTTTCATAAACTACTAACTTCAAAGCTTAATATTTTCTTACCAATGAAGGAGATCAAAAAACAAAACATGAATTATAGTTACCTACTGGATTGACAAGTAAGCCACATCATTTTGAAACGGTTCGCTTGACTTTGATTTTTATATTTTGTCCCGCTAGATTGGTGAATCCGACCACTGTGCAGTGGTAAGGGATCGGATAAATAATATCAAATAAGAGATTTATTTTCTTATATTATTACTTGCGACTTATAGGTACTATAAGGCAAGTTATGCATTCGTAAAAAAAATCGAAGTCGAGATTTTGATCAAAGTTCACAATACGATGATAGCGAAGACTAAAAAAGTGGGTCTCGCAATTCTGTCTGTCTGTTCGACTACAGCCTAAACGCCTGGGCCGATTTTCTTTAAACTCGGTAGATATCATTTTTAATTTTTCCCCCCCACAAGTTTTTTTCTAAGACCAAAAATAACGGTACCTGCCATACGATTTTTTTCGAAATTTTATGAATATTTTTTTTTTCTCAAAAACTGTTCGACAGATTAAAAAACTAAAAACACAAGAAAATTTAATTTAGTTAAAGCTAGGTATTGCTTGAAAACAATTTTCCGAAAAATGGTTATTAGGGGTACCCCCCATGGAACCATTTTTTTTATTTTTGATTTTCTCAAAAACGGTACAACCGATTTGGATCATTTTTTTTGCTAAGGCTCCCCAAAAATTTGAATAGAATAATTGTGTATTCAAATTTTCAAAAAAACTTGATAAATAAAAGTTTCCCAATATAATCTACAAGATGTGAGAAAAAAATTTGTATTTTACCTAAAAATAAAGGTACCCATACAAATGTTAAAAAGTTTAAAAAAATGTTTTTCAAAAATCGTATTTTTCTCGAAAACGGCGGCGCCTAAAATTTTGATAAAAATTTTTTTCTTTCAATTAATTTTTATGATCTTTAGTTTAATAAAAAAAATTTAAATTAAGATATTACAGCTTGTACCTACCATAGAACGATTTTTTCGAATTTTGAATTTCTCATTATCGACATAACGCATCGTAATTAAATTTTTTATAGAGAAGCTTCTAAAAAGTCTAAAAACATTGCATTTCAAAACTTTGAAATAAATATAAAATCTTTTTTTTTCAAAATTCGATATCTCAGAAACGGCTCAATATTTTTTTGTAAATTTAAGTTTTATTCGAATAATAATTTTAATTGGCGTACCAAAATTTTTCTTAAAAATGTTTTAAGAATTTCGTATATAAAAGCTTATTTTTTTAAGAACCCACTGCAACGAATTATAATTTTGTTCTTGCATAAACTAATTTTTGCTTAAAACACATGGCATCCTGTGCTTAGCTCCAACTGCTAAAGCACTTGTTTTAGTCATTTAAAAAATGGATTTTATCCTTATGAACAGTTTTCTCTAATAACATTAGTTTTTAAAATTCCCAGTCTATTACATAGGGGCAAGTTCGTGCGACCCAGTCGTGCATATTATTTTTTATTCAAATCGAAATTGCAAGTAAAAAAACACAACAAGCAATAAATACATAATTGTTTAATTGCTTACAAAATCTCAGTCTAACTTAATAAATTGCTTAATTTTATTGAAACTAATGTATTTTTTTTAGACATCTTTGGTTTCTCCTCTCCATCCCGTAGCAAGGCCTAATTTAGCAGCAACCCTTAGGATCGAAGTGTCAAAGAAAAAAGTAAAGGAACTACAAAACAATTGTACGTTTAATGACCATAGAACTCAGGTAGACTGGGAAGTAAGGAAAACTCCGGCATGGAAGTCCTTAAGCAATAAGTATAAGATTTTATGACAAAGCATTTAGACTTTATATTTTTATACGACGATTTTCAGTGAATCACATAAGGAAATTTTAGCTCTACGTTTGGCTACCCGAAAAGCCGAGCAAGAGCAACAAAAACGTGAATACGAAATGCATATGGAAATAATGCGTCAACGAGTAAAATCAGCTCCGCTACTTCTAGAAGGTTCAACATATTGGGGACCACACGTCGGAAAGCTTTCACACTCTTGCTATAAGGATAATTCAAAACATAACTGTCAACTAGGAGCAAATATAAAAAAAAAGAAGAAGACCTACAAGCCACACTCCAGAAAATGTTTTTCGAATATATCATACTCAAGACATTCAAATCAAAGTACAAATTTGCAAGAAAGTGATGAGCTATCGAGTTTAGATAGAGCTTATTTGTAGAAATGTTTATATTTTTATTATAAGCAAAATACAAAGAATTAATGTTAGAGCACCTTAGAATAATACATTGTACCTAAATAATAGGGCTTACTACGAGGCTAGTCTCCATTTCGATAAAGTTTCAATAACATCTCCGTATTGGTTTCGTCTCGATCTTCGCGGTTTGTTGTGAAATAAAAATTGACATAGAGCTTGAGTCTAGAAGCTGATAATTTAAAATAATTTTCTTTTATTTGTGCTCTTTCTTGGCAGAACAACTGAGACTCGAAAAACAGGTCTATTACGTAATACGTAAAACAATCATCGTTGAAATTCCATCGTTTTCGTTAAAATATCATTAAAAAACTAGAAGTGATTTTTTTACAACTGGCGTTTGGCAGTCGTAAAGCTTCCGTTTTCGTGTACCTAATATAATTGTCTGCGGTCTGTCTGTGGTTTGTTTGTCTGTCGATTTTTTTTTTTTTTTGGTTTTCTTTGGCAACACGTTTCTCGTTTTACATAATCGTTCTTTGCAGCTGCTATCCTTTACTTGCGGTTCGTTTCGTATTACGTAATAGGACCCCACTCGTCTCTGCTCGGAAATCAATATTTTTCTGGTTTCGTGGTCAGCCCTATAAGTAAACCGAACTTGCTAGAAGTTTCACCCTTGATATTACAATATGTTATGAAATTCTAAAAATCAATACCAACGCGATATTGAAATATGAGGGCTCAGAGATTAAAAATCGGCCCTAGCGAGGTATCCGTTCGGAGCGGAAATTTCTCTGATTTTGTACGATTCGGAGGATTTTTGCTTCGAGGTATTCTTCCGAACAGCTGTTCGGAATTTTTCTCCAACATTATTTTATCGCACCCGGCAAACTGCGTTGAAGTGCGATCAAGTGCTTTATTTGTGAAATTTCTGACAGCTAAATGTATTGAAAGTTAAAAAGTATTTAACTTCTAAAAACAAGAGATACGTTTCAAAGAACAAAACAGAATGAATTATTATAAAATTTTCAGTTATATACAAAATCAATAGCTACTTAATTAATATGTAGTAAAATCAACAAGTAGATTATGTGTTCTATTTATTCCAACATCCCTTCTAGAACGCATAATTATTGTATGTTTAAAGTCCCATAAGTGTTGAGAACTTCTTTGATTTTTCAGCTGTCAAAGGTTTGGTCATTATATCTGCTACCATTTCCGTTGTTGGTACATGATGAATTTTTATTGTGCCGTTTAAAATTTCATTGCGGACAAAATGATGACGGACATCAATGTGTTTTGTTCTAGCATGATATGCATTTGTTGACGCCAGACAAACAGCACTTTGATTATCGCAAAATAATTTAATTGATGATGTTGGATTTTCGCAAAGTTCTTTCTCCAAACTTTGAAGCCACAATGCCTCTTGTACTGCTAAGCTCATTGCCATGTACTCCGCCTCGGTAGTTGATAATGCTACTGTTGGTTGTTTTCTTGAGCACCAGGATATTGCTCCGTGTCCCATAACGAAAACATATCCTGTGACGGATTTCCTCTCATCGACGTCACTAGCATAGTCAGCATCACAAAAACCACTTATTGTTCCAACATTGTCATTTTTCTTCTGATAGCACAGCTTTTTCTCTGCAGAACCCTTTAAGTATCGAAGAACTCTTTTTCCTTTTTTGAATCCTTCGGGTTGTGAAATATAAATTTCCTCGTCTAAATCTCCTTGGAGAAACGCTGTAACTGCGTCCATTTGTTCGATGTCCAAGTCCATTCTAGCATCCATAGACAATAAAAAGCGAATCGACTCATAGCGCACCACTGGCGAAAATGTTTCTTCGTAGTCAAGACCCTTGCGTTGATTACACCCTTTGGCAACTAGTCTTGCTTTATAACTAGCAATTTTTCCATTTACGTCTATCTTGGTCTTGAACACCCATTTTGTGCTTAGTATTTTCTTTCCAGGCGGCAACTCTGCTTCCTCCCAAGTTTCATTTTGCAATAATGACCCGTATTCAGCTTGGATTGCATTTTTCCACTGCTCGGAATCTGGTCTGTCAATTGCTTCTCTATATGTTTTGGGATCGTCTTTTTCTCTCACCATATAGGATACAAAGTCGTCTCTCCTTATAGGTTTCGGTGTTCTCTCCGATCTGCGTACGGTCTGTGATATTGATGTTGATGGTATTGTAACTGGTGGAACGAAATCTTCATCAGAATAAAATGATTCTTCCTCTTCATTGTTCGACTCTGTATTTGTCACATTTTCTCCGTCGAACAATTCTCCATCATTTTCCGTTTTTCTAACACCAACCTCAGCGTTATCAACATCGCTATCAGTTTCAACGTTATCCGAACTTTCGGGTTCCACTGAACACTCGAAGTTAGAAGGACATATGGTACTATTATTTTCATCTGGAATCACCTGTCGAAGTTGCTGTTCCTCTTCTAGACACACAACATCCCTACTTATAAAGAGTCTTTTCTTTATTGGATCGTAAATTCTATAAGCCTTCGAATTTTCGCTGTATCCAACCAGAATTCCTTTTGTTGACTTCGGATCCAATTTTTGTCTCTTTTGTCCAGGAACGTGTACCATAGCAGTCGATCCAAAAACCCTTAAATGACTTATATTTGGTTTTTTGTTTGACCAAATTTCTTCTGAAGCTTTAAAGTCAAGCATCCTAATTGGTGTCCTATTGATCAAATAACCAGCAGTTAAAACCGCTTCTGCCCAAAAATTCTTTTCAAGGTTAGCATCTGCCAACATACAACGAGCCTTCTCCATAATGGTACGGTTCATACGCTCAGCCTTTCCGTTTTGCTGCGGAGTGTATGGAACTGTGGTTTGATGGCGGATACCACAACTTTTTAAATAGGTAAGCAAACCTTGATTGCAATACTCAGTACCATTGTCCGTCCTTAGAGTTTTAATTCGTTTTCCAGTTTCGTTCTCGACTTGAAGCTTAAATTCAATAAATTTATCTCTTACCTCTGATTTTGTCTTGAGTATGAAAATAAACACCTTCCGAGAAAAATCATCCAAGAACAATAGCATGTAGCGTGCACCACCTAATGAGACATGTTCCATTGGTCCGCACAAATCCGAGTGCACCAACTGCAATACTTCACTTGAACGTGCTTCAGATGTTTTGAACGGTTTTCGCGAATGCTTGCCTTTAAGGCAATTCACACATCGTCCACTCGCCTTACCAGAAAAATCTAAACCATTAACAGCTCCTTGTTGCATCTTCACCATAACGTCATAGTTTGCATGACCAAGTCGCCTATGCCACAAATCACACGATGCTCGTTGTTCAACAAAATTTGCTGATGTTTTAACCAATGGTGGGGTATCCAACTTATACAGGCGTTCTTGTACTAAGCTCGCTGTTGCAATCAAAATATTGCCTTTATCGTACATGTAACATTTGCTGCCTTCAAAACATACTTTAATACCATTCTTTGTCATTTGGCTGACCGACAAAAGATTAGCACAAAGATTTGGGATGTAAAGCACATTTTTAACCATTACTTCTACTGATTTTCCACTTGAAAGCAACTGCATTCGAATTTCCCCCATTGATTGCACCACCAGATTATTGCTGTCTGCAACTGTGACCTCCTCGCTGTTTACTTTTGAAACGTTCTGGAGCCAGTCATTTCGCATCGTCATGTGTGATGAAGCACCGGAGTCAATGAACCATCCTGAACGATCCATTTCTTTCTTGGCTACTGTAAGCGACGTGTAAAACACAACTTTTGCAGAATTACCTCTTTTGTCTGTTTTTCTGTTTGCTTGTTTGGTTGGACAGTTTTTAGCAAAGTGTCCTTGTTGATGGCATTCGAAACATTTTGGACCAGTAGCGTTCTTCTTCTTCTTGGAATTACCTCTTGTAGTCCCACCATAAAATGCATGTGCTTGAACCTCATCACTTAAATCATCACTTTTAACATCCTGTAGCAACTTAGTTTTGATTGAATCAGCTGTGATATTTATACCAGAACTTTCGATTCCCATGATCATTGGTTTATAGTTGTCACCTAGACCAGCCAACAATAATGTACCAACCCATTCATCGGAAACCACCATACCAATCGCATTGAGCTTATGTGCTGTTGAGATAACTTTATTTACATAATTCTCATAGGAGCCACATTCCTTCAAATTGGTTGTTATAAGAGTTCTTAGAAGTCCCACACGCCTTGTCAATCCTTTGTCATCGAAAGCTGCAGCCAGCTTGTCCCAGGTTTCTTTTGCAGTTTTTGCATCCCTCACATGCACGAAGTTTATTGGTTCGATAAGCAAAATAATTTTGGATTTTGCCTTCGCACATTTTTTGTTGTCCGCTTCGTCATTTATAACAGACTCCCAAAGTTCTTCCAGCACGAGAAAATTTTCAACAGCGAACTTCCAGTCGTTGTAATTTTCTCTGCCTTTTAATTTTTCGATTGCTGGCAACGAAGAATTCGCCATATTGTTTTCGAGAAAATTATTCGAACTTTTTGCAGGAAATCTCAATTTACAAATTTAAATTTCGCGTTGACCAATAAAATCAATTATACTTGAAGCGTAGGTTATTCTGGGCTCATAACCTATTGAAAGTTAAAAAGTATTTAACTTCTAAAAACAAGAGATACGTTTCAAAGAACAAAACAGAATGAATATATTATAAAATTTTCAGTTATATACAAAATCAATAGCTACTTAATTAAAATGTAGTAAAATCAACAAGTAGATTATGTGTTCTATTTATTCCAACAAAATGCAATTGTTTTTCCGATTTCGTCCGACACAAATTCTTCGCGGAACAAATTGCGCGAACGCGTTTGTGTATTATTATTCTTTCCGATAGGATATCTCGAAAGCAATTTGAGCCTCCGACAAAGTATGCGTTGCGGACAATTTTCCGCTCCGAACGGATACCTCGCTAGGGCTGAATGTTTTTTTGGATATTACGTTTTTTTTTTTTTTTTAATATTAAACTAAATAAAAGACTCATCAATTTTAATCAAATTATAAAATAGAAACCAAGAAGATCTTGCTGACTTATTTGCAATGTACATTGGAAACGTTTTATCCAAATCCGGATCTAGTTAAAGTCTATTTGGTACACTTTATTTTGAGGAATTGAAAATATTTTTATGAATTACATTATGTAAGTTGATCATTTTGTTCAGGAATATTTAGAAAAAAAAAAATTAATTAGAAAAAATTTAAATTGTTCGTTCTCCAGATTATTACTATAATTGCTAATGTATTGTTTTTATGAGAATGCCTTCTTCATTTTATGAACGAAAATAAACGTTTTCTTTAATTATATTTCGTTTGACAATAATCTTATAGTAGCACATTGCCCCTTGGTTCCGTTTAATCTAGTATTACAAAATATCTTATATACTTTTGCCAATAAGGCTAAAAAAATAAAAATTATGAATACTTCCGAAATTTTTGTTTAATTTACACACAAATTAAATTCTTACTATTTTTCTGCTCTTCCATAGTTTGAATGAATCTCTGGAAATTTACAAATAATATATGTAATCGGCTTCATAAATCAAGTAACTACCATCAATAAACATATAAACAGAAATTAGCCAAACTGACAATAAGATGCAATGAAATCTTGATCAAATGGTTATAAATACTAATGCTTAATATCGTTTTTATCTTAAACAAATCGTTAAACATTAGATGCAATAAAAATTTGATAAATAAAAATCTTAATAGTTTTTATCTTTAACAAAACATTTAACATTAGAGACAATACAAATTAGTTTTGGTTAATTTTTAGTTTATTAGCGTAAGGTATACCTTATAAACATTTTAACGAGCCTTAATTAAAAAATTTATATCATTTTATAAAAAAGAAACTATACGCCCGTGTGAAATAAAAAACAATTTAATTCGAAAATTTAATTTAATTTAAAACGGAAAAATATACGTTTTCGTTATTGCTTTAATTGATTTACGCAGCAAGTACTGCAGATGTGGCCATTTCACTAACACCACATGTATTATCACCTCGGTAAACCCGATAGTATCCTTGTTCACCCCATTTTGGTCCCCAAGAGTTCTTAACAATCCAGTAGGGAAGTGTTTTTTTAAACGTTGGATAATTGGAAACACCATAACCAACAATAAGGACACCGTGATCTAAATTTTTCTTTGAGCACAGCATTTTCCAAGGGTGTGAAACACCACCGCGATAAAATTGCATAGCATTGGCGTTGATTCCAATTGAAATTGGTCCATTGACAATCAGCCATTTAGCCATCTCAGTTTCGTTCTTTGGTAAGTCTACAGCACCTGCGAGTTTAACGTGAGCTAAGGTCTTATTAAAATGGCATTGTTGTTTTTTAGCTTCATATGGATATTCAGATTCTAATTCAAGACCACCAATATTTTCTATAGCTCTAAAAAACGAAATCAAAAATTAAAAAAATTAAAAAAAAAATTATTGAACTTACTTATAGGCATCGTCTGGTAAACCACCATTGCAAGCAGAGTCAATTGTGTCACAATCAAGTAGTTCCTGTTCGGAGTATTCTTCAAGTCTTCCAGTTTTAACGGCATGTAAACCTTCGATGTTACCAGTCACACTGAATGCCCAACAGGAACCACAACTTCCTTGGTTTTTGACCTGTGGTTCAAAGAATAAAACTAAATTAACAAATTTAAGATTTTTTGTGTAAGGCTGACTTTGTTTACTTGCTATGGAAAATGTGATTGATAATGCAATATCTTTTCGCATAAAATTAGGAAGTGAATAGCGAAAAGGAAAACGGTATAGTTTTTTAAGAGACAATGCTCTACACCATACATCAACAAAAATAAAAAAAAAAAATAACATTTACCTCCAGTTTCACAGTGGGAGTTTAAACTCCGCTTTTGGTTTAAACTTCAGTTCAACAACAAATTTGGTTTCACAGTTTCATTTAAACCTTTAACAGAGTTCATTCTGTGGTTTAAGTTAAACGACACTATTCTGCCGTTTAAACCTCAGTTCAACAACCCCTTCAAATATCTGAAAATAGAATTTATTTTCATTTTTTAATTTTTTTCCTGTCACAGATCACAACTTAACAAAGCAAACTTTCCTTGATTGTTTTTTTCTTTTATTCATATAGAAAGAGAAAACAATTTACTTAATCTACGTTCAATAGAACTGAAGTTCATATTAGACTGTGAAACCGGACGAGTTGAACTTCAAAGTTCAGGTTCAGCTGAACTTAAGTTTAAACTCTCACTGTGAAACTGGGGGTTAGAATTTAAGAAATAACGTAAATTTCTTAACACACAATCTTATTAATCTCTTAGCAGTGAACCCAGGTGTCAAGAAAAATAATAATTTTTAAACTTTATGTAGAGCGAAAAAGAGAAGCTAGGCGAAATTAGTAAGTAAGTATACTTTTCTGAATTTCTTTCCACAATTATAATCACCCCTATCGTGAGTTTCACCCGGAAAGCTACTTATAGGTTTCATGATGTCACAGAACGTGTTGCCTTATATCGAAAAACTCAAAAGTCGTGAAAATTGGGATTCGTAGAAGTTTGCCGCCAAGACGTACCTTGAATTAGAAGACATTTGGGCCTGTGTTGAATATGCAGCTGGAGCAACACCCGATCTGAAGAAAATGACGAGAGCCCGAGCGAAAATAATTCCACTGATTGAGTCAATAAACTTCGTCCATGTTCAGACTCCGAAAGAAGCATGGAATAATCTCGAAAGAGCTTTTGAAGACTTTGGATTGACGCACTTTTATGATCTCTGATCACTACGCGTTTGGAGGATAGTTATTCTGCCTAATCATACGTAACCAAATTAGGTAGTACTGCGCATAAGCTAAAATCTGTGGCTATGGATTTTAATGACGAATGGGATGGCACTTTGCTGCTTGCTGGATTGTCTGATGAGTACCGCCTATGTACCCATTATGTTACCGATAATGGGGCTCAGGTACCCAAATCACCGCGTGTGTTCTTTGGTAAACGTAAACAAACGAAACAAATTCCGGGTACCAGGGTGCTCGGAATAATAAAAGCAAGAATGATTTCAAGCCGAATCAAAGGCACATGGTTTGTACCCTGCTCCTACGGCTAGCTCTGGAAATGAATACTGATATGTTGACTCAGAAGTTTCCGGCCACATGTCTATGAAGCGTGACAGTCTCACAGGTGTTACAAAACCAGATAGGAGCGAGATAATCTGTGCCAACAATAAGCGACTGTCTATAAAGGGCATGGGCAATTTAAGCCTAAGTGTTGCTGTCCAGAAGGAAGTCCGAGATATTCCTGTTAACGACGTGTTGTATATTCCTGACTTGAGCGTTAATTTATTGTCAGTCAGACAGATGGTAAAAAAGGCAAACTCCGTTTACTTCGATTCAAAGGGTTGTAAAATCATAAGTAGCGATAACAAACTAATTGCCACCGCTTCGCATGATGGCGATGGAGAAATCTGGTTCAGTGAGGGTGTTAAAATAAAACTTTTGTTTTATATACTTTAGAATAAGATTTATGTCAGCATATCCTTCAATTTTATTTTATTTTTTATCTGACGAAAAATAAATGTTATTTATTAATTCCGCAATCATAAAACTGAGAAGACCTAAATTCTTTCTTTAATTATAAATTGTTATACATAGTTTTAAAAAGAAATTGCGAGTTCCGCCCGGATGAAATTTCAATTTGAATTTGCAGTGACATTTCATTCAGAGAACTCATCGTTTTAAAGATTGACTTTAAATACATTTATAATGAGACAATTTTATGTTTACGACTATATTTTTCTAAGTGCTTGTTTAGTGTTTTAAAGTAATAAAAAAACACCTAAAATGCACTATGTGTTCAGAAGTAAGTATATATCATACTGTTACCCATAGTGTAAGCCATCCTTAAGATCAGTAAAAAATTATTGAGCCGAGAAATCCCTCTTGCTCAAAGGTATAACAGTTTAGAGTAGGAATGTACATTGCAGCTTGTCAAGTGAGGCAGACGCTTGAGTTGAGTTCGCTTTTCGTATCTGACCTAAAAGGGCGCTTGGCGAGTTAGCCCAGTGCAATATACATATAGTGTAAAAATACACACAAAACTTCTTAATCTTGAACTCGTTACATAAATATAGGATAATGAAATACATCGTGCGACGAGGATAAAATAATTGTACGAGAAAAAGAAGAATAGTTTCTTATTAATAATTTAAAAAGTTTTACAGTAGTTGGAAAATCTCGTCATTTTCTCGTGTCTACAACTCATAAGTTTGAAATTTTAATTATGAGAGTATGTGTTGGAAGTATTTTTTCTTGCTTTCAAAAAAAGAATTTTTATTCCGAAGCGTTCTCCGAAGGTTTCTGGATGACCAAACGGTATTCAAAATAACTAGAGGTTTAATAAACTGACAAAATACAATTCCACGTCAAGATGATTCTTTTTTGAAACAGTGTGAACGATAACAAAAACAATAAATTATCAGATTTACTGAAAATAATATATCTTACCTTTGAAATAGCTCCCTTCTCTCTCCAATCAAATTCTTTTGGCAGCTCTACATCGGGAATTTTAGCTGGCGTACGGACTGAATTGCTCTTTTCTCTAGATAAAAGACCAGTCCTGTCTCTATACTCCGTTGTTGTCATATCAGCAAATTCAGTAATACCGTATTTTGCACTTCCTTTAGAGAATATAATTTCGATAAAACAAAAATAACAGTAGCCAAATTTTTGATACTAATCTTACCCAATTCATTCTTGTTTAAATCATGAATCAATTTCAAATTGTGTTTGAAAATTCTTAATCTCATCTGCCTTTCCATGCTGTTGTGATATTGTTTCTGGTATTTGAGTTGGAATTTTTGAAACAAATGCTCGGCTTTGTCTAACGAACGATGGCTTTTTTTATTGTTCTTTTTTTCAGTATACTCAACTGAACGGCTATGTCTATGGACACTCTTTTGTTTATCTTTACATTCAAATGAAACTTCATATCCATCAATTGGAATCCATGGTCGTGACCATAATGATACAGTGCAGTTTTCCTTGGCTCCTGTATTTCCATCAATTAATTCAGCATAAATCTTTACTAAACTACCAGCAACAGTTTGTTTTGTGCCATTAAATGATTTTGAAATGCTATTTAATTCAATAGTAGGTATTTAAGAAATATTTAAATTATAGAAATAATAAAAAATACCTGTAAGATGGGCCATCACCAGATGCAATTTTCGCAAGTGACTTTGAAATTTGAGCTTCCTGTTCTTTCAGTTCGGAATCTTCAAGTGGCTTGACACCTCCTAAAATTGGTAATTCTCGCTGAAAAATAGATACACAAAATAGATATCATATCAATTTATTTGATTTGATTGGGTCCGTTTTATATTTTTTTTATAACTTCGGATATGTTTTCACTATCATAAAATGGCATGATCATTTATTAACAAATATAACGAAGCATCTGTACTTAAAATGTACTTAAATAAAGAAAGTCTTTTGAATTTCAAAGGAACTAATAAGTGAGACAGACAACACAATTCAATTGTTTTATAAAGTGCTCAAGATTTTTCGGGTGGCAATTGTAAATCACAGCACCCTGTGGAAAACAAAACTATTAGGGGTACTGCCTCTTGCGGGGATATGACAAATCTACTAATAATGTATCTCTTGCCATGAAAAAGAGCTTCTCATGTAAGCTATTTGGAGGCTTAAAATATGTTGTGCAATTCTCTTACATAGGCTTATTCTGGGTTGTTTGTGTTGTGCTTTTCAAATCTTGCGTTTAGGAATACGGCCGTTTTTGGTAACTTACGTGCATGGAAGCATGTCCAATTTCAACTGGTTCCCACCCCACGTATGATGAAATACACATCATTTTCTGAAACCATTGTACCGATAAAAATTCTTTCCTATCATTCCTGCCTATATTCCTATTTACAAGTTCTGTAAAACTTATGTTGCATTTAAAATATCTAACAGACATCTTGTAAGAAAAATATTTAATTATTATAAAAATAAAGGGTGGGCCATCTGGCAACTGTTTCCCGCTCGAAATCTTAACGGAAAGACAGTATCATACCTCCACGAAATGAGTCGCCTTACGCTTGAACAATGTTGGGAAATATTGAAAACTTAATTACCAAAGTGCGTTTTTTGAAAAGAAGTTTTGGCCGAAATGAAGCACCCACCCGTACGGTGCGCAAAGACGAGAATGTGGCTGCTGTAGCCGAGAGTGTGAGAATGAATTCACGAACATCAACTCGCCATCGATCTCAACAGCTCAACATTTCACGCACTAGCCTGAGGAGAATTCAGCAGAAAGATCTCGGATTATTCGCTTACATACAAGATTTGACTGAGCAATTGAAAAAGTTTGGGCATTAGAGTAGCTTGATTTTGGGCGAAAAATCATCTTTTCTGACAAGGCGCTTTTTCATCTCGTCGGAACACCCGTATGTTATTGTCCAGAAGCCAATGCATCCACAGAGAGTGACAATTTGGTGCGAATTGTGGGGTGGTGGCATCATTGGATCATTTTTCTTCGAAAATGAAGCTGGTAACAACGTTTCAGTAAACGGTGAGTGTTACAGAGCCATGTCAACTGGATTTAGGCAACCTATGGTTTTTCGATTTTTTTTTTTCCAAAATCATGTTATCATTCCTCTTGGCGATGCCAATTGGCAGCCTCGGAGCTGCGATTTGACTCCTTTGGACTTTTTTTTTGTGGGGAACCGTGAAGGACCGATGTTCCGATGCCAACAATCTGGAAAGGATTCAAGCACTTAAGAGTTAAGACCAATATCATCCAAGCAATCCGTGAGCTACAACCCGAAACCATCACAAAGGCCTTGGAAAATTGAAGTGACAGAATGCGCTACTACGAAGCCAGCTGAGGCAGCCACTTGAACGACCTTGTGTTCCATAGTTAATGGGAATGTTTGCTCTTACTAATAAAGCCAAAATGTATGAACAAAATTTAATTTTGTTCATTTATTGCATTTTTAAAAAGAATCTTGTATTTGGCCCACATGTGATATTTTTATAATAACATATTTCTAAAATTAAAATAGTTAATAAAAAGCTGGACCAAACAAAAGCACATTTTTTTATCTTATATGCAAACAAAAAAAACATAAAAAACTGTTTTATAATAATATAATAGGCGTTTTTCTTTTTTAGTTCAGAACAGAACCTGAGTTGTCAAAAAATAAATTGTGTTTCTTTTTTAGTCCACGGGTGGCCGTGGCGCGATGGATGTGTGCTCGCCTGTGAACCTCATGATCACAGGTTCGATCCCTGCCGTCGTCTATGTCGTTTTAATTCCATTAAAAACCTTCTAAAATTGTCATCAATGGGTTGCTGGTTTACTCATTACATGTTGTTCAGGCACAACACTAACGACATGTAATTGAGTTAAACTAGTATGCCCAACAAGAATGAAAAAAAAAAACGAATAAAATAATGTGAATTATAAGCAACATATAAATAACACACGGCATTCTCCGCTTTAGTTCAGCCGCCATCCCTGGAGATAAAATATCTGAGACAAAAACCTTCAGTCTCAGAACATCGTGCCACACATCTTTCCTATCCTTCTTTCTCTTCCTTAACTTCACGCCCGCGCTGTGTTCAAACATTTAAAGGGTAATCATAATCCCTTGAGCGCGGGTAGATTATAAAAAAAAAAAAAAAAGAGTGTTCAGAGTTTCGAAAATGTGTTTCTTTTTTCGTTCTGAGCGTGTTAAGAGTGCGCTCTATGAGCTCAGAATAAAATAACTGAGCAGAGAGAGTAAAATGCTTAACACAAGCATTTGACAGATGGAAATACAAAAAAATGGCGACAGCTACATAAGTGTTCAGGTGTGTTTCAAAATATACTCAGAGCGCTCAGAGCACGCTTGGTTCATGCTCGACATGCTCGGACTCTGTTCAGAGCTCTATACTGAACTAAAAAAGAAAAACGCCTAATGTGGCGTAGCTATTATTTTTGACGACTGCATCACATTAACGGTGCATAGAGGCAATGATATTGTCAATTATTTGTCTGGGAATGCTTTTTCCAGACAACTTGCGCTTGTTGTAATAGTAAGTCGAAATTATTACATTTTATACGATCAATCCTCTGATCTACAATGAGGGTTGAAATCAGGCGATTGTGTTGGCCACTTCATAACCATAATATTTGTTTCGTTAAGAAAATCCTTCACTAATTTAGCGGTATGTTTAAAACTAGTTCAAAACTAGTTTTAAACTGAAATTTAATTCTCTAAAATTAGGAATAATAAATTTTACTAAAATAAAAATAAAAATTATAGAAGTATCACGAGACTTTTCACGATTTTTTCCTATGTTTCTAATGTGAGATAATTGTGTGCTTTAGTATTGGCCATCATTGTAAATATAATTTGATATATATAATGCTAAATAAGATGCCATCGCATCCGAGATTCCGGATTTTATAAAAAAAGTCACGCGCGTCCACATCCCGCATTGAATGCTGATTGATAGTTAAAATTTTTGTAGGCGAGAGTTGAGTTCTGGCAACAGCTATCTAAAAAGATTGTTTTTTTTTCTACCGCAGAAATTTGTATTGATTTCTAGGTTAGTCGTATAGTTTTGATCTCACATGGTATCATTAAGATTGTTCTAAAATATACAAATATTTTTTAGATTTCATAAATCCCCGTCTTTGTAAACAACTGTACAAAAAGCCAATAAAGAGATCGTCCGGGATTTTGGAATGTTCCGAGTGGGTAAAATTATGAGTCTATACCAATCTCAATATTTAAGAAAGATATAGTTAAAGATAGTTGATTTGGTATAAAATTTCTCTCTTAATAAAAACACAAAGTAACTGATGAAGTTTTATATTAAAAGAACTGCTTACCTTATCATTAATTGAACGGCTATGGCGATGTACGCTTTTTTGAGAATTTTTACAATCAAAAGTTACTTCATAACCATCTTCCTTCAACCATGGACGCGACCAGAGTGACATCAAACAACGATCTTTTTTTCCAGTTTTTTTGTGCACCATGTCACAATCTAGTTGAACGAGACTACCAGCGACTACTTGTGAAAATCCAGAATGACACTTTTCAATTCTGCGTTAAAAATTCATTTTATAAATGTGTGGAATTTCAATTTATTTTTTGAAAATCTTACTGATATTCCGACGTTTCGCCGGAATCAAGCTTTTCGAGTGATTTGGAAAGAGTTTCCTGGTGAGTTTGAATTTCTTCAGGGGTTAATTGATGTGGTCCGCCAACCAAACCTACAGACCTCTGTAATTGAAATTAAAATTTGGTTATTAAAATAAAAACTAAATTCGAATTTAAAAATTAATAAAGTACTACAGAATCTTGTGCTCACATTGGATTAGTTTATTTTTTATAAACAATTGGGAATGATTATATTAAAAATATTATCATATATCAGTGTAAGAGGCACTATACCTCTCGTCTTTGTAAATGACATTTGTTCAGTTTATATTTCTGAGATATCTCATATCCAATACGTCATATCTCGTTCAAAATGCAAATTCAAAAATTTTAATTAACTTAGAATTTGTAGACGGTATGAGAAATATTAAAAAGCATACATTGCAGATTATTAAAATTAATGGAATAAAAAGAAAGCATCTCAAAAACTTTCATAACATTATATCTTAATAATGAATGATACCGATCCGGGATCGCAACTGAACACTTTTTTCATTCTGACGATTCTGAATTTTGTTGTGATTGAAATTAAGAATAATGTATATTGAGAGAAATAAAATTCATACCATTAGGATACAAAAAATCACAACTGTAGAGTTTGACATTTAAGTATATGAATGTGTGAGTGCTTCTGGTTTCGATTCTGATTTTAAATCCAGAAGCAAATTTCTCTTCTTTCCAGAATCAGAAATGTCATTTTTTCCCAAGTGAACACTTTCAGAAGAGTCCAGAAGGCTTCCGGATTGCCAAATAAAAACGACATAAGCCTAATGACTAAAAACTCTCAATTATTCCTGTGTTCGTGGAAAGCAGGATTGGAAGGCACCTATAACTCTCTACCGCGTACGAACGGCTAAGATGGGAAGCACTTTTTATAACAATAGATTGAATTACACCTCTGGTAAACACTTTTGCATCGTCTGGGAATCGAACACAGACCAACAACTGCCCGTTGGTCTGGTCGAGGATGCAATTGTGCGTCGTTAATCTAGCTTGTTTGAACTAATTTCAATTTTCTGCAATGGGTTTGGAAAATGCTCAATTTAAGAATGTTATCAAAATTACATATTAATAATGTCAACTACTGAGACTAGTGGGACGACCGGAATAAAACACCAAATTTTTGTTTGGACTAAAGGCTGCTAAAAGATGGTTTTATATAAAATTTCTATCTTCCAATAAATATATATATCACATAACTGATTTAAAATATATGAAGTTTTGTATAGAACTTACCTTCTCATTGATTGAACGGCTATGTCGGTGCACACTTTTTTGAGAATTTTTACAATCAAAAGTTACTTCATAACCATCTTCCTTCAACCATGGACGTGACCAAAGTGACATCAAACAACGATCTTTCTGTCCGGTTTCTTTGTGAACCATGTCACAATCTAATTTAACGAGACTACCAGCAACAACTTGTGAAGATCCAGAATGACATTTTTCAATTCTACGTTAAAAATACATTTTAAAAATTTGTTGAATCTTTGTATTACAAATCTTACATATATTGCGACGCCTCGCCGGAATCAAGCTTTTCGAGTGATTTGGAAAGAGTTTCCTGGTGAGTTTGAATTTCTTCAGGGGTTAATTGATGTGGTCCGCCAACCAAACCTACAGATCTCTGTAATTGAAATTAAAATTTGGTTATTAAAATAAAAACTAAATTCGAATTTAAAAATTATTAAAGTACTACAGAATCTTGTGCTCATATTGGATTTATTTATTTTTCATAAACAATTGGGAATGATTATTTTAAAAACATTATCATAAATCAGTGTAAGAGGCACTATACCTCTCGTCTTTGTAAATGACATTTTTTCAGTTTATATTTCTGAGATATCTCATATCCAATACGTCATATCTCATCCGATAAAAGTTCAAAATGCAAATTTAAAAATTTTAATTAACTTAGAATTTGAAGGTATGAGAAATATTAAAAAGCATAAATTGAAGGTTATTAAAATTAATGGAATAAAAAGAAAGCATCTCAAAAACTTTCATAACATTATATCTTAATAATGAATAATCCCGATCCGGGATCCCAACTCAACACTTTTTTTCATTCTGACGATTCTTAATTTTGTTGTGATTGTATATGTGAAGCATCAAATGTGGACAATAATGTTATCCATTTGAAAATCAAGAATAATGTATGTTGGGAGAAATAAACTTCATACCATTAGGATACAAAAAATCACAACTGTAGAGTTTGACATTTAAGTATATGAATGTGTGAGTGCTTCTGGTTTCGATTCTGATTTCAAATCAAGAAGCAAATTTCTCTTTTTTCCAGAATCAGAAATGTCATTTTTTCCCAAGTGAACACTTTCAGAAGAGTCAGTCCAGAAGGCTTCCGGATTGCCAAATAAAATCGACATAAGCCTAATGACTAAAAACTCTCTTAACTATTTTTGTGTTCGTGGAAAGCAGGAATGGAAGGCACCTACAACTTTCTGCCGAGTACGAATGGCTAAGATGGGAAGCACTTTTTATAACAAGAGATTAAATTACACCTCTGATAAACACTTTTTCACCGTCTGGGATTCAAACACAGACCAACAACTGCCCGTTGGTCTGGTCGAGGATGCAATTGTGCGTCGTTAGAAATCTTAATCTAGCTTGTTTGAACTAATTTCAATTTTCTGCAATGGGTTTGGAAAATGTTAAATTTAAGAATGTTATCAAAATTACATATTAATAATGTCAACTACTGAGACTAGTGAGACCGCCGGAATAAAACACCAAATTTTTGTTTGGACTAAAGGCTGCTAAAAGATGGTTTTATATAAAATTTCTCTCTTCCTATAAATATATACATCACATAACTGATTTAAAATATATGAAGTTTTGTATTGAACTTACCTTCTCATTGATTGAACGACTATGTCGGTGCACACTTTTTTGAGAATTTTTACAATCAAAAGTTACTTCATAACCATCTTCTTTCAACCATGGACGTGACCAAAGTGACATCAAACAACGATCTTTCTGTCCAGTTTCTTTGTGAACCATGTCACAATCTAATTTAACGAGGCTACCAGCAACAACTTGTGAAGATCCAGAATGACATTTTTCAATTCTACGTTAAAAATACATTTTATAAATTTGTTGAATTTTTGTATTACAAATCTTACATATATTGCGACGCCTCGCCGGAATCAAGCTTTTCAAGGGATTTGGAAAGAGTTTCCTGGTGTTTTTGAACTTCTTCAGGGTTAAGTTGTGTTACTCCCCCAACAAAACCTGTTTTGGTTTTCTGTAATTGAAATTTATATTTGCTAAATAACAAAACTGATTTTAATGCCTAAGATCTATTGAAGAATCTCAAACTCGCATCGCCTCCTTTAAATTTCATCAAACAATTGGAAAGGATAATTTAAAAAAATCCTATATCAGGACTTATTCGTTTATTCAGTTATATTATAAACTAGTGGAATAAGCACTATACCTGACCCTGTAAATGACTTTGAGTTAGATGGAATATTGTAGTTGCTCTTGTACAAACGGTGGTGACACGTTATTTTGTGCGCTTCGTTTTCTATCCACTTTAATATTTAACGGGCCGACTACGCAACTTATCTGGCCGTGGGTTCAAAAATATAGATTAAGTTTGAAAAAGGTTGACAGAATTCCTCCAGGACCATCAACGTCAGCAGCGATGCCTGAAAATGTGTTTCAAGTTCAAAAAGAAGTTCTGTTCAATCCGTTGAAATCGATAGATAAGGAATATGGAGGTGGGTTCTGAAATACAAAAATCAACAGTGCACGCTGTTTTAAAAAATAAACTGAATGAACCTTAACAAATTCAAGTTATATAGTTTCTCAATGTCAATTACTATTTTTTACAAGCAACCTTAGAAAGAAAAATGCAAGAACATTCTCGAACAGCACGACTGCGCGAAACAACGAAGACATAAGACCGTTTAAATATATACGAAGCAGCACTCAAAATTCTGTGATGTACTCAGGATTTAATTACTTTAATAGTCTACCAACTGAGTTGAAGTCTGAGCTAGGTATCGATGTATTTAAATAGGAACTTATCTTATACCTAAAAAAATATATAAGAAAGGTTACTATAACCTCATAATTTGCGTTGTTTAGCTGTTTAGGGTAAAAATAGAGCCTAATCTTCTGCAATGCAAGGATAAGTACTCTTGGCTTTTGCCTCTCTATTGATGTACCTTACTGAGTGTACGCAAGTACTATTCCTCAAAGCTGGTTATTTCTGTGATTTTTGATACGATGTAGCCAAGGTGAAATACAGTAGTATTCACTGGACCAGCTTTTAGACAAATCGTTCTATTCCTAAGATTCAAACTAATTAACCATTTTCTTTTACAGTTCTCATTAAAATTATTCTTTGTCGAAATGGTTAGTTAAAGCGTCGGACCGTCATGAAAGAGAAGTGGTTTCATTTCACAGTCTCTGAAATCTTTACAAGAAACAAAATTTTTCATAGGCACTGACATTTTCGAGGAAGTGAAACATCTTTCATTGCACTAGAAGTTTTTTTTTACATCGACAACTTTTGTTTTTTTTTTTTTAATTTTTACTTTTACAACTTTAAATGTAGTTTTTGATTATGAAATTGAATCTATTTAGTTTTTTGTTCACTCTAATTTAAGGGACTAATGTAGAATAAAAAAACAAAAGAAGTTTGAGAACAAGATGGAGATCAGCGGGGTGATTTTTTGTTTTGTGATTTCGAAATGTATGAATTGCTTATCTGTGCGAAACCTGTCGTATAAAGTTGTTAATACAAATATTTTGAGTTCGCCAGAGCAAACAGGCGAAGATGAACCGTATTAATTTTCTCATTCATTATAAAGCGATCAAAAATATCTTAAAGGCTATTAGTGTGAAAAAAATGAATTAATAATTTAGGGTTGCATCAAATAGAATTAAAATAAAAAATTTTAGACAATTTTGTGTGGCAATATTTCATTTCCAAATCAAGGAGAAATAGCTGATTTATTAACCTATAAAATGATCCATATTGTCATTTCAAAAATATGGGTGGTCGTATGCGAATGCGAAGAAGAAAAGAAGGCAGGATTGTATTAGTCGGCATGGCATATTAATTTTACTAAGGGTCACTCATGCCTGGTGAATTACTGACTACAACTCGGCTCGGATGCGATCCACCGGCGACATAAAAATCTAAAGAACTAGCAAATACGCCAAGAGGCCTAATGTTAGATTTTCCCTTGTCTTTGAAAGACGCAATTTGACACGTCAGGCTGGTTGATACCAGCTCTCTAATACTACTGTTGTATTACCCACCATATTTTGTCAAAAGTCGTATTTGAAAGGCAAGTAGAAATTTAGCATAAGACATTCAACACGTTAGTAAGAAAAGGCCAATTTGAGTACCATCATATTTGGAATAATCAAGATATTTTAAGGAATATATTGAACAAAGAAGATGATAACGAGCCTAAATGAGTTCATCTGATGAAAGCACGATACATAATGTGAACAGAAGTAAAACTGTTATTATGTATTATTTAATTAATTATTTAAATAAATTAATAAATACCTAAAACAATTTTCTTTGTGTCTTAAAAGTCAGGGATTATGTCTTAAAACAATCCTAAAACACAATTTCTTTATTTTATTCGTCGGCGTCTGTTGGTGATTTCAGTGCCAATTAATGCTCTATACATATTCGCAATCAATCCGTCAAGGTATTTCTTTTAACTGTGGTTATACAAAAGTGAAGTGGTTAATACTAATTTTATTTTCAGAAAAGTTGTACTAAGATGCATATTTTCACGGCAACGGGCCACTAGGGGCTGGGAGACAAACATTGATTATCAGTTATCACTGTCACGTAGGCTAATTCTATCATGAATATATTTTACGCCAAAAATATGTTGCAGGCTCTCCGACTATAAGTTGTCTGCGGATTTGTTAGGGTTGTATTTTATCATCGCTTCATTTCATGATGATAATAAGCAAAGTTTTCAATGAAACGGACAAGATAGCGTACAGTTATGGAGGGATAGTAAGTACTACATCATATTATGGTTGAATAAGGAAAATGTCTTAAACTAAGTTCTCTAAAATTTTCAAAATAAAAGAAAATAGTTAGGATTTAAAAACACATACTTAGTTACAAAAACAATAGGCTTAACTGTAAATGATTTCAACACAATTTATACAACACCTTGATTTGTGCGATTTATTTCCATTGAATGAGAAATAAAAATGGCAAAAATAACATGAAGTGTTTTGTGATAAAGGAAGTTCAAAATACATCTACACTTTTACATACATACCACAATAAAGTTAAAAAAAAAAAAAACATTTTATTACACTTTTCACTGTTGTCTTGTTTCAGAGCAAAAATAATTTACCTTATCACTTTCTTGAGGCTGGTTATTAGCAATCTGTGCATTTTTGTTCTCAAGTGAAGTTTCGAAATTATAAGCTCCTATTGATAAAAAGTCGTCTAACCATTTCTTCTCACTGTCATTAAGTTCTGGTATCTTTTCAGTTGTGGTCGATATAGATACTATTGGTTCAAATTCATTACTGCCATCTCCGCTGCTTCCTTCCTTAATTGGTGAATTCGTTTGATCCAAATTATCTTCTGACTCAGTGACATGTTCTGTTGTAGAAACAATTGATTCTGTAGTTGGCGGAACCGGGCTGGCAGTACGCTGTCTTATCATTTGTGGATTTTTCGAGGGCCCAATTATTTGTGATTCCAAATTAAACATGTCGTCGGCGGTCAACTCATTTCGGCTGCCAGTGAATATTGCATTCGTCTCATATTTGTCTTCCAAAGCTTTGCGATCTCGAGGCGAATTCGGTAGTTCTTCCGTTGTGCAGTTAGATTCCTGCAGTATTCGAACTTTATCACCCCATAAGGTTGTAAGCCAAGGTTTCTCCAGCACTACGATGCGACAGACTATATCGGTGTTATTGTCTGTTGCATTAACAGCATTTAAAACTATTTCGTATCTAACCCCATCGACTATTTCTCGGTATGCATCGATGATGTTGATGAAGTTGATTGTTACTGGAATATTTGTAACTGCGATATTTTGGACACCAATCAGATTCGGGGAAAGGTACTCCTTTTCGCCAGGCTGTAAAACGTGAATTTTTTGGACTGCTTCTTCAACAACAGTGGTTCGTTCTCCATTCTACAAAGGGGTCATATGGGATTTTTAATTCATTTTTTTTAAACATTAATTGTTTAATGCTTAACATGCCTGCTCCAGCGTTTTAAAAATGTGAGTGTTAGCTAAATAAGGTGCTGTATGTTAATGCTTGTGGTGTATAATTTTTATGAATATTGTATACCATTCCAACACCATAGTTAAAAACAAAAATAAAAGGATCAATTATTGGAATAGAAAATTAAGTTCCTGCTCTTTTTGCAATGTCATTTACCCATTAATAAGTTTTTAATATACATATATATTTAATTCAATTGTGTATGTTAAAGGTTTGCAAGCTCACATTATGAAATTTTGGAATTCCGAACTTAGATGAACCAAAGGATAGAATTAGGAAAAATTTAAATTGGGAAAAGAGCCAAGTTTTTTTTTATAATTTTAACGCACTAAAAGGATTATGACTACCCTTAAAATGTTTGAGCACAGTGCGAGTGTTTTAGAAAAGTAGAAAAGGATGTACCTTGGATGTACATTGCTTTTAAGTGTCTGGATATTATAATGGGATGGAAATATAGAGTCGGGTAAGGCATTCCGCATTCGTAGTTTTTTTTTTTTATAATTCACTCGCGCTCAAGGGTATGTAAAGAGACCGTTATAATGTTAAACACAGCACGGGCGATTGGGAAATTGTTGGAGGTGTCGATGAACATTGGTTTTAAATGTTTGCAAATTGAAATAGCAAGGGAAAATCATGCTGGGTAAGTTGTTCCATAATAGTGTTGTGCGACTAACGAGTCTCTATATTTGACGGTACGACCAAAGTTAGGATCGAGGGTGAACTGATGAGCATTCCTAGTGAAGCGGTTATCACGGGTGAATTGATAAAGGGGAGGAATGCAACTGGCTATTTCGAGTGAGCATTGCTTGTGAAAGAAGCGATAATACAGGGAAATACATGAAACATTCCGACGGTGTTCAAGAGATGGGAATGAATCCATGATAGCTCTGTTTCCTATCGGTTTTAACGCACTGTTCTGAATTCTATCTAATAAATGGAGAGAAGATTGTGCTGCGCCTGCACAAAGGTGTGAGTTATACTCGAGTTTTGGACGCATAAACGCCTTATAAATCGTAGCCAGATCAGAAGTGGTGAAAAATTAGAAGTTTCTGACAAGAGATTATTTATTAAAAGAAGAGAATCGAAAAAAAACCGAGCCCTGCAGAACACCAGCATTTATTTTGTGAAGATCAGACTTAAAACCGTCCATTACAACATGTATTGAACGATCTTTAAGGTAATTTCTAATCCAAAGAATAAGGGTTTCGTTGATGCCAAACGCACGCATTTTCGATAAGAGAGCCTGGTGCCAAACTCTGTCAAATGCCTTAGAAATATCAAGCGCAATAATCTTACTTTCTTCAAAACAATGTAAAGATTTGTTCCACTCTTCGGTGAGCCGGTCATTAAGAAGCTTTCGATCTTCGAGATATTTCTTGAGCTGATGATTTATCAGCGATTCAAATACCATGGAAAGAAGGGACGCAGGTGCAATTGGTCGATAGGAGGAGGGGGAGAAAGGGTCACCTTTTTTAGGAACAGGCTGGACAAATGCTGTTTTCCATCTTCTAGGGAAGATTCTAGAACAGTAGGAGCGATGGAAAAGCTTACGCAATGGTTGTGCCAGCTATGAAAAACACCTCTTCAGAAGAATGGGGGGTATACCATCAGGACCAGCGGATTTGTTTATATCAAGATCTCGAAGGGCTCTTGCAATTGTACGAGTGCGGAAATATACCTGTCTCATTGAATGATTTACGTTCTCAAATACAGGAGGGGAGGAGGCGTTGGAACCGAAGATGAAGTTGATTTTTTTACGTTCTTGACAAATGACCAGAAATTTCTACTGCCTTTGGGACATTGCAGGATTTTTGCCTTAACATCTGGTCATGTAAGAATTTGGTTCTCTTTATAACAGCGTTGCATGGTTTCTGACTTGTTTATACTTTTTCCGATTTTCCTTGGTTGGATTGGCTTTGTAAGAGCGGAGACTTACTTCTCTCAACCTGATAGCTTCTTTACAGCTTGTATCGAACCAAGACTTTTCTTTAGGATTTATACTCTTAATTCTGTAAGGAATAAAAGTACTCATCCCAAGAGGAATCACTTCTGTGATCATATCAGCACTGGCATCAACGTCACTATCGAGGAAACATAGTGACCAGTTAAAAATTCTAAAAAAAGTTATTCAGACCGTCCCAGTTGGCTTTCTCGTATTGCCAAACGGTCCCAGTGGGATGCTTCTCTTTAACTAGATGAATGGGACACGAGAAATTGGCTGATATTACACAATGGTCTGAAGTGCCGAATGGAGAGTTTACGTTATGGTATACTTATCAGGGTTAGAAGTAAGAAACAACTCGAGAGTGTGAGCGTTTTGCCCAGCAACATATGGTATTCGAGTTGGCTCATCTAGCAGCTGAGTAAGGTGGTGCATCTCAGCAAGTCTATTGCGGCTAAAGAAAGAATCCCAGAATTTAACTGTACGTCCTGTTACTGTACTGTAAGTTGGGCTCAAGGGTACACTGATGGGCATTCACTGAAGCGCGAGTATAACGGTTAAATTGCTTAAGGGGAGGAATACAACTATTTTACTAGGACACTGTTTATAAAAATAACGGTAAAATAATGCAAGACAAGAAATATTGCGACGATGCTTGAGAGTTTAAAATGTTTCTGTTATACTTCTATCACCAATCATTTTTAAATCTCTTTTCTTGGATTCTATCCAGGTGACTCAAGTGTGTGATCAGAAGGCGTACACTTATTGTTCATTTATTTTAACGATTAATATAGGCCGATTGTTCTTTCCACTTATCTCAAAAACAATGTAAACAAAATATGATTGACCAGTGATCCAGTAGTTGTAGAAAATCGAATTAAGTTTTTTCATCACTTTCTGTGCATGAACTGTACATGTATGTATGTATGTCTCATTACATATTTATATACATAGCTGGGCACCGTTAATCAAACAGTTAACTTCGTTAATCGTTAATCCGCTACTAAAAAAGTTAGCTTCGTTAAACGTTAAAGCGTTAAATTTCGGAAGAATTAACGCAAGTTAAAGTTAATCGTTAATCCGTTAACATGTGATAAAATTGCATTTTTTATATTTTTTTACTCTGAGCACTGGCGCTAAGTAATGCCGGTCGTCCACTAGGCGATCAACGCACAAATTTCGAATTCAACGCATTCAACTCTAATGTACGGTGCCTTCAATTCTGTTCAACCAACGGGTTGGATCTAGTTGTTGGCCGTTGCTCAACGAATTGCGCAACAAGTGTACGGGTAGTGTACGAGCTCGTGTTGCTCCTTGAAAATGTTCGATTAACACGTTGAGCAACTGTAGTTTATTTTGGTTTTTCGTCATGGAAGGTGATAAAAAATCAGAGTGGAACACGGAATTAATTTTGCAAATGATTTCAACAATTATTGAGAAAAAGCCCAATATATGGGACATTAAGAACCCCTCTTATAAAAATCGAGATGCCAGGGAATTGGCTTGGTCTCAAATTTCCTCGATAATGCAATTGCCTAAACTTTGAATTCGAATTCACGGGCGCGGTGGGATCAATCGATTTTAATTTCTCATTATATTTCATTGAAAAAACAATTTTCTTCGCGACTCAAGAAAAAATCATCTACCCAGAATCGTCTTGGCTGTTTTTTCTTCCTTTGTCGTTATTTTTTTAATATTATTAATGCGGCAGCCACTTTTTTTTTCTTAGAGGAAATCATACTCATACAATAAATGTATGTACCGAACTGAAGTTAAAATTATTTCAGGTTTGACGCTTGAGTTTTTTGTTTATCGTGGTGCGTTCAACGCGTTCCCCAACGAGTGATCCTTGGTTAAGTGTACGAAGTCATCAAAACTCGTTCATCAACTGGTTGAGCAACAATATCGAAAACGCAGTTGATCAACTCGAATAAAAATTTTTGTCTGTCAAAATCGACCAAGTTTATCGACTAGTGTACGAGGTTATTCAACATTTGAGTAAGTTGGTCAACTAGGTGTACGGAGCTATTCAACACTGGAATAAGTTTTAAGAGTTGATCAACTAAGTGTGCGGGGTTAATCAACATAATGGGAAATTTGGTCAATTATGTGTACGGGTTCCAAACGCATTTTGTTCAACTTTAGTTGCTCAACGTGAATTACGTAAGTTGCTGCACTAGTGTAAGCGATTGTAAATTCGTTTATCCAACGAAAGAGTTGAATAAAAAGTTGAACAAAGTTGGTTGAACTTATCGCGCACATAGTGGACGACCGGCATAATGAAATGATCAAACGAAACGAATCTCTTCGCAGTTTTCTCACAAGCACGCGCCGTCAAAATATAATACGTACCTAGCTGTTTTTGTTTCACCCGCGGCACACGCCGCGCTGTAAATAGTAGGCATTGGATTAACGATTAACGGACTAAACGTGGATTAACGGATTTAACGTGTCCGTTAACATTTTTAAAAGTTAACTTAAAAGTTAATCCGTTAATCAAAATTTTAACTTCGTTAATTAACGATTAACGGATTAACGAGTTAATGCCCAGCTATGTTTATATACTACCACACCCTCTTTATTAGCCAGCTAAACCCCCGCGATTTCCATAGATTTGGAATTTTAAAATGCATGAGTGAACGTTTATGAAAATTTTCTATAAGTAATTTAGAACCTTTTTAGTATATTTTTACAGCGATCGATGAATAAATAATATAACATTTTCAGTATTTTCACTTGGTATATATATACAGGGTAGGCCATCTAGTGGTTTCTTTTTAAATCATAGAATATATTGACACTGACAACTGTTTCCTGCTCGAAATATTGACAGAAAGCCAGTAGCATACCTCCGCAGAAATGAGTCGCTTTACGCTTGAACAATGTTGGGTAATATTGAAAACTTATTTCTAAATTGAGTGCTGTTTAGCCCAAACAGTGCTTTTTTTGAATAGAAGTTTTGGGCGAAATGAAGAACCCATCGCGTCTGCTGTACGCACGTTTGTGCACAATGATCGTGAAACTGGTAAGCTAGTGGACAATACTCATGTTCTTCCTCGTCGTACGGTGCGCTCAGACGAGAATGTGGCTGCATTTGAGAGTGTGACTCAATTCACGAACATCAAATCGAAGGCTCACGACTATCGACGTGACGACGTTACATAAATAATCGGAATGTTTACTCTTACTAGTAAAGTATACATGGATAAAATTTGATTTAGCGTTCGCTCAGCAAACTTCGATTAACAAAATAAAGTAGAGCGCAGAGAGATAAATTCTTTTCAATTGAACAAAGTTAACTTTTATTAAAAAAATCCCTGTGCTTAAAAGCATCCATGCAATGGAAAGGAAGCCAATAGAGAAAGATTAAAATCGCTTGCTGCAAAAGCAGTCGTTACGTGACGGACTTCTTCAATTATAACCCTCAAGCCGCGTAAAAGAACTTCGTTCCAAAAACTACCTACCGCAAGAGAGAACTATTTAATACCTAGACCTCATAGCTTTGAAGCAAATAAAATAAGAACATTTGTGGAATAATATCGAATAATATTCGAATATCGAAATGGAAGGCAAGAATTTAAATTTTAAATTAATACTGAATTATGTAAAAATATTAGAACTTCTTTCTGTGCAACTCCAATAAAACGCCGGGCCCAGAAATTTGGTGGAAAGTTTCTATGCATTATGTTCATATATTTCATAACATCCAGGGCCAAAAATATTTCCATTGGCTAATTTACCCTAATCAAATAAACTGAAGGGAAAATAATGAATCAATACTCGCGCCTTTCTTTAATACTCAGAAACTTACACCTAACAATTAAAATTATAATTTGTGTGTATAGTTTTGCAAGACAAATACCTCTTGCGACACATCTAGAAAGATAGTAGTTCAAAAACTACCATGTTTTCTCATTCGACTTCAAATCAAGTTTTCATAACTGGTATGATTTATTTATGCATGTATATTTAAATTAACCCAAAATACAAATACTAGATTTCGATTGTTTGACCATATTGTATATTTATTTTCTTGTATACATTAGATTCACAACTTTTACTTTTAATTTGTAAATTTAGTTTGTAGTTCAGTAGTTTGACTTAAAATTCAGGTTTTAATTGGTAGGTACCTTCGAGAAACAAGTCCTTTGTTGTGTAGTTTGTAATCAGAAATTTTTTGAACATGAAATTCCTTTTAAGGTATACCTACGAACATAATCTTTAACAAATAAAGGTTCTTCAAGCGGTGATGAAGAACTTCGTATTCAGCCTTCTCGTTGTTCAAACAAAAAAAAAAAAAAAAAAAAACTGAACCCAAGTGAATCAGTAATTTAATTGATAGATGATACAACCAAACCAACTTATGATCTTATAATGGAAGATATTAGTCACAAAATGTATATAAACTAACACAGTTTTGTCTTTGCTATTTACAAATAATGCAGATTATAGGGCATTTTCTTCTTTTTTTTGTCTTATGCCAGATTTATGAATATTTTCTCTTATCTTCGCAAAACGGAGATGTCTGCTCAGGGTCAGTACATATTGATGACTTTTGTTTATATTTATTTTTGTTTTGTTACTTATGTACGTATGTAGATAGATAATAATATTATGTATGTACAATGGTTTTGTTTAAATTAAGCAAGCTACTTAGTGTAAAAAACGTTGTAATTGCTTTTGTTTAAAGCTGGTGAAACTTATTAACAAAAACAAAAATAATTTATACAATTCGTTTAATGGCGACGTGGGATGAAGTTCAAAGCAGTTATTGTCTTATTTTAAGAAAATTGTAATAAGAAGATATGGTTGGTAACTAAAAAATAAATTAATAATAAATTGATTTCATTTGAGTTTTAATTTAGTAAAAAAAAATCATAAATTTGTTCATTCAAAATGGTAAAGTGTAATAACAAAAAGGATGTAACTTACCGTTTCAGATATATCGGCATTGATACAAGATATAATCGCCCATAAGGCCCCAATAAATAATATATTGGGCTTCCTCATCGTGTTCGTTTATTTTTTGTTTTTAAATATATTATCTCAATATAAATTTTATTTCGATGCTTCAACAATCGATTCCTATTTTTTTTTTTAAATGACAATCACAATGCAAGTACGGCAAGTGAAAAAACAAAACTGCTGTGGCTGTGGCTGTCGCTGTCGCTGTGCTGTGGTCTGTCGATGTCCAAGATTAGTGTCGTAAATTGAGAGGGAGGGGAATTCAAGTGACGACCAGTGATGCCAGTAGTATCATCCCACCAGATTCCAACAGACTTATTTACTAACTCGTTTTAGCGACGGAGTAAAGTTACTTCGACTTTACAACGGCTCTAATCCTGAAAACATTATTTATAATGAAAATGCACGAGGAATAGCGGTGGAATAAGCTTAAACTGGTTCTTACGAGGCTTAAGGTAGTTTTAGTATCTAAATGTCATTTTGAGATGACATCTTGTGAAATTTACAAAAAGGAGTGTAAGCAATTTTTTTTCGTTTCTTACTAAGACGAAAAGGATAGATATTTTGCATTAATAAATTATTTATATTTTCCAAACTCTCTAACAGTTGTACGGTATTGGGAACACATTGTGGTTGGTACATTAATTTATTGGATTTGAACTTTGTACAATCCAATTTTAAATGTATCCAATTTCTAATATGCATACAATGATAATAAAATGAATAATAATGGAAATCAGCTGGGGTTTGCTTTACGTGTACAATAACCAGAGTTTTAGATTGGTGACTTTTTTCCCCAGTATATTTGACATAAGAAAGGCGTACCTAAAACGGCTAAGAAAATATATTAAGGGTATTCATGTAACGAGATAATTTTCCGCTTTGTAGAAAGATATAACTTTCCGCAGCATGTTTTCATGAACACCCCCTAAGAAATACTTGCGTAAATGTGGGAAATATTTTGTTAAATGTCAAATTAAAAGTCAGAATCCATACTTCTTTAGTTTACGAGGTTTATTTCTGCACTTTCCGCAGCAAATTTGTGAGATAATTTTATGAGATTTGCAGAAACTTTTTCCCATACAAATTTTGACAGCTCGTTTCTCGGAGATAAAATTATCTGGCTTACGAGGTTTATGAGGGTTTTTGACACTTACATGAATACCCTTATTATAAATAGGGATTTGTTTGACGTGGCGTAAACCCGAAGTAAGTGCTTCGGCTCGGTTTAGCTATTCCGAGGTTAAACCCAGTATTAGTGAAAAATAATAAATAAGGCTGCATAGGTATTGCGTAAAGTATAAAATATGAACAAATACTTACTTCTCAAAAGGGATTGTCACGTATCACGATCCATTGTAACTAATCTTGTAAAAGTGTAAAAGTGTAACATTTTCTTATACTCTAGCAACAAAATATCCTTTTTTGTTGTTAAAATGTAAGAAAATTGTACACTTACACAATAATACAAGAATAACTTCCCCGGATGGTGAATAACCCTAACATTTCAAGAAAGTAAGCTAAAAATAAGATTGAAAACCACAGTTCCCGAAGAAAATAAATGTCACTCCAAGAACATTTATTTAAACAACTTCCTCGTTTCCATTTAAATAATCTATAGAAATAAAAAATAAAGAATGGATTTTAACACGCATATTAATAAAGATGGTTTAGTGGAGGTTTATCGTTAAGTCCTTGACTTTCATTAATGAAACAAATTTTCTGCTAAGTGACGTTTACTGACTATGATTAAGCTAAACCACCGAAGTGAGTAGTTTAGCAAAGGAATAAGAAATAGAATTGTCAAACTTGTTTTGTTTTATCAAAAAATTTAAATAAAAGTGAGAAGTTTCCAAATTAATTTTGAAAAGAAATAATAATAATAATAATAATAATAATAATAATAATGGCTCGTAGATTTAAAGATTTCATAAACCGTTTGGATTTGCTGGATAATTTTTCATATGATCCAATCCAATGAAAGAGCTAAGTGAAGAGAAATTCCGAAAGAAATATAGGTTTTTCAAGAAAAACATGGAAAAACTTGTTGTGGCAGACCTAAATGCAGATAGAAGAGGTGGACATATTGCTGGGGATTAACAAATGGCTTCTATTGATATCTATAAACATAATTTTAAATAAAATTACTGATTTAAATAAGATTCAAGACGATTGTGGTGATATACACGGCCTTATAGTCACACTACATTGAGAATCGTGTCTTTAAAAGCAAAGTAATTTATTAAAATTCCCCAGCCTAAGCAAATAAGAACTGCGAAAAGATTTAAGGTCATACGTGCACCCATATTAGGATAAACAAACAAAAAAGCCATATATGTATGTATATATCAGACCGACAATAAGCCACAAGCAAGTGATAATCAATTTTTAGGCAGTAGTTTTTTTCTTAAAGGATTTTTGATAACCATCACTTAACTATTCCTCTAAATTTCGTTTTTTTTTAATACAAAAATTTAAGCCCGGACTTAACTCCTATTCCATGGTCAAGTGAAACCGTGGAATACAGGTGGAATAAGCGTTTTTTATTTATATGGCTGTAAATATTTAATCGATCATTTGTTTCCTAAATGCATCGACTTATTAGATATGTATATTATGAAATGCTAGTCGAATATTATTATTTCCGAACAAAAGCTTCATTTAAAATGGTTGGCATCTTCTTAACAACACAATTACTCCTTGGAGTAAGAAACTAATACAAATAAATGTTCTCAATGCCATTTTTCGGCTGTTGGTGAGACCAAAAATTGTTTGCATTTTTGGCATTTTAGTTTTTTTTTTAACTTCAAAATATATTTACGCCGACGTTATTTTGCATAATAATAATTAAACATAATTTTTTGTAATATATCGCATTCAAAATTTATTTGTTTATTTAATTACAGACGACAGCAAAGTAGAAAAAAGGTTCAGCAAAAAGATCTGGAGTAAATTGCAATAGAATTGTATCATACTGAATATTGAATTAAAGTTAATTCCACCAACGTAAGTTGGACACAATGTTTATTTAATTACAGACGACAGCAAAGAAGAAAAAAAGTTCAGCAAAAGGATATGGAGTAAATTGCAATAGAATTGTATCATACTGAATATTGAGTTAAAGTTAATTCCACCAATGTAAGTTGGACACAATGGGATATAGGTTGACTGCTATTCATGTTGTTGTTGGATTCCGACCACTCCTAAACTTATGAGCGCTCTCTTCGAAAGTTTGTTCGAAAATTCGAAAACTAAACAAACGACGGTGAGTGCAAAACCAAAACCAGTTATCGTCACCAGCAATGCTCCCCAAGCAAAATACGAAATTGACCGAAGGATTCTCACTGCCAGCTGTCATTCAAGTTCGAAAACAGTTTGATTTTACAGTTTGGGTATGCCTGAACAAGAGAGAGTGGCTCTCATATTCGAACTGCGAAAAACACTACTTGTGATTGTGAGTGGTTGGTGAATACCCCAAAGCAATTTCAAGTTAAGAGCCTCGTAAAGTTAAGAGCCGTTTAAGAATACCAGCATTAATTTGTTGCTTTTATTTTTTTTATAACGAGAAGAATTTAATGTTAGATTTAAGATTAACTTCAGTATTTTTTATAAAAAACTTGCAATTTCTATCTTATCAATATATCTTACGCAGATATTTATACATGTTTTTATCGTCTTCACTGTAAAGCTCTCTAGACTATATATCTAGAATACGATTTTTTCTTGAAATAATCTAATAAGAGGGCATGAGTAGTTAAAAATCTTATTGATCTCGAAAACGGCTATAAAGGTTTTGATGAATAAAAGTTGTTTTATGAAGAACATGGTATATGTGTTAATCAACAAAAACTAAACGAAAAATGTTACTAAGAGTATACCTGTCATAGAAGCGTTTTTTGATTTTCGACTTGCTGATTGCTTTACCGATTTCGATCAAAATTTTTGTACACGATCTTCTTCAAATTTAATATTGTGTATTTAAATTATCAAACAAAAAAATAATTATGGCTTTTAATGAAAAAGTAAACTCTTTGAAAAGTTAACTGCTTAATTAGGTTAGGCGCGCACATTAAATTTTTAGTTGCACAACTGTTTGGTTACTTATAGAAAACAGATGAACTATTTGGTTGAATGTCCGCGCAGGTGCATATAATTATATGTCACACAAAATAGCGAGCTCATTTTAGGCAATCGTTTAGTTTGTATCAAAACCCAAACTTTTTAGTTGCTCGAAATAAGCAGTTGCACAAATAAAAATTGAATATGCACCCCTAGTCAAATTTAATATTGCATATTTAAATTATCAAACAAAAAAATAATTATGGCTTTAAAATGAAAAAGTAAACTTTGAAAAGTTAACTGCTTAATTAGGCTAGGTGCGCACATTAAATTTTTAGTTGCACAACTGTTTGGTTGCTTATAGAAAACAGATGAACAATTTGGTTAAATGTCCGCGCAGGTGCATGTAATTATATGTTACACAAAATAGCGAGCTCATTTTAGGGAAGCGTTTAGTTTGTGTCAAAACCAAAACTTTTTAGTTGCTCGAACCAAGCAGTTGTGCAACTAAAAATTGAATGTGCGCGCCTAGTCTTATAGTTTAGAATACATAAATCTTTTTAGTGTTCTAGTAAAAAAAATATTAAAAAATATGCTTTCTTGGCAGCACTTTTCAAAATTTAAGTAGTGTTTCAATTTTTCATTAGGGGTGTTCACATGGAAGAACATCAAATGGTTCGATAACCATCATTTGAACGCAAAACCAACCAATGTTGTATGGTTTTCAAAATATTTTGTTGATGAAAATTTGAGTTCGTTCATCAAATTTGTGTGGGAGTATTTCTTTCTATTCAAAACCCATTTTCAAATCCATAAACGTTTCTTCTTTGTTTGCTTTTTCATTCTTTCTTCCTCTTCCTCTTCAAGAATATGTTCATAATTATGGCTGTCAAAATGTATATCGCCATACTGCTTCCGTTCACTTCTAAGATATAAAAATAATAGCCGTGTGTTTTTGGAAAAGTTATCCGTAGTACAGAACCGAGTTTCGTTTAACGTGGACACCTGCCTATTAAAGGCTTAATTCCACGGCGGGCCTACCCACACTAACGGAGTCAGGTTAAGCGCTGACCAACGCCCTGAGCAGTACAAGACCACCCAGTAGCAATTCTGTAAACATGTTGGGGCATGTCACACACCTTGCTGAGGAGCGAGGTCTATCTAGCACCTCTTGAATCCAAGCAGAACTTGGAAACCATATGCTTCCGCGATTTGGAGCAACCACAGCCACCACGATACTCCCACAAGGGGGCCTACCTCATAGATAGTCTGAAGTAGAGCTTGAATTGGTAGGAACGCGCACGAGTCGCATGTCGCTGTGTACCCCAGAGCAGACAAGGCGCACATGCTAGGCACCCCCAGCTCCAGACACCCCCACCGCGGGTCATGCCCCAATGCCACCAAGTCAACGACTCGGGACAAAGGGCGCAATCACCACAGATGGTGGTGCAGGGAGTGGGCCCATGACCAGCGATGAGTGAGTCAAGATGAGACCCGTGAAGGCCCCTGTCCCGCCCACAACATCCCCAGCCATGGTTATAGGACGGACGGTGAATGAGTCAGGATGAGACCTGGGTAGGCCCCTGTCCCGCCCAAACACTCGTCGGCCCCAACCCAAGGGGTTGCGGGCATGAAAGCCCAACCTAACAGCACACCCCGCCCCCCCAAAGCCCACAGCCGCAACCCACACTAGCCCCAGATTGACATTCAGGCGATCAGCCTGTCTCCCATGCCCACACAGTGTCCAGGCATTTGCCTGTCAACCATGCCGGCAAGGAATGCAGTCCTGCCAACGAACACCAATACTGGGTGAATCCCAACTCGCCGCGGTATCTAAAACAAGGACAGACAGATGCCATTATTGCCTTCGAGTCTGAATAAACGTCAAATCTCTATCCGCAGCCGGATTTCACTTCTCCTTTTATCGGCAGTGATCCTACTGCGGATGTTGTATTTGTTATTCATATAAATTCCTACTGTACTACTGATAACTTTTCCAAAAAACACGGCTAATGATGTTTGACAACATCAGTATCCCATGTGAACGTAAGGTAGTGTGCACAGTTATTTTGCCATGGAACCATGTTGTACAACCATGTTCTTCCATGTGAACCCCCCTATTTAAGTGCAAGGGTGATACAAAGTTTTATTTATTACTACGTTTATATGCAGTATCGAAAGATCGAGTTGGATTAGGGTCGGATTTTCGACCCAGGTTTTTCGTCATTTGAGTTGAGAGCTCGATTTGGAGTTGAGTTGAAATGGTGTTGAGCGATTCTGAAACATTTTGTTAAGCCAACTCCTCGACCCAGGTTTTTCGTCACATATTTCGACTCGACACCGCTGAGCGAGTGAGATCGAGTCGAACGAAGCTCATTTCAACTCAATACCCGTTTACAAAGGGTCGAAGCGAGCTTCAAGCTCGCTTCAATATCTCATATTATACTACGTTTTCACCAAGAGTAAATCCGCTAGAGATTTAAAATAAATCTTGAAGTGTTTTCACCAAAGAAACTGAGATTTATTTGACGTTTTCACTCTTTCTTGTCATTCAATTGTCAATTTGGACAAGAGAAAAAAAATTGCAATTGGATAGTAAACAGGAAAAAAACAGATATTTCTATTTTGTGTTGATTCTCAATGAAGAAAGGTGCGTTCATAGGTGCGTTCTACAAAATAAGGTTTGTTTGTTTTGCAAATCTTCTGATTGTGAGAAGATTTCAAGGAGATTTATTTTAAATCTTCATTTGAGGTGATTTATATTTGTATGGTAAATCTACGAGATTTAAAGGAGATTTATGCTAAATCCACTTAAATCCCGGATTTAGCTTTGGTGAAAACGTAGTATAAACGTAGTATATGTCATTTGTAAACTGATTTTCGAATGAATGTGTTCAGCATGATATGGGGAAAGGTTAGTTCGATTTGTAAAATTATTTGTGATACGCAGATTTAACAACATTAATTTGGTAGATCTTAGATATTTTAATTTAATGGGTTTATTTTTCATATTTTATATTTTATATTTATTTATATATTTACATTTATTTATATATATAGATTGAAACTCTTATCTGGATTTACAATATTTATATCCTAAAATTCAAATCCATATTATATTGTTTTCTTAAATTCGTATTTAAATCAATCACCTCTGCAATAAAATTGAGTTTATTTTTATTACATGATTTTTTTACGAATTATTTAAATTCGTAGAAAAGTCATAGTCATAAGTATTAGAATATTAATAGAGGTGTTTAAATGATATCCAAGGTGTATCTAGTTGTAACTTAAATATCTGAATAGGAGGAATATAGTTTATATTGATTGAATTATCATTCGTGAATCAAAGTGCATACGGATTTCTTGTCTAATACTGTAAGTTGCCACCAAAATGAACGACGAGATTTTGGTTGGAAATTTTTAATATTTCAAATTGATGGAACAAAATTTCTTGTTGATTTTGACGAAATCTCAATTAAAACTCTGGATTTCAACGATATTTCAATAACCGCGTTTTATTAGGTGCGTTTTCTTCTACCTGAGCGTCGAACTTGTCGAGTTGTAGAAGCTGAGTAGGGTCAATGATTCTCGAGATGTCATCTCCAGAAGAGTCCTGAAACCAAAGGACGCTCATCATCCTCTTACACATCCTTGTATCCCTCCCTCTCCCACATTGGAAATGCGAAAAGCTATCCAAAGTTACCAGCTCCTCTATTACCCTTAACGTCCTTCTTTTCAGAACGGTGCTTACTGTCTGATTCCCCGCCCACTCTCTCCTTTTCCTATTTTTGCAACTTCCCAATTGGGCTGGATTCAAGGTGTTATACGACCCGTGCCGATGATCAGCCTGGCTGAGGGCCCAATCAAAAAACTAGCTCAGTCGCTAACGGAGTATCCGGATACCAGGCGACCTCTGGATTAACTAGCCTTATCTGCATATACGGATCTCTGTGCAGATGGACCACCCTTTCTCCATTACTCGTGGGATCTTTTATGGAAAATTTAAATACAAAAGATGGTGGAAAGTCCTGGTCTTTGAGACAGGCCAGCAGTGCGACTGAAAAGCCGTCTGCTGTTTCTCCGGCTTGCGCTGGAAGTAGTAGTACTGTGGATTCTCACAGTCCTATTGCCGAAAGCAAAAGCAGGAGTAAAATGGTAGAAATACCTCCTTCCAGTAACAGGGGGGCTGTGAAGCATGGCCCTTCTATTACTACTTCAGAGAGTAAACCTCTCCAAACTTCGACACCGCGGTTCAGTGGTAGTAAGATTGTGAAGCATGGTCCTGCTACCACTAAGGAGAGTAAACCTCCCCGAACTTCTTTGCCTCATTCCAGCGGTGGTAGGACTGTGAAGCATGGTCCCTCCACCTCTAACAACTCCACAAATCCTAAAGAAGGCCCTAGGGGGAGCGGACGTAAGCCCAACCCTTCTAGGACACTCTACAAGGACATTCGCAATGCTAAGAGAATACTCAGGGTGTTTGGTGAACAACCTGGCGCCGGGGGGAACTCTCAGCATGATGCAAAAATCAAGTGGGCTAAAAGCTTTTTAGCTAATAATAGCGTCCAGGCCAGCGGAGACTCCACGTCGAAGCGTCAAAGGTCTATGGAGGGCACAATTTCAGTACCCAAACGCCCCAAAGTGCACAACACCAGCGCTCCATCACATCCCTGTGGAGGGAATAAGACCTTCAGTGATGTGGTTAAAAACAAAATCGTGGTCGCGATCATTGACGGGAACGACGTCGATGGCACGATCTCTGCGGAAAATTGGCAGGTGGTCAAGGGGAAGCTCCAGTTGAGCTTCATGAGTATCATGATGGAGAACCCTGGACCACCTCCAATCACAAACGATGGAGGCTGGCATCAAGGACATGTTAAGCTCATGGTTTGTGACGATCAGAGATCGTGTGATCTTCTATCGTTGGCCGTTAGCCGGTTAGGGGAAGTCTGGCCTGGTGCTAAGCTCGAGGTTGTTGCTAAGGAGAAAATCCCGTGCAGACCAAGAGCTCGCGCCATGGTTACAGCCGAACTCTCCAGCATGGATGTAATACTCCAGATGATCCGGCTATCGAACCCATCCCTTCCTACTCACAACTGGAAAGTTGCGAAACTGGAGGAGAAAAAGGGACCCTACAGAGGTGCAATTATTGTACTAAATAAGGAGTCCCTTGCTCCTCTGGCGCAGACCAAAGGTGTGATTAGGTTTGGGTTTGAGACCATCACACTGAAGGTGTATAAAAAGGACGCGGATGTTACTGGTGCATCCACTTCCTCCAACGTAGTCGAAACTGCTGCTGCAGACCCTGGTGCATCTATCACCTTCCCATCACTGGAAGAGGAAGAGGCATCCAGGTCATCTTCGGCAACAGTGGAGACAATAAAAACAGTCAGCGACATGGAGATCGATGACCACAACAATGAAGATCTTCTGAGTGAGGACGCTCTTCTGGGCTCAACCTCGGAATCGGAAGACTCCAACGTCACCGTGTTGGAGGTTGATCGGGAGGGTTGTAGCAAAGATGCTGCGATTTCTTCAGATTAATCTCCAACACTCTATCAAGGCCTCGGCCTCCCTGCTTCTTCGTCTATCCAGCAGCGGAGAAGACATCGTCCTAATCCAAGAACCCTGGATTGTGAAATCCATCGTTCGGGGACTAAGGACTCCAAACTACTACTTGCTGTATGCATTAGATAAAGGTGAACCCAGATCTTGCATACTAGTTAAAAGTAGCCTAAATGTATTTTTACTACCTAATTTCAGTGATCGAGATGTAACCGTCGCAAGACTGGAAACAGCCAAAGGAACCTTCTGGCTGGCGTCGGCATATCTAGGCCATGACCACCTTGGCCCTCTCCCAGGAGACACTCTGAGGAGGCTTATCACAGATGCAGATAGGCAGAAGACTGACCTCATTATTGGAAGTGATGCTAACGCCCATCATACAGTGTGGGGTAGCACGAATATAAACGACAGAGATGAGTCTCTTTTCGATTATATTTTGAACACTAACCTAACAATATGTAACGTTGGAAATAAACCCACATTTGTTACTAAAAACAGACAGGAAGTACTTGACATAACTCTTGTCTCAGATAAAATTTATCATACTATCTCGAATTGGAAAGTATCAAATGATCATTCTTTCTCTGATCATAGATACATACAATTCGAAATAATGGACGAACCTCCTAGCCAACCTTCCTTCCGTAACCATATCGGAAAACAGATTGGCTTCTATATAGGGCAACTCTATTAAGGTCAATCAGGCCTGAGTTATATAGCATACCCTACAACAATGAGGATCTTGATATTAAAGTCAATGACCTCACAGCAGCCCTCAACAAATCTCTGGAAACTGCCTGCCCTCTTATACAAATAAGAGGTAAAAAGAAACCACACTGGTGGTACTCGGGGCTGGATCCACTAAGAAAAGAATGCAGGAAACTCTTTAATAGAGCGAAAACCTCCAGAGAAGCTTCTGATTGGGATTCATATAAAGACTCCCTCAAGTTATATAAAAAAGAACTGAGGAAAACCAAGCGTATGTCCTGGAGAACTTTCTGTAACAATATAGAAGGCAACTCAGAGGCATCAAGGTTAAGAAAAATCCTCTCCAAAAATCCAGTAATGCCAAGTTGCCTAAAAAACAATGACGGTTCCTGGACAAACTCAAGCGAAGAATCGCTCAATCTGCTCAATCATGCTTATAACAAAGGGAAATCTGTAGAAACCGCTCTACATACGCTGGTTCGTACTATCGAACACTCCCTTCATCATAAGGAGTTCACCTTAGTTGCTTTCCTGGATATAGAAGGAGCTTTTAACAATGTCGACGCATCCGCAATCACATCTGCGCTGTCATCTCTAAAGGTGGATAAGTCAATCAGTAATTTGATAAATCATATGCTGATAAGCAGGATTATTAATTCAAAACTGGGCGATTTTACTACTCGAAGGACTGTCAGTAGGGGTACGCCGCAAGACGGCGTCCTCTCTCCTCTCCTTTGGAACCTAGTCGTAAATGAACTACTAGTGATTCTTGAAGGGGAGGGGCACAGGGTGATTGCCTATGCGGACGATGTTGCGATAGCGATATCTGGTAAGCATCCTAATACTCTGAAGGAACTCCTACAAAATGCTCTAAACAAGCTTACTAACTGGGCAGATCAATGTGGACTCGGTGTCAACCCCCACAAAACTGAACTTGTCCTATTTACCAGGAAATATAAAATCCCACACATAGACCCTCCCCTCATCAAAGGTATACCGCTTAAATTCTCAGACAAAGCAAAATATCTGGGTCTTATTTTGGACAAGAAATTAAGCTGGAAGCCCAATATCCAAGAGAGAGTCAACAAAGCCAACATAGCTCTTTTCTCTTGCAAAAAAGCCGTAGGTAATAAATGGGGTCTACAAACTCATATAACACACTGGCTATACATCTCAGTCATTAGACCGATACTTACATATGGAGTGACAGTATGGTGGACTGCGCTGGAAACAGCAACTAACCGCGATAAGCTCAGCAAAGTCCAACGAACAGCCTGTTTAATCATGGGTGGAACTCTCCGCTCAACTCCTTCTGCTGCACTTGATGTTCTTTTTCATCTCATACCGCTAGATATTTTTAGCAAACAATCGGCCGCTAACATAGCCATTCGACTTAAAGCCTCCTCGCAGTGGATCAATAATGATATTGGTCACTCTACTATACTGAACTCGTTCAGTAGTCTACCTAGTAACGTCGATTACACCACCCCTCATCCAAAATTTGATAAAAATTTTCAAGTATCCATCCCTTCCAGGTCTTCATGGGAAAATGAGTCGTTTTTGATAGACGAAGCAATTCATTTCTATACAGATGGATCTAAAACCGATGACGGGGTCGGTGGAGGCGTATACTCCGAAAAATTAAATCTTTGTCTATCTTTTCGTCTTCCCAATCACTGTAGCGTGTTCCAGGCAGAGCTTTTAGCAATAAAAGAAGTCCTCTCTTGGCTAAAAGAAAACGTTATATCGACAACCGATATACGTATCTTCTCAGACAGTCAAGCTGCCTTAAAGTCACTGGACTCTGTCTCCATTAACTCACAAACAGCCCAAAATTGTCGATCATCTCTGGTGGAGATGTCAAAACAGTTTAACATTCACCTTACATGGGTGCCGGGGCATAGAGACATTCCAGGAAATTGTAAGGCTGACGAACTTGCAAAAAACGGAACAATATTACCTTTGTTGGACAGCAAATCTAACATCGGTATACCCCTAGCTACTTGTAAACTTATGCTAAAGCAAGATACCATAAAGAAAGCCAACCACAGGTGGATCAGCACCCCAACTTGCCGGTCTACTAAACTGATTTGGCCATTGTTTGATGCCAAACGCTCAAAACAACTAATTTCTATTGGTAGATTGCATATTAGCTCCATTATAGGTGTCCTTACTGGGCACTGCCTAATAGGAAGACATGCTTCTCGTCTTGGAGTTCCTGCAAATGACTTTTGCAGAAGCTGCATGGATGAAGAAGAAGAGGAGTCAATTCCCCACCTTCTATGCTCTTGTCCTGCCCTAGCGCAAAGACGTAGACTCCACTTGGGAGACTACTACTATAACGATCCTAGTGATCTAAATAATTCCGACATTCACTGTCTCAAACGCTTCATTATTAGCTCAAAATGGTTTAACGAGTAAGGGGGATTTTTGAAATCCTTGTGGTATCACAACGGACCAAATATTGGTCTAAGTGTGCTGTCCTTTTCCGGTCAGCAGCCACTTTAACCTAACCTAACCTAACCTAGGTGCGTTTTATTATCCACAAATCTATCTGGATCTTGCTTATGATTGTCGATTTTCAAATATGTCTTGTCTTTTTTCTTTACAATGTAGTTTACACTATATTACCATACAAAGCCATCTACTCGCCATAAAAAAAAACTAGTTTCTGGATCTTTAAAATAGATCCAGATAGACAACAGGATCCCAAATTGTTTTTGTAATACATGTTAAATATTAATACAGATCCGGATCCACATAGATCCGTAGATAATAAAACGCACCCAATGATATCTTGGTTCAAATCCCAGATATGATATAATATAAGAATTTTAGTTGGCCATTAAATGGGTTATGCATTTCATGGGTTATAATCCATCGCACTCTTGAAATACAATGACCTTTTTAATCAGATATGAATTAAATATAGATCAACAAAGACATGCATTGCAACATAAACTTGTAACTCGTACAATAATCTTCAAGGTATATAAAGGGTGAGGCAAATACAAGTTTCTTTTTAAAAATGCATTAAAATGAATAAAACTAAATTTTCTTCAAGTATTATGCTTTTATTAGTAAGATCAAATATTCCCATTAATTATGGAACACAACGTCGGTCGAGTGGATGGTCGTGCGCCTCCAATTACTGAATCAATTGGACCTTGTAAGCGAATAATCCGAGATCTTTGTGCTGAATCCTCCTCTGGCTACTTCGTGAAATGTTGCGCTGCTGAGATCGATGGACAGTTGATGTTCGTGAATTGAGCCTCACACTCTCGGCTACAGCAGCCACATTCTCGTAGTGTTGTCCACTATCATACCAGTCTCACAAACTTTTTGCACAAACTTGCATACATCAAAGGTGGTGGGTGCTTTACTTCGACCAAAACTTCTTTTCAAAAACTGCACTGTTTGGGCTACACAGCACTCACTTTGGAAATAAGTTTTCAATATTTCCCAACATTGTTCAAGCGTAAAGCCTAGTTCGCAGATCGCGCTAAATTTTATCTCCCACACAAAATTTTCTCCAAAATTTAGCTAAGCTAAAATTATGTCAAGCATTTTAGCCGAGAGGTACGCTGTTCCAGCTAAAAAATCAAAATTTCTCTTCGAACTGTACATAACTTATCTGTCAAAATTTAGCGCACGAAATAATTGTCTGGAAAATTTATTCTCGAGCTAAATTTCAATTTGAAATGGAATAATATTTCAATAATATTTAGAAGAATATTTGGTGACGCGAGTGTTACAAGATTTTCGACAACAAAAATCACTCATAATTCATAATTCTCATTCGTTCTCATTCATAATTCTTAAAAAATCATACTTTAAGGCCGGTATTCACCGAGCGCTCACAACTTAAGAAGCTCATAAACCTATTCACCAAGCAATATTAGTGAAGATCTACGAGCGCTCTTAAAAGTTAGGAGTGGTCCCGACCAGCGCTGCCACCCTAAAGATAATCAAGCGAAGTATTTTTCAGAAAAAAGTGCAGTAGATTGCAATACATCGCAGTAGATTTTAAAATATGCAAAACAAAATTCAAATCATAGAAATACATTTTATTTATGAATAAAAGCAACAGAACTTAAAAAAATTAACTCAACAGTTAAAAAAAAATAAACAAATTTCTTAAACTAAATAAACAAAAAATCACATTTCATTTTGAGAATTCTTATGCTAGCTACACACGAGGCAACCGTTGAAGCAACGTGATGCAGCAACGTGTTTCGTTTGTTTACTACACACGAGGCAACTGTTGCCGCAACCACAGTACAGCAACCGACCGAAAATATCAAAACATTTTGATATTTCTGGCAACGGTTGCAGCAACTCAAAATTAATCGGCAACACAGCTACACACGAAGCAACCGTTGCTTCAACATGACGGTTTTCATGACGCAAATTTCCTTTCAGTAGCTACGCTGCTATACGGTAAAGAGCATAACAAAAGCATAAATTCTGCTAGCTCCACCAATGCAAATTCACCTACCGAGTTTTTAAATATTCTGGCTTTTGACCAAAACTTTGTTATGTCTGAAGGGTCATTGTATTTTTAAACAAAATCATTATTGCCTAACAAGAACCTCCATTGCATATTGAGCACTTCCGCATTTTCAGATGAATGTGGAAATTCTTCCAAAATGAATTTGAATTTTTCACTGAATGCATTCAGAGTGAGTGAACATGTTTGAGAACAAACTTAGGTTAAGTACTATTAACATTTTTGAAAGAGGAGTAGATTCGTTTTGCTGCGCAGTAGATATTCATTTGGACCAAAACGCAGTAGATCTACTGCTTAAGGAGTAAAGTGGCAGCCCTGGTCCCGACCACTCCTAACTTACGAGCGCTCTCTTCGAAAGTTTGTTCGCTTGTGCGTGTGCCACGCACGCATTTGACTCGAATCCATGTGAGCAATGCCAAGTAGAAGAGTATCCATTTGCTGTCAAGTCAAGACCAACATTCCACAACATTTCACAGTTTGGGTATGCCTGAACAAGAGAGAGTGGCTCTCATTTTCGAACTTCGAAAAACACTTGCGAGTGGTTGGTGAATACCCCACAGAAATTTCAAGTTAAGAGCCTCGTAAAGTTAAGAGCTGTTTAGGAGCGCTCGGTGAATACGAGCCTAAAACAAATTCTTTTAAATCTTTGAAAAAAAAGAGGCTGGGTGCGACCCACACTGATAACTTCCCATTTGTGGTCTTGAAAACTTTATATTTAGTTTTTTTCTGTAAAATTCAAACAAACATTATTTTAAGATTGAAAAGCATTTAAATTATTTGAAGAGGTTTGAAATTGAGATTGTTGATGTATAAGTTGTTTCCACGTGACCCAGGAGGTAAACTTCCACGCGTTTTTTTAACGAGGTATATCTTGTATATCTTGTAGATATATGTCAAATATAAACCATTTGTTAGAAATTGTATTATGTACAAAATTAAATAATGGCAAATCAATATCATTGCTCGTTCTCAAGATATTCTAGTCGAAAAACAAATATTAAAACTTTTTAGTAGATTTTTTTATATATTTGTTAAAACTGTCAATTCGATACTTGTCAAAATTTAACCATATGTTAATAATTGTATTATGTCGATACCTTCCCGTAAGAATGTACTTAGCGACACTTTTTTCGAAAATGACTTTTTGATGAGGAAATATACTATATGTTAAGGGCCACGTTTTGGCCTGGGTTTCGCCAACCTATTCTGCATGAAAAGGAAACTAGAGTACAAATAAAAAAAAATTATAAACTGCCATTTTTTCTCATTAAAATAATGTTGCCCCCTGAAATTTCTATTATCCGCCAAAAAAATTATGCTAAGCGACATTAATAAAGATCGCATTGTCGTGAGCAACAAAAAAATTTGTTAGATATCACTTAGTTTAACCAAAATTGTCTCTTAGCACACTATGATTCAATTAGAACTTTGTTCGTTTTTTTTCGTTTCCTGAACAATTTTATAAATGTCGCTAAGTATACATTCTTACGGGAAGGTATCGATGTATAAAACAACATACTTTAGAAGGCACTATCGGTGTTCATTCCCAAGAAATTCGACTTGAAATACAATTTTAACTAGTTTTCAGTAGAATTTTTAATAGTTTTTTTATTTAAAAAAAAAAACTATTAATTCAACATTTGTCAAAATTTTACCAATTGTACAAAATTATACTATGTATAAAATAAACTAAATTAGAACTCAATATCACTACTAGTTCTCGAGAAACTTGAGTCGAAAAACAATTTATACCAATTTTCAATAGAATTTTATATAGTTTTTTATTTTTTGTAAAAAAACTGTAAACTGATTTTTTTTGAAATTTTTACCAGTTGTCAAACACATTATTTTTCGTAAAATAAAATTATTTTGAGCTTAAAATTGTTTTCCGTTCTTAGAATATCTGGGTTATGAAAATTTTTTTTTCAGTTTTTCTTATTTAAAAAAATAACGGTATGTTAATTTTTTTCCAAATTCATATCAAATCTGTATGACCTTATAATGAGTACATTAAATTTTATTTGAAATCAATAGCATTACTTTTTCGTGAGATATTTGAAACTAACCAAAATTTTTACTTTTTTTTAAAACCGTTATAGTGAAAAAACTACTCACTGAATTTTAATAAACGCCCTTTCAGCTTCTTTCGAAGTTATTATCTATTAAACAAAATTTATTTGAAGTCGATATCTTTACTCGTTCTTGAGATATCGACGACGAAAAATGGTACCAGAACGTACGGACGTACGAACGTACGAACGTACGAACGTACGAACGTACGAACGTACGAACGTACGAACGTACGAACGTACGAACGTACGAACGTACGTACACACACACACACAGACATCTCTCTAAAAATGATTGATACAGCCTCTAGGGACCTTGAAACGTCGAGAAATGTCAAAAATTCCAATTTGACAAATCGGACCGATTACAATAACTCCCTATGGGAAGTTAAAAATTCATTTAGAGAACAGCTGTTTTCTGTGACATATTCTCCACAAAGTTCTTATGTCAAAATTTAGCTTGGATTTTAGCTGATGTTTGGAGAAAAATGTAGGAGATAAAATTTAGCGCGATCTGCGTACTAGGCTTAAAGCAACTCAATAGAAAGTTTGAGCGACCTCAACTCCAAAGCGCGTTTCGCCCAGGTACGACAGTGGGCTCATCAGTTAGATGCTATCGTAGCCTTCTAACTTCTAAGACGCAATTATTATTTGTCGATGTTTAGCCACGCTTATAAATTTCACAGCAGTAATATACTGTGAATTTTATTTTTCAAGGGGAATTTGAATAAATTCAGACGCCTAGAATACTAAAATATTACTGTTGTAAAATTTATAAGGGTCGCTAATCATCGGCAAATAATAATTGCGTCTTAGAAGGGTACGACAGCATCTAACTGATGAACCCACTGTCGTACCTGGGCGAAACGGGCTTTGGAGTTTAGGTCGCTCAAACGTTCTATTGAATTTAATTCAATCACTCTACTTAAAATTGAAGTAATTTTCTTATTTCATATAAATATCTTCGTTGAGTAAAGCAACTCATTTCGCTCCGCGGAGGTATGATCAAAATTTCGAGCGGAAAACAGCTGTCAGTGTCAAAATAACCTATGATTTAAAAATAAACCACTAGATGGCCCACCCCATATAATCATGCGAATACTTTCTAGAGGTTACTTCAATAAGAGGACAATATCATCTGCATGCATGAGAATTCTAATTCTTCCAGTAATCGAAATAACCCAGTTTTACTCCCAATATTGTTGAAAAGCATTTAGATAAAATGTTCCTATTCAATACCGATGATTCTGTCTCCAAGTATACGATTTCATGATGGGCTTTTAAACTTTTCAAAGCCTGATGTAACTTAAAATGACATTTATTGGTTTCACCTAGTCCTTTTGAATGCTTTTAATTTAAAAGCTTATTTTTATCTTATTAAATTTTAAAAGCTTATTTCCTTGCCATTTACTTGCTTACAAGTTTACATAATGTCAAGTACTTACAAATGAAAGCTGATTTATTGATGTCATACTTGTTTTTATTTATTGTAAATTCAATTTTAGATTAAGTTACAACATAATTCGAGTTTTTTTATTCAATAATTTGTAGATTAAAGGATTCTAAAGGATTCGGAGGGGTACGTTCAAGAGTATTTCGTATGCACAGGAGAATATTGACTATAAATACTTTTAATTTTTATTGTTTTAATAGTATTTATTTATTTGAAATGAAGTTTGATTTTGGTGAAGATATCCTTCTACTAATAAATTATTTGAAGAAAATTTTCTTTACAATTACAACAAAAATACAAAGCTTATTGATTAAACTTATTGGAGTGTTTTCTTCTTCAGTATTCACAATAACCACCCTCAATCCAATAATTTAAGCTGTTTCCGTAATAATAGAAAACGTGAAGCTCCTAGGGACTTAGTAAAAAGTTGTTCTTCGCTAATCACAGGTAAAATTTCTAAAAGTCCGCTTGTAGTTATGGTCGCTTATTAAATGTTGCTTGACGTCAATATGTTTAAATCTTTTGCATTCAGAGTTTCTTGATATAAAAATGCATCCTTGGTTGTCTTCATAAATAGGAATACTATAAGATGAATGAAGTGTTTTCATATCCATAGCATTCCTCTTAACCTTAAATAAATTTCTTTCATTGGAGAGGTGGTCACTTGAACCTGAATCGAGCATGAAAGACATGAATGAATTACGTTGTTGTTTATTTCGAATCATCATGAAGAGCACGATCTTGATTATATTTTAATGGCCATTTCTTGATTTTCGTTTTTTTCTTCGAACTTTTGGCAAAGTTTGCTTCTTTTTTGATCCTACAATTAGCTTTGAGATGACCGCACGCGCACCTACCACAGTTGTGGCATTTTCCATAGAATCCAAAATTTCTATCTCTCTTTATAGTCAATGCAGTTGGTAGTGTGTCATGACTAATTTCTTCTTTTTCACTCTTGCCCATAATTTTCGTCGGAAGCGTTTGTTCATCATTACCTATCGAAGGTCGCTTTGCAAAATGTTTTCGTTCTGTTCTTTCACTTCTGACTTCAAGAATCAAGATTAGGTCTTGGTTCTTCTACGTTTTCCACTTATCGTTTCTTGAACTTCCTCTCTTACTACGTTGCCTTCTTTTTCCTCAAATCGCGAAGTCGGTATCCTGGAAAAGGAAGCAGCATTTCCTTCTTTAGCCGTTTTTTCATAAGCTTGATTAAATAAGAGCATGAGTGTGCTGAGTTACAAACTGTCATTCTTCCGTTTATCTTTGCTTTCAGATGGCTGATAAAACATCTAGATTATATAGTAGGTGCCTTTTTAGTCTACTATGAGGCAAAATATGAATTAAAATCCCGTTGTCTCTGTAAGATATGGTTGCTTCTTTAAATCCCGAAGCCATTGAAAGAAAAGCGCACCATTTATAAAACCGGTTATCATTAGCTCCACAATCAAGCGATTGTTTCTTTAATCGATTGCTTGGTTTTTATAATTCATATCGCCGTGGCAAGAATTTGCGCAAACAGATATTTAAATGTCTTTTTAAAAGCGCTCAACCCGTTCAATTTCAGCCATTTTTGCCTGTTTATTGAAATAGTTTGGAATATTTTATTTGAATTGAAAAGTGTAATGCGAGAAACAAATTAACACAGCAACTTCAACAGCAACGAAACCTTCAAGATCAAAAGTCTTGTGAAATAGATTAGGTACAACGTGAACAGCGTTTTTGACAGGATACCTATACCTAATCAAAATAGTTTTAAATGCGAAATGATTTTTACCATAAAAATTAACGTGAATTGCGTCAATGTATACGATTTGCGCAATTTATCGTACTAAAAGTTATTTGTTTTTAGTAATTCTTCCATTTTCAAAACCAAAATAAATAGACGAAACAAAAAGATGGTTGTCACATTTTCATTAGGGTGTTGATAATACTGTTGTGAACAGAGCTTTATACTACTACAGCGCCATCTGTTGGAAAACTGCATATCTAATTTATGGAAGAAACAAAAGCTCTTTTCCAATGCCAAATGTATTTCCCCTTATTCCAAACATCTAGAACATTCCAACACAAGAACTTTCGAGAACAACTAATTTGAGTATATAAGGGAGTGTTCACGGTGAGCGAGACAGTTGATTTTTGATTACGGAAGTGTGCAAAACTCTGCTTATTGGATTGTGTAAAACAAGTGTGATTTTAATTTGAATAAAGTATTTGAGTTGATTATAAATTGAGATTTATTGTTGTGATTTGGAAAGTAAAAATAACGAAGAAATATTAGAAAGAGTAATAAGTTTTATTTAACGAACCTAGCAAAAATATTACATTGGTGTCAGAAAAGTGGAATAAAACTTATTGTGCAGTGAAGTGTGCGAAAAAAAAAAAAAAAAATAATAATGAGCAAGTTGCTGAAAGAGCTCAACTATAATGAGCTGAAAAGTGAATTGGGCAAGCGAGAACTTTCTAAAGCAGGATCGAAAAATGAGCTTGTTCTGCGTTTAGCCGAATATTTGAAACAGCAAAATGAAGACCCGGACATTTTCGTTTTTGAAGCTGACGCTGAGGAAGCAGACGTAAGTAAAAATGTAGATGTTTCAAATATGATTAGTCTTCTGCTTCAACGTTTCGAAGAGCAACGAAATAAACAAAAGAATGTTCTCGAACGTCTCGAAGAGCAACGAAATGAACAAAACGAACGTTTTAATGAACAGAAAAACGAACAAAAGAATGTTCTCGAACGTCTCGAAGAGCAACGAAATGAACAAACCGAACGTTTCAATGAGCAGAAAAATAAACAAAAGAATATTCTCGAACGCCTTGAGAAACAGCATAGCGAACAAAAAGACCTTCTCGAAGAGCAGAGAAACATGCTAGAAGGCAAGCTTGTTAACATTGAGAATAATGTGTCTGCACTTGATGAACGTGTTTCATTGCTAGAGAATCAAGTCGACAACAAAATGGAGACGTTTTCAAAAGAGCTAGATCGCATTCGAAATATAAAGATTCGGGAAAGTTCTGGAGAAACATTGAGGAAAAAGGAGATGCAACCTCCAACCTTTGATGGACAAACTTCTTGGTCTATATACAAGAAGCAATTCGAGGCAGCTTCCACAACAAATAGCTGGGATGAGGCTGAAAAGTATATAGCCTTAACTCTTGCTCTTTGAGGAGCAGCTGCTGAGTTGTTGCAAACCATACCAGCAGATAAGAGCGGCGACTTCAATTCCTTAGTTTTGGCTATAGACAAACGCTTTGGTAACAGCCACATGAAAGAAGTCTTCAAAGTGCAACTCAATTCCAGAGTTCAGAAGAGAGGCGAAACTCTACAACAACTCCAAGCGGACATTGAAAGGCTTGTTCATCTTGCATATCCAGATGTTGGAGAGGAAATCTGTAACCAGTTTGCAGTTGAGGCATTTGTTCGCGCCATTTCCGACATTCATCTTCAAAGGGCCGTGCGAACTGCTGGAAAACGAACTCTTTCGGAAACATTAGCGTTTGCCTTGACAATGGAAGCAGCTGAGCAAGCTTCTCACGGAGTACATCGACTTAGAGAAGCCATCGTCGAAGAATGCTCATGCCAAAGAACTGATGTCCAAAGGAACCAACGAAACGGACTTGCAAAGTGCTGGAATTGCAACAAGACCGGACATTTACAGCGTCAATGTCGATTACCACCAAGAAGAGCTTGTCAACATTGTGGGCACGGAGTTTCAAACTCAGAACAAGGTAACAATAACACCAGTGTTACTTCCCGAACAGTTTCCCAACAGGGAAACGAGTAAGAACCAACTTCGAGGGGCAGAAGCTGGTTTCTGGTATCGATGGCCCCAGAAACACCATCCAGGTCTCTCAGACTAAACGAGACAATAAAAGTCTGACTGTCGAGGCAACTTTAAATGGCAACAAACGTGTGGTCACAATTGACACCGGTGCCACAGCCTCCATTGTGCGTCAAGACCTAGTACACCTGAATTGGCTACACAACACCAAATGCTACCGTCTAAGAACTGCTACAGGAGAAGCAGCTAGGGTTTATGGTGAGGTCCGACTTGGAATTCGAATAGCAGATCTAGAATTCTCACACAAATTTTTGGTGGCAGATATATGTGACGAGTGTATCATCGGAATGGACTTCATGAAAGAACATCGAGTAGTTTTGGATATCGGCAACCAGGTACTCAAATACTAGAATACAGAGATTCCAATGATCTATGGGCACGAAGGAATAACAACTCTAAGGACTGTCATCAAAGAAGATGTGGTTATTCCTACTTCTTCTGAGGTATTTCTTTGGACAAAATTAGATGGTGAGTGTGGACGCCATCGATACCTAATGGTGGAACCAGGCCCAGACTGTTCTTCCCAAAAGGTCATCATTGGGAAGACACTTGTGGCTCCGAAGAACAATATGGTCCCCGTACGGATACTCAACACCAAACCGTACGATGTAAAGTTAACGAAAGGAGAAATTATCGGTAAGTGCGAATCTGTCGCAGCCATAACACAAATCGACGCTGAAACATCGAGAAAGACATTAGACCCTGAGGAGCTCAATACCATCAAGGCAAAGATACTCAATTCATCTAACCTGGACCAACATCAGGTTAAAACGGCAGAAAGCCTTCTGAATGAGTATGCCGACATTTTCGCTTCACCAAATGGGAAATATGGAAGGACACAAATGGTGCAGCATCGAATAAATACAGGAGATGCAAGACCCATTCGTCAGCCCGCAAGACGTCTGCCACTGGCCAAACAAGATGAAGTTGACGAAATGATTACCACCATGAAGAAGGATGGTTTGATTGAGAACTCCAAGAGTCCTTGGGCGTCACCAGTGGTCCTAGTCAAAAAGAAGGACGGAAGTACACGGTTTTGTGTTGACTACCGAAGGTTGAATGACGTAACCAAGAAAGACAGCTACCCCCTGCCAAGAATCAGTGACACCTTAGATGCGATGGAAGGAGCACATTGGTTTTCAACGTTGGACTTGAAAAGTGGATATTGGCAAGTTGAAATTCACCCTGAAGATCGAGAAAAGACAGCGTTCTCCACAGGTAATGGGCTCTGGCAGTTCAAGGTAATGCCGTTTGGTCTTTGCAACGCTCCGGCAACATTTGAGCGTTTGATGGAGTGCGTCCTTCAAGGTCTGACTTGGAAAACTTGTCTTGTCTACTTGGATGATGTTATCGTTTATGGAAAGACATACGACCAACACTGTAAGAACCTAAAGGGTGTGTTCCAGAGACTTCGAGAGGCTAACCTTAAACTGAACCCAGAAAAATGTGCACTGTTCCAGACTGAAGTAAAGTATTTGGGACATATCATCTCGTCCCAAGGAGTCAAGACCGATCCTGAAAAAGTTGACACAGTCAAAAATTGGCCAACACCACAGGACAAACATCAACTACGAAGTTTTCTTGGTCTTGCTACTTATTATAGACGTTTTGTTAAGGACTTTGCCAGAATTGCGAAGAGTTTGCATCAGCTTACGGAAAAGAACAAGCAGTTTAGATGGTCAGGTGAGTGTGAAAAAGCCTTCCAAGAACTGAAATACCGTCTATGCAATGCTCCGGTGCTGATCTATCCAACTCCAGGCAAGTCTTTTATCATCGACGCTGATGCAAGCAATGTGGGAGTCGGCGCTGTTCTGTCACAAGTGCACAATGGCGAAGAAAAGGTTGTCGCCTATTTCAGCAAAGTACTGTCGAAGACCGAAAGGAACTACTGTGTGACCAGAAGAGAACTCTTGGCACTCATCTTGGCAACGAAACACTTCCACAAATACATCTATGGACAGAAGTTTCTTCTACGAACCGATCATGGTGCTCTTAACTGGTTGTTGAACTTCAAGAACCCAGAAGGACCAGTCGCAAGGTGGATAGAAAGACTGCAGACTTACGATTATGAAATTCAACACCGAAGGGGAAAGCTGCACTCAAATGCCGACGCGCTATCCCGAAGGCCTTGTAAAATAGACTGCAAGCATTGTAGGCGACAAGAAGAAAAGGAATCCATTAACATTCTGCGAATAAGGGCTGACCCCATTTGTGGATCGAGCAATGAGGAAATAAGATCTGCTCAACAAGAAGACCCCGACATTGAACCTCTTCTCGCATGGAAAGAACATGAAGAAAAACCCGCATGGAATGACATTTCCGATAGGAGTCCAGTTTTAAAGGCCTATTGGGCACAATGGGACTCACTTCATGTGCGAGAAGGTGTTCTTCGGCGTAAATGGGAGTCCGCTGATGGTAAATCCTATGTGATGCAGCTTGTGTTACCTCAATCGAAAATCAAAGAGGTTCTTCGAGAGATGCATGATGGACCTTCAGGAGGCCATTTGGGAGTCAATAAGACTTTAGAAAAGGTGAGGCAACGATTCTACTGGTTGCATGCAAGAGACGACGTTGAAAAGTGGTGCCGAAATTGTGACGCTTGTGCTGCAACCAAAGGACCTGGTAGAAAACTGCAAGGAAAATGATGCAATATAATGTCGGCTCACCATTTGAAAGGATTGCTGTTGATGTGGCTGGCCCATTTCCGGAAACGAATGCTGGAAACAAATACATTCTGGTGGTAATGGATTACATTCAATTGAAAGATTATGCGACCTCAACTCCATAGTGCGTTTCGCCCAGGTACGACAGTGGGCTCATCAGTTAGATGCTGTCGTACCCTTCTAAGACGCAATTGTTATTTGTCGATGTTTAGCGACGCTTATAAATTTCACGGCAGTAATATACTGTGAATTTTATTTCTCTAGGGGAATTTGAATAAATTCTGACACCTAGAATGTTAATGTCCGTGGTCAGACTTTTTTATCAACGAAGATTATATGAAATAAGAAAATTATTTCACTTTTAAGCGGAGTGATTGAATTAAATTCAATTGAAAGATTATGCGACCTCAACTCCGCATAATCTTTCAATTGAATTTAATTCAATCACTCCGCTTAAAAGTGAAATAATTTTCTTATTTCATATAATCTTCGTTGATAAAAAAGTCTGACCACGGACATTAACATTCTAGGTGTCAGAATTTATTCAAATTCCCCTAGAGAAATAAAATTCACAGTATATTACTGCCGTGAAATTTATAAGCGTCGCTAAACATCGACAAATAACAATTGCGTCTTAGAAGGGTACGACAGCATCTAACTGATGAGCCCACTGTCGTACCTGGGCGAAACGCACTATGGAGTTGAGGTCGCATAATCTTTCAATTGAATTTAATTCAATCACTCCGCTTAAAAGTGAAATAATTTTCTTATTTCATATAATCTTCGTTGATAAAAAATTCTGACCACGGACATTAACATTCTAGGTGTCAGAATTTATTCAAATTCCCCTAGAGAAATAAAATTCACAGTATATTACTGCCGTGAAATTTATAAGCGTCGCTAAACATCGACAAATAACAATTGCGTCTTAGAAGGGTACGACAGCATCTAACTGATGAGCCCACTGTCGTACCTGGGCGAAACGCACTATGGAGTTGAGGTCGCATAACCTTTCAATTGAATTTAATTCAATCACTCCGCTTAAAAGTGAAATAATTTTCTTATTTCATATAATCTTCGTTGATAAAAAATTCTGACCACGGACATTAACATTCTAGGTGTCAGAATTTATTCAAATTCCCCTAGAGAAATAAAATTCACAGTATATTACTGCCGTGAAATTTATAAGCGTCGCTAAACATCGACAAATAACAATTGCGTCTTAGAAGGGTACGACAGCATCTAACTGATGAGCCCACTGTCGTACCTGGGCGAAACGCACTATGGAGTTGAGGTCGCATAATCTTTCAATTGAATTTAATTCAATCACTCCGCTTAAAAGTGAAATAATTTTCTTATTTCATATAATCTTCGTTGATAAAAAAGTCTGACCACGGACATTAACATTCTAGGTGTCAGAATTTATTCAAATTCCCCTAGAGAAATAAAATTCACAGTATATTACTGCCGTGAAATTTATAAGCGTCGCTAAACATCGACAAATAACAATTGCGTCTTAGAAGGGTACGACAGCATCTAACTGATGAGCCTGTCGTACCTGGGCGAAACGCACTATGGAGTTGAGGTCGCATAATCTTTCAATTGAATTTAATTCAATCACTCCGCTTAAAAGTGAAATAATTTTCTTATTTCATATAATCTTCGTTGATAAAAAAGTCTGACCACGGACATTAACATTCTAGGTGTCAGAATTTATTCAAATTCCCCTAGAGAAATAAAATTCACAGTATATTACTGCCGTGAAATTTATAAGCGTCGCTAAACATCGACAAATAACAATTGCGTCTTAGAAGGGTACGACAGCATCTAACTGATGAGCCCACTGTCGTACCTGGGCGAAACGCACTATGGAGTTGAGGTCGCATAATCTTTCAATTGAATTTAATTCAATCACTCCGCTTAAAAGTGAAATAATTTTCTTATTTCATATAATCTTCGTTGATAAAAAAGTCTGACCACGGACATTAACATTCTAGGTGTCAGAATTTATTCAAATTCCCCTAGAGAAATAAAATTCACAGTATATTACTGCCGTGAAATTTATAAGCGTCGCTAAACATCGACAAATAACAATTGCGTCTTAGAAGGGTACGACAGCATCTAACTGATGAGCCCACTGTCGTACCTGGGCGAAACGCACTATGGAGTTGAGGTCGCATAATCTTTCAATTGAATTTAATTCAATCACTCCGCTTAAAAGTGAAATAATTTTCTTATTTCATATAATCTTCGTTGATAAAAAAGTCTGACCACGGACATTAACATTCTAGGTGTCAGAATTTATTCAAATTCCCCTAGAGAAATAAAATTCACAGTATATTACTGCCGTGAAATTTATAAGCGTCGCTAAACATCGACAAATAACAATTGCGTCTTAGAAGGGTACGACAGCATCTAACTGATGAGCCCACTGTCGTACCTGGGCGAAACGCACTATGGAGTTGAGGTCGCATAATCTTTCAATTGAATTTAATTCAATCACTCCGCTTAAAAGTGAAATAATTTTCTTATTTCATATAATCTTCGTTGATAAAAAAGTCTGACCACGGACATTAACATTCTAGGTGTCAGAATTTATTCAAATTCCCCTAGAGAAATAAAATTCACAGTATATTACTGCCGTGAAATTTATAAGCGTCGCTAAACATCGACAAATAACAATTGCGTCTTAGAAGGGTACGACAGCATCTAACTGATGAGCCCACTGTCGTACCTGGGCGAAACGCACTATGGAGTTGAGGTCGCATAATCTTTCAATTGAATTTAATTCAATCACTCCGCTTAAAAGTGAAATAATTTTCTTATTTCATATAATCTTCGTTGATAAAAAAGTCTGACCACGGACATTAACATTCTAGGTGTCAGAATTTATTCAAATTCCCCTAGAGAAATAAAATTCACAGTATATTACTGCCGTGAAATTTATAAGCGTCGCTAAACATCGACAAATAACAATTGCGTCTTAGAAGGGTACGACAGCATCTAACTGATGAGCCCACTGTCGTACCTGGGCGAAACGCACTATGGAGTTGAGGTCGCATAATCTTTCAATTGAATTTAATTCAATCACTCCGCTTAAAAGTGAAATAATTTTCTTATTTCATATAATCTTCGTTGATAAAAAAGTCTGACCACGGACATTAACATTCTAGGTGTCAGAATTTATTCAAATTCCCCTAGAGAAATAAAATTCACAGTATATTACTGCCGTGAAATTTATAAGCGTCGCTAAACATCGACAAATAACAATTGCGTCTTAGAAGGGTACGACAGCATCTAACTGATGAGCCCACTGTCGTACCTGGGCGAAACGCACTATGGAGTTGAGGTCGCATAATCTTTCAATTGAATTTAATTCAATCACTCCGCTTAAAAGTGAAATAATTTTCTTATTTCATATAATCTTCGTTGATAAAAAAGTCTGACCACGGACATTAACATTCTAGGTGTCAGAATTTATTCAAATTCCCCTAGAGAAATAAAATTCACAGTTTATTACTGCCGTGAAATTTATAAGCGTCGCTAAACATCGACAAATAACAATTGCGTCTTAGAAGGGTACGACAGCATCTAACTGATGAGCCCACTGTCGTACCTGGGCGAAACGCACTATGGAGTTGAGGTCGCATAATCTTTCAATTGAATTTAATTCAATCACTCCGCTTAAAAGTGAAATAATTTTCTTATTTCATATAATCTTCGTTGGTAATGGATTACTTCAGCAAATGGCCTGAGGCATACGCTATTCCGAACCAAGAAGCCAAGACTGTGGCCGACCAGATTGTGTCTAACTGGGTAAGCAGGTTCGGTGTGCCTATGGAACTTCATTCCGACCAAGGAAGGAACTTCGAGTCGAACATATTCCAAGAGGTCTGCGCGTTCCTTGGCATTAAGAAAACGAGAACCACACCACTTCACCCGCAATCTGATGGAATGGTCGAGAGATTCAACAGGACGTTAAAAGAGCACCTCACTAAGGTCGTAGGCGACTACCAAAGAAACTGGGATAGGCACATACCACTATTTTTGATGGGCTACCGAAGTGCAATACATAGCTCAACAGGACAAACACCATCTGAAATCCTGTTTGGAAGAAGCATACGGCTGCCTAGTGAGATAAGGTTTGGACATCGCTTACAGCGATCGAATGAAGACAAGGTACGACATAAGAGCAAACACGACAGGATTCCAAGTAGGAGATCGTGTATGGCTGTATAATCCACATCGTCAAAAGGGATTGTCGCAGAAGCTTCAACAAAACTGGGAAGGCCCTTATACTGTCGTCACGAAAATCAATGATGTCGTTTACCGAATTCAAAGAGGGTCAAGAGGAAAGTTAAAAGTTGTGCATAGCGATCGACTGCACCGATACAGTGGTGAATCTGGCGATAGAATTGTTCGGGACGAACAATCTTATAAAGGGGGCAATGTTGTGAACAGAGCTTTATACTACTACAGCGCCATCTGTTGGAAAACTGCATATCTAATTTATGGAAGAAACAAAAGCTCTTTTCCAATGCCAAATGTATTTCCCCTTATTCCAAACATCTAGAACATTCCAACACAAGAACTTTCGAGAACAACTAATTTGAGTATATAAGGGAGTGTTCACGGTGAGCGAGACAGTTGATTTTTGATTACGGAAGTGTGCAAAACTCTGCTTATTGGATTGTGTAAAACAAGTGTGATTTTAATTTGAATAAAGTATTTGAGTTGATTATAAACTGAGATTTATTGTTGTGATTTGGAAAGTAAAAATAACGAAGAAATATTAGAAAGAGTAATAAGTTTTATTTAACGAACCTAGCAAAAATATTACAATACTAACAAATTTCGCCTTAAAAGTTGGTAGCATTTGCACAGCGACATCGAATTTAGGGTTTAGGTGTCTAACGTTGATGTCGATGTCGAAGTTGCTGTGCTAATGTAATCAAAGCCATTTAAAACCAGTGGCTCTAAAAAGAGTGACGTGGTTGTCAAAGTTGCTGTTGAAGTTGCTGTGCCTGTGCTGTTTCTCGCACAACAAAAGTATATTTAGTTGAATTAGTACGAAGTTGAAGCTCTTTAAGTATGAAACTTGGTTATAAAAACGATTTTTCAAATTTTAATCGAATATAGGATCATACTTTCTTTACCATTTTATTATCAAATCATTGAATACCTGTTTTATTCCTTTAGTATCGTGCTATTTTCATATGGCTTTTTGAATATTTCTCCGATCCGGAATACCAACTGAACACTTTTTTTTTATTCTGATGATTTTTTTGTGATTGTATATGTGAAACATCAGATGTGGACAATAATGAAAATCAAGAATAATATTTGTTGAAAGATACACTTCGCCCAATTAGGATACACAAAATCACAGCTGTTGAGTTCGACGTTTAAGTATGAGTGTGAGTGCTTCTGGCTTCAATTCTGATTTCAAATCCAGGAGCGCAAATTTCTCTTCTTTTCAGAATCAGAACTGTCATTTTTTCCCAAGTGAACACTTTCAGAAGAGTCCAGAAGGCTTCCGGATTGCCAAATAAAAGCGACATTAGTCTTTTGCATGAGCTGTTATATTACCTTAGGTGTATTCAAAAGCAATGTATTAAAAAAATAGCCTTAGCACGATATTTGTAAGAAAATGTTTAAAATAAAGAAAGAGTTAGTAATCTACTTAAAAGTTAGCAAATTGTTAAGTAGTATCATACTAATACCTTACTTCAATACTGATTGTATGGCATAAATTCAAATTTCATCCCTATTTTCCAGAAATTCGCAATGCGCACACTTGTGCGGATAAAAAAATTTTAATAAGCAGTTCAAAAAAAAAAATACCTCCACTATTATTGGCCAATTTTATTGTGCCAGTTACCATAAATATTTTCCAATTCATCAAGAAAAATTATGTTATTATATTTGAGATATAGATTGATTTTAAGGGTGTGATATGGAAATCACCCTTTTCACCGCATTTACATCTCTGTTTCGATAGTCAAAATACATTTCCATAGTGCCGCACTTTGATTTTGATAGATATTTGGCAATTGCTAATTTATTTATTCTAAGTTGAAAAACTATTTCTGAGATAGCTTGGGTTCAATTTATTTGCAGGTTTAGCTCAATGTTACCACCAGCACTGAAATCTGGGCGCAAATATTCTCAAACCTGTTAATATTTTTGTCATAAGAAAAGGTTAACATTTTTAGTCTTGGACTTAACTATAGGATAGCCCAGGGTTAGTAGATATTCCAAATAAATTGAGTTCAAGTAAACTCAAAACCAGTTATTCAGTTTATAGTTTTCAGTTGCCAAGATTTGAATGCAATTAAGTCTGAAAGTTACATAAGCTACTAACAAGTAACTCAAAATATTTTTTTTGTGCAGTTGCAAGGCAACCCAAAACAGAAACTACCTAAAAATTGCATGTTTTGATGGATAGACACAGTACTCGCGTTTTAATATACATATTTTATTTGTTTATTGTTATTTTTTTTGTTATAAAAAGATTCTTTCTTCTTTTAATTTCAATTCAACTCTGAACCTATCGTTCAACTCATGGATCGAAAATCTAATCCAAATCCATCCTTAGATGATGAGAAATAATGGCGCTGTACACAAGGCCGTCTTAAACTAGGCTGGGGCCCTTGGGCACACAAGAATTTGGGGCCCTTTTGGAAAGTAAAAAAAGCGAATTATAATAACATTTTTTTACTAATAAGTATGAGTATGACCATTTATTAAAGGTAATCAAATATAGTACGATATAATATCGATACCCTCCCGTAAGAATGTATTAAGCGACATTTTTAAAATTGTTCAGGAAACGAAAAAAAACGTCTCATTTAGTTATTTTTTTTGTGTATTTTATTGGAAGAAACAGATTTGGAGAGGGATTTTTACAATACAAAACTTGACATCATTGCAAAATCGAAATTTTAATCAGATAAGAAGTTTTTGTCGCTTATTACATTTTCGTGGTCAAAGCATTGGCGCTTGATACAATGTTAAATGGCGCTTACGATGACAACAACAAAAAAACACAAAATAATGAGTAGTAGCCTACTTGATAGACAAATATTTAAAAGCAAAGACAACCATATCTGGAGTATTATATTATAAGCGACAAAAATGGATCAAGTTCTATTTGGATGAGTGTGCTAATCGAAAATTTCGGTTAAATAAGCGACATCTAACAAATTTTTTTCGTGGACATTTGGTTGCTTAAGACAATAATATTTTTAAAAATGTCGCTTAGCATAATTTTACTGGCGGATAATACAAATTTCAGGGAGCAACATTATTCCAGTGAGAAAACTTGGCGGTTACTACAATTTTATTTTCTCTCTAGTTTCTCTTGCATACATGATAGGGCAGTGAAACCCAGGCCACAATGTGGCGCTTAACTTCTAGTATAGTTCCACATCAAAAAGTCATTTTCGAAAAAATTGTCGCTTAATATATTCTTACGGGAAGGTATCGATATGTCATTAATGTTGGAATGAAGGTTTGATTTTTTTCGTTCGCTGTGTTGTATGTATGTTGGAGCAAATAAATATATGTATAGGTTTTTTATTCAAATACACGATTACCACTCAGAACAATTTTCTTGTATAGTTAGATAATTATTTTTGTAAGCAGATTTTTCAAATGCAGAATTTTGAGAATTAGAGTTTTGAGTATTAGGCTAGCCGCGCACTAGCAATTTTTAGTTGTGAAACTGTTTGGTTACTTATAGAAAACAGATGAACTGTTTGGTTGAATGTCGGTGAGTTTGCAGATAATTATATGTTCAATAAAATGGCGAACTTATTTTAGGCAATCGTTTAGTTTCTGTCAAAACACAAACTTTTTAGTTGCTCGAACCAAGCAGTTTCGCAACTAAAAATTGCTAGTGCGCGGCTAGGCTTAGAGTTCTGAAATAGGTACAGAAAAATTATATTGTAAGCTAAAATTTTGGGATGCAGAATTTTGGGAAATGAAATTTTGAAATGCATAAAACCCTTATACAGGGTGATTGGCATAAGGTGTGACAAAAAGCTAGGGCGTGTAGGTTGGACTAAGACAAGAAAAAAATCGTATGGGAGGGGGGGGTCTATTTCCCCCCGTTTAGGCGGGAGGGGCAATTTAAGAAAAAAATCACTTAAAACAGAAAAAAAATTATTAAAAAATAACGGTGATACCTACAGAGTAATGCTATAGCATTTTGAAAAGCCAGAAATACATTCTTTTATTTTGTTTTTAAGTAAAGTTGTTCGAGTGAATAGTTTTTGAAAAATTAATTTTCAAAATCAAAATTTTGAAAAAAAAATGAAAAAATTTTTTTTAAACAATTTTTTTTCAAAATTTTACGTAATTAAGTATTATTTTTGTATTCAATATTCAATGCTCTCATTAATTTTTGATCAAACACAAAAACCCGGATGTCAAAATGTTTTGTAGTTTTTGCGAAAATCAAAAATAACAAAAACTACTTTTGTTCTAAGAAAAGCCTTTTATTTTAGTTTTTATACGTCTTTGGATTCTTACGTGAATTTACGATTGAAAGGATTAACTTTCTTTTTACCATTTTTTTAATTATCGTCTTATAAACATACGATAATGTGACAAAGTACTGGATTAACCATATTTCACACATTTTTTCATTGAGAACACCTGCGTGAGAGCATTGGATTAATATTGACCTGCGAATGTTGTTTAAATAATGCAACGTTACACGCCCTAACTAGTGACAGAAAAGTGCAATTGCGAAATAAGAACAAGAATGTTCCTGAATCTTGAAATCAATTAAAATAAGAAATACATGCATATTAAGATAAAATACATAATTACTGTTTATTTAAATTTTTAACTATTTTTTAACTAAAGCTTATTACAAAAAATTATTTAAGAAACATTCGCAGGTTAATATTAATCCAATGCTCTCACGCAGGTGTTCTCAATGAAAAATGTGTTAATCCAGTACTTTGTCACTTTATTATATGCTTATAAGACTGATAATAAAAAAAATTTACAAAAAAAGTTAAGCCTTTTTTTCGTAAATCCACCTACGCCAAGCCGACCCCACCATAATAAAAAAGTGGCAGGTCAATTTTAAACCATCAATGCTCTCACGCAGTTGTTGTGTGAAATATGGTTAATCCAGTACTTTGTCACATTATCGTATGTTTATAAGACGATAATTAAAAAATAGTAAAAAGAAAGTTAATCCTTTCAATCGTAAATTCACGTAAGAATCCAAAGACGTATAAAAACTAAAATAAAAGGCTTTTCTTAGAACAAAAGTAGTTTTTGTTATTTTTGATTTTCGCAAAACCTACAAAACATTTTGACATCCGGGTTTTTGTGTTTGATCAAAAATTAATGAGAGCATTGAATATTGAATACAAAAATAATACTTAATTACGTAAAATTTTGAAAAAAAATTGTTTAAACAAAATTTTTTCATTTTTTTTTTCAAAATTTTGATTTTGAAAATTAATTTTTCAAAAACTATTCACTCGAACAACTTTACTTAAAAACAAAATTAAAGAATGTATTTCTGGCTTTTCAAAATGCTATAGCATTACTCTGTAGGTATCACCGTTATTTTTTAATAATTTTTTTTCTGTTTTAAGTGATTTTTTTCTTAAATTGCCCCTCCCGCCTAAACGGGGGGAAATAGACCCCCCCTCCCATACGATTTTTTTCTTGTCTAAGTCCAACCTACACGCCCTAGCTTTTTGTCACACCTTATGCCAATCACCCTGTATATAAAATCTATAGTACTCTCATGAAGAGGAACGAACGACGCGCCGCCTAGACGAATGTATTCCCCAACTTTTCACGTAGAGTTGTGGAGAGTAAAGACAAGAAGGGGTGATAATATTTTCGGTAAAAGCAAACCGAAGGTGCAAAACAAAGCGACAACAAGAAAGCTATTTTCTGTTTTGTTTTTATTCATTTTCTATACATTTCATTTTCTGTTGGTCCTAAGTTGACCAACAGAAACAATTACACCAACGGGATAACGAAAAAAAGCCGGCTCGATAGTGATGATAGCTGATAACATTCTCAAACTCATTTCAGTATTACTGATACGAAAATCCGAAAGTAGCAACGTGAAGCAATTAACTAACATAATATTTGGAGCAAAAGCAACACTGCATCTTACTTGGTGCGCTTGAACAACGAGAGACACTGGGCAATGGGAAGGAAGGAGAACAACTACCTAATATATTAAGATAAAGTACCTATGTAGTTATACTAAAATTCAAAAAAGCCTAATCCAATCAAGAATCAAATTTTAAAATTTTTCCTACTTAAATCTATTCAAATAGGAATGTGTTCATACAAATACAATGCAACGTTGTAATTTGGTTAGATAATTTCGAAATTGAACAACGTTGCTTTGTTGCGTATGAAATAGACAAAACAAAACGAATATTCTTGACAAAAAAATATAACAACAAAACACAGAAGGTCCTTTAAAAGAAAAATGCTACAAAACAAATTTGATTTTCTCATTCTCGTCTTTCTCATTGCCAGAGCTGATAAAATTTTGTCGCTCTATCCTCAATTACCATCCCCCCAAAATCAAAAGTCTCCACATCAATTTTTTCCGCCGACAGCGCCCTCAGTAGAATGTATTCCCCAACTTTTTTTTCTGTTCCATGAGAGTACTATAGATTTTATATACAAGGGTTTAATACATCATTAGTAGTACACCTTGGCATAATGGTTAGTGCGCTGGACTGTCATGCGGAAGGTCTCGAGTTCGATTCTCAGCCGCTGACAAATTCTCCAAGAGTATCTCTTGTCATGAAAAGTGCTGCTCATTAGCCGTTCGGAATCGGCAGAAAATTGTAGGTCCCCTCGGCTCCTGGTAACACGCACACAGGAATGGTTGAGAGTTGTAAGTCACTAGGTCCTGGTTCACTCCGAGCTGTTGCACCACCAAATTTAATTTTTTTTTTTAAAAAAATCATTCGGGGATTCCCCCAACCATAGACAATGTCGACATTTATGTTAGGCCTTGTTTAGACGGTGCAACTTGACTTAGGAATCGGAGGGCTGCGTAAGTGATCGCCAGATGGTGTACTTAGTAAATTAGGTAGGAAACGTTCGGAAATATTATTAATTAGTACAGTAGGAATAGGCGAAGTCATCGATATAATGGCGTAGTATATGCCTTGTAAATACCTTCTGATAAGATTACTGATTTGTGAAAGAAGTGTAATGTGCCCGACAAAAATGTTCTGAGAATAAATGTGTGAGAGAAATTGTCAGTCCTTCGGGGCCCCCCTGAGATTGGGGGCCCTGGGCACGGGCCCCGTGTGCCCTTATGGTAAAGACGGTACTGGCTGTACACGAAGAAAAGAAACTTCAAAACGATTCTTTATGCCGGATATACATTGTTCAAATGCATGACAAGCACGTGCAAGTGTATTGGTAAATTCGGGTTGAAGTTGCATATACACATATCAAGCATGAGTCTTCAATCTTTTGTTTTTACATCGACGGTGTGGTGAGAGGACGTTGCGCTTTGTGAGTTTTTTTTCGACAAAATTGTGATTTTACGAATTTCTTTGGGATTTTTTCAATTCTATGCGAGTAATTTGTTTTATTTTGTCTGTCCATTTCATCATACAATTTTTGTTTACTGTTTTAATATTTAAATCTGGGGTTATGTTCTGCTGTGTTCTCATTTCTTCAACGTACTATACACAAATGAACCAATAAATGCATGATCAATCATCAATCTTGCATATGGGTCGTTTTAAAAAAATTACATTTTTAGCATTATAGCTTCTATTTTTTTTTGCATTTCAATTTAAAGACTTGAAATTTGGCATGGAACTGTGTCAGCATTATAAGAAAAAATTTGTAGATCGATTGATGGTAACGAATATCCATGGTAATTAATAATGTGTAATCTCCGTGGCCTTTTTGGGATTTGATTTTGATGCTTAATCAGATTTATTAATATTTTTAATGATGAAAATGTTTTTTTTGAAATTTTGGGCTTTGTCGTTTGAAAGGCCTTCTCTTAATAATACGGGAGGCGACCGTCAGATTACCTACCTCATTCGGAGATAGAAAAAAACTATAATTAGTCGATAGTGTTCATAAAAACATTTGTAAAACCACTGGTCGGGCAAACTTTTTCAGGGAAGTTTGGGGCGAAAAGGATCACTTCCGGTACCGTTTTTTGAAGAGAAACTACCTCATCGGGAGAACGAAAATCTTTATACAGGGTAGGATGGGTATTATATCTAGGTTTGAAAACTTTTGGTCGGGCAAAAAAAATCAAGGAATAAATGCTTCCCCGACCAACTCAAATAACGGTTTTTTTGATGAAAATCTACCTCATCGGGAAATGGATGATATTAGTACCAAAACAAAGGACAGACAGTCTTCTTTTCAAATCCATTGGTCGGGCAAACATTTTTAGGGAATAACCCTCCCCCCGACCAATTTTAGAAAAAAAAAATGACAAAAACAACTTTCTCTTACTACTCTCTTATTACTGTAAACAAAAGCCAGAATAGTATATTTATCAAATCCAGAGATTTTGTAGCAACCCACAACCCCCCGCCCCCTTTCCCTTCTTCGATGAAAAGTATTGTATAATGTTATTTTTCGTATGTTAAGTTCACTTCAAAAGTAAAATAAAAACAACTTTCTTGATCAAATAGATATTATTTTACAATATAAAGACAACATACATTTGTCCTTTAACAAAGAAATACTTACTACTTACAAGGGTTTCTCTTCAACACTATTTGCCTTACCATTATTGTGATTATTCGCAAAATAAAATTAGTAACTTCGAACAGTTTAGTATTCATAGTATTTATTTTTCATTTTTGTAGTGTTTTGAAATTTTGTATCACACTTAATTAAAGGACTTCTTAATTCTTAACAATTAACCAAAGAGACCCACTTTAATATCCAGCATTACAATATTTCAATTATTCAAATCAGATCAAAATAAATTACAAAAAGCTTCTAATTCAAACAAATTTGATTTATATCTATATAAAGTTTCAGTTCTTTTCTAATAATATACCTAGCAAACAAAATATTTCTTATTCAAAATAAATATAGATGTATAAATAAAACAATAAACAAACAAAATTTAAATTGCACGAAATATGTACATATATATTATGTACATACAAAAATGAATAATAATTCATTATTATCTTTTTTAAATTGTACCGTCATCGGAATCTTGTTCTAAAAAGGAATATTTAGTGGTGTTGGTTCCCTTTCATACCAAAGAGGCAAGAACCTTTCATCTTTTAAAATCAAGCTAAAATCGTCGGCTTTATTTTTTACACAATTTGATTCCGTCGCGTTTGCCCACATCGAACTAACAAAAATTGTTCTTTTAATTTTTTGTTGAAGAGATTTGAAGCAAGGCGGAATCAAACTAGAGTCGAAGTGTTTCATATTTTTGAAAATATTTCCAGCAGTGTTATTTTTCGCAGAATAAAGTCTTTGAAACATTTGAACCCTCGCTAAATTTACGTTGCTACAATTCTTAACGCCATACATTTGCAACGTAAAATTTTGAATCGTTTCAGTGTCAACATCATCTAGATTATTCTGACTTTTACTCAACGCTGCAAACGCTGTTTGAAAACGTTCATTTTTTTCTAAAAGACTCAATGGTTTTGCTTTTCCTTTCCTAAAAAAACATGCCGTATAATCGCAACCTGTAAATGCATGAAACGCTGGCAAAGAAACGCATAAACTATTGCCTAATGCGGTAGCTAGCTGAGTGCAATTGATGCAATTAATATCTCGAGATTTACTATTTCCTCCAGCTAACCAAATCTCCAAAGTTTTTAGCTTATGCATATTGCCCAGTAATATTATTAACACATCAATTCAATTTGACTTGCTTATATGGTAAATGATGCGCGTGTCCGCTTCTTCATGGCTACAATTAAATGCAATTTCTTCAAATTTAAAAATTGATTGATTTTGAACTGTATATGAGAAGCATGTGTCATCTAAGGTCAAAAAAACTTTCTTATTTCCAAGAATCGGAACTAAAGAGTCGTTTTCCCAATGTTGTGCTAAAAATTTTACCAGAGCTTCTTTGAGTTTGGGATTTTTCAGACACTTTAGGAAGTCATTATTTCGTTTTTGTAACGGTCCAAGAATCGTGTAATTAACTGTTTCTTGTTTATTACGAAAAATATGCTCAACATCTTTAATAGATGGATGCAAATACCTATCAAAAACTAAATGCACTTCCGAAGCGTTTGTTCAGCATACTGTCCTCAAAATCATTTCGAAAATTTTTTCAAATGTTTCAGGAACTGGAATTGGAACTCCCAAAAGATGAAAAAAGTAAAAACCATCTATAATTACAATATTTGGACAAATTGGTTCAGATAAAGGAATTCGGTTTTTGAGCTTTTTGGCCAAAACAGGTGCAAGTGGATATGATAAGCATATTTCCATATCAATTTTCTTTTCCAAAGCTATAGCTAAAAGTCGCCCAAACACATCTCTCTCCATTTTAATCAGTGCTTGTTTTTCGGCCACTTTAACTTTTTTGAAACCTTTTCAAACACTGAGATGAGAAATTTTGAATATTGTTCCGACTCAAGTTTTAACGAAAGGTTCACAATTTTCGAAACACTCCTCGATAAAGGCGATTTTTTTACTGTTTCCGGTTTGAAAAGCACTTAAAAGAAAATCTGCAGTTTCTTCGGATGCTGCTATTCCTGTTGTAATATGAAGTAAATTACTTACACATTTGGTTCAAATTGAAATAATATTTTGTTTAAAAGAATTATTTCAAATAACGCCTTTCTGTCTTTTTGGATGCGATTATGTGCAAGTTCATGGGTTATGTCATCCTTTTGATCAAACTTGATTTCAGCGAATATTTTGGAAATTATTTTTGTGCGTATGTTATGACTGAGGGCCCAACGCTGCCTTGCTGAAATCGAATTTGTGAAATGAGTAACACCAGTTAAAGAGTTCGCGGCATCAGCATTTATTATCTGTTCGAGTGTTAAGTCAAAAAGTCAACAAGAGCTCTTGCTAGACTCTTTGCCGTGCGTTTGATCCCAAAAGCTCCTCGTTTAAATTCATTTATCAACACAGAATTACGAATTTTTAACTATGCTAAGTTACTGTGGTATTTCAATATCCATCTTGCATAATTGAGTTGATTAAATGCAAAAAATAAATTAGACAACTCAATATAGAATCCACATACAAATCAAAATCATTCGTTCTAATACTTCTCGAAAGTCTAAAAATACTCGTACGTTCATAAGCTCAACGTATTGCATGAAAAATTGTGGAGTTTTTCCATCACCTCCTTTTAGAGTAACATTACAATATTACCTATATTTACTTATGACATCTTCTAATAATGATCTCATAACAAGGACTTCATTTTGTTCTATTGGGTTATCGTGTATGCGATGTAAATCTTCTTCAATATGAACCTCATTTTCTGAACAAAATTGTTCAAAATGTAAAGTTTGAATTGCCTCTGATAGCAAAGGATGTATTCTTTTGCATCTATTAAAATGTTTGCCATCAATAAATCCATTTACTAATCCTTCGGCCAAAACTTCAGAATGAACTAAAATATCAGCTACACCAGATCCATCGATAAATTTTCCCAAAGATTTAAAAAAAAGCCATTTATATATGAAATGCTCCCAAGTTAATAAAAACATTGTTTAAAGTTGGGTTTTCATTTATTTGAATCTGCATAGTCATTTTAGCAATTGCTAAATCATAGGTTAATACGATTTCTTTCTGGCCAATTTCATTGGCAATCTTTTGGGCATATTTTAATGTTGTATGTACAACAGTATAGGATGTTGGTGACATATTAATTTGAGGCAAATAATCTATAATCTGAGTTTCGCTTTTGTATATTGTAGTTTTACTGTTGAAACCTATCCACATTGGAGTTTCAAAAATTTGGGAGAGCGATATAGACCAAATTAAATCTTTAATAATTGCATTTTCTTTCGTAAATCGTGTTGAATCGGTTGTAACTCTTTTCAAATGGGGTTGAATATCACGTGGCATTTCCTCAAATCGTCTTCTTTTTCTAGAAGAACACTCACTCTGTTCGTTAGGGTTGTTCGAAACTTCTACAGAACTACTAGCGACATGCGCTAAATTTGGATTAGCTGTAAACTGATATATTATACCAACTGTATCATGAAGAGTATCTTTTCCATTAAAAGTCTCGACATACCGATCAATATTATCAAATGCTACATGGGTACTTAAATTTTTATCGGTTTCTATTCCAGGAGGTACTCTGGGCTTATTTTGTTTAATAGTTAAGTATTGAGGTGTATTTTAAGTATGAGTAGTGTCCCATAACACTAAATAAATTAAGGTTATTCTTATAAAGTTTTTTTTACGAATAATTGTGTTTTTTATGTTACAAATCACAGTAATGGTAAGGCAAATAGTGTTGAAGAGAAACCCTTGTAAGTAGTAAGTATTTCTTTGTTAAAGGACAAATGTATGTTGTCTTTATATTGTAAAATAATATCTATTTGATCAAGAAAGTTGTTTTTATTTTACTTTTGAAGTGAACTTAACATACGAAAAATAACATTATACAATACTTTTCATCGAAGAAGGGAAAGGGGGGGGGTGTGGGTTGCTACAAAATCTCTGGATTTGATAAATATACTATTCTGGCTTTTGTTTACAGTAATATTATGCATTTGCAATAATTTTTTAGACATTTGAAGTTAAAAAATAAGAGAAAGTTGTTTTTGTCATTTTTTTTCTAAAATTGGTCGGGGGGAGGGTTATTCCCTAAAAATGTTTGCCCGACCAATGGATTTGAAAAGAAGACTGTCTGTCCTTTGTTTTGGTACTAATATCATCCATTTCCCGATGAGGTAGATTTTCATCAAAAAAACCGTTATTTGAGTTGGTCGGGGAAGCATTTATTCCTTGATTTTTTTTGCCCGACCAAAAGTTTTCAAACCTAGATATAATACCCATCCTACCCTGTATAAAGATTTTCGTTCTCCCGATGAGGTAGTTTCTCTTCAAAAAACGGTACCGGAAGTGATCCTTTTCGCCCCAAACTTCCCTGAAAAAGTTTGCCCGACCAGTGGTTTTACAAATGTTTTTATGAACACTATCGACTAATTATAGTTTTTTTCTATCTCCGAATGAGGTAGGTAATCTGACGGTCGCCTCCCGGACTATAAACTTCAATTTTATGATATGCAAAAAATTTTTTTTTTTTGTTATCCCAATACTTAGTTGAATGAGTATGACAAGATTTAAAAAAAAACATTATTAAACATTTTCGCTTTTTCATACAACTAAACAATTTTTAATAATTTTTTACGATGCATCATCTTATAGTAAGTCAAAAAACCTTCAATTTCATGTTTTATTATAATTTAATTATTGCAGTTAATTCCTTTAAGATTTACATACAAAATAATTTTTTCATCCGAGTAAAAATTCAGTTTAATCTCCGTGGCCTTGTTATCTTTGTACCATATTAATATTTCTTAGTCTAACCACCGCCAAAAGAAAGGTATTTAATCATACTTAACATAATATAATTTGGATGACATTGAATTACATTGACTATATCTATTAAAATTAAGAAATAATCGATTTTGTAATCTCCGTGGCCTGTAATCTCCGTGGCCATTTTCGTATTTATTTTTTAATAAGTTCTTTAAGTTTATAATGGCTCATATTATTATTAATTTTTTTATATTCTAGATAAATATACTGAATTTCATCATTATTAATTTTAATTTTGTCATTATTATTAATTTCAAAGAATAAAACAGTTTTCCCCTGAAGAATATGATTTTGAATTTATTTAATTTGTATTTTTTATTGATTATCATACTAAATTTATTTGCTTTCCACAAAATTTCAACTATTTAGTGTTACTATTTATTTTGTGGATTATTGCTATTTTATACAAGAAAAGAACATTTTTGATACATTCGAAATTTTCAATTTTAATTTTTATCGATAAATACTCGTAAAATGAAAAATATTTGAAATTATTTTTGCGCAGCTCGGGGAACTTCTTTTCTACTTGTTTACTATAGATTTAGAAACTAAAACCCAAGAAAAACTAAAAAATTTTTTTTTGAAACGATCAATAAAAAATGTCAATTTAAAAAAAAATGACCCATATACACTACTTCAATGCAGGACGCTAGATTGAAAGAAGATCAAAAGATTTTGATTTTGCTTCAATCCTTTGAGTATATATTATATGGAGGGCTCGTTCCTATCCCTAATGCATTGTAGTACTTGCAGTTGTGATAGGGGTCGCTGTCTCACTTTCTGTAAGTTAAGGATACAGCTGTATGCTGTCAATTTGTGTTTACCTTCTCCTCGCACATCGTTCTCTGTCACATGTAATATGAAGCACTCGGTATATTTTTAGTCTTGTTTGCAAAAAACCGAAAAAAACGCATATCAATAAGCTTTGTGACTGTTTTAATTCTTTACAAATTATACGTAAAAATAAGATCAAACTTTAAAGTGACTGTTAATTGCTAGTTTTGTAATCAAAATATTTAAGTTCTCTACTTGGAGGCGAATAGCTTCCCCACAATGTGTTCCCTGCAAGTGGTTTATGTCACCTTTATAATGAGGTAAAGATTAAGAAACTGGCACAATTCCAACCGAAAAACGAGTCCAAATTCGAAGACGAACTCAAGGTGTAATGAGTCTTAGTTGGATTTAAAAAAATAAATTTGTAGAAATATTTTAGTGTTTATTTGGTTGTTTAAACAAAAATATTGAATAATAGGTGTGTTTTTTTTGCAAGTCCATATAGAATTGTAAAAAAAAAACGACATCGGGACTAAGCGCTTTACATGCAAATGCAACAACTACTTAAATCTATACAGAGTTAGCTAAGACCAGATAATTATCGAGAGTTAATCTAAAGCGCGGAACAGATTGAACCAGCAACAGCACCGTCAACAGCAACAGCGGCCGCCATTAATTTAGAGCCAATGTATTTCAATTGTTCAACACACATTAGAACAGCAACAGCAACGCCAACAGCGTCGTTAGGCCAAAGTCCTAAATTTGCTGTTGCTGGTGCGGTGTTGTCAACTTTCCCACTGCAATATTCAGTGGCACCACAATGAAAAGTTTTTTTTTCCATATGAAATGTCAAGCAGATGAAATGACGTTGCTGGTGGCAATGTGTTTGAGAAATTTTTGCTGGTCAGCGTGCTGTTTGCTGTTGACGATGCTGGTGCTGTTGCTGGTTTAATCTGTTTCGCGCATAAGACCCGATAAAAATGGTGATGCCAAAATAGTATTATCTATATGTTATCGATAATTTGCTCAGAGACGTCAAAAGTGAAGTTTTTGGATTGGTTGATGCTAGTCGTCAATAAGCTGACAAATGTCATAGCGTACACAGTGCTTCCAGCTATGTGGAAAAAAAGCTCCTAAATCCCGATGTCGTTTTTTTTTACAATTCTATATGGACTTGCAAAAAAAACACACCTAATAAAATGTTTTTTTGTTTGTTAATTTGTATGCTATTCTTTTGTTCTAACTTAGATCTTCCCGCAAGGCAATCAATCCTGCCAAAAAAATTTTTTGGTTGCCGCTGTCAAATAACTTTGTCTTACACAAATTTGAGTAGCGCCCCCTATGATAGTCACGCATTTGGAATAGAAACGAGCCCTCCATATTATATATACTCAAAGCTTCAATCCAACATCCAATTTATACGTGTGACTTTTTCACTAATACACTTGCACATGCTTGTCATGCATTTGAACAGTGTATATCCGGCATTATATGTAAATGAAAATTTTCTCCTTGTTTGTAGAAAATGGGGGACTAGATGTGTTCATGTATTTGCTGAGATGTATCAAAGGGCACGGTAGTGCCCAGCCAAGTTCTGGCACTACACCCTTTTTACAGGAACAAACTCAGGCGACTTTTGACCCCTCCCTATCTTCAGTACCAATCAAGTCAGAAACTTGAAATTCCGAATATTTGCTAAGCTAGTCAGGCACATGCGCCTGACCAAATTTCAATTTTCTAGCATAAGCGGTTCCTGAGATATAAGGCCTCAAAAATCACAAAAACCGTAACTGACTGACTGACTGACTGACTGACTGACTGACTGACAGATCATCAAAATTATGGAGCACTTCCCGACATCGTAGAATCTTGTAATTTTGCACAACGGTAGGTCTTGTCATGTAAGCAGAGGAAAAAATCGAAAAATTGAAATTTTCCATTCAGGGGGCGTGGTATCCGCCCACTTTCTCCGAATTGTCTCCGAATTGGTGTTGGTTGAATGGAGCACTTCCTACTGCTGTAAAACGATGAAATTTGGTGAACCGGTAGGGCTTATATTGCATATAAAAAAACAAAAATAAACACCAAGATTTTCCTTTCGGGGGGCGTGGTATCCGCCCACTTTCTCCGAATTGGTGTTGGTTGAATGGAGCACTTCCAACTACTGTAAAACGATGAAATTTTGTAAAGTGGTAGGGCTCAAATTGCGTTCGAAGAAAAAAATATAAAATTAGCGGTTTTTTATTCAGGGGCGTGGTATCCGCCCACTTCCTCAGAACTGATGTAAATTATTTATGGCGCACTTCCAATTGCAGTAGAACAATGAAATTTGGTAGAACGGTAGGGCTCAAGTCGCATATAAAGGACCAAAAATAAAAATTAATGTTTTCCATTCAGGGGCGTGGTAGCCACCCACTTCCTCAGAACTGATGTAAATTATATATGGCGCACTTCCAATTGCAGTAGAACAATGAAATTTGGTAGAACGGTAGGGCTCGAATCGCATATAAAGGACCGAAAATAAAAATCGAGGTTTTCCATTCAGGGGCGTGGCATCCGCCCACTTCCTCAGAACTGATGTAAATTATTTATGGCGCACTTCCAATTGCAGTAGAACAATGAAATTTGGTAGAACGGTAGGGCTCAAGTCGCATATAAAGGACCAAAAATAAAAATTGATGTTTTCCATTCAGGAGCGTGGTAGCCGCCCACTTCCTCAGAACTGATGTAAATTATATATGGCGCACTTCCAATTGCAGTAGAACAATGAAATTTGGTAGAACGGTAGGGCTCAAATTGCATATAAAGGACCGAAAATAAAAATCGAGGTTTTCCATTCAAGGGCGTGGTATCCGCCCACTTCCTCAGAACTGATGTAAATTATATATGGCGCACTTCCAATTGCAGTAGAACAATGAAATTTGGTAGAACGGTAGGGCTCAAGTCGCATATAAAGGACCAACAATAAAAATTGAGGTTTTCCATTCAGGGGGCGTGGTATGTTTAATTTATATGGAGCACTTCCGATTGCTGTAATTAAGGTAGGTATGTTAGTGTTATGTATCTTGCCAGGATAAGAAGAAATAATTGAAGCGCAAATTAAAACAACCAATAACAAAAAGAAAATATACCAAAAGAAATAGGAAGGCTATAAACTAAGTTGATTTTAGTAGGAAGAGTCCACCCTTCTATCTTTCCTTATCTTTCGAGATTTTGACATGGCAAAATATTTAAATCTTTGCAAAAAGGAGTGAGATCAGACCAAAAACATAAATGTTAAAAAAAGAGCCAAGTTCTTCTATACAAAAACCTTTGTGTAACAAGTCAGCCGTGAAAAGTAATGATATCTAAAAGTGCGCCAAGTTCTTACTTCATGAAGATTTAATACCGAATATTTAAAGTAGAATAATATTGAAACAGCTACAATGTATTAGAGAAATTTTATTATTTAATGATTACTGAGTAAAATTTGATGGGCTTACTTGGCAAGTTTTTTTTTATGCCCAATTCAAACGGTTTTAAAAACTTGACCAGTAAGCCTATCAAATTTTACTCAGTAATCATTAAATAATAAAATTTCTCTATTACATTGTAGCTGTTTCAATATTATTCTACTTTAAATATTCGGTATTAAATCTTCATGAAGTAAGAACTTGGCGCACTTTTAGATATCATTACTTTTCACGGCTGACTTGTTACACAAAGGTTTTTGTATAGAAGAACTTGGCTCTTTTTTTAACATTTATGTTTTTGGTCTGATTGCATTTGACTTCAAGGGTACGTGTGAAGTTCCAGTAGATGTGTTTACACTAGGCATTTATAATTCGTAATGAATTTTATAATTCATACCGAAGTAAATACTAAAAATATGTTTTTTTCGTCATTGTTTTACGACGCATTCACTGCAAATGTATGTGATCAGTAAGAATAAAGTATATCTTTGTTTATTCCATAAATGCGTGGCCACATTGCCTTTTTATTCCCCTCAGCTGAATCTACCATTATTAAGAAGATTCTCTCTTACCTTCTTACACAAAAAAGTCAATAATAGTATTTTCAAGTGTCATGCGTCCATTACTTAAATTTGGACATTTTTTCGAATCATGATTTTTGAATCATGTTTATCCTTGATTTTATTATTCAGTTTGAAGATTGCAAATTGCAGTCAAAAAAGACCCGGGCAACGCCGGGTATTATCGGCTAGTAGGGAATAAATTAACCTCCAAATAAAAGTTGCATAATCACACCTCCACAACGAGTACATATACTAGGTATCCAACAAAGACTTGTGACAAAGCAAATTTTACTTCATAACAAAATTCGATATTGAAAAATCGAAATAAAACATATTAATGAATTTTGTCCTTATGCAAGCTTATTCTCTTTTGAAATCGAAAAGAAGAGAAATTTATATACACAGGAACATGTTAATCGAAAATCTTATTTTGTGTCATCATTTCAATATTGAAATATTCCAAACAAATAAACAGCAGCAGGTGGATTTTTCACTTTCAGATTTAAATCAAATTTGTCATTTTATGTGCTTAGGGAGTTTTGCCACGTCCTTGTCAACATTGAGTTGGGTAAGGACACAGAGAAATTGATTTTCTTTATGTTAACTTGTTAAAGAAAACCTCTTGCCAGAGATCTTAGGCTCAATTGTATCGGGATAAGAAGACAGTAAATATAAGTATTTTATTTAATTTAGGGTTTTCTTTTCTGATTATCCAGTAAACATTTGTTGTTGGTGGAAATCACCCACGAGGGAGACAGATTTTGTATTTTTCCAAAAAGAAAGTTAACCATTTTTAGGAGTATACCTTAATTGATAAATCTAATGTAAAGAATTCCAATTTATTTTCCAAAAATAATAAAAGGAGTTTCGGACAAAAAAAAATGAAGCGACGAAATGACGTGAAATAATAGCAATGGGTATGACCTCAAATACCCACGAAGCCACGAATTTTGTTTGAGGTGAGCAAATGAAATATAACCTTAGAGCCTAGAGGATTGTCCCAATGGCATGGCAAGTTTTTTTCTGGGCCCAAAAATTCTAGCACTAGTTCCTTCTGTCGCTTTTGGACTATCCGTGTACAACTTAATATCATTGGCTTTGAGTGTGTAGGTTTCTGATTCGCCTATCCACTCTTTTTATTTTATTAGATAGTCCATGTGGCCATAGAGTATACCACTATGTATGGCGCACATCCGAAAAGTCAAATTATCTATTACTCTGGCATATAAATCATGCTGAATTTGACAAATGGCATTGATTATATTGTCTTTCTGGGCAGGGGTGAAAAATGGTTAATTGGCAAAGACCTGTTATTTAAGAAAAACCCATAAGAAGAAGTATAACGGGGTCAAATCGCACGATCTCGCTGTGTTGTGTTTACTTTAAGGAAATTGGTTGATTGTGGTTTATTTACATAGATCTGCGACTTCAGGAAACCCTACAAGAAAAAGTCTAGGGAAGTCAAACCGCATGACATTCGTGGCCAATTCTTGTCAGCAAGTAGCGCCGTCTAGGCCCATATGGTTCAATTTGAGCCATAAGAAATTGGTTTTCATAGTTCTCAAGCGTTCGCCATTGACATTTTCGAAAAAGTATAGATCGACGACGCTGGCCGGTCCAAAATCCACCCAAAGGGTAATTTTTTGAGGATGCATTATCACCTAAAGAGACCGACCCGATGCAAAACTGGTCAAGTTGAAGTCTTGGTGAGGAATCGACTGCCTCGGGTTCTACACTATTGTACACTTGTTTTGAAAATAAAGTTTTATCATTTGGAGGTGCTCTACAATCCTGTAACTTGCAAAGGTAATTTGAGATCAGTAACTGAATAATAAACATCAGATTTAATAGATGTCATCAAAACAACATGGGCGCCACAGTCCGTCAAAATCTTCCCGCGCCAATTGAAAAAAACCCTTTATGTTCTCGTGCAAAATGTTCATTATGGCCCGGGCTGTGTGGCACGTATCTTCGTTTTGTTGAAGTCATTAATGTCCATATCATCTTATTCGGGTCAAAAGAAATTGATTATCATCAACGAATGGCGCTCGACGTTGATGGTGATGGCTTGATCAACGTCGTTTTAAAAGAAGTTGTTGTTCCCTCCATCCCAAAATTCACACCAGTGAATCTTTCTGGATGATTTGTTATTCAACAATTTTGCATTTTGCTCGTTGGCTAACGCATTTATTCAGCTATAGGCTTCTCAGAAGGACGATTATGGCCACCCTAAAATGGCCATAAACCTAAAAGCCCCATTTTCAAAATTTAATCCATTTCAGAAAGACTTAATAAATGACAGAAAATTTGACACATGTAGCTTCAAAACTTTGGCCGCAACCACTAGTCAAAATTTAGAAATCAATATTGGAAAACCATAACTCCAAATCGAAGAGTAGACAAAAGTAACCGCAAAACGAAAAAAAATTCAGCTGGTTTTGAAAGATTATGTACTTTGAAGTTTTTTGAACGTTTTATGATTATTTTATTTATTATTTTGTTGTTTTATCCATAATTTTTTTATTACCATTTACACGGCTTTTTAAAAAAACTAATGGGCATTTGGTCCCTGCTTAGATACTATAACTCGAATTATTCTGTGGATATAATTGATATGGGGAATTGTGGACATATTCTCACGGAGTCTTTAAGTTTGAATTGAGTTCAGAAAAAAGTATGTATGTATGTAGAAGGTTTTGATGCGTCTTATTGTTGTTAAATGACGTGCGTTTACTTTAGCACAATGGTCAGTAATTGGATTACTCACTCAACCGGACAAACACCCGCATCCGAAAGCATCTACACTGCGCCAAACTAGGAAGCTTGTTTACTGGTACAGAAGCGGCAACCAATCCGATCGAGTGATCCGTTCACTGTGCACCATAAACCTCCGCCAAAGTCCTCATTCCGCTAGCTCGCGGTCTAGGGAATCAAACTGAAAGCCCAGACCTGGAGACTTAGATTTATGGATAGAAAGTATTAATTGCCGAGTCAATTTTCTCATTTGTTATAACGGTAATTGATATGCTTTACAAGAGCCAATGACGTAGCACGAAATCTTAGCGGTTCGGGCTGGTCATTTTCCTGAGGTTATACCAATTTTCATTCCACCGATATTAAATAGGGCAAGAGATCTTTAAACTTATGCTTCCATAGGTCTATAATTGAGGCTGCACTGAGATTTGTTAAACTGCGCAGTTTATAATGAACAATCTGACGGGCCTTCTTACAGTCAATTCTCTTATTACTTTCCATCCATCTGTGTTCCGAAAGAGATTTCAGAGGAGATGCTTTCCAATTCTTTATCATTGTAGTAAGGTTGTTATTCACTTTTGTAACATCCTCCCTTTTTCACCTCGGAAGGGCAAAAGTGGGAGTGTTATGTATCTCTGTTGTAGATTCTAAGATAAATATTTAATTAAGAAATTAAAAAGGAACTCATTTCGTTCCTTGATCTCATAACTATAGCAGAGAGTATGGCGTGAATCAGCATCAGTGAATCGCCGTCAGAATCACATCTAGTCCTGGGTCGACCTGGGAACCGAAGAATAATCTTGGAAAATCTTCAAAGTTTTTTTTTCTATGATTTGGCTTTATTTTAACATTAATAAGTATTTTCGGATAAGCCGCGTTATTTGAATTTTAATAAGAGTGCAATTTAAAACTCACCCCCCCCGTTTCGCATAAAATTGCACTGAGCGTGGTCACCAGGAAACTGCTGTTTGATCTGCAGTTCTATCTCGTGATGTTGTTGTTGTTGAGCTGCAGGTTGTTGGGAGCAAACGACACCCACTAATCTTAGATACCCGTGTGGTATCGATGACAGGATACCACGTGCGTGAGAGCTCAAAACTGTCGTCACGATTGAAATTTTGATGGCGCTTGATTTCAATCGCCTCACGTACCAAATTTGGGATATAATGTTTTTCCTGAGCTAAAACCTTTGCTTGGTCAAAATGAATCCAGTAAAGTTCATCTGGATTGTCCAAGATATGCTCACAAATTGCCGATTTTTTCCGCTGTTTTTTGCTCACAACACTTACATATGTGCTCTTTCAGACATGTAGCAATACTTCTTTGCTTGTCCAACATAAGAAGACCCACAGATACAAGCGACTGTATATACGCCCGATGTTTCTAAAGGAAATTGATCCTTTGGTGACAAAAGGTAGTTTATTACCTTTTTTTGTGGTACATATAAATATGGATTTTATTCCTTATCTTTTTAGCACCCTACCAACTCTATCCGTCACACCCTTGACGTATGGTGAGAAAACTTTTTCGTCTGGAATGCTCTCATCCCTTTCCTGTGACATAGCTGGCTTCCAAGTTCTTTGCTTTTTTGAATAGCCATTAGCTCTTACAACGTTGGCAACAAGACCCAACTCAGCCGTCAGATGGACATTGTCGCATTTTTTATGAGCGAACTGAAATAGTGTCAAAACAATAGATCTTAAATTTGCCGGGTGGTGGTGGGAAGTAGCATGTAAGTATCTGTTTGTGTGTGTTTCTTTGCGATAGACTGTGTGCTCCAATGTTCTATCCATTCGCCTTGTCACTTTTACATCCAAAAAGGGAATGGAAATGTCTTTTTCATTTTCCATCGTTAACCTGATTTTTGGATGTTGTGAGGTTAGATATTCCAAAAAACTCGCATTAATGGATCTTTTTAGGATGGGATGCAAAACGTGCAAAACGTTGCTCAGGGCTTTTTTCTCAAAATACTCCATCCACAAATCTGCAACAAGGGGAGCTAATGGTAAAGCCATAGCAAGGCCATTCACTTGCAAATAGAAATCTCTGTGGAAACAATAATACCCTGATGATAAACAGAACTCCAAAAGCGGCATACAGTTGTCGTTATTGCCGGAAGTTGAGACACTTTCACGGATGGCAGTCGGAAACTCTTGTACGGGTACATTTGTAAAGAGTGACTTAACAACAAAACTCACCATAACTTCATCCTCTTCGAGTCTTAAGCTACCAAGAATCGATACAAAGTGAGAGAAATCCTTTATATGATGTTCTTTCGACCAACTAAAGGTTTGAATACTTACATTCACTAAATGCTTCGCTAAAAGATAACAAGGCGCAAGAATCCACGACTTGTGCCAGTAGAAAACATCATTACTAATAATTACTAATAAAGCCATAATACATCAAAAAATTTAATTTAGTTCATTTCATTGCATTTTTTAAAAGAAACTAATATTTGGCACACTATTTACTACCGTTATTTTTGTAAGCAATTTAACCGTAATACTCACGCTTCAGGGAATTCCCATCAGTTTACCCTTGAGTCCAACTTCGAATGTACTGGTAAATTTAGATTCTTTCGTTAGCCGCACTAGACAAATGTGGAATGCTTTACCCGTCCCAATTTTTCCTTCTCATTGCGATATTGAGACATTGAAAACCAATGTGCATTTATTCTAAACGTTTGCACTGTGCTCAAACTGCTCACTGCGCTCTTTAGTGTGCGCAAAATATATATACAAAATAAAAATAGGATGTTAAAAGTAGGTATAACAACAAAAATAAACAAAACAAAACAAAAGTTTCCAACAAAAAGTACAAATTCATGAAATGATTAATAGAAGTTAAAAAGGCGCAAATCTCATAAAAAATATTTAAGAGTAAAACGTAAAAAATACTTTTCATCTTGAAACAATTTATTCATAAATCCTCACAAAAAGGTTACCCATCAGACCTGTAGTTAGATTTTAAAACCTAAAATTCTTTCTGAAACAAAATACTACTCAACCCAAAATATGTTGAACCCTTCCGGGCCAGATGTGAAAATACATCTAATGAAACTTCTTCGTCAAAATTAAAGCTTCAATGTCCTCTTTACTTTATTTGATTTCTTTTTCAATTTGTAAAAGTATACTCTCGTATGAAAGCATTTGAATTGTTTATTGTGCGGTCATGGGTTAATGATGAAAGGGATTAGTAAGAACAAAAAAATTAGGCACTTAAAGCTCCAAAAGTTGGAAACTTAGAATTAATTTGTTTTAACCCTTGCATAGATGGATTCAAAATTTGAAAATATAGCTATATGTACAGAAAATACTTTTACGTTTTTTTTGATAAATTAAGGGTGACAATTTTATTTTTTAATTGATTTTTCATAATATCTAACCAAGAGATTACTTTAAGAAATAATAGCGAAGGCTCTGAAAAGTTACAAATACGTAGCAATAAGTACGTAGTCCTGCCATAAGTTCTGTCCCTAAGAAAAACACGTTTTATTTAAAAAATAAAAAGCAATCAAAATTCAATGAATGATGTCGATATCGTCCGAATTTCACAATATTTAGACGGATTTTTTTGAAAAAAGTTCTTCACTTGTAACGCCTCCCCAGCGTCAAAAACTACTCCAGGATGAGATTTAAGATCTTATACATATAATAGCGCACCTCCTCCCCAAAACCAGTTCATGTTTTAAATAGTTCATACATAGGTGATATTTCATATTTGGAAATTGTATCGTGTTTTTTTTCTGCGATACTGCTGGATCTGTTTTCCTGGGATCTCGAGATCAGCCCTCCTTTGACGATGAATGCTATTATAGGTAATTTTCAAGTCGATGAAAATCATATCTTGCTGTCTGTCTGGTTGTTTTAAATTTTTTGATAGCTTAGCCTACGTCTTCTACACTGCATGCTGGAACTGCTTCTTCATTGGGACATATGAAGCTTTCAAACCGCCCATATGCCAGCTCTACCCAATTATTATTTGGTGCATGCATCATATTGTGCATAGCGATCGACTGCACCGATACAACTCTTTTTAGTATTTCATCTTTATTTACACTTTCCAAATTTTGTATTTGTATTTGTATTTGTATTATTATTATAAAAATTACTAGATACAGCAAGATTCAATCTTTTATAGCATCAAAAATTCGTAACCAAGTTGTATATATTACAATACATAATAAGTAGTAACTAATGAAAGTGATAATAATTACAAAAGAAAATAAAATAATAAGAAAAAGTATTACAAAAATTTTATAAACAATCTGGGCAAAACAGAGAAAAATGAAAATAAATAAATATAGATACATTAAATCGAGCACAATTTTAAACCATAGACGATAAAAGTTCAAATAATTTCTTCTTGAAAATGGTTGGAGAGGTGGTTCTTTGTAATTCAAATGATAAGCCATTCCACAATCTAATAACTGTTACAAAAAAAGATCTTTCGGCAATGGTGTGCATAAAGCGCGGTAAAATTAATCTTAGTCCTCTTTGAGAATGTGCGAATTGAAGCATTTCACCTAAATACGCAGGACTTCTGTTATGAATTATATTGTTTAAAAAAATAACATTACGGAACATTAAATATTTATCAAAATTTAGTCCTAACAGCGATGGATGTAAATTAGACACACTTTCATGCCTTGGAATATTGTAGATGAAACGTAGACAATCATTAAACGCGACATGAAGTTTTCGTTTACACTCATAGTCAAGAGAGGGATATACATTACAATTAAAAGTAAGAGAGGGCATAACGAGACTCTTCACAAGATGTTTTCTTAAAACAGGATCAAGGATGTTCGAAGAACATCGTAGAGAACGCAGACTATAGTAAACTCGTCTAATAGTATCAGAAACAGCGTCACAGCAGGTTAGTTTGTTGTTAATTTGGAAACCCAAATATTTTACTTTTGAAACATAGTTAACAACTTGTGAATTTAAAACAATTTTGGGTAAATCATCAAGAGTAACTTCAGTCCTCGAACAAATCATAGAAAGAGTTTTTGATGGATTAAGTAGTAACTTATTTTCAAAAGACCACTTTTGAATATTTGTAAGATCTTCGTTAACCCGGACAATGCAGTCATCCATCAAACCTAATTCACTAAAATTATAGAGCAGAACATCATCTGCATACATGTGAATATGACAACTATAAACAATATCTGGTAGATCGTTAATAAATATTGAGAAAAGGAGTGGTCCTAAAACTGACCCTTGGGGCACACCCTGATTAACAATAAATGTACTTGAATTACCTTGATCTGTGGTTACCATCTGCAGTCTTTTACAGAGATAGTTGCTTAATAGTTTTAAGGCTGTTTTTGAAAAATTGAACTTGTTGCTTAATTTAGAAATTAGAATTTGATGGTCAACACAGTCAAAGGCTTTCGAAAAATCCAAACGCACCATAACACCCAAAAGATCCTTGTCAAGAGCAGCTCGAAAATCAGATGTTACTTTCAGAACAGCAGACTCACAACTATGTTTGTTACGAAAACCAGACTGCCATTTAGATAACTTTTGATTGAATTGAATGAAGTCTAGCATTTGATTAAACATTAACCGTTCAAATATTTTACCAAAAAATGGTAACAAGTTAATTGGTCTATAGTCTGAAGGCTCTGAGGAATTAGCTTTTTTGGGTATGGGTACAATAATTCCACTTTTCCAGGCTTCTGGGAATTGAGAACTTGAGATACATGTATTCAAAATGTGCTTCAAAGGTTTAATAACAATTGGTAAAATCAAACGTATAAATTTCGGTGAGATATTATCTGTACCAGAAGCATTTGATTTAACTGATTTTAGAGCAGAAACAACTTCGATATCTTCCACACAATTAAATAAAAATAATTCATTGTCATTTTCAGGAATAACTAATGTAAGACTTGAATTAAGCTGAGTCGGTGCAAAAAATGTTTTCATTTCTTGTGGGTCTAATGGGCATTTCGAAATCGACTTAGATGAACAAACACCAACATCTTTCAAATTTTTCCAAAGATCCTTAGAACTCAGAGAAACATTAAGTTTATTCATAAAATATGTTTTTTTACATGAACGTATAAGAGCAGTGGCTTTATTACGAGAAAATATATATTGATTTCTGTTAAAATCCGTTGGGTTTCTTTTGTACCTTTTGAAAAAGCGTTCTCTCTCTTTAATTTGTACTTCAATGTCTTGTCTGTACCAAGGACATCCCTTTCGATTTTTAACCCGTTTTGTAACTAAAGGCACGTAAGCATTAAATAATCTTTCCAGTAGGTCGTTAAAAATTAACACTTTACTGTTAACGTCAATAGTATAAAGAATATTATCCCAGTAGTTATTGCTAATACTATGTTGCATATCAGAATAGTTAAATGAACGATAGGATCTATAACTGAAAGTATTCGAATAACATAAGTTTCTTACATTGAACTGGAATGAGCAAAAAATTAAATCATGAATAAATTCAGAGGTTAGTTTAATTTGTTCATTGCATAAAATTTTTTCTTGTGAGGTAGTAAGAAACATATCTATAAGCGAAGGATTATCAATAGATTGAAAACATGTTGGCCAACTAGTATTAACTACAGACAAAGTTAGTTTTTCACAAAAATATTTAAAGAGACGCGTCGTTCTATTATTTACTAATAAATTAACATTAAAGTCACCAGCAATGAGCACATCTGAGTACTTAGAATTCAAACGAAAAAGTGTCTCTTCAATTTCATTTAAGTTTTCTTCTTTAAACAAACAAGGTGGGCAGTACACCACCACTAAAAGGCATTTCTCAACACCATTATTAATCTCTACACATAAAAACTCTAACAATTTCGTTGAACTATAAATTACTTTCGTAGGTATATGCTCTCTAACATAAATGCACACTCCTCCCCCTCGACTACAGCGATCGTTTCTAAAAATTTTAAAACCATTAAAACAAACTAGTTGGGATGGAATACCTTCACTCAACCATGATTCAGATATCATAATTATATCTAGTTTAGAACTATTAAGCATTTAAAGAAGAACGGTGTATTTAGAGCGAATGCTTCCCACATTGAGGTGACATACGTTTAAACCATTGGAAGTGTTACACAGAACATTGCACATAGATCTTATATTATCTGGACTAGTATTAAACATGTTTATTAAAACACACCGACAATCTATCTGAAGAAACTATTTAAACCAAATAAAATTAAGCATTAAAATTTAAGAATACAAATATTTTAAAATTAAAACAAAAAACTAATTTTCAAGTTAAGCTTCAATCTACTTAGCAATAAATTAGAAAATAAATTCATTTATAAATGATATTTAAGATTTTTGACTAAAAACATAAAAATAAAATATGAAATGATTTACTTTACATACTTGGTACGAAACAAAAATTAATCAACAATAAATTTTGAAACATCATTATCAATAATGAATCCAGCAACTCTCCCAACATCAGCAACACCATCAACAACTCCAGCAGCAGCAACACCATCGACGTCAGAGACAGAATCAACGTTTCTAACAACATCCACATTATCAGCAACAGAAGGAGACAAATTATTTTCATTGTGTGCTTTCGCCATATTAAAACCATTAGCATGCACAGGGAAGGTGGATTGTAATTGTGCTATGTTACACATATCGGCTTCTTATCAGCGTCCTCTCTGACAAAAACTCTTCCATACCGTGTATAAACAGAGTTCACCTGCTTTCTCTTTCGCATATCATTAGCTTTCCGAAAGACAGCATGATTAAGTTTTGTCAGACATTCGTACACCCTCACAAATGAGTTTTTGTTTACAAATCCAAGATCGTGAAGTGTAACTAGTCGAGATGTAGATTTGTAAAATTCACTAACTTTCCTAAGAACATAGTTTTTATCATTTTCGTGCGGCAATCTAACGATGATCGCGCTGTGTGATAAAATATTTTTCGGTTTTGTTCGTAAAATGTAGTGCGGTCGAAGTAAATCAATGCCGATAGTTGAACAGAATTTATTGAAAATCTCGCCAAGGTTTTCATTTTCTCTGAATGGTATTCCATGAAGAACAAAGTCTCCCGCGATTGATTTCCTGGCAAGAGCGTCAATCTGTGTTGTTATGGATTCAGTGTTATTTTGTTTCGTTTCCATTATTTGTGCTAATTTTGTTTCGCAATCCAACATAAATTTGTTAGTCATCTCACATTTGCCATTGAAATCCTTTTCAAGTGATTTTATTCGAGAATTAAAGTTTGCTTCCATTTCATTAATACGTGTATCAAATGTTTTTGTAATTTCGCTTAATTCTTTTCTTAGCGTTGATAAAATCGTGTCAGTAAGTGTTATTGTTAGATTATTTAAACGAGCTTCAATTTTTTCCCAAATGTTTGACGAAGAAGGAGCCACTAAAGGAGAGCTCAGAGGAGAGCGGCCAATCTGGTTAGATCGTAGATTTCTTCTTTCATTTTTTAGGTTATCGTTACCCATTTTAACCTTAATTGATTTTATTTTTCGATTTTATTTATTGAAAAGAATAATGAATTAAGTTAATTTTATGCACAGTATGAAGCAGTTATTCCAAATTAACGAATAAAACAATTCAAGACAAGAAATTTTAATTTTACTATGAATTTATACAATTTATTGCGGAGCTAATTTAAGCGCTAAACTTTACTTGACATTCAAAACAATAATTCTTAATTTATAATCAACGCAAATACTTTTATTCAAATTTAAATCACACTTGTTTAATAACACTTTCCACAATCCACTAAGCAAAGCTTTTGCACACTTTCATAATCAAAAATCAACTGTCCTTTGCTCACCGTGAACACTCCCTTTAATACTCAAGTTGGTTGTTCTCGAAACTAATTCGCGAAGGTTCTCGTCTTAGAATATTTTAGATGGTTGGAATAAGGGGGAATACATATGACATTGGAAAAGAGCTTTTTGTTCCTTCCATAAAGTAGATATGCAATTTTCAAACAGATGGCGCTGTAGGAGTATAAAGCTCTGTTCGCAACAATATCAATACATCGCCTCCATATTTGAAGAGCTCTGCTATTATGCCATCAGATCTTGTGTCTTTGTTGTTTTTAAACTTATTCATAGCTTAGCGTACCTCTTCTACACTGCATGCTAAAACTGCTTCTCATTGACTGGTAGTGGGGTTGTCTTATTACTCCGTTACATTACATTATGTCCATTAAGCAGCTGTTGAAAATGCTTCCTGTAAAATATATGAAATATTCAAATCTCTGTGGTTTGTTGACTAGATTAATTTTGCTGTGCAAAAACAGCCATTTGCCTTTTTATGAATATCAGCATATTTTTTCGATAACGAAACTCTAACATCCTTTAAAACTGCGTATACCTACCTTCTTCTTGTGTTCTTCTTGCTCGATACTCCTCTCTTGCTACTCTTGTTTTACACTGAAGAATATTTGCATGTGCATCTTCTGTCACTTTTTACAGTGGATCGCTTTCATCTTTTATCTTAAGGGTTATTGATAGCCTAAGGTGGTTCCGTCTCCCTCTTTGATGATATCACGATAATTGGATCACTGATTGTTAGGGTCTGTGTTAATGGAGAAGCTCTCTGTGGACTCTGCGCTTAACGTCAAATTTCTTCTTCTAGTCAGTTTGCAATTAATTTTCTTTCGACAGTTGAGCTCTTGTGCCAGAATTAGGAAATGGTTTGTCCATCGAAATGAACGCATGTCTAGTATGTGGAATACTTTCTCTACCCTTTTATTAAAGTTAAAATCATCGAATATCTACTTTATTTTTTTAGTATCGTGCTAGCTGCATATGACTCTTTGACATTAGGAAACACCAAAAAATGTTCGTGTACTTACTTTTTTTACACGAAATGTTATTGTTTTAGATGTGTTCAGAAGCAATTTATTAAGAAAATTCTTTTAGTACGATAATAGTTAGAAAATGTCTAAAATTAAGAATGATTTAGTAAACTACTATAAAGTTAGCAAATTGTTAAGTAGTATCAAACTTATACCTTAATAATAGGCTGTTTAAAATTTTGTGCCATGTATATAATTAATGCCTTATTGATATACTTACGTTTACACGAAGTTTGTTAATGAAAACTTGAAAAAGAATTGAAAATTTTGAAATTGAGAATTAATATGTAGAACCTACTTAAACTGGACTCTGAAGAGCTGCTTAGAATTAATGGCGCATCATTTTTAAGTTGCTCGTTTAAGGAATAGAATCAGCTATAATTATCACAGTCGTTTAGTTGGGAGACTTTGTTTAACTTTTTCATAATTTTAAACAAGTTAGACAACTCTTATAACCTTTGAGTATAATTATATAATATGGAGGGCTCGTTTCTATTCCAAATGCGTGACTATCATAGGGGGCGCTACTCAAGTTTGTGTAAGACAAAGTTATTGCCGAGTGCTTCATATCACATGTGACGGAGAACTATATGCGAGGAGAAGGTAAGCACAAATCGGAGGATACGGCTGTATCCTTAACTTACAGAAAGTGAGACAGCGACCCCTATCACAACTTCAAGTACTACAATGCATTAAGGATAGGAACGAGCCTTCCATATTATATATACTCAAAGCTTATAACTAATGTGGACTTCGCAAATTTACGTTGAATAACCCTAAATTTGACAGATAAAGAACTCAGACACAACGACCAAAAAACTCAAAAAATAAAAAGAACACAAACAACTTTAAACCAATTAATTTTTCGCCGAAAAAAGGACATTTTATATACTACCTACATACAGATTTGGATTGTTAATAATTTATTAACATTATTTTAGAAAGAAATGAAATATATATCGCTAATTTACAAAAAATGCAAAAAGATCGTAGAGCACTTTTGAACGATTGTTTCGCATGTCTATTCAGTTTTTACAAAGCATATCTTTTAAAAAGTCAAAATAAAACTTCAGAAAACGTTTTTACTTCGATTGTTTTTGGTATGAAATGACTATTGTCAATCTGGATAAAGTATACTTTTAAAAAATAAAACTATTTGCTACTGTTAAAGTTAGACGAGCTCTTCGACGTTAAATTATAGTTTGTCTTTTAAAATTAACAAAAAGTCGACTCCCATTCTAAAATTTATTTAGAGCATGTTTTAAATGTTCAAAATTTTGCGCCATTATATCTTACATGTGCCATTGCCATATCAACATCGATCTATAAAACTAATCCTGTGTCTTAGGCGGTGCACATTTAACTGCTTGTTAAAGTTCCTATTCAGATTCATCTTTAAGACTGACATTTGGTTGTTCTTATCCGAATTCGGTGCACAATGGATCGACACAAGTAGTGTCAAACAGGTATATGTAAAAAACCTTCACAAAGTACATTTTTGTTTCTACACCAAAAATCTTTTTAACCTTTGTGATTTTTAAAAAAATTAAAAGGCAAACAAAATATTCTTTGTAATTGTTATTCACAATGGATCAAAAATTTATCAATTGGAGTTAGTATTGGCTAGTGAGTTTAGGATCGATTACATATTGACAATGATTTATTTAGTTGGGTCACTATACGCTTCTTCGATAGTTACATCGACTACGACTACAGATATGATTTTAAATTTAATTCTTTTCGGAATGAGAAAGTTTATGCCGAATAGGAACGAATCTTTCAAACCAAAAGAGAACTCATGGTTCGATTCGAGTTATTAGGGTAATAGAAGTAAGTTTGCGATGTTAGACCTGTAATGACCATATTCGACGAACTAAAATTTAAGGCAAAAAATACTACAATATCCCGAAGGTAATATTTAATAATATTATATTTAATAATATAATAATATAATATTTTTAAGAACGAAAGCTTCTCTCTTCTCAATGAACAGCCGTATGGCTTTCTTAGGAATAGGTCCACTGATGATCTGATGATATTTATGGCCGAACAGTAGTACAAATCTTTACATCGTTTTGGATAAAGTAACATTTTTTTTATAATTTGAACACACTCAGGGAGTTATAACTAGATACCCTTATAATTTTATAATGCAAAACAGTTCGAGCTTTTAGGAGAAGTGGAGACGATTTAATAGGAAATGTTGATGCACATTGGTTTTGAAAGGAGGAAAAATCGAGAAGGGAAAAGTATTCCAGTATTCCTGTATAGTGCGGCTAAAGAAAGAACCTCTATATTTGACAGTTCGTCCGAAGTTAGGCTCAAAAGTAAGCTGATGTGCATTCATAAAAGAGTATTACGGTGGAATTGTTTGAGGGAGGAATGCAATTGGCTATTTTATTTGAGCATTGTTGATAGAAAAATTGATAAAATAAAGAAAGACAGGAAACATTTCGGCGGTGCTTAAGAGAAACAAAAGTTTCCGTAATTGATATGTCTCCTATAAGTTTTATGTTTCTATTCTGAATTCTATCAAACAGGTTCAAATGACTAATCGGAGCACCAGCCCAAAAATGAAAATTATACTCAAGTCTTGGGCGAATATATGCCTTATAGATGGTAGCCAGATCAAAGGGGGAAAAATTTCTTGCATCTTTTGAGAAAACCTAAGCATTTCGCTACGGTTTTGGCAACTTCGAATATATGATAATTCAATAATAAATGGTAAGTAACATACATACCGACAATAGAAAGCTTTTCGATTTCTTTTCATACAAGGGTCAATCAGGGATACTGGCAAGGGTGATATATTTCGCTTGCCCGACAGAAGCCATCATTGTGTTTTCGAAGCATTAAATTCTACCAATTTTTAATTCCCCATTGTATAATATGTATATAATGGAATCTAATGAGCTTAGCATGAGTTGCCGTTCCAGTTCCACAGCCAAAGAGCAGGGTTGTAAGTCTAGAGACGAATATAAAAAGCTGAGGGTGCTGTCGTCAGCGAAACAATGAAGTGTACTAGGAGTTTCGGACAAAATATCATTTTATTATGAATTTATTTTATGAATATTTTAAATATTAAAAAATTTAAAAACCGTCCAATACAACTTGTTTTCAGTGGGTAATTTCTAATCCAACGAAGTAGAGACTGTTCAATACCAAATGCACGCATTTTCGATAAAAGAGCTTCGTCTCAAATCATATCAAATGTTTAGAAATATCAAGTGCAATAACCTTTGTTTCTCCAAATTATTGCACTTGAAATTTCAAAAGCATTTTATGATTTAATCAATCCCTTCTTCAGTGGATTAGAAACTATATTTCGAACTGCTCAATATAAGTTCCTCTGGACGGTTTTAAGTCTGTAATTCATACCCAAATAACATCGTTGGAGCTAAATGTTATTTAAATATTCGTAAACAGCTCTGAGAAGAGTAAATACAAGGCCCTAGCTCTATTTCAAAACTGATTGCAGCTTTTGGTAAAGGAATTAGAAAGTATAAATGAATTTTGATTCTTTACACTTTAAATTAGCTCTTAAGGTGTTATTTAAGAGCTGTTAGCTACATCTCCATCCATTTTTAAGAAAATGGCGAATAGTTAAGAATTTTTATAAAATAGAAAAAGAAAACTATTTACAGTGCTGCGACTGCATTTTCAAAAGAATCAAGAAAACCACATAATCTTCATTCAAAAAAGTACAAGAGAAAAATAAATTTTATTTTTTCTCAAGTTCAAAATTATAATAAACAAATTATTATCCACTTAAAACAAATTATTTCAGAATGGCGTTTTGATATTTCCAAGTACAATATCAACATTTTTAGAAATCACCCCACGTTGAACTCTTTTAATTATAATGTTTACTCACCAATACAAATAATAATTTCTCTACGTGCTTAATAATATATGTATTCACTAATACTAATAGAAGATATGATTTATAACTCTACGTAAAAGCACGTGGCTCTATGGCAGGTTTAGAGCCTATATTAATGCTTTTAGCTGACGCGACGAAACATACTTACAAGCACTATTAACGAGCTCAAAAGTGTTAAACTCGCAATGAATTAGGTGCAAGTTAGTTCCATGTTTTCTCTTAAGGTGCATCTAGAGCGTGTTTTTGAATAAACGAGCCTTTAGAGTAGCTCTGAAAGCGCTTTTCAAACATTTATATAGCTAAGAAGGTTTCTTGGGTAAAATAAATGCTGGTGTGCCAAAGGGCTTCATTTTGTCTCCGACTATCTTTCTCATTTTCATCAGTAATCTTTTATCTGAAACTTCTAATACATTAAATGGTTTTTCTGACAACTATACTTTGTGCTTCTCATATTCGTTTCCAGATGAAGGAGATTATTCTTAGGATGTGGATTATGAGAGCAGTAGCTTCGAATGCGCTCTTTAAAGTCTGATCGCGTAGAATTTATTGCTTCAAAAACTCAATGCTGTCTCCTGTCGTTAAAGCGGAATCCACCCATCATGAGCGGCACTTTCTTGCATTGATGAAACAGAACAGTTTTCAGTTCTCAGTATGTGCATTAAAAATCACCTTGTGTGAGGTTTCCTTCGTCGATGCAAGAAATTTTTCACCCCTTCTGATTTTTCTGCAATCTATAAAGCCTATATTTGTCGTAAGCTTGAGCTGTAAGATTCGAATGGATGATGGATTAAGGATATTGGCGAGAATCACAGGTATATTATCTGAGGATGCATCTATTTGGCGAGAAACAGGGCACTCCACAGAAATATGCCATATTATTAGAGCGATTTCACAATTAGAACATTCCTCCGGAGCTTCACAAGTGTAGTAGTGTTTGCTTATAAACAGAGTTTTTTCTTCTCTGACTCGTAATATTGGTATGCATTCTTCTCTACTTTTAAGGATTGATTATACCGGATATGGGTGTTAACAACGTTTTAGTGAAATAGTTAGTTGCTTTCCTCCCCTTAAATAAATTCATCCGTTATACTCGCGCTTCAGTGAATGCTCATCAGTTTACCATTGTCAATCAATTGGTATTTGACAAGCGTAATAAGGATGTAAAACTTGTGTTCGCATTAATTCTAACCTTCGAACATTAAAGTTTGTACAGTACAAGTTATTTTTCTTAGTAATAATAATTATATTAAAGGTAGGCATATGACAAGAAGGAAAGTTTTTTTTTGGTTTCATTTATCTTTAATTTGTTGTCTTTTCAATTTTTTACAGCCATATGAATGTGCTGAGTAAGTGTTTTTTTGCATTTCTAGTGCAAATTATATATGTTTATGACTTATGAGTTTTGACATGACATGTTTCGAACTGTTGACCATAATAATTTCTCGTAATCAGGTTTCCCGCATTTTCACGCTAAAATAAATAACCAAACCAAAAGTGATGATATTTCAAATTCAAAAGACTAATACATACGTTCATAATACTCGTATGTGCTTTCAGTCTTAAATGTTGAGCATAAGCAAATAGCAAATGCACGACTTAATTCAAAGAAATAAATGCGTTAAGACTGTATTATATAAATCGTTTGTTTACAGAAGAAAATAGGAATTATAAGGTTTCGGTTGAATTTTCTCATATTTAAAGGCAAATGAGTTTCTGCCTGTAAATATTTATATGAAATGTTATTAAAGGCTTTGAGCTACGAGCTTTGATGTACATAACTACCCCCTATAAACTCATTTAATTCAGGTTTACAGAAATTCTTTTTTTTTTCCCATCTACCGATTACAATGAAAATTTTCTTGGCATAAACTCTTGCGCTTGCAAGAAATCTCTTGATATTTTAATGATGAAACTGATATAGTTCTGACGTTGGACTATGTACATATATAAAATTAAAATAAAATTGGATATTGTATCCTTTAATAATTTTTAATTCAAGTTAAATCAGGGATTATAGAGCAGAAAAGATCAAACAAACTTAATTATAACATTTTAAGATTGATATCTACACATAATTGAACATTCTACACCCCCTCGGCTCTAAATCAACTTATTCGTTTCTTGTATTCAGAAGATCTTGGGTTTGATTCTCAGCCGCTGCAAAAAAAAGTTTTTCATGGGTGTACTGCCTTTTGCGAGGAATTGACAAATCCCTTAAGAGTATTTCTTGTCACGAGAAGTGCTGTGACACGCACACAGGAATGGCTGAGAGTTGTAAGTCCTGATATTTATTTTTGTTTATATTCGCTTTCAAATAGGTGGAAGATGAGTCAGAGCATTCGAAACTCAAGAAAATTTACCACAAGAAAATGTGCTAGCACCAAGCCTGTGTTTTTTATAAATTAGGCATCGGCGAAGTGAACAACAGTGCTTTCATGGCCACAGATTAAACTGCAATTTTAGTGCATATTATCCTGGGATGATACTCGTAAGATCCCAAGCTAAAAAGTAAAGAGAACAACAAAAAGAATTAAACCTTAAATATAGAAAGATGGACCAGCGAACTTCAGTACATCAAAATATTAATAATTCCAGAAGAGATTTCAGTTAGCTTCATTATGCCAGAAGCAGCTATAAACGAACAAGAAATATTCGAAAAGAAAATCCTGAAAAATCCGGGCTTCAATTCGGTCGTCAAAGGTGCAAAATATTCAAGAAGAAGGGACTCTATTTCAACCCCAAAGCAATCTTCGAGTACCTTAACTTATTTGCAAGGAACCTAAAGAGACACATAGTCAATCAACCTAATCAGCTGATAACAAATCAACCATGAGCTCCCGAGCCAAGACCCTGAATGGTGACCCTGAACGAGACGATTGTCCCAACAATAAATATAGAAGCAATACACTTACCCTTCTACCCAGGATTAGCCCACAGCAGACAACAAAGTTGACCGACATGTGGAAATTAATTTCACATTTGTTACTGACATCATTCACAATTGGAATTGCCATTAAAAACCTAAGATCTACATAAATTGCCTTTCGCAAAGCCTCAAATATTGTCAGTAGCAGAACTCAGTGTTTGTTTGGGAAAAAGGTTAATTAAATTATGCCCTACTTGAAAAGGTCATCCAATTTTATTTTAATTTTGAATACCCCAAATCCCAGACAGATGTTCTTTGGTTGCCATATGGCAGAAGCTCTATGACTTAATCGATTTAATTTATTTTTCCCGTGAAAGATTAAAATAAAAAAGTTTTATGGACCTGGTGTTTTAAAAATTCTATAAAATGTATTAAAAATAAATCATTTTTAAAACACAAAGACTACGAGTATTTTCAGCTGTTCATTAAGCTCACCTTTGTTTCACATATTTCTATTGTCCATTTTGTGAAAGGAAAATAGCCACATTACTAAAGAGGGAGCTAGCTAAAATAATAAAATTAAAACGAAAAGAAAGAAATTTTACTTCTCAAAGTTCTGGAATATTTCAGCTAAGGAGAATAAAGCAAAAGTGCTTAAAAAGTATACATTCATATTTTTTAAAGGAACTGTTAACAATCTTAGAAATGTTGTTGCTAATTTTTTAGTTTGAGATTTAAAACTTAAAAGTTATACTCTATAGTTGTTTAGACTTTACAAACAAAACAAATCCGTATATAAAGGGTGGTTAAATTTTAAGGGCCGATGTTGATTTTGAATAAAACACAAATTATTTAGGAAATTATTGTCATTTCTTTTTATTATAATAATATTGGTATGGTTCAATTATTATGTATGCAACAAAATATCGGCCAAATGGCCGCCGCGACCTCGGCGGCACACCTCCATCCGATGGTTCAACTTTTCGATGACGCTGAGGCATAATTGAGGTTCTATGCCGTTAATGTGCCGAATTATCTCATCCTTTAGCTATTGAATTGTTGCTGGCTTATCGACGTAACCCTTTTATCAAAGGGCACGGTAGTGCCCAGCCAAGTTCTGGCACTACACCGTTTTTACAGGAACAAACTCAGGCGATTTTTGACCCCTTCCTATCTTCAGTACCAATGAAGTCAGAAACTTAAAACTCCGAATATATACTAAGCTAGTCAGGCACAGGCGCCTCACCAAATATCAATTTTCTAGCATAATCGGTTCCTGCGATATAAGGCCTCAAAAATCACAAAAACCGTAACTGACTGACTGACTGAGAGATCATCAAAATTATGGAGCACTTCCCGACATCGTAGAATTTTGTAATTTTGCACAACGGTAGGTCTTGTCATGTAAGCAGAGGAAAAAATCGAAAAATTGAAATTTTCCATGCAGGGGGCGTGGTATCCGCCCACTTTCTCCGAATTGTCTCCGAATTGGTGTTGGTTGAATGGAGCACTTCCTACTGCTGTAAAACGATGAAATTTGGTGAACAGGTAGGGCTTATATTGCATATAAAGAACCAGAAATAAACATCAAGGTTTCCCTTTCGGCGGGCGTGGTATCCGCCCACTTTATCCGAATTGGTGTTGGTTGAATGGAGCACTTCCAACTACTGTAAAACGATAAAATTTGGTAAAGTGGTAGGGCTCAAATTGCATTCGAAGAAAAAAATATAAAATTAGCCGACGCCATCCAGTTGCGCACCCCAAGGCTTCGGGCGTCCTGGTCTACGCCATCTCTCCAGCGCAAGCATGGTCTACCACGCTGTCGTCTACCATAGAATGTACCACAAGGAACTTTCCGAGCAGGTTCCTCTTCGCTCATGCGAGCTAGGTGCCCTGCCCACCGGAGTCTACCGAGCTTAATTTTTGTCACGATATCTGCTTCTAGGTAGATTGCGTACAATTCATGATTGTACCGTCTCCGGAATCGGCTGCTACTATTGACCCAAGGTATTTAAAGGATTGCACCACTTCAAATTCGTGCTCCGCTACCTTGATTGTTTGACCAACTGTTCCTCTCGCATTCGACGCCACCATGTACTTTGTTTTACCTTCACTAATGTGCAGCCCCAGATTTTGTGCCGCCTGCTCGATCTGGATGAAGGAATCGTGTACAGCTTGTTCGGTTCTTCCGATGATGTCAATGTCGTCTGCGTAAGCTAGTAACTGGCTGGACCTGTTGACGATGGTCCCTCACGGATTGCTTTCTCCAACGCCAGGTTGAAGAGGAGGCAGGCCAAACCGTCCCCTTGTCGGAGTCCATTAAAGATGTTGATTGGTCGGGATAGCAATCCGGCTATTTTTACTTGGCTTGTTTATTTGGGATGCCGAATTCTCTCATGGCTTTGTAAAGTTCTACCCTGGCTATGCTATCATAGGCGGCCTTAAAGTCTATAAACAGATGGTATGTTGGGATGTTAAATTCTAGACATTTTTCCATCGCCTGCCTAAGGGTAAAGATCTGATCAGTTGTTGATTTGCCTGGAATGAAACCACACTGATATTGTCCGATGACTGTTTTAGCGTATGGGGTTATCCGGTCTTGTAGGATAGAGGAGAGTATCTTATAGGCGGTACTCAACAACGTGATACCTCTATAATTGCTGCACGTTGTGACATCTCCCTTCTTATGTATGGGGCATATTATACCTTTTCGCCAGTCTTCTGGCATTTCTTCCTGCTCCCATACGTGCACTATAATATCATGAATTGCTTGACGTAAGGCTGGCCCGCCGTGATGAAATAATTCGGCTGGTATGCCATCGGCTCCCGGGGATTTGTTCTGTTTAAGCCGGCCTATAGCCTTCTCAACCTCTTCTATGCTTGGTGGCGGCAACATAGGGTATTCTTCTTGAAGTAGTGGAGCCTCCACTTCTGCAGTGAGCTGACCATTTAGCAATTCATTGAAGTACACTTCCCATTGCTCCAGTATGCTTTCAGGATCGGTGATCAGATTTCCCTCTCCGTGCTTGCAGTATGTGCAGCGTGGTGTGCACTGCGTCATGTTTCGGACGGATTGGTAGAACTTCCGCGCCTGGTGCGGACCTCGCTCTCGGCTGTTTTCTATTTCACAGATTAAGTTCTTCTCCCAGGCTGATTTCTTTTGTCTGTGAAGCCGTTTTTCTGTTCTTCTCAGCTCTTTATATTCTTCTTCGCGTGCCCGCGTTCTATGAGATTGTTGCATTGCTCGGTACGCAACATTCTTACGTTCAGTCGCAAGCTTGCATTCATTATCAAACCAGTCGTTCCGATTTTTACGACTGCTGCCTAAGATGGAGTTGGCAGTACTAATGACAGTATTTTTAAGACGTGTCCACTTTTCATTTACGCCCAGCATACTGGCTCCAGGACTTACTCTCCCTAAGTCAGGTGTTTCTAGGGCGAGTCCTAACGCATTACCAAAGGTGTTACAGGTGTTTTCATTACGCAGGGCAGCCGTGTTGATTCGAACCTGATCGGCGGATGCAATGCGTCTTCGCAAGGCAATCCGCCCTCGGAAAACCATACCAACAAGATATTGATCCGAGTCGATATTGGCACCTCGGTACGTTCGTACCATCATCAAGTTCGAGTAGTGGCGACGGTCTATCAACACGTGGTCTATTTGGTTACGAGTGACTCCATCAGGTGATACCCAGGTGGCTTTGTAGATATCTTTACGCGGGAACCTGGTACTCGCAACGACCATGTTTTTCGATGCTGCCAATTCTAAGACTCGAAGTCCATTGTCATTAGTGTTCTCATGCAAACTATGGGTGCCTGCGTAATGCCTGAATACCGGCTCCCGACCTATTTTTGCGTTCAAATCCCCAAGGATGATTTTAACATCATACCTTGGACAGGCATTGAGGGCCCTCTCGACTTGTTCGTAGTAAGTCTCTTTTTCTTCGACTAAGGACTCCTCCGTAGGGCTGTGAACGTTAATGAGGCTGATGTTCGTAAATTTGCCTCGCACGCGAAGGGTGCATAGCCTTTCGCTTATAGCGTTAAAGCCGATGATAGTAGACTTCATTTTTTCGCTGACTAGGAAGCCTACCCCGAGCACATGGTGTTTTGTATGACAGCTATAATAATAATAATAAGATAATAAGATAATAATAATAATAATAATAATAATAATAATAATAATAGCTTTATTTATTGAACCTTAAACAAATTTTTACAATTCAAACATAATGATAAATAAAATTATGGCCTAGGTTTTGAAACCGTCTGCCAGATATGACAGCTATAGTATATGTCATATTCTTTCTTCTGTAAAACACCATTCCCTGTCCATCTGATTTCTTGAAGAGCTGTTATGTCAGCTTTATATTTCGACAGGGCATCGGCTAGCTGCTGAGCAGCTCGAGCTCTATAGAGCGATCGTACGTCCCATAAGAAAATTCGTAAATCGTTTTTCCACCGAATATTTAAAGTAGAATGTTTCAATATTTTAAAGTAGAATAATATTGAAACAGCTACAATGTACGAGTAATAGAGAAATTTTATTATTTAATGATTACTGAGTAAAATTTGATGGGCTTACTTGGCAAGTTTTTTTTATGCCCAATTCAAACGGCTTTAAAAACTTGACCAGTAAGCCCATCAAATTTTAGTCAGTGATCATTAAATAATAAAATTTCTCTATTACATTGTAGCTGTTTCAATATTATTCTACTTTAAATATCCGGTATTAAACCTTCATGAAGTAAGAACTTGGAGTACTTTTAGATCTCAGTACTTTTTACGGCTGATGACTTGTTACACAAAGGTTTTTGTATAAAAGAACTTGGCTCTTTTTTTAACATTTATGTTTTTGGTCTGATTCAATTTATTTGGAATATCTACTCGTACTACCTCTGGATATCCCAGAGTTAAGTCCAGGGCTGAAAATGTTACCCTTTTTTATAACAAAAATATTAGCAAGTTTTAGAATAGTTGCGCACAGTTTTCAGTGCTGGTGGTAACTTTGAGCTAAACCTACAAAGAAATTGAACCCAAGTTATTTCAGAAATAGTACTTGAGGTACTATGAAAACGAAGGTTTTCATATCAATCAATCTATCTCTTACAAAATAAATAATTTTTCTTGATTTGATTTGGAAAATATTTATGGAAACTGGCACATCGGTAGATTTTGGGTGGGTGGAATTTATATTATTATTATATTTATTATATTTACGGATTTAAAACCTAACTATCCTAGCACTGTATGTGTTTTTCAGTAAAATGAACATGAAAACAGACACCGTGTCGCTTGACTTAAAGACTAATTTCTGTATTTAACGGGTAGACTGAGGAACATTCCTATAGCGTAGCGGGTATCACGTGTGAGCTGAATAAGGGGAGGGATGAAAAAAGCAATAAAACAAGTAAAGCTGCGGGTAGATACCTATGTAGGCAAAACAATGTTAGAAGTTTCAGAAAAGAGGTCATTTAGAAAATCCCCGGTGGGCATAATTCATACAAATATCAAACTCAAACAATACTAATTATATATATTAAGGTTTCTATAATGCAAACTATATATATACCACTGAAATAAATCAGCCAAGTTGAATTATTGATTCAAAATAGCTTCCACAAAAATACTAATTATGTATAATCTTTGTTATTCGATTGCTTATTGTCTTAAATTTTCAGAAATAAAAACATAAACTTGTAAATATTAAACTTTTTCAGTTTTATAACAAGCTGATACGTGACGAGCGCTTTATACCTTCTTGTATATCTACTACCAGATCACGTGCTTACTTTAAATTACTTCCTGTTTTAAGTGGCACTTCTTCGGAGCCAGAGCAAACTCTTAGTTCATCTTAACTGAACAAATTATAAGGATTCCTTGAAGCTAAAACGGATATCACACAATTACCTCGATTGTATCCTGAAATATTTAATGTAAATAACACCCCCTTATTTCCTTACAACTTTATAGTTACAATATAAGAGCTCGACCATCTGTATTCCTCACGTATTCTTTCCAAACAAACGGCCCAAAATATAACTTAAACTCATTTAAAAAGAGATTATCTCGGTTTTTCATTTCAATTACCAACACAAACTCCCAAATTTTTGTATCAATTGAAAAATTAAATCAGTAGGACACTATAAGAACAAGGGAAATAAATCAAAACTTTTTAAGGACCTTCTGAGAGGATGTTATCGCGGGTACTTTTCCCTAAGTTTGAAAGGACGAAACGCACGAGAATCTGCTTTATATTTAATATTTATTCAACAATGTAAGGGACAAGAAATAAAAGTTGATGATAAAGACGCTTTGATTGCAATTGTTTTTGAACTTTTGGTTTCAGATAAATGCTGCCTACAGATAGCAGTGGAAGGAATTATAGGAGAAGTATTTTTTATCATATCTGAAAGAAAACTTCAGAAAAGCCAAAACGTTCAATTTTCAAGAACTCTGGCATAAGTTAGGTTAGGTTGTCGTAGCTGTCAGCAGGAGAACCAATACACATACCATGAGTTGGTCCAATGAAAATCTTCGTGAAGCCAATTGGAGATGCTTATGAAGCGAGCGAGATTGCCTATATATCTGAAGGGAGGGTCAAATACAAGTTTCTTTTTAAAAATACTGTAATATTTTTTTTTCTAGGTTCTTTAAATAAAAGTTATTACTCCTTTAGAATTTCTTCTTTATTTACACTTTTCAAATCAAAACAATGAATCTCAATTTATAATCAACTCCAATACTTTTATTCAAACTTAAATCACACTTCTAAAATAAAATAAACTGTCTTCCGCTCACCGTGAACACTCTCTTATATACTCAAATTAGTTGTTCTCGGAGGTTCTTGTCTTGGAATGTTCTAGTTGCTTGGAATAAGGGGAAATACATATGGAGGTTCTTGTTTAGAATGTTCTAGTTGTTTAGAATAAGGGGAAATACATATGACATTGGAAAAGATCTTTTTTTGTTCCTTCCATAAAGTAGATATGCAATTCTCAACAGATGGTGCTGTAGGAGTATAAAGCTCTGTTCGCAACAATACAATAAAATAATAAACAAAATCAGATATTTTCCATGTATTATGGCTTTTTTAGTAAGAGCTGAAATTCCCATTAATTATTGAATACAGCGTTGTTCAAGTGGCTGCCTCGGCTGGCCCCGCAGTAGCGCATTCTGTTACTCCAATTTTCCAAGACCTTGTTGAAGGTTTTGTGCTATTGCTCACGGATTGCTTGGATTGCCCTTATGTGGTTGAATCGTTTCCAGATTGTTGGCATAACATTCACGGTTCCCCACAAAAAAAAAGTCCAAATGGGTCAAATTACAGCTCTGAAGCGGCCAATTGACATCGCCAAGACGGCTGATAACACGATTTGGGGATTTTGTGCGCAAAAGATCCATTGTGGCATGGGCTATGTGGCATGGTATGCCATACTGCACGAACCAGAGGTCATCCATATCCATGTCATTAATTTCAGTCAAAAAAATAACTTTTTCCTGATGGTTGTACATTGAGAAATGAAAATCATAGCGTGCAAAAAGTTGTAGAACATATTTGTTTTTCCAATCCACATTTTAGTACTCACCTCTCGTTGCGGATTTCATGCCAGTGAACCAGCTGTCAAAGCGATACATTTCGTTCAGCGGAGGTATGATACTGACTTTCTGTTAAGATTTCGAGCGGAAAACAGCTGTCAGTGTCAAAATAACCTATCATTAAAAAATAAACCACTAGATGGCTCACCCTGAGATGGAGTCTACGTCTCTGGAATAAAGCAGGACATGTACAGAGAAGGTGAGGAATCGATTCCTGCTTTTCTTCTTCTATGCAACTTCTGCAGAAATCATTAGAAAAAAAACTCTAAGCCGTGTTGCTAGCTTGTCTATCAAACAGCGTTCTGTTAAAACACCTATTACGGAGACTGTGTGATCTGCTTAAAGATATTATACATTTAGAGTGCTTTAGATTCAGCATTGTCCAAAGAAGATCAAATTTAGACAGCTATTATAAAACATCTTTAGTATTCTCAGAGTAATATCACTAGTCTTTTAGAGTATGGCTATTATTATTCCCTCTGGTTCAGCTGATTTGTATGGTTTAAAGCTATTAATTGCCTAGTGCACTATATCCCTTGAAATCAAACCTTTTGGATAAGTTAAAGAATTAGTAGACATACTTCTGTTAGTGTTATTACGAGAAATTCTTCTGGCGCATAAATCAGGCTAAATTTGACCAACTGCATTGTTTGCAATGTTGGCTTTCAGGGCTGTGGTGGCCTGTAGTATACTCGTATATAACACACAATCTCTGTGGACAATTCACATCGCCTCCGCGTGAGATAACCCTGTTCGGAAATCGTTCCACAGTCGGTCGTGTTCAATTAAAATGATGTCGGTGTTCATATGATCCGATTTGGGCCAGCAAAAATTAGTTGCCAACGACCGATAGTGCTCGCCATTGACGATGATGACCTGGCCAAAGTCATTCTCAAGGAAGTATGGAGCGAAAATCCACACAAAGCAGTGACTTTCTCTGGATGCATTACAATTTGGTGTCGTGTGGATTCTGATCGTCCCAAATTCGATAATTTTACTTCTTGACAATCCCATTCATCCACAAGTGGGACGTAAGATTTCGACCGTAAAATGGGCTAAGCTAATTTATTTATTTTTATATGTTGTTGAATGCTATAACTCCTCATGCTCATGTTTTGGCAAGAAAGGCTTTATAAATGACAGAAAATGACAGCTGAAGTTTCAACAATTTGGCCGCAATCACCTGTCAAAGTTTAAAAATTTTTACTGGAAACCCATTGGTTCTATAATTACCATTAAATGAGAACGGAAAAATAAAAACTTAAAAAATGCCCCTCATTCACAGTCACAGTGCACTGCGCGTTTGCTGTTGACCTATTCTTAAAGTGATTTCAATGAGCTAGTGATGGGTAGATCATGAAATTTATAAGGTTGTGGTTTCAGAAGTTTGAGCGAGAAGGGGCGAATGCTTACGAAAATTCTTCAAGCAAATTAATGTCAACTGCAATTTCAGGACATGTGGCTCAAGTTCAACTCTCTCTAGTAGAACATATTGGGCGTGAAGTTGCCGTAAAATTACTGTCATTGTTTTAAATCTAGATAACGTCATTATTCAATAAAATCTGAACAAAGTTTCTTAAAAAAACATCATGAAAATTGGCAATTCAATTTAAGATATAAATTTCCAGAGATTTTTCTTAAAAAAAACTCGAAAAAATTCTATTGGAAAAAGCTAACTTATGGTTAAAAGAAATTCCAAAATTCCAAAAAATTGTTTATTTTTTGTTTTCGATTTCAATTCTTCTTTTGTGCTTGAACTCCTTAAAGGTTTGTATAGTTCTTTGTGCTAAAATTTTCGAGTTATTTATTGGATTTTTGAAAAAGAATTGAAAAAATTTTAAGCTTGGCACTTGACAGTTTTTTAGTATTATCTAGAAGACTTGGATTTGAAAATCTTATTTTTCTCAATAAGGATACTACAGTTTTGTTTGAAGTTTTTTTTATCACTATCATTCATTATAAAAAACAAAATTAAGTTATTAGCACTAGTACCTAACCACCATTTTTTGATTTTTGACTTTCTCAGTATCGTCAAAACAAATTTAAATTAAATTTTGTATGCAGAAGCTTCTAAAAATTAAAAAAAAAAACATATTAAAACTATTCTAATTTTTTTTTTTAATTTTTAAAACATTTCAATTTATTTTAAACTAGCTGTTACCCGCGGTTTCAACCGCCTTTATATTTATTACAAAGAAGAAGTTTTCAAAGATGTCTTAGGCTGCAAAGCGATGCAATGCGAAATATTTGAGTGTTACAGTTGCGTACATACAAAAGAATAAAATGGAAATTCTTTTCTCGTTGCATCGCCTTGTCGCACTACTGTATGCGCAGCCTTATAGTTTTACGCCGCTTGAAACTGAGGGACAAATTTAGTATTTTGATAATAGATTATCTTCCTCGAAGTAAGTCATAATCAAAAGATCATAGATATATCTATGCCATCACTGAGTTTGAAATTGGAGCAATTCCATCATTCATTATTTTTTGGAATGTCAATTCGAACCAATAGTTCTTGAGATAAGCACGTTCAAGTCCATGCAGGAAACCTTTTTGTTTGGTATTGGACGGTTAGCGCCTGGATTAAATAATTGGATGTTAAAATGATAACCCTCCTGCCCTTTCCAATATAAGCGGATATTCTAAAGCATCGTAGAACCTGTGCGTGTCGGCGATTCTGGAGAGAGTGCCATCGCGTGCTCGTAGAACAATGCCTCGAGAAGTGGTCTGCTCATTGCCTGCAATCACGACTGCTATTTCTTCGCTCGTTGGAGCGTTGTATCTTCGCTCATGTTGTCCGCGTGGTACACGGTCAGGGTGAACAACTACCTTACAACTTTCATCCGTTTGATGAAAGTGCGTTTTGAATTCCCTGACTAAGGTGTTATTGCCGTGCAGTACTCTTTGTAATTTGCGGACCGTCTCTCTATCGACCCCTTGAATAAGACTTGACCGTCTCTCAATTTCGGATTCCTCATCACCCATGAAATATACTTGTAAGAACTGTGGTTGCATGTTCGAGGAAGGAAGTAGAGAACCGATTCTATGATACACTTGACTTTGAAAAGCAAAAGTCGTTGAAAATCCTGGCATTGCAATCACTCTATCAGCACCAAAAGATGTCATATGAAAGCATGAATTATATTTTCTAATATTATTCAAGAAGCGTCGTGATTCTTCTATGTGGTAAGAACACAACTGTTTTAAAGGTTCCACCGGCTCTTCTATTAATGGAAAAGAAACTTTTCCTCCAGAACAACACATTCCTGCTGTTTCTTCCTTCCACTTAAGTGCCCGAGCCCTATTACTCCTCTCCGAAAGATTCGATTTGCGTTTTCGGGACATTTTGAGAAAACCAATTTTAACTAAAATTTAATAACACTTATAATATTTATAACATAAACACAATTTATTTAACGTATGCATGCACCTGGATTAAAACAAAACAGCAAACCAATAAATCCAATCAAGTCCTTTTCTTAAAGGTAATGGAGCCAAGCGAAGGATATTTTGAAAAAACTAACAATGAGCAAATCACATACGTATGTAACTATCCTATAACAATGTATGTAGTTAAACCTGTAGGCACGTAAAGTTTAACTTAACTTAAAATAGTTTAAATTCAAAGACACACAAATATTTGTCAAATTTTGTTTTGTTTTTAATTCGGAGAATTTTATTTTTGTTTTATTTTTTTTTTAAACTTTTTTGAGTGTTTTTATCGTTACTGCTTAGGTAAATTAATCAAACAATGTCCCTCCTCTGGGCCCGCACCACCAAAGTATGGCATTTCAATGCAACTACTTATGTATATGTACTACATTTTAGTGTAATACGAAGATAGAAGTAGAGATAAATAATGTTGGGGTGTTTCGACCACCCAATGCCCCTCCCCTGATAATAAAAAAAAAGTAGCCTATACGGTAATCCAGACTATGACTTTTTTGTGTGTTAAATTTTATCAAGATCCATTCAGTTGTTTAAGCGTTATTGAGTAACAAACATCCATACATCGTAACATTCACATTTATAATATTAGTAGGATAGGATTTGAGTTTAATCTGGAAAAAAATAAAAATTATAATTGACGTGCCAAAATATTTCCTTAAAAATGTTTTAAGAATTTAATAACGGGTGATTTTTTAAGAGCTTGAGAACTTTTTTTAAAAAAAAAAACGCATAAAATTTGCAAAATCTCATCGATTCTTTATTTGAAACGTTAGATTGGTCCATGACATTTACTTTTTGAAGATAATTTCATTTAAATATTGACCGCGGCTGCGTCTTAGGTGGTCCATTCGGAAAGTCCAATTTTGGGTAACTTTTTCGAGCATTTCGGCCGGAATAGCCCGAATTTCTTCGGAAATGTTGTCTTCCAAAGCTGGAATAGTTGCTGGCTTATTTGTGTAGACTTTAGGCTTCAGTTCTTGCACGAGCTGTATTTTATACGGTTTTACACCAAGATCTTTGCGTAAAATCTTCCATGTGGTCGAATAACACAAACCCAATTGCTGCGAACGGCGACGAATCGACATTTCACGGTCTTCAGCAACACTCTCAGAAACAGACGCAATATTCTCTTCTGTACGCACTGTACGCATTCGTGTGGTTGGTTTAATGTCCAATAAAGTAAACTGAGTGCGAAACTTGGTCACAATCGCATTAATTGTTTGCTCACTTGGTCGATTATGTAGACCATAAATCGGACGTAAAGCGCGAAACACATTTCGAACCGAACACTGATTTTGGTAATAAAATTCAATGATTTGCAAGCGTTGCTCGTTAGTAAGTCTATTCATGATGAAATGTCAAAGCATACTGAGCATCTTTCTCTTTGACACCATGTCTGAAATCCCGCGTGATCTGTCAAATACTAATGCATGAAAATCCTAACCTCAAAAAAATCACCCGTTATATGTATATGTAAAGTCCTTTTATTTAGTTTGACAAACATTTTCGTGAGCATATTTCTCTTATCTTTATTGTTACATATTTTAATTAATAATAATTGTTACAAATAAAAAATACGTCGAAGATACTTGCTACAGTATTATGCGCAGTTCCCGGAATCACCTGTCTTGGGAAATGCAAATTGTAATATTGCTTATGTTTTGATTTTAATGTTCGCTTAATTCCTAGACTTCTTCGAACCGGACGAAATGCGGTATTTATTATATAAAAACTTATTTTTTAAGACGTGCCAAAAAAAAAGCCAAACATATTTTTCCCGAAAATCATCACATATATGCCCCTTCCGACGAATAGTTAAAGAAAACTGTACAATACAATTTCTTTACTTTTAGGTTTCTTTTTTCTAAACGCGATTTACAAATATATAAATTATATTTAAAGGAAAATACGATAAAAACCTTTATTTGAGTAAAAAAGAAAAAAAAAAATTGTTAATATAATACAATTTGAATATAATAATAGATGTGGTTACCTACATGATTTACAAACTAACAAATAAATATGAAATGCGCTTAGTATACAGGATAAGAGTATATAGAAAAATAAGTAATCAAATAATAAAAATAAATTAATTAAATAAATAAATAATAAGTAATTAACAATTTAACTAATCTTCAAAAATGATAAACAAACAAAAAAAGAAAAAAAAAAAAATACATAAATAATTGAATAGATAAGTAAATAAATAAACTAATAAATAAATAAATAAATAAATAAATAAATAAAAAAATAAATAAATAAATAAATAAAAGCATAAATAAATAAATAAATAAAAACATAAATATATAAATAAATAATCAAATAAATTAATAACAAAAAAGAACAAAAAAAAACTAGTAATAAATACTACATAAATAAAAATTAATAAATAACACAAAAACATTAAAAAATAAATTAACATAGAGAAAATAATACCTTTAAAATTTTAGTAAGCAAATAAATAAATAATAACAAAAATGGTAATAAATTAATAAAATAAAATAAAAAGCAGACGAAATAATTTAGTTAGAGATATTTGAATGTGTATCAAGTTAACATAGAAATATAAAGTTGGTTTACCAGAGGATTCTCTGTAATATCACAGGTAATATTAAAATTGTTGGAAAGTTTCTGGATCCTTTCAGAAATCAATTCAATTTTTTTGTGCAGATCCGAAGTGGAATGATGTCAAGGAAGATTGAGCATCATTTTTATTTTGTGAAATTTGTAATTTTTTAATATGACTTTTCGCAGCACTTCCCCATACTGTACACCCATATAATATTATTGACTGAAAAATCACTTTATGCAATATTATTTTATTGTCATTTGTGAAGATCTTCTGTTAATAAAGGGGTAAAGCATATTAATTGCAATACTTATTTTCTTAAGGGTAGCATTTATATGTTGGGTAAAGGTTAGTTTCGTGTCGAACTCCTAGATATTTAACAGACTTCTTCCATGCTATTGCATTTCCATTAATTTGAAGCTCACTACAGGGAAGATAGCAAGATTTTCTTGCAACTTTCCAGTATTCAACTTAATCTTCCATTTACAGTAGTATTTTTCCAGTATTTCAGTTGCATTTTTTTAGATTATTCTCAATATTGAGAGCAAACTTATGCGATGAAAATATTGCCGTGTCATCAGCGAAAATTGCTGATTCACAATACGGAAGATTTGGTAGATCTGGGCCTTTTACTGAACCTTGGGGGACACCAAAATCAAAACATAATAAGTTAGAAACACCACAATTAACATGAACTTGGAAACTTCTACCAGACATGAAACTTTGAACTACTTTACTTTACTTTTTTTAATTCATTTAATTTAATAGACCCATTTTCGAGAGAGACAAGATAAAAAGTGTCACTGTACTGATCATATTTTTTTGTATTTTTTTTTATTTCAATGCACTTTAGTCCAAGTGTAGTGAGTTCAGTTTTCAGTTCGTTAACTTCTATATCTTCCAACTACTTTGAAAGATTTTGCACCTTTTAAATCATGGGAAAAATATTGGCAATTTTCATCGCTTAGTTTACCAAGAACAATGTTATATGAATCTATTGATTCGCACACAATTTTAATTCCTATTGATAGTTTTTTAATTGAGTAATTGGAAACTTTTAGGGCTTTCATGAAATAATGAACATATTCTGCTGATTTTTGCAACACTTTTATAGGAGGCACATACACTTTTTTAAATATAGGAGACTCTACGTTATCCATATCTGAGTTGTCATTATCAGTATCTGGAAGACATTGAAGAGGAGTGAACCTGTTCATATAAGTGTGTTTAGAAGGGCCACTTGTATTAAACATTGTGGAACACAATTTTTTATACGAGGACAAGTGATTGTCCCCGGGGTCAGGCGATCTATTGCGTTTGGGAATTGTTGTTACTTATAAGAACCAACGAGAGCGATGAAAACAAGTCATGCGCTGTCGAAAGCTCTAGGTGAACTCTAAGGCAATCATCATTTTTCATCATTTTTATGAAGAAAAGGTTATAAAGAAAGGAAACATTTGTAGTTTCATATATTTTGAAAACTTTAACATGTTGGAATTTTCTATCTAATAAACAAACTTAATATCTGCATCGATTTACAGGATTAACGTGCAACGGGCGGACAAATAGAGAAACACTGAAAACCACTGTAAGCTGTTTTTTTTTCATCGTTATGTAATGACACAGGAAGTTCTCGAGAACTATTCCAACGATTTTAAATAAACTTCATATAAAATTACGCTCAAAGTAATTTAAATAACACAGCGTTTCAGGTTAACATAACGAAAATTTATTCTTTATTCCCGATTCTCTCGGAATCCATTTTGTCCACTTATACGTTCAAATACATTAACCCAATCCTGGTTTAACAAGAAGTTTCAAAAAAAAAATATTCATAAGTAGGTACTACATATACATACCTACTTTTCACATTTGTTACACTTTCTCCTTAACTACTCTCTGCTTTGTGAAGTCACAACACATTTTTTTTTCTAAACTTAATGGTCAGCAATTCTTCAAGGAAGTAAGAAGTTGTGTGCTACTGTACTCGTACATATGATTTAAAATAAGAAAGTACCGCAAGCAAATTTTCATGACGTATTTTCGTTATCAATTTATTGGGTAAAAAGGTCACCAATCGATACAAACATTTATTTCTTTCCTTGCGCCTAAGGTTTTTTTTTATTTCTAATGGTGACCTTTACATAAACATTACTTTTATTAACCCCTGTTGGTTCAGTTCTAAGAAAATCCTATTCACTTTTCCATTTCAAGCACATCAAGCCTTCAGGATCTTAATGTATACCAAAGCAATAATGAGCTTCTTGATGGACGTTAACATTTTCAAGTTGACAAAGAAACGTCTACAGAGTGCTTCAAGAACTTTTAATATGCTGTAAGGTATTATGCCCCATAAGTATTTTCAACAGAAACTAGAAACTATTTAATTTAATCCTGAATATATTCTCACTGTAACAATCTCATTGCACTTCACCTTTGCTTAGATAACTATTTTATTATTAATTGCTAAGATAATAAAAGCTATGAGAATTCACTATTTGTTCTAATCTCTCGACAAAATCAGCCTTGAATTCATTAAAATAAAATGCACGACTGGGTCGCACGAAATTGCTCCTATGTAAAAGACTAAGAATTTCAAAAATGAATGTTACTAGAAAAAACTGTTCATAAGCATAAAATTCATTTTTTAATTGACTAAAACAACTTCTTTAGTATTTGGAGCTAAAAACGGGATGCCATGTGATTCAAGCTAATATTAGCTTATGCAAGAACAAGAATTATAAGTCTGTACGGTTTTTTTTTTTAAACAAACTTTTAAATAAAAAATTATTAAAACGTTTTAAGAAACAATTTTGGTATACGTAAATTTAAAGTTTTTATTATTGTTCGAATAAAAATTAAATTTACAAAAAAATATTCAGCCGTTTCTAATATATCGAGTTTTCCGAAAAAAAAAAAATAGTTTTTTTTTTTTCAAAAATTCAAAAAATATTTTTTTTAAGTATTGAAATGCATTGCTTTTTAAACTTTTTAGAAGCTTCTCTATAAAAACATTTCATTGAAATCCCTTATGTCGATAATGAGAACTTCAAAATTTGAAAAAATTATTCTATGGTAGGTACAGTCAGTAATATCTTGATTTCAATTTTTTTTTATTAAATTACCGATCGTAAAAATTAATCAAAAGAAACAAATTTTAGCGAAATTCTCGGAACCGTTTTCGAGAAAAATACGATTTTCGAAAACCATTTTTTAACATTTGTATGGATAATACCGTTATTTTTAGGTAAAATAATTTTTTTTTCTCAAATCTTGTAATTTATATTATGAAACTTTTATTTATCATGTTTAAAAAAAAATCGAGCATGGAGGTTTTGAAATATTGAGTTTGGAAAATTTGAAAACGCAATAATATTCAAACTGTGGGGGAGTTTTAGCATACAAATTTTTTTCAAAATCGGTGGTATCGTTTTTGAGAAAATCAAAAATAAAAAATATGGATCCATGAGGGGACCAAAAATAACCATTTTCGGAAATTTAGCTTTAAGTAAATGAAATTTTATCAATTTTTTTTTTCATTCTGTGGGACAGTTTTTGAGAAAAAAAAATATTTAGTATTAGTATTCTTTGTAGTTATTTAGCATTGTACATAATATATATCTGTTATTTCTCATTTTTGTTATCATTATGTATGATTCTCTTTCTTATGAGAAAGCGAAAACTCTTCCAAGAGTATCTCTGGCAAAATAAACACAGGATTGGTTGGGAGTCTTAAGTCACTAGGGCCTAGTTACGACTCAAATTTTCATATTTCATTCAAGATGGAGCCCTAGGGCACACCAGCATTGGATTTCTTAATTTCAGACTTGAAACGATTCAATATAATTTGTATTGATCGATCTGCACGAACATTTCTAATCGCACCATATGCATGCGTCTCAACCAGGCCCACTACTGCCAAATAAAATAATAACAACATTCTACTTACTTTAAAAGTCTTAGAGAGGATGAAATAAAAATATAGACTCAACGATTTTTTTTACTGCATTTAATCGGATTATCTTCTGAGCAACTCAAATAATGAGCTGCTTGAGTTGAGTGGAAGGTTTACGTCTTGTACGTTACGACTCCAACGACAGACAACAGACACGTTGATGTCGTTTTTTGACGATTACTTAAATATTAAAATTAAATTAAATTGTATCAGAATTCCTGGTATGAGACGATTAAAATCACAATAGCAGCTCCCTATTCTCGCTCGAAAGGTGAAACCAAGAAGAAAATGTTCATTTTTCAAGATTTAGAAGATATTCCCATCACGTGGGATGAAAATACTCCATAATTAAGATTTTCGATGGCAGTAACAGTCTTTAAGTCTCTAAGGTCTATACAGGATGTTTCCGATCTAAATGTCAATATTTTGGGAATTATTTCTTGGAGAAAAAAATTCTCGATTTACCCACAAAATGTTCAATATTGAAAAAATGAGGCTTTGATTAATGTTTTAAGATTATAAAAACTTTGGAGCGCTGTAATTTGGATGTACCAGATAGTGAAAAATAGTTTGTCTAAGCTTTTAATTTGTTCAAAAACTAGATGATCTTTAATCTTCCCTGCTAAAAGCATTGAAAATCAATTATGTAACAACTTTATTTGGTAGGTGCCAGTGTTGATTCTACTACGGCAGGTCGATCATAGTCCAAATCTTCACATTAAACAAAATTTCGGAAGGAAATTGAAGTCAACAACTTTTCAACAACTTCAAAGCCGATGGCGATGGTCGATAATCGTAACGTGAAAATGTGCGGTGGAATGCGCAAATAGGGAATAATTCTTCCGAAATGTTCAAAACATGCACAGGGTTTCGGCCAGGATATGCTTCATCTTCCATCTTTTTCAGGCTCGGCCATATCGAGGGAATGAAAAACAATGGTTCAGTCAAGACAGTCTTTCAATTCCAATTTCCAAATTCGCGGTGACAATAAAAAATCTTCGATTTAAAAACTAAATCATCGCGGATAACAGACCACTTGTCTTAGAGGACTGGAAGAAGCATGCTGAGAATCGCAGAGCATTGAAAGCTTACGTGTCTCAGACAGAGTACCTCCATGGATCGAGAACCCGAAAATATTGGAAAATTCTACAAGTAAACAAAAAACCCACGCTTCTTTTTACAATAAAACAATATTCTTTTACATTTTCTAGGCAAAGAAAAAGTATTGGTTACGTGGTTTCGACGTTTAAGATCTATGTTTAAAACAACGAAGTTATCAGCGTCATAACGTCCCTCAGTCTGTGCATCTGAATGTCTATGTGGCATTCGAAATTATCAATGTTCTTCTTTATTGACTTTTAAGTCGGAAACAACCTGTATAATAAGTAGGTACCGTTCAATGAGCTTGAGATTGTAACACATCAACGGGAAAAGTTGGGAAAACATTGTTAATTTTCTAATACTATCACGCAACATTCTTCAAAGTAGGCACATTTGTATGTATTTATACGAGTATAGCTATGTAGGTTAGATATGGTTTTTTGTCGACAGCAAAGGGTACCGAGCTTTCCTCGTTAGTCTTACGAGAAAGTGATTTTCCTAATGTTTTTTCGGATTATTTAAGAATGTGTAATAGGTGTAAAAGTGTTAAGTATTTCGAAGGATTAGATCCACGAAGAACTTATTTTAGTCAAGGAAATCTTTTGAAGGAATATTACTACTCATATTATGTGTGCCTACTTTGAATTATGATTTGAAGAACAAAAAAAATTAGACTGAAACCCTGAGTTTTAGATTCTATTCATTTATTTATTATGGAAAAAAATATTAAAAATTCATTTTTTGGTATTAAATATTTGACATAAATTTAGAGTCAGGTTTAACATTTCTAACGCTGCGGCTGTCAAAGGAATTTAAAATTTGGCAAGATGGAAAAATTAATTGAATTGGTGAGAAATTTCACATGTGTACCTATACGGTATGGGTGAAAGGCCGAAATTTGGGAGACAAAAAGAATTGAATGAAAACGGTAAGTAAGTAACTCCATGAAGCTTTCAAATATTGCACTTGCTTTTGAGGAAGACCGCACACACGTTCTGAATTGATTCCTTTCTTGACTTAAACCATACTTTTGGCTCTTGCTGACCGATTGGGAGACTTTATGATTCCACCACTAGAGAGCTTGACAACTGGGGAAGAAATTGTTGTCGATGATAAGGATTAAATAAATTTAGCTAATTCGAGTAAGTAGTTGAGATTGAATCTCTAAAGATTCAGCCGACTCCTGGCAGTGGAGGCTGCATTGAGCAGTTGCTTCCATGGGAGTTACTAGTTTGCGCTAAAGTGAAAATGAATCAAATCGTATGGTTCTTCGAAACAATTTTGCGATATTCGAAAGTACGAATAAAAACGGTCTCTAGCTCCGGACACAGCCGGTGATATTCGCTAATTTCTTCTCTTTTTTGTTGATTGAATCTATTCAAATTGTTTTTCTTATATGGGAGTTTCGTAAAATAGCAAATAAAAGCAATAATTCTTCTGAATCTGAGCTGCTTGACATTATTTTTGTTAAATAATTATTGTTTTGTTTGTACATTGGTTGACAGCTCTCTGTTTGACGTCCTCTAACGCGGCAGCTGTTGCAACGTCGCGTCAAAATAATCTTACCGTCGCGTTAAAAAATCCTAAAGCGAGAAACAGATTAACACAGCAACTTCAACAGCAACTTTAACAGCAACGACAACTTCAACATCAAAAGTCTTGTGAAATAGATTACAACGTGAACAGCGTTTTTGACAGGATATATAATCAAAATAGTTTCAAATGCGAAATGAATTTGCCGTACATAATTTGATAAAAATTAACGTAAATTGCAATTTGTCGTACTAAATTAAATTGTTTTTAGTAATTCTTCCATTGTCAAAACCAAAATAAATAGACAAAACAAAAAGGTGGTTCTCACATTTTCATTTGAGTGTTGATAATACTGACAAATTTCACCTTAAAATTTGGTAGCATTTGCACAGCAACAGCAAATTTAGGGTTTAGGTCTAACGTTGATGTCGATGTCGAAGTTGCTGTGTTAATGTAATCAAAGCCATTTAAAACCACTGGCTCTAAAAAGAGTGACGTGGTTGTCAAAGTTGCTGTTGAAGTTGCTGTGCCAATCTGTTTCTTGCATAACGCGGCGTTGAAAACGCGTTCTGTTTGACTGAGCCTTTGCACGACGGTGTTCACATTTGACTTATTTTGACGTCTCTGTGTTTTTTTTTCATTCGCACTTCATGGTAAGAAAGACGCTGTTCACATTGGACTTACTCAACCGAATTATTTTGACGTAAGGCCACCCTGTCGTGTTCAGACACAAAAGCAGTGTGAACACTCCAGACTCACTTTGACGTCTTATAATTGTCATAATTGTTGGCCATTTGCTATGCCACTACAAATATACAGTGAATTACAAAAGTAAGTAAGCACCTCTTAGTTTAAAGATCATTTCCTTCAAACAATCGATAGTAATGTTAAAAAAAAAACCTTAATATTTTTGTCTATAATTAATTATATGTATTTCGAACTAAAAAGTAATATTTCAAATAAAACAACTGTGTTCTAAGATTTTGCTTGTTTAGATTCATGGGTTTTTTCAAAGAAGAGCCGCTTTTGGCGATTTATTTTACTTATGAAAGGTTTCTTTCTAACCGATACATGATAACTGGATTGGTAGAGCACTCGTCGAATAGTTTGAGGGTTACATGACTTACCTGTTTTATTTGGTTATTTCTGCTGATATCTTTGATGGGCTTACTTGTGGATTCCTCTTCACTTTCCTAACAATAATACGGGATTCCTGCTTGTCATTGTCATTGATCGAGGGTCATTTTGCAAACTTCCAATGCTATTTTATTTGGTTATTATTTTGTGTATAGTAGATGGACTTTTGTTAACAATAGCTGTGTTTTATTTTCCCTCAGATCTGATCCAGATTGGATCTTCATTCAAAATTACATGTAAAACAAAAACAACACAAGGCCCAGTTTTGTTTGTATTTGTTGTTTTACATGTTATTTTGAAAAAAAAAATCCAATCCGGATAAGATCTGGGGGAAAATAAAACACAGCTAATTTTACCATTCTCGCACTTCGATTTATTTTCCAAATAGTGTTTGATTATATTTTTTTTTTAATGAGTGCTTACTTACTTTTGTGATACACTGTATCTTCGTGTGTCATATTATGTCACCAAGACAAATGTCAAAAAAAATCCATTAATTTTCAATTTGTTTTAAAAATCCTGCCTCACTTTGCCGTCTCTTTCTTACCATGAAGTGCGAACGAGAAAAAACACAGAGACATCAAAATAAGTCGGCGGATTGAGTCCAATGTGAACACCGTCAAAGACACGAGAAAGTGAGGCAGGATTTTTAAAACAAATTGAAAATTGATGGATTTTTTCTTGACATTTGTCTTGGTGACACACGAAGGTACAGTGTATCACAAAAGTAAGTAAGCACTCATTTAAAAAAAATATATAATCAAACACTATTTGGAAAATAAATCGGAGTGCGAGAATGGTAAAATTGTTAACAAAAGTCCATCGACTATATACACAAAATAATAACCAAATAAAATAAAATGCACGACTGGATCGCACGAACTTGCTCTTATGTAAAAGTGCTTTGGTATTTAAGATACATTTTATGCAAATAAACTTTAAAAAATCGTTTTATTATTAAATAAATTTTTTATATAAGAAAATTCTCTAAAATTTTTCAAGAAAAAAATGTGGGATGCGAATTTTAAGTATTAAATAATATTGATTTTAGGAAATAATTTCTAAAAATAATCGTTCATGGGTTTTGAAGATATTGATTTAAGAATTTTTTTTTTTTTTTTCAAAAAAACCCAACAAATATTTTTTTTCGTATATTTTTATATACAATATTATTTTAAACTTAAGGGGGACTCCTGCTGAAAATTTTGGGTTAAAATCCTTAGAGTCGTTAATGAGAAAGTCGAAAATCAAAAAAAAAAAAAACGGGTCTATGGCAGGTACCCCTTACATCATTTTGCCCCCAAATTTTTTTTACCAAAATGTAACCTATGTTCATAATATCACACCTAATTTTTTTTATCAAAATCGTTATAGCCGTTTTCGAGATAAATAAGATTTTGCATTACGGGTGTATGGGGGGTACCGTTAGTTTTGGAGCTAAAAAAAATTTCAATTTCTCCTCTAGGGAATCACCGAAGACCCTTAACTACCGAGATTGAAAGAAATAGGTCCAGTGGTTTAGGCTGTAGTGAGAGGTACAGACATACAGACACACTGAAACACGTTTTTTGTGTACTAAATTGTCCTTAAAGTTTTTATAAAAAAATTGATATGCAAATTGTTAGTATTTCATAAAATACATTTTAAAACGTAATTTAAAAATTTAATCGTGTATCGGTTTTCAAGATATTGAATTTTCAAAAAAAAAATTGTATTATTTTTTTAAAAATCCAAAAACTATTTTTTCGAAAAAATTTTAAATTATATTTTTTCAAATGCAAAGCAGCTCCTGCATTAAAATTTTGGTTAAAATCGTTAGAGCTGTGGTGAGAAATTCGAAAATCAAAAAAACCGTTCTATGACAGGTACCCCTAATAACATTTCCCTCCAAAATTTTTTTTGACTAAAATATAGTCCATGTCCATAATATCATACTTAATTTTTTTTTATCAAAATCGTTAGAGCCGTCTTCAAGATAAATAAGATTTTGCATTACGGGTGTATGGGGGGTACCGTTAGTTTTAGAGCTAAAAAAAAAATTTCAATTTCTCCTCTAGGGAATCACTGAAGACCCTTAAGTTCCGAGTTTGAAGAAAATACCTCTAGTAGTTTAGGCTGTAGTTCGAGGTACAGACATACAGACATACAGACATACAGACGGAATTGTCGGACCCACTTTTTTCGTCTTCGCTATCATCGTAATGTCAACTTTGATCAAAATCTCGAGTTCGATTTTTTTTCCAAATGCAAAACTTGCCCTATAGTACCTATGTATATCGCAAGTAAAAACATTGGAAGTTTGCAAAATGACCCTCTATAAATGACAATGGGTGATATGCATAAAAGATAGTAAATGCTTTTACTTGAGAATTTCTAAGTAATTACTTTTTTTGATATGCATAAAAATGCAGTAAATGCTGAAAATAAAGTATTTACTTGAGGCCACAGCACTTACTTTTTTTGGATGAACTTTTTCAGTAAATACTTTATTCCGTATGCATAAAAAGTAGCAAGTACTTTTTTTCTGTAGGAATTACTTCTTTTTTTCAAAGTCAAAGGATAGCAACATGAAAATTTAAAAGTACATACTTTTTTTGATTTAAACACATAACTATGTAGCTTCGAAACCATAAAAACTTACAGTCTTAACTCTATTCTCAAAGGATTCACGTCGCTGATATAAATTAAAATTAAGTTACTGTTGACTGTACTGAAATGGCGGAATTTGTACGCGTTAGTTCACAAAAAGTCTTTAAAAGTCGAAGATCGGGTTCAGATTTCAGAATCAAATTTTAAACAACTCTATCGTTTTGAGACTGAAAACGTAGATTGGTTGAGTGAATACTTCATTGGTAAGTCATTGCAAAATCGTAATTTGTAGTTTTAAAACTTGACACACCCTGTATGAACTATGTATAGTTCATTACAGCTCTAAATAGAACTATGTAGCTCTAAATGAACTATGTAGTTAATTACAGCTATAAATAGAGGTCAATTTTGCGGAAATCCTGGCGTTAGTTTTAGATTTCTTTAAAATGACTTGGTTCGGTACAGCTGTGAGCCCTCCATATGTAACGGGTGATTTTTTTGAGGTTAGGATTTTCATGCATTAGTATTTGACAGCTCACGCGGGATTTTAGACATGGTGTCAAAAAGAAAGATGCTCAGTATGCTTTGACATTTCATCATGAATAGACTTACTAACGAGCAACGCTTGCAAATCATTGAATTTTATTACCAAAATCAGTGTTCGGTTCGAAATGTGTTTCGCGCTTTACGTCCGATTTATGGTCTACATAATCGACCAAGTGAGCAAACAATTAATGCGATTGTGACCAAGTTTCGCACTCAGTTTACTTTATTGGACATTAAACCAACCACACGAATGCGTACAGTGCGTACAGAAGAGAATATTGCGTCTGTTTCTGAGAGTGTTGCTGAAGACCGTGAAATGTCGATTCGTCGCCGTTCGCAGCAATTGGGTTTGTGTTATTCGACCACATGGAAGATTTTACGCAAAGATCTTGGTGTAAAACCGTATAAAATACAGCTCGTGCAAGAACTGAAGCCGAACGATCTGCCACAACGTCGAATTTTCAGTGAATGGGCCCTAGAAAAGTTGGCAGAAAATCCGCTTTTTTATCGACAAATTTTGTTCAGCGATGAGGCTCATTTCTGGTTGAATGGCTACGTAAATAAGCAAAATTGCCGCATTTGGAGTGAAGAGCAACCAGAAGCCGTTCAAGAACTGCCCATGCATCCCGAAAAATGCACTGTTTGGTGTGGTTTGTACACTGGTGGAATCATTGGACCGTATTTTTTCAAAGATGCTGTTGGACGCAACGTTACGGTGAATGGCGATCGCTATCGTTCAATGCTAACAAACTTTTTGTTGCCAAAAATGGAAGAACTGAACTTGGTTGACATGTGGTTTCAACAAGATGGCGCTACATGCCACACAGCTCGCGATTCTATGGCCATTTTGAGGGAAAACTTCGGAGAACAATTCATCTCAAGGAATAGACCGGTAAGTTGGCCACCAAGATCATGCGATTTGACGCCTTTAGACTATTTTTTGTGGGGCTACGTCAAGTCTAAAGTCTACACAAATAAGCCAGGAACTATTCCAGCTTTGGAAGACAACATTTCCGAAGAAATTCGGGCTATTCCGGCCGAAATGCTCGAAAAAGTTACCCAAAATTGGACTTTCCGAATGGACCACCTAAGACGCAGCCGCGGTCAACATTTAAATGAAATTATCTTCAAAAAGTAAATGTCATGGACCAATCTAACGTTTCAAATAAAGAATCGATGAGATTTTGCAAATTTTATGCGTTTTTTTTTTAAAAAAAGTTTTCAAGCTCTTAAAAAATCACCCGTTATATTGCGATACTATACCAATAGGCTTCCGTTAGTTAAAGGAGTTAGTGGTTTTTAGTTACTGGCGAAGTTTTAAAACTTGCCCTTAGTTGCCAAGTTTATATAGAGTCTTATATTGAACAAATGGTTCATATATATAATACTTTTTAAGGAGCTCAAACTGAAGCAAGAGGAGGGGCAATCACTCATCAAGAAAAGATGCGAATTTTTTTACGATACGTTGGAGATCCTGGATTTCAAGTTGGCGTTGGTGAAGATATACTATAGGCGTTCATCAGAGTACTGTATCCAGAACAGTTAATTTTGTTGCTCAGTCGACTTTCAATAAATTAGTGATTGATAAAATTTCATGAACAGATGTTTACAAAACAACAAGAAGGGCAACAGTAATTTAATATAGGGATTAAACGGTTAATCTGGCAAAAAACTATTTGCTTACTAACCCGATAAGAAAAAAAAAAAGTATTTACTATCAATTTCCGATGAATTCTAGTATTTACTTGGATGAATTTAGTATATACTGAAAGTATTTGCCAGTTAGTAAGTACTAAACTTTATGCATATGGAATGAAGTAAATACTTTAAATTTAACCATTTGCTTTAAGTTATAGCATTTACTATTATCTTTTACTTGTAGTAAATACTTCCGTTTTATGCATATCACCCAATGGCAAGCAGGAATGCCGTATTATCGTTAGGAAAGTGAAGAGGAATCCCAAAGTAAGCCCATCAAAGGTATCAGCGGAAATAACCAAAGAAACAGGTAAGTCATGTAACCCTCAAATTATTCGACGAGTACTCTACCAATCCGGTTATCATGGTCGACATATTAGAAAGAAACATTATATAATTAAAATAAATCGCCAAAAGCGGCTCTTTTTTGCAAAAACTCATGTATCTAAACAAGCAGAATCTTAGAACACAGTTGTTTTATTTGAAATGTTACTTTTTAGTTCAAAATACCAGTGGCGTGGCGTCCATATAACACGATTCCTATCGTCTTTCCTTTTAGAAAATCCACAAATAACACAATCTACCAAATAAACATCGAATAAGTTTAAGTTTTCCATTCTGCTTCTCGTTTGTATCTTATACTTTATCCAAACACATTCCACAATCCAAAACCAACATTAACCAAGAGAGTCACAAAAATACTCTGACATAAACTTTTCAATCACCGTCTTATTTATTTGTTTTATATCCCTTTCTTCCCCAAGCATTGTGTTTCGGATCCTCTTTGTTCAACATCCGCAAAAAATAAGACGCTTATAAAATTTTCGATGTATACCAGTAGGAGTTATAATTATTTGTATTTTATTCTCCCTTTAGCAATTAGCATTGCATTTCAGTAGGAAGATAATACATTGCAGGGGTTCAGGTGCTCGCCTTTTTTCAACCTTGTTTAAGAAATAAGACGGTGTTTTTCGACTTATTTGTTTTTTTTTTCTTTAATACATACATAATGTCATATATATAAATATGGCAAGTGGGTATTGTTGATTCTTGATTTTGAATTTGATGTTTATTTGCATGCTAATGTAAAATGCTTTCATTTTTCTCTCTCGTGATAGTTTATAATATACACGATTAATATTTTTGCAAATTTACTGTGATAATATTGAATTATGAAATAAATCATGGTAGAATATATGGCAATTTGTCAGCAGTGTAAATTTAGCATATCGCTGAAGAACACTTCTGGTCAAATAAAATGCATTTGTTTTTTTTTTTACTAGGAATTTAAATTTAGATTCAACTGGCATTCAATAAAAGACTGTGTTGCGCAGGTTCAATAACTTCAAATAAATTGAACTTAATTAATTATCTTTTTTTCCTTTACACACCAGGGATTTCGATCCCAGATCGAAATTTTTTGTTTAGTGTGCGTGTTTCATGAATTAATGTAAATCCCTCTTGATACATAGTATCGTGGCTGTTATTAAATCTGAAATTAAAACAGAAATTATAGAAGCTCGGTTCGTGTCGATTATGATCGACGAAACATCAGATTTGAGTCATAGGGGACAACTGAGTGCCATATTTCGGTTCTTGTCAGAGAATGGAATACAAGAAATATATCTTGTATTTTTTGACGTTAGGGCGAGTCTCAATGCAGATGAGTTGTCCCATCATATATGATTGCAAGGAAAAATTAATAGAAATTTCCTAGGAAGGTGCCGCAGTTATGTCCGACGAAAGGGGTGGTGTCTAAAAGGAGGTCCTTTTTTATTATGTTTTAAGCTCATTGTTGATTGAAATATTAATGTCTTGAAGTATAAAAAATATAGCTACACATTTTTTGCTAAGTCAATGTGGAATGCATTTGTAGATACCATATCCCTACTAGAAATGTTGTTTTTAAGGTTCTAAGATTTTTTTTTTCATTTTTACAGGTGACAAAATTTTATAACGTCTTCCCATTTAAAATTATCCACGCCACGCCACTGCAAAATACACATCAGTTATAGACAAAAATATTAAGTTTTTTTTAACATTACTATCGATTGTTTGAAGGAAATGATCTTTAAACTAAGAGGTGCTTACTTACTTTTGTAATTCACTGTATATTTGTAGTGGCATAGCAAATGGCCAACAATTATGACAACTACAAGACGTCAAAGTGAGTCTGGAGTGTTCACACTACTTTTGTGTCTGAACATGACAGGGTGGCCTTACGTCAAAATAAATCGGTTGAGTAAGTCCAATGTTAACAGCGTCTAGCGTGAGGCTCATAGGATGATTTTCAAAGAGAAATTTGAAAAAATAGTCAGACTCAAAAAATCACTCATCACACCCAAGGGCTGTCAATTGTTTTGTTAACAACTAAAAGGAAGAACTAAATATTTCTGTGTTCTGAAAAAAGATGATTTTAAAGTGTTTTAAATAACCTCGAATACGGTTCGAACAGCATTTCTAAAAACATGTAGCTGTCTTTGACTGATAACGTGTCGTTTTGAAATGTAACTGACAACTGCATAGACATTTTTCACTCCAACGCCGCGCCGTAAAAGAAGTTTTACTTAAAAAATACGGAATAAAATTAAATTTATAATTAGTTAATAAAGGAAAAGTCAATTTAAATCCTGAAAAAACAGGTGAATAATATTTTTTTAAATTGATAAATTTCCCATTCTTAATGATAGATTTAAATTTAATTGATTGAATTAATTGAATTCGAAAAATTAGCCCATGATTAGATTTTTAGATTTAGATATTTATTAAAATTTCAGTAATTTATTATATTATAATATAGATATGACATGATAATTGTCGTCTGCCAGATTGACAAATAATTATAAGAAAAATTTTCAAATTACATTAAACTTTACATTTTTCCAATAATTGTTTTATTTATTCTAAAAAAATTATATAGGCAAATGGAAATTCTTAATTTTATAAATTCTAAAACGATTGGAAAATTATTCTTTTTCTTTAATTACAATTAAAGAATTTAAAAAGTATTCTCGAGAATCAAAATATTTTAAATTTCGAAGACACATTTTTGGTGCTATAAATTCTTTGAATATTTCTTAAAATATGGAATCGTGCAATAAAGTGTGTTATACACTTTCTCGTTCATCGTAGTGTAAAAATATCTGAGGCCTAGAATATACATATGTATATGTGGGGCATTAAGTTCAAATGAATAATTTCCAATCTTGCTTCAAAATAAAAGTTCCTGACACTTTTTAATATCGTATAAATATTTGACGAATTTAAAATGATTTTCATTTCAGAATAAGTATGTATGACTTTTGACAGAAGCTCTATAATGAGAGGTATTCTGGCTTCACGTACTTAGATTTATAAAAAAGCACTGATACTCCAGGTGTGGATTCGTGACGTGTCGGGGTACCATCCCGGACAGTTTCACTGCTGACGAACCAAGCAAATGAAATAAGGACAATGGCTTTCGTATAAGCCACATGCAGGCCTACGATTTTTTACTACAAAACAAATATCGCCGCCATCCAAGATATGCGATTGGAATGAACCAGCCAGAAGAAAGTACAACAAAAATGCGAAATATCCTATGGAGACTGTTACCGAGACCAAAAGCAACGTCTATTTTGTGATAATTTGGAGAAATAGCAAGGAGAAATGACGAGGACCCTACGATAATTCACATCAAGGCTAAATTCGTCAACATATTCTTCATGAACATAGACGCCTCCACAGTGGGTAAATATTATGACACCCAAGATAATGTTCTACGAGCAAAAAGACAACTTACGGTCACCATAACTTTATGGAGTTTTCATTGGGATATTTGCACAAATTTTTCTTTAAAAATCGAAGTGTCATCATCAAAGATGACCTCATTTACCCCAACTGACCTTAAACCATTTCTCTTATGTATAGAATTTCTCCTAAAACCTCACCATCCAGCGGCATCAACTTGGTGATCTCACCATATACGTGTATATGTACGTGTTGATTGGCTACTTAACATCAAAGCCAAAACAGAAAGTCAGTGAATTGAGAATAAATATTGTTCGACTTCAATCACTCCAATATTCGGAAGCACCAACCTATCTTCACTTCACACACAACACATTAATTTTGAACCTACCCAACATCCAGCTACGTGTCATTCACGAATGTATGTATGTACATAGGTACTTGATGTCGAGGAACCACTGAATCAAATTGATTTTCATTTGAATGTTGAATTTGCATTAAAGCAAATAAATTCGCTGAGATTTAGAAGAAATAAGAAAAATATTAATTGGGCTACAAGCACTCTGAGCATCAGCTCGTTCAAATTGTTTTGAAATGGCCTTATCTCGGATAGGTGACGACTTGCAATCGATTTTATCTGCTCTTCATTAAATTTAGAGTATACGTGGAAGGACTAGGTGGTATCCATAGCGATGGCTTGGGGTAGAAGTAGTAGGTAAATACACATTCTGTCTGGAGTCGGGACCGTTCACTGTAAAGCAAATATAGAATCCATTAATGCCAAAACGCTGAGACAAGTACAAAAAAAGAGGCTGGGTGCGACCCACACTGATAACTTCCCATTTGTGGTGTTGAAAACTTTATATTTAGTTTTTTTCAAATAACCAAATTTTCAGCGAAACAAACTTTAGCTGTAAAATTCAAACAAACATTATTTTAAGATTGAAAAGCATTTTAATTATTTAAAGAGATTTGAAATTGAGATTGTTGATGTATAAGTTGTTTCAAAATGTATTATATTATAGAAATTACTTTATTATTTCGGTTCCAAACATTTAAATTGAAAAAAATTTAAAAACAAAATATTCAAATATAAAAGATATGGTTTGGTTATTGATGGAAGGTCACTTACAAAATATATCCGCTCTAAAACTAGATATATGTCAAATATAAACCATTTGTTAGAAATTTTATTATGTAGAAAATTAAATAATGGCAAAGTCAATATCATTGCTCGTTCTAAAGATATTCTAGTCGAAAAACAAATATTACCACTGTTTAGTAGATTTTTTTTATATTTTTGTTAAAACTGTCAATTCGATACTTGTCAAAATTTAACCATGTGTTAATAATTGTATTATGTCGATACCTTCCCGTAAGAATGTACTAAGCGACACTTTTTTCGAAAATGACTTTTTGATGAGGAAATATACTATATGTTAAGGACCACATTTTGGCCTGGGTTTCGCCAACCTATTATGCATGAAAAGGAAACTAGAGTACAAATAAAAAAATTTATCAACTGCCTGTTTTCTCATTAAAATAATGTTGTCCCCTGAAATTTGCATTATCCGCTAAAAAAATTATGCTAAGCGACGTTAATAAAGATCTCATTGTCGTGAGCAACAAAAAATTTTGTTAGATGTCACTTAGTTTAACCAAAATTGTCTCTTAGCACACTATGATTCAACTAGAACTTTCCTCGTTTTTTTCGTTTCCTGAACAATTTTAGAAATGTCGCTTAGTATACATTCTTACGGGAAGGTATCGATGTATAAAATAACATACTTTAGAAGGAACTATCGGTGTTCATTCCCAAGAAATTCGACTTGAAATACAATTTTAACTAGTTTTCACTAGAATTTTTAATATGTAGTTTTTTTTTATTAAAAAAAACTATTAATTCAAAATTTTTCAACATTTTATCAATTATACAAAATTATACTATGTATAAAATAAACGAAATTAGAAGTCAATATCACTACTAGTTCTCGAGAAATTTGAGTCGAAAAACAATTTTTACCAATTTTCAATAGAATTTTATATAGTTTTTTATTTTTTGTAAGAAAACTGTAAGCTGATTTTTTTTGAAATTTTCACCAGTTGTCAAACACATTATTTTTCGTAAAATAAAATTATTTTGAGTTTCAAATTGTTTTCCGTTCTTAGAATATCTGGGTTATGAAATTTTTTTTTTCAGTTTTTTTTATTTAAAAAAATAACGGTATGTTCATTTTTTTCCAAATTCATACCAAATTTGTATAACCTTGTAATAAGTACATTAAATTTTATTTGAAATCAATAGCATTATTTTTTCGTGAGATATTTGAAACTAACCAAAATTTTTACTTTTTTTTTAAACCGTTATAGTGAAAAAACTACTCACTGAATTTAATTAATAAACTCCCTTTCAGCCTCTTTCGGAGTTATTATCTATTAAACAAAATTTATTTGAAGTCGATATCTTTACTCGTTCTTGAGATATCGACGATGAAAAATGGTACGAGAACGTACGGACGTACGAACGTACGCACGTACGGACGTACGAACGTACGAACGTACGAACGTACGAACGTACGAACGTACGTACACACACACACACAGACATCTCTCTAAAAATGATTGATATAGCCTCTAGGGACCTTGAAACGTCGAGAAATGTCAAAAATTCCAATTTGACAAATCGGACCGGTTACAATAATTCCCTATGGGAAGTTAATAAATCTTGCGAAACCGAATTTATTTTATTTGTTATTGTCATTCACTTCTGTTTTTTCTTAATAGCACGGTCTGAGCATTGGATATTTGTTTATAGTACGTACATACATTAACGAAATACAGTGGACGTCCAGTATAACGAATGATATAATGTTCGAGGTCATTCTCTATATCGAGAGCATTTGTTATATCGATCGACTTTTCCATTCAAAAAATTTTAAATAAGTGGTTGATTTATTAATTTATTTATTCATAATACGAGTATGTGTGCGTGGATAAAATTCAAAACTGCATAGCGATAGACAAACAAAAAAATAAGAATTCAAACAAAAATGTTTTAGTATGCGATGCGAAGACTAAACGAAAAACAGAAAGCTTGTTAGTTTTGAACCTTTGGGCCACACACATACGAGAATAAACTTGTGTGCTGACATAAGAATAGATGCACATGCAACAAAAAAAAAAAACATTTTAAGGCAATTTATCTACGCGTTCGTTATATCGGATAGCAAATTTTTATTATCGTTCGCTATTTAGAGATGTTAATGTAAATTTAAAAAGCGTTCGTTATATCGCAAATTCGCTATATCGGGTATTCGTTATATTGGACGTCCACTGTATTTCTTATATTCTCTTACGGCCAAGTTATTCTCAAGCTTAAGGTACAGATTTCAAATAATTTGAATCCGAAAATTAGATTCAAGTCCATATTTTTTGTTGAATCAGGTCCCGAAAAGTCTTATTAGGACAAAATTTTAAACATGGGAGTCGACTCTATGACTATTGTGTGTAACAAAATATATATAAAGGAGTGCCAGCGGTAAGGATTGCTATGCTTTCAAATCTTTAATTTTTTTAAAACAAAAGTGAAATACCCTATTGTTTATCTTCCTTATGATATTATATTATGTTTTGGTTTCTAAATTGAGGTAAGCGACCTTCTGTATCTTCTTTTCCATATATGTTTTTGTTTACAGCATTTCATAATCACAACAAACAAAAGACCACCGAAATATGTTAATTTTGCGAAGTGTTAAGCCAACGCAATGAACTGGACAAATTATAACCGACACAAATTGTAAGAGCAGGATGGTGTTTGAATTTTAAATTTCACTTGTATTTAAAGTAATTAAAATATTAAACACAACTGGGTCGTGGCAAGTTAATGTAAAAACAAATTTAAAATACTGTATTTATCGATTTATTTATAAATTTATATTTCGTGATTGCTTAAAAACTCTAAGATACAATATCTTATGAGGTAGTCGAAATCAAAGGGCACTGTAGTGCCCAGCCAAGTTCTGGCACTACACCCTTTTTACAGGAACAAACTCAGGCGACTTTTGACCCCTCCCTATCTTCAGTACCAATGAAGTCAGAAACTTGAAATTCCGAATATTTGCTAAGCTAGTCAAGTACAGACGCCTCACCAAATTTCAGTTTTCTATTATAAGCGGTTCCTGAGATATAAGGCCTCAAAAATCACAAAAACCGTAACTGACTGACTGACAGATCATCAAAATTATGGAGCACTTCCCGACATCGTAGAATCTTGTAATTTTGCACAACGGTAGGTCTTGTCATGCAAGTAGAGAGGCAAGTTTTTTTTAAGCCCAATTCGAAAGGTTTTAAAAACTTGACAAGTGAACCCATCAAATTTTAGTCAGTAATCATTAAATAATAAAATTTCTCTATTACATTGTAGCTGTTTCAATATTATTCTGCCTTAAATATCCGGTATTAAACCTTCATGAAGTAAGAACTTGGCGTACTTTTAGATCTCAGTACTTTTCACGGCTGACTTGTTACACAAAAGGTTTTTGTATAGAAGAACTTGGCTCTTTTTTTAACATTTATGTTTTTGGTCTGATCTAATTTTACAAAATTTTATAAAAAAGAATTAACTTAATATATTTAAAGGAATTTAAAAGTAAATTAAAAATTTTCATTGATATGTTACGATTTCAATTATACACATTCATAAATTTACAGGAAAATGAGATTTTAATTCTGCGTTTTGAGTTTTTTTTAAATTTCGTGATAAGGAGTACCAAAGACGGATGGAATTAACAAAATTTTGTCAAAACAATCGTTAAGAAATAGTGACTTTCTTGATATGACCAGACATTTAGATTTCTTAGGATTTAACGTAAGACTATTCCTCCCATAACAATTTACCACCATCTCTAAGACTTCATTCTCAAAAGGCGTTTTTCTTTTTTAGTTCAGAACAGAGCCTGAGTTGTCAAAAAATAAATTGTGTTTCTTTTTTAGTTCAGAGTGTTCAGAGTTTCGAATATGTGTTTCTTTTTTCGTTCTGAGCATGTTCTGAGCGTGTTCAGAGTGCGCTCTATAAGCTCAGAATAAAATAACTGAGCAGACAGAGTACAATGCTTAACACAGGCATTTGACAGATGGAAATTAAAAAAAAAAATGTCGACAGCTAAGTGTTCAGGTGTGTTTCAAAAAATACTCAGAGCGCTCAGAGCACGCTTGGTTCAGAGGATGTTCGGAACATGCTCGACATGCTCGGGCTCTGTTCGGAACTCTATACTAAACTAAAAAAGAAAAACGCCTAAAAAAGTCTGATGTTCAAGTCGACCAAAAGGGCTACTAAATTACAGCTGAACATTTGGCCGTAAAATAAACATTGATTTGTCTTTGTAGTATCTTTTCAAAAACTTAAGACAGAAAGGGCAAAACGGATTTACATAGGTCTAAAATTAACTCCTTTTGCATTTTTGGGAAGGAGGTAAGATTATTACCACATTCCATATATCTGGATAAACTCCAAACATCAATATGCTAATAAAAGCTAAAGTAATGTAAGCCAACACAATTGGCAGAATCATACACAAAAAGGAGGGGTGAATATTATCTAGCGACAATATCGGCAGTATCTATTTATTGCCAAAAATCCAAAACCAGTGACACGGTTGCTCGCTAAGCGAAGGGACTTGTGTGAGTGGATATTGAGGGTGTTACCATCGAATCCTTGACTTACCGCTACCAACTTTATGTAGATTTTTCGACAAATGACGACCGATTAAGGATGCGCAAAGCTGATTAGAGAAATGTTGGGATTTGGCACAACAACTTCACTACTAAGTGAACAATTTAGTTTAGGAGCATCTCTGCTTTTCTTAATAGGGGATCACAATGGACTAAAAGGCCCCCGTGTCAACAGCCTCTGTACTGTGCACGCTCCTCCTAATCTAAACTAACCTAATCTAAGTGAACAATAGGTAGACGCAACTCATTCAATCCTTACCGTTTTTCGAGATCACGTTGAATATTATGCATTTGTTGTATTGCGTATTGCGTTAAGCTCCCGCGAATATTTATAGCGGGAATGACGCGTAAGTGGAAAGGTAGTGTTTTTTTTATAATTGGTGCGCACTCAAGGGGTTATTAATACCCTTAAAATGATTTTCACAGTACGAGCGTTAAGAAAACAAGGAAGAGCTTAAAAGGAGATACCAAAATGCACATTAGTTTTAATATTTGAATTCTATCCAAGAGACTCAAGTGGGTTATTGGAGCACCTGCCCAAATATGGGAATTGTCCCCGAGCTTTGGACGAATATAGGCCTTATAAATTACACTCAGATCAGAAGTGGTGAAAAATGTCTTGAATATGCGGAGAAAACCTAAACACTTTAAAGCATTTTTGGCGACGCACAGTGCGGCCGAATGCATCTTTTTGCGGCCAAAAGTCCAAAATAAAATGTTTGAGTTAGGGGTTTTTTGTCATCAGGCTGTCTAAAGGAGACCCCTAGGAGCCGAAAAATGTTCGAAGTAGAGTCTCTTGCCGCAAATCTCTCCCATAATCTTAGTCTGAATGTGGCTGCTAAGTTAACGTAGTCACGATAGGCTAATACGAGTAATAATAAGTTAAGATAGGCTAATGGATACTTCCATCAAAACACGTGTAAAAGTTTTTATTTCCAAGCAAATTTATTGCAATAAAATGGAATCAACTGCAAGTTAACGCACGTGTCTGCAATTCAAACTTAATCGGAAAATCGCTGTCAAAGCATTTGGCGACAACCATCATCATCTTATGAAAAATATGCTTATTAAGCACGTCCGAAATATTAAATCTAAAACAAGTTCAATCATGCTTGTAATTGAATACTCCAGATGTCCAGATTCCTGAAGATGACATCACCTCAACATCACCCCATCCAGTTATTATTATTATTATAAACTATCCTTAAGACATGAATGTAATCTAGAATTTAGTCTCAGCTTGTCGATCAAAGTGATCGGATCAATAAATAAAGTTTTTTAAAACTTCGATGAGAAAAAGAAAATCTTAATTGGCGACCGTGACAGGACACCGATATTTTGAAACGCCAGAACAAATAAAGTATGGTAAATATCGAGTGTCTCGCGTTTTTAATTCAGTTAAAAATAAATCGCGAAAAATTTAACAAATAAGTAAACTTCCAAGAAAGTTGAAAAAAATAAAATATAAAAAGTATCCTAGAGACATAGGAAAAAATTTAAATAAATAAAGTATCCTGTACAAATAGGAGAAATATAAAGTTTATCGAAAAAATAATTAGATACTTGAAAAATAAACACAAATGTGTCTTCAAAAAGAAAAATAACAAGTGCAATTAAAAGTAAAAAGTTCGGAATAAAATGCTAAAAAATATTAGTGACAATAATTCAAAAGAAATAAAGGAACAGAAAAATAAAAACAGACATTTGCTAGAAAAAGTGAAAAAAATCAAAATAGTTTTCCAACAAGCAAAGGAAGATATGGAAAACAACAATCTGTGAAATCTACGATAAAGATATAGACTCTAAACAAAAAAAACAACATTGTGAACGAGTGAACGAGCTGCACATCGTGGGAACCATAAGTTATTAGTAAGAAATATTATTAAATATATATATATATATATTAAGAAAATATTGAAGTGTATACTTAAGAAAATATATTTTTGTGTGAATTAAAATATAAAAAAATATATATAAAATTTTTTGACATACTGGACGAACTACTGAACCAATTTAAAGAATTAAATATAAAAATGCCTACTAATACAGAAGAACTAGTTGCTAGGTTAGTAGCCGCAAGCACTGCTTCGTTACAAGCAGAAATTGCAACATTAAAGACAAATCTAGAAGCAGTTACTAATACTTCTTTAGTAACAGAGTATAAGACTCAGATAATTGATGAAAATATAAACTGCAATGAGACTTTAGATGTAATCAAGTCTTTGCCAGAATTTCCAGGAAATTCAGGATTGTATGTAAGTTGGCGCGAGTCAGCATACAACTCAATCTCGCTTTACGCGAAAGGTAGCCGCAAGTATTTTGCTGCGTTAACAATATTAAGAAACAAAATTACACATAACGCTAACGATATTTTAACCAACCATGGTACGGTTTTAAACTTTGAAGCGATAATCTCTAGGCTAGATTTCGCCTACGCCGACAAAAGGCCTGCTCACATAATAGAGCAAGAATTAAGTGTGTTACGACAGGCTAACACATCTCTTATTGATTATTACAACCTTGTTAATCAAAAGCTTACACTTTTGATCAATAAAACTATCATGACTCATGGTACAGATGCATCCCTTACAAAAGAATTGAACAATGCTCATCGCAGAAATGCTCTTCGAGTATTTATAACAGGGCTCAACGCTCCACTGTCAAATATCATATTTTCCCTTTCCCCTGATGATCTTCCTAGTGCATTAGCAAAAGCTCAGGAATTAGAATCGAATAATCTTAGAGCAAATTTCGCTCTACAATTTAACCGTGCACATACGACTTCATCAAATCATCCACGAGATAACCATCAAAACAATTTAAGATTTCCTCCACGGAATAATAATTATAACTCACAGATAAGACATGTGAAACCAGAACCTATGGAGCTTGGAAGTTCAGCTCATAGACCCATAGCAAGATATGAACAAAGAAGGTTCGACCAAGAAAAACAAAAATATAACCCCTTTAGACAACATAACTCAGGTTTTAATAATAACTTTCAGCGAACAAATAACTTTCAACCAAATTATCGACCCCAGTTTCAGAAGCCACAGTACCAACCTGAAAAACGAGCACATGAAAGTGCACAAAATAGTGCTCAACCCCCAATTAAGCAGGAAAGAATAAACAATTTAAATGAAGATGCTTTTTTAGAAGAGCGCCAGGACTACCCTACATATACAGGAATGGTCCAACCCGAAAACTACGAATATTAATCGATACAGGTGCAACAAGTTGCTACTGTAGCCCAAATACATTAAAAAACAGACAAGAATTAATCATAAAAAAAAAGGTTAGAACCATAAATGGTTCAACAATAATTAACTATTATTACGACGTATATATTTTTGATCAACACGTGAGATTTTACGAAATAGGAAACTTAGACTCAGATTTGTTAATAGGTTTCAATTTATTAAAAAAAGCGGAAATCAAATTAGATTTCGAGAAAAAAACATTGCGGTATAAAAATAAAAGTGAAAGAATATACATTCCAGAAGAGGAATGTGATACAGTAAATAATATTCAAAATAAATTGGATGAAGAATATTTAATAGGACAGGTAAAAGATAGAATACAGCGAATACACTCTGATATAGATATGAAATTACCCTTCAGAACAGATGTTGAAGCTGAAATACGTACAACTGTTGAAACTCCTATATGGAGTAAACAGTATCCCTATCCACTGTCGGCAAATTCATTTATCAACAAAGAATTACATAAAATGTTAAAGGATGGAATAATCAAACCATCTAAAAGCCCGTATAACTCACCAGTCTGGGTGGTTCCAAAAAAAGGAACAAACAGAGACGGTTCTAATAAAATGAGACTCGTCATTGATTATAAAAAATTAAACGAAAAAACTATTTCGGACAAATATCCTATACCTGACAGTAATGTGATATTGTCTAATTTAGGAAAAGCTAAATACTTTTCCACAATAGACCTTGAATCAGGGTTTCACCAAATCAAGATGAAAAATAAAGATATAGAAAAAACGTCCTTTTCCGTTAATAATGGAAAATTTGAATTCCTTAGAATGCCGTTTGGACTGAAAAATGCTCCAAGCATATTTCAAAGAGCCATGGATGATATATTAAGAGACTATGTTGGTAAAATATGTCATGTTTACATTGATGACATAATTGTATATTCCGGAAGTTTAGAACAACATTCTAAAGATTTGGAGAAAATAATAAACGTTTTGCGAGAAGCAAATATGAAAATTTCCCTCGAGAAATCGAAATTTTACGAGAAGGAAGTAGAATTTTTGGGATACGTAATAGGATACGGTATAATTAAAACAGACCCTAATAAGATAGAAACAATAAAGAATTATCCTATTCCTAAAACACTCAGACAACTAAGAAGTTTCTTAGGACTCACTGGATATTATAGGAAATTCATTAAAAATTATGCAGGCATAGCGAAACCTTTGACAAAGTATTTAGCAGGAGAAAATGGAAGAGTATCCCAATACATATCAAAGAAGACAGAGATATGCTTGGATGAGGAAGCTGTACAGGCTTTTGAAAATCTAAAAAAACATTTAATGAATGAAGTCGAGCTAACTCAGCCAAATTTCGATAAGAAATTTGTTTTAACGACTGATGCATCAAACGACGCAATAGGCGGTGTATTATCACAGGAGGATAAACCTATTACGTTTATATCAAAAACATTAAACAGTACAGAAAGAAATTATGCGACCAATGAAAAGGAATTGTATGCGATTGTGTGGGCATTGAAAAACCTTCGAAACTACCTTTATGGAGTTTCAAATCTGGAAATACATACAGACCATCAACCCCTAACATTTGCTGTTTCTGCACGAAACCCAAATGCGAAAATGAAGCGATGGCATTCAATTATCGAAGAATACGCACCAAAAATAATATACAAACCAGGAGTAGTAGCAATTCACTGCACACCTGAAGATCTTTACGATATTAAAGAAACAATTACCACAACCTTCAGTAACAAATTTTTATATACTAAAATTTTCTCAAATGATATTCCAAATATAGACGACCAAGCTGCAATTGTACAACAAACACACACCAGAGCGCATAGAAACCATAGGGAAAACTTAAAACAAATATATAAATCATATTACTGGCCTAGAATGAGAAATCAATTTAAAGAATTTGTTAGAAATTGTGACATATGCAATAAGAGCAAGTATGATAGGCACCCGCAAAAGATACCAATCGGAGAGGCTCCAATTCCCAAGAAGGAGGGGGAACAAGTAAATATAGACA